>OX387224.1:9801993-10435060 GCA_947561695.1 Tyria jacobaeae | reverse complement strand
AAACCTCAAAACCCTCACACAGTGAAACACAGCTATACTCCAATCGAGTCGGCCCATGCGTGCCTACGCATGGCTTTCATTCTAGATCACCATAATAGGTGGTCGTCCTCATTGCATGCTTAGAGTTTATTATTGATACGTGGCTCTCTGTGACTTTTCTTCAGCATTTAAATTAGTTCTAAATTACTCTAAAGGAACGTCAGGTATGTGAAAAATGAATGTAAAGTAAAATAATTATTTTTATGTTTTTGATTTTAAATATAGTTACAATTTATGCATCTTATGACAAGCACAGAATATATAAATGAACTGACGATGGAACCACGATACAGTAATGATAATGAATGCAGAATGCTTGCCTTATAATATATTTCTATACTCAAAAGTATTTTGCGATCGTTGCTCAGTTTACTGTATAACAGATCGTGCCTGGAGAACTATTCAATCCATGAAATTTTATACCTACAAAATACGCCATCATAATTTATAGTTTCATGACAAATTAATTGTGAAACAAAGGGCTCTTAATAACCAATGGAAGTGTCAGACGATGATTATAATTTCCATCACAATCCGTGGTAGTATTTTATGTTGCCGATAGAGAGCGTTCTTGAATATCAAGTAAGCGATAACATCAAAGGTAGGGACGTATTAAAATAAGCTGTCAATGCTAAGCAGGAGTTAAACAAAATAATTTCGCTACTATACATATATTATTTCTTTTCATTCAATAGTGGAGCAAAAGTTACCATTTTCGTGTTAAGAATGTCTGCCTTAAGGTTTCTTGTTTGTTGTATTGTGTTTTGTAATGGGATTTTTAAACAAGATTTGACTTTTTTTCTATTATATAAGAATGTTTGCCACACGTCACTGCCATCTTCAAACTCTGAAAATATCAAAGAGACTTGACGTGTCTATATTTGCTTGTAATTTATGTATATTCATTTTACTGGGGCATTTCATAAGCATGCTATGTTAGATCAGTGGTCTCCCAAGGTCGTAATAGAACATACACGGATTCATTAAATTATATATATTTAGATTTTGACTGCACGAATGGAGCAGTGGTTTAAGTGGTAACCTCCCGCCACAATTCAATCTCCACACGGGACAACACTTTGTGTCTGGGTGTTCTTTGTATCCGCTATAGATAGAAATAATAGATTTTAAAAGTTTTCAGAACAAAAGTTATGTAAATATGTACCAACGGGTACGTCGATGTTTTTGCACCAATAACTCAACACTTCTTTAGGATCTTTTATCTTAATCTGACGTTAACCTGACATGTGAGATAAACTTTGGCTAGCAAGAAAAATATTTTAGTTTAAAGCAGGTCGTAATATATTTTTCATATTAGTTGCAAAACGCGCCAGCTCATCTCGTTCAGAATTTTAGGTCTTTGTTTTTCTATACATTTGTCTTTATCTAAAACGCATTTGAATACTTGAAATGTTTCGCGACTTCCGTGTAGTTGGAAGATCCGATCGCGATTAGATAGGAACGTTTTACCTGTAGTGAAATATACGTAAACCACTGCATAAACAGGGCGGTTGTCTATTCAAATTTATTACTTTAATGTCAAATACGACTTTTGCAGCGACCTTTGTACAGTTCGAGCCTTATAAATATAATACTGACGTTCTTGTGTAAATGTCTTGTTGTAGTTTCTCAATTCGAAATATGACAAAATTAAATTTATAGTTCCCAGTTTCCATGTACTATTATAGTGATGTTATTCAATTAATTTAAGCTATTACATTTTTCGCTTGCAAGCAACACAACATCAGAGACAACTGCATGGTGTGGCAAAGTACTACTAAAAATGCTGACCCCAAATTGGAAAAAAAGTCAGAAGAAAGAAGAAGATTTTTGGCTGGTCCTGAATGGTACTATAAAAAAAAAAATAAAAAATACTATAAAAGTTTTCACACTTATGAGTACACATACAATCATCTTAGAACCTGTTCGGAGGATTGGTAGTTCGAGTGACAGAACCATGACCCCCCTGTACCCGATACTGATGGGATACTATTTTTTATATTTTTAAATATATTTTATATTTATTTTTTATTTAAAAACTGTAATTTATATGTTTGTGTAATTAAATAAAGAATATAATAATAATACATTATTTGTTTCTTATTGTTCTGTAGTAAGCATAATTTAATCAACGTTATCCTAATCACCAGACAAGCAAGATTTTAGATAGCTAGTTCAATACTTAGACAACGTCAGTTCTTAAAAAGGCGCAACTTACCATTTAATTATTTGATTATGAAAGCTTTTCTAACAATACAATCTGTTTTGCAGAATATTTACATTTCATGCTGATCATTCATTTCATCATCATTAAAATCTTCAAAAGATACGTTTCCACATGTCTTTATTTACTCAAACCGGTTTTGTTTTAACATGCATATCATCAGTGACAGTGTTAACGAACTTGTACTGTACATATGTATTTAGCGTCACAACATTGGCATTTTTAGTTCACATTGCCATGTGTAAAAATAGGACACATTAGGTACAAGTCATCAAGGAGTGTTCGACAGTCACGGATGGGTGGTCGGTTACGTCAGCGTATCGACACGGCGTAATCTGACGATAAATCACTCGTTTCTGGATCGGAATGAGATCACGGGCCCAAATCGATACTAAATGAAAGACAAGCTTAATTGGAATAAACCAGGCGGTCGTGCGGGATTTATTAGTTTGTTTCTTTTGTTGTTTGAATTTGTATTGTTGCACCAGCGATGCCTTTGTCTCAGCTGCTAGTAATTGGTTAAATAACGGTTGCAGTTTCTGCAAATCAATGTATAAAAGATCTTATACATTTCTTTGTTACTTGCTGTAAACTACCTCATCATTAATTTAATGGCCTTCATTAATAAAACAAAATACACATCGTGTTTTTAAGTAGCATCTATACGAGTGCTATAGGCATGGTTATTTTACGAGTATTATTTTCAATAATTTGTTTACAATCATATTTTTTTCAGGTTAAATTGTAGTTGGCTATATTTTCAGAACACCTGTACTTAAATTTCTAGGCACTATATCCATCACAGGGATTTCCTTTCTAGGGTACAACTGAGGCACCGGCCAGTAGACCCACGCCGGAACACTGTGGTTTTATTCGGTTCGAGTTCGAGGATGACCTTGGGGGGTTTCAGCAAAAAAAAAGGCGCTACGTCCAAATTTTAAGTATAACGTTGGAGACGAGACGAGAGATATTCTGTCGCTTTGACTCTAAAATACCTAACTAAAAATAACCAAATATGTACAATGTTTTGTGAGAGTGTTACGGTCAATTCTATGCTCAATTAGTAGATTAACTGCATAACAATAAACCATTCTAAGAGTTTTAATATTACTTTATTCATTGTGCTTATAATAAAGAATTGTGAGTAGCTGTATTCTTCACCCATAAACGTTCACCTTAGAAGTGGAGTATTTTTTCCTTAATTAAATTATACCAACTTCGAGTATGATTCTAACAGTTTATATAAAATGATCTAAATCAGTTTAAAAATAGTGAAGATTTAATTCACGTATCATATCATAAGGATATAAAAAAAACATTTGTATTGTGAACTGTCTTCTTTTTGAGTCGGTTTACGAGTACTTATGATCAATTAACACATAAATAATAAGCTTCCGTAATGAAGATTAAACCATTGGCTTTAAATTCTTTTTGAACAGCTATAATTAGTACAGGTTCAAGTTCACCCTGTCTGGTTCAAAGGTAAACGGTCGAAGACTTAACTACCGATAAATACAAACCACTGTACCACACACGATTACTAATGATAGGGTTGTCAGGATGCTTGCTTACTTGTTTTATTCTATGTACTTAGAATGTTTTGTAATTATACTTAGTATTACTCTATTTGTAGCGTGTAATAAAGTAGGAGCACAAATGTATAATATTTTTATTTTTAAAACGGTTGATATATACGTCAATGTCGACGTCTTAATTTTTTTGCAATGCTATACTTCATGGCTTGTTTTCGACAATCTTCATAATTTTTCAACAATGTCTCTGAAATCTATTGACAAACAGTCGGGCATTTTGGCTGCTATATTAGACTACTTTTAGGCTTATACAATTTAATGTTGTTCTCTCATTGCTTTCTTATAATATGCTATAGATATAGATTAAAACAAGCCATCCCAAATGTTATAGACTTTTAAGGAACGTGTCATTAAATTACTTTTAATAACTTTTATTTTTCATAAAATTAGGTGCAGCTCTTCATAAAAATATTGAAAAAGTTATTGTGATTTTTTTAATACTCTTTATTCACGAGTGACAGACTCAGTTAAAAATATGTATGGCCGTACCTACTTAAAACGGTTATGGAAAAGGGGCAACCCTATACTGACTACTAGTTTTATTTATATGAAGTGTGTAACCGGGCGATAGCAGTGGCATTAGTTAGTGGGTGATAAAATCTGTTCCGGCGCATGCCCCGAAGGTTCCGGGTCACTATTAACTCCCAAGATCTATACACCAACTGTCGATTGTCATTGTGTTTGTCTCCTACTCTAAGTGAGAGTAATGCTCGAAAGGTGATTTCAACGAACGGATTAATTTGTAAATAAATATGTAGTACTTACATACTCATTTGATTTACATTATTACATTACTCCTGGATGTGATAATGTAAATCAATAGGTAGTTTACTAATAAAAATTTGCAGATGCAGCTTAATTTTAATTTAAACATTGAGAACCATTATCATTAGCGCTAATCGTGAGCAACAGTGCCAGATATGCAGCTAAATTGCATATCTGGCACTGTTTTCATTCCTGTGAAATTATAGTTTAACCATTTATAGTTCTAAAATATTTTCAGATACCGTACTAATAATATGATTCTGTATCCATAATATGTTGTAATATAACCAAATGGACAATACACAAAACATTAATTAGATTAAGTAATCAACATTAAAGTGAGTCAAATTTATGATCGAAATATGCAAATAGCTGGCCATTGAAGCCCGCACGGTAGCCTACTCGTACATAATTATTAATATGTTTACAAAAGATAACAGAGGCCCTTTGTGTAAACGACCATAAAAGTAATTGGTGTAATTCATCTCAATAGGTTATGTTGTAAAATTGGGGTTATAACTGTATTCGAAGTATGGCTAAGGCGTATTATACTGCACGGGGTTGTACCGCACCTGAACGTATTTTTGTAATGCCAAGATTTATAGTTTAATCTACCAAGAATTGATAATTAAACTAATAACTACATTTTTTATATAATTTGTACGTGAAAAGAAAATTGTATTTTTTTTTATATAGGTCTTTATTATTATATTTTTATCTTCGGGGATCGAGAGTTGCGTAAACTGAAATAACTGCTATGGTTATGGGATCCGACCGTCTGACGTCTGACGTCTGACAATGACAAGTAATCATGGAATGTCATAGACAAGATAACAGGAGATCTATGAGCATCTCAATGATTTAGTACTCAACTGCAAAATGTAAATTAAAATATTTATTCATAGTCTGTTTATCAATAATGAGAAATTTGTATGTGTCTTTAGCTGTTGCCTGTGGACTTAAAATTTTGGTTGATCTGATTCACCACACATACTATAAACTATTAGGAAAAACATAGGACACACGAAATAATTTTGGTATACTACGTCGTCTGTGTACAAACAATCAAATCTTTTAACTGAGCGTGTCATGCAAAAGTCTGTGACATCATGTCAGTCGAGGCGAATATGGCACCGCTCCTATTGAATAATAACATACTGGAAGTCGGTCAGACCGACAATGATTGCTATTGTCTTCGTACAAATTAATTGCTGTAATTATTGTACTCCTTTTATAGTTGCAGTTATCGAAAAGTATATAAAAAATGTTTTTTTTTTTTTTACTGAAGGATAGCTGATACTTATTCTTTTCTTTAAGCAAACGATTTTACTCACATGTGAATTTCGGGGATGAATGACTACTTTTGATACCAAAGAGGGAACTTTTGTAAACAGGGTGGAGCAACCATTCAAACCGCGCTCAGGCGCTGCACTTATACTCATCTTATTATACTTATCCTATTTGAAATAAGAATGTTATTTATTTATTGTATTTCAATTTTAAATAAATTTAGATTTTGTTTATGTGATGGTCCGTATCTATGGTATATCATATTTAAAGTCGTTAGTACAATTGTTTTTCATAATACTAATGTTATTAAAATAAAGCCTTCTAAAAAAATTAGGAGGTTCTCAAACCTTTTTCTTTTAACTTTATGCATATAAATGCCGTTTAAAGCACCTGAAATAGGGAATACAATAAAAAATTTAGGGGAATTCACAAACATTAATGCCAAATGTTTTAAGGTAGTAGAGCCACGCTGATTTATTCAGCAGGAATGGGCCGGCTCGACCGGGGCAGTACTACCCTCTCACAGAAAACCAGCCTTAAGTGACAACATTCGTGGTGAGTGAGAGACCGGAGGCCCATCGATGCAGGGGTGACAGTTATCGTGGTATGTATGTGAGCAATGGAGTGCTGTAGAGTCATTGTGAGGGTGGCGTGGATCGAACCGTCGGCCAGGGAGACCCGTAGAAACGGTGGTGCCGCTGGCCGCCCGCGGCATAGAGAGGGGCCCAATCACGGCTAACCACACTGGGAGGCTGCCCCGTCTGGTCGCGCATAATCCACGGAGTGGCTCGTCGTGCCGGTTAGTGACCGGATGGTGGGACCCGGCGACCACTTCCGGGAGGGTACGGGGGCCCTTCCGTCCGGCGGTTCGGTCACCGTCATGCTTCACCGATACATGATGACACAGCATTTTTAGTCTCAGTTTACATTGCCACGATGACTGTTATGCCTTTTACGCCCCCTTCCTCTTCTATCATGGCAGCACAAAAAAATAAAAGTGGTCTTACAGCGGCATCCTCCTCTCCCACCAACCCGCTTTTTGAGGTGGAGTTCACTAACATACGTGGACTCCATGCAAACCTCAGCGCCGTACACCAACACCTCGAGACGGCTCGGCTGGCCATGCTTTTTCTTACGGAGACACAAATACGCCGCCCTGCTGACACGGCATATCTCCACTATCCGGGCTACGTGCTCGAGGAGTGCTTCCTCGCAAGGGCTGGAGTGTGCCTTTTCGTCAGGACGGATGTTTGTTGTCGCCGTCTGCACTGCCTAGAAGACACATCCTTCTCCATCCTTTGGCTCCACGTGGATTTTGGCTCTACGAGCCGGATTTACGTGTGCCTCTATCGCTCCCATTCCGGAGACTCCGAGACAACTCGACTCTTTGACTACCTGAGTCAAGCAGCGGATAAAGCGCAGGAGCAGTTTCCGACCGCCATTCTGGTGTTTTTGGGAGATTTTAACGCCCACCATGAGTCCTGACTGGGATCTTCCAAAACTGACCACGCTGGTCGAACTGCCCACGCATTTGCTCTCACGCATGATCTTACCCAACTGGTACTCCAGCCCACCAGGATACCAGACATAACGGGTCAAGCGACCTCTTTGCTGGACCTTCTGATGACGAATCACCCAGCGCAGTACAGCGTATCGGTTCTCGCCCCTCCGACCACTGCCTGGTGTCGACCTCAGTGCCTCTTGTTACGCCTCCACGACCTGTGGTAACAAGGCGGCGGTTATGGCACTACTCGTCAGCAGACTGGGATGGAATGCGGGAATATTTTGCATCCATCCCGTGGGCTCAACGCTGCTTTAAAGACAGGGATCTGTCGCAAAGTGCGTCTGCCGTGACTGACGAAATCACTGTCGGTATGGAGTATTATATCCCCTACAGTGAAGTCGCCAGCACGAAGACCCGTCCCTGGTTCAATCGCGAGTGCATCCGTGCCGTTGCCCAAAAGCAGTCGGCCTACCGCGCATGGATCAGGGCCCGCGCACATTGTGATCCAGACATTGATTGCCTAAAAGCAGCACTAAACAGAGCCACTAGGGAATGCAAGAGGGCTTACATCAGAGCAGATGCCCAGCGCATTGCACGGTTGTTCAAGAACTCGTGGCATACCCTACGGGTAGCCGTAAGTTTTGGCGATTGGCCAAAGCCGTGCAGTCCAACTACTGCCAACCTTCGCTGCCACCGTTGAACTACCCTGACGGATCACTGGCCCACGAGCCGCAAGAGAAAGCGAAACTACTAGCTGACCTCTTTGCGGCTAACTCCCGAATCGACTACCGTTACGCGCACACGCCCACCATTGCGTCCTGCGACTCCGCAATGCGGGATATTCGCATCCGGCAGAGGGATGTCCGTGCGGAGCTTCGATCTCTCGATGTCCGGAAAGCCAGTGGACCCGATGGTATTCCGGCGGTGGTTCACTGTGCACCTGAGTTGTCTCCCGTACTAACGCGCTTGTATCGCCTGTCCTATTCCTCAGGAGTTGTTCCGGAGGCCTGGAGAGAAGCGAATGATCAACCCATTCCCAAAAAAGGCGACCGCTCCGATCCGATCCATCACTTCCATACTCTGTAAGGTATTCGAGCGGATCATCAACACCCAATTAATCCGCCACCTAGAGGATCACTCCTTGTTAAATGATCGGCAATATGGTTTTAGGCCGAACCGATCCACGGGTGATCTTCTAGCGTACGTCACACACCTTTGGGGTGAGGCTATGGATAGGCATGGGGAGTCCTTGGCCATCAGCCTTGACATTGCCAAGGCCTTCGATAGGGTCTGGTACCGCTCGCTTCTCTCCAAACTTCCTGCATTTGGTCTGCCACCTAAACTCTGCAACTGGGTTGCTGCCTTCCTCCATAAGCGCCGCATTAGGGTCCTCTGCGATGATGCGGCCTCAGATTTCCACGAGGTAAGCGCTGGTGTACCTCAGGGCTCCGTCCTATCGCCTACGCTGTTTCTTCTGCATATCAATGACATGTTGGCCCTTGGCAATATACATTGTTATGCAGACGACAGCACAGTGCACGGGCGATATTTCGGACATCCTACTGCCAAGCAGGCAGACGTTGAGGAAAAACGACAGGAGCTTGTCGCTGAGCTCGACCGGGTCTTGAGCCACATTTCCCAATGGGGCTGTGAGAATCTGGTCGAGTTCAGCGCCAAGAAAACACAAGCGTGTGTGTTATCTACCAAAAAGTCTCCATTCCTTCCCCTTCCTACTCTTCAGAGCACTCAACTGCCACTGCAGGATAGGCTTAGTATTGTGGGTATGGATATTTGCCGGGATCTCAATCCGCGCGATTACATCGAGAGTGTCACTAAGGCGGCCTCGCGAATGCTCGGCATTTTGAACAAGGTGAGACGGTTCTTCTCGCCCGAGCAACTGTGTCTTTTGCACAAGACCCAGGTTCGCTCCTGCGTGGAGTACTGCTCTCATCTCTGGGACGGCTATGCGCAGTATTTGCTTGACGCTCTCGATCGGTTGCAGCGGCGCGCAGTCCGCATTATCGACTGTCCTGAGATCACCCAGTCTCTTGAGCCTCTGCAGTTGCGAAGAGATGTCGCCTCTATGGCAGTCCTCTATCGCCTACATCACGGGGAGTGTTCTGATGAGCTCTTCCAATTGGTCCCACCTTCTCCCTTCCTCTACAGGACTACACGTGCTGGCCTGAGGAGTCACCGTTTGTGCGTCGACAATATACGTACCCGAACTAAACGGTTTGGCTCTTCTTTCCTGTGCCGATCGGTAAAACCCTGGAATTCTCTACCAGCGCACGTGTTTCCTTCCCACTTTGATCCTTGGTCTTTTAAGCGGGGCGTGAAAAAGCATCTCACCAGGCCGCCATAGTGTGGGTCACCATGCTACATTGACTAGACATGCAATGAGGATGGTGACCACCGCTCTTTGACTCCACCTATTGCTTTCCATCAGGCAAAGTGGAGTCACTATGGTAGGCTAATATAAAAAAAAATGAAATAAGTATAACTATAGTATATAGGTACATTAGTCACAGTAATACTATCTTAAACATATATATTATACATATTAGAAACAATTCTTTAGAGAATGAGTTATTCTGAAAACAATATCTGTAAAGAACTATAAACAAACCCTAAATTCATAAAACTATTCATAAAGATTCCTGGGAAACATTGCCATAAAACACTTTTATGCAATAGTCTGATCTTTTAGCACTTGAGAAAATAGCTAAATAACACGAAAAGAGTGAAACCAATAACCGCAAATATTAAAACTGTAATAAATAAATACGCACTTATGAGACGCATGCCTAGTGTCAAAATAACTCACCATAATCGGCATCCATACGGTAAATATGGGATACATTGACGTCCGTCGCTGTCAATAGGCACTTGGGCAGACATATAATGTCGTACTTGTTTATTCATATTATAGAAGAATTAGCGATTTCCGTATGGAAGCTGAGCTATTATGAAAACACAATTTAATGCGCCGTGCGTCACGATAGCTTAGTAAAAAGATTTGGTTGTGAACAGTATTTACTAAGTATATTTAAAAACGAAAATTGCATTTCTATAAAGTAGTGGCTGAAAATCTTTGACAACCGTTTCAGTTCCGTAATATTCATTATACACATTGTATGAAATACAAAGTTGGGGAAAAAGTTTCTTCGTATTTCATATACAAATACAAGAATTTTTTTTCAAAGTTTAATTGCATTTAATTATAATTTATGTATGCCATGTGTTCGATAACTTGTTGTCACCTTGTAGGTAGACATACATACATACTTCCGTTGCTGTAGAAATCTTGGGATTTTTTATTAAAAAAATGTGACAAGTAGTTTTGACAGTCCTCTGTAAAAATGTTAACCTAACACTACCCAAATAATTCCGAAGATACATAAATAGGTGAAAATCTGATTTTGCAAGGTCAGGACTATATGGTGGATGCATATAGTCATGACCTTGCACACTTAGACCCAACCAAGCTCTTTCCATTTTTGCTGAGTGGGCAAGTTGTGTGTAGTTTGGCGTTATCATGACGATAGACCACTCCTTTTCTGTTGACCACTTCTAGTCATTTTTTTTTTCTCAACTTCTGGATCGAGTTTAATTAGCTGTTGGCAGTAGAGATCCGAAAAGATGATTGCACCTAAAAAGCTCATAATGAACGATGCCGTCTCAATCTCACCATACACACAGCATCACCTAATTGCGTGTTAATGCGGGTTTTAACTACAGTCTGTGGAGCTTGACTACCCTTTGACCATTATCTTTGTCGCAAAGTCTTGTCGTGGATGATCCACTTTTCATCAGCAATGTTCAATCTGTTTAATAATAGTTCGGTTGCATTACGTTTCAATAAAGAATCACAAATCAAATCTCTGTACCATTCAATAGTGTGGCAATACTTTTTCAAATGGGTCATAAATACTAATCCTCATTTGCTCGGCTATGTCGACTAACTACTAATATACCGATGATGGTCCACTTTTTAAAAAATGGCATAGACTTACAAAACTTAATAGCTTTAAAATATAAAGGGAATCCTCTTATGTGCCTACAAAATTTGAAGGTTCCCTCTATTTCTGTTTGACTCCATGTTCAAATCCTGAATAAAAAAAAACTGAAAATTGGTCCAAAATCGGCTGCGAAATCGATAAAAAACATACACGGAGAAGCATATTTTTTCTCAGTTTTAGTTACAAAAATCGACGTTTATAATTCTAGCCATGTTAACTCAGGTACATGATTGTTAACACTTATAAAGTTATAAGTATATAGTTGTCTTTTACTAACTTTTCTAAATATATGTATATACAAGTAAATTGTGTCTATTTTAGATATACCTCAATTTATATTGTTCATAAAATGTAAAAGAAGTGTTTTAACTGTCATAAAAGAAATACGTACTTCATAAATACTTTGTTGCTTATTCTAAACACTAAATCACGGTAAAAACTTAATTAGGTCTAATATTCTTACCAAATGTGCCGTAATGTTCAAAGCTTGTTGCAGTTACGTCAGATTTACGTCAATAGTGTATTCGTACGTAGTTGAAGAGGCAGAGCTAATGTTCTACAATGAATTACATCCGGCTATAAATTAGCTAAATGAGCTAAGATAACACCGCATACACTTTATTAATTAATACCAATAGTCTTCACATATACATATGTATATACAAATTCAACTTCCACTTGACAATTTTATTCCAATCTTACTGCGTTGTTCTGAAGCTATACTGAACTAAAAGATAAAGGTATTATATTAAGTTAGTTTTTTTTTTTTCTTTTATATTAAACTTTGTATGCAGAGTACAGACTTGAAAATAAATTTTAATATTATTTATTTTTTATCACTTATTAACTCGTGTCATGGCAGTACCCTTGTGGTCAGTATATTTGAACTGAGAATATAGCGTACAAAAAATAAAACACAAAAAAAAGTTCACAGTCGAGCATTCTTCTATGTAATAGGTAACTACAAAATTATATAATCATTTTGATTAGAGAACTTATAAATATTTTAGTTTATGGAAGATAAAAAACCTATTTATGCTATTTATATTGAAAACCTGCTATTTTTAATATAAATATCCTAAATATCAGAATAATAAATATATAAAGAATAATATGTAATGTAATAAACCGCAGATCGCAATTTAAACCCGTAAACCATACACATAGTTATGTTTAGTAAAATCTTTTCGATAGCAGCACAGCACAGCAATTTCATTTATCTAAATGACTTGTCGGTCGTATTTTATAGCTCCACTTTCTATTAATAGTACCTACCTTATAAATCTCATAACTTATTTAACATCAAGACCCAGAAATAGCTAAGATGTACTCATATTCCCGATAGTAAATAAATTGTGGTAGATTTTGGAATATTTTACACTATGCACAAAAAAGTTCGTTAAGTTACTGTAGTCAATTGAAAATTGTAAGAGATCGTAAACAATGTTTTAACTAACCTTTTCAATTAAATAAATTAGTTGACATACTCGTACTTAAATTCGTATAAATAACTTAAAATCACATTACCACGAACAAATCAAAACCATAACAGAGATTTTGGTTTATATTCATACGTCATCTATCGTAAATCTTAAACTTTTAGAAATATTTACTGTGTATACCTTTAATTTACGAGTTGACCACTTGTAGAAAGTGTAATTAAATTACTTTCTGGGTATAGATACTACTAAATTTAATTTCCTTTCAGAATATGAACAGTGTAAATCTTAAAAAGGTGAATAAATACGAACATGTGGCAATCTCGACAGCGACTTATCAAAAGACTGTTAAGGTAATCTTGGCTCATGCACCATTAGCCAAGGCCGCGTTTGTTTACCAATAGCTTTTAACATACTACTAAAAACTACGTAAATGTCTTATTTTAGAAAATGTTCTGTTAGTAGCAGTAATAACAAGTCATTAATTAAAATAAACACGACCATCTAGAAAATGTTTATTTTATGTTTTTTATATAAAAACTCACATAAATAACGTTTTTTGAGCAGTAGTATAAAAATAAATTGTTATCAAAGCTATTTTAATCATTCTAAAATACCATCTCTTTACAAATACCCATTTAATCTTGGTTTGGCAGATACGAACGAAGTGCGTGTCCACTAAAGTGAGTAACGGTGTGGAACGGACTAAGCTCGCAATTAACAAGGTCTGGTTCAGAATGGGACCAGATGTACATAGCCATACTTACAGCTTATAAAGTGAATACTTTATAATGAACGTATACTCCTATATAATGTACGCTTGTATGCCTAGGCAGGCCGGAGATCCCACAGTCATTACTTGTTACCCTGCCGGTTTTCAACTACTTTAGTACTATACTAAACATTAGTTAACTACTATGTTTAAATTTACATAAATACAGAATATAGATTAACAAGATTATCAAGATATAAGAAATGGGGATGTTGTTATTACTATCAACGTACTGCAGTGCAATCGAATACTATTATTGCATACTAACTAACTAAACTATTAAATATAATTTTATTTATTTTTTAATTTTAATAAGCATTATCAATTTTAGGACACCATATTCAAAATTTTTTTTTACATGTTAGGTCGTTTATTTTTATTGTTTCTGACAAAATCCGTATTTTTGCACTGTTTGTCTGATCCGTAATTTTAATGCAATTTTTTCAAAATATCATGTTTGTTGCCTCAAAAAGAAGCATCATATTTTGATTTTATATACCATATTGTAAAAAACTTACCAACTCCAATTTACATAAAACTGATTCTTAGACCTTTACCAAATATATAAGAAATGAAAACATAAATAAAAAATAATTTAAAAACTTGTGGTAATCTTTCAAAATATTATTCTTGGATGAAAAAATCAGAAGGCAAAGTAAGCACCTACACCAGTTACATCAGAACGCCTTTTACAACCTGTCAGGTTTGACAATATTGGTCACTATATGACGAAGAGGGACAAACAGAGGCGTTGCTAGGGACAAGATTGTTAAAACAACCTCTTACTTTTTGCGCTAAATGTGAAAAAACACTCTGCAGTGATTGTTTTATACTTCACTATACAAAATAAGTTAATAGAACTTTATGTTTAAAACTGTTAATGGTCAAATTTTCAAATACAGCTAATATTCTTATAATTGTTTACTTTTATTATTTCTGATCACATGTCCCCACTGTCATATTTATAGGACAGGCTGACTCAGCGTTAAAAGTTCTTTTTTTTTTGTTAGTATTATTTTTACTTAGCGTATTATGAACTTAGTTTCAAGATTTGATAAAAAAAATTCAAAAGCTTCGATGCTTGGGAAGTAATGGGTTAATATGTCTGTATTATAAATCATTTTGTTTTACATATGTATAAAATTATAGGTGACAAAGGACTTCACTTCTTGAATGTAATTTGGAATTTCATGAACTTGATGCTTTTAAATTTATCAATTTCTCGGTAAGACAGAACAGGCAAATAACTAAATGGGAATAGAAGCGATAAATTGATAGCCATTTCAGTCAAACGTGAGTACAACAACTTCACAGCACTGAGCTAAGTTTATCATAACACCATAGGAGGTGCGTAGAGCTGGAATATGCAAAACGGGTTGAGGCGAATGCAATTATTGCAGTCATAGATAGATGCACAGAATTTTAATAATAAATCAACAAGCTATGCTGCTTTGGTCATTCACGGCGTGTTGGTTGACGGCGCCAGGACCCTGTAGGAATAGCTTTGTGTCATAATTCAAACACTGTCTTATACTGTCATCGATATACACTTGCGTTTGGTTCAATAGGTTATTGCTTTCACGTGTTGCGAATTGTACATTATGTGGACTGTATGACCTAGTCACGCTAACCTATGGTACATTTGATGAATATAAGTGTTTGATTAAAACAACTGATTATATTTCTTGAACGGTATTTCTTGTACTTGACTCTATGCGTCTCTTTAATCGAGATATATGTATTTAAATATATAGTCCACAAGTGGGATAACAGAGCCTTGAACCAAAAAATGAACACCAGATATAAAAGTACTGCTCTAACATTAGTAATCTATTGCATTTACAATATTCTGATCATAGATGCCGTAAAACGGAACGGAGGAATATATTTATTTCCTTCAAATCAGATTCCGGTGGATGGTCCAAGAATAAACCACTAAGCAAATAAAAAAGTGTAATTCTCGCTTCTTGAGTTAAAAAGCTGTCACGTTGATGCTTCGCACACGGTGTCATGACGTGTAATTCACAAAATTGAAACATTTTGCAACAAATAAAATAAAATGTACTTTAAAACAAGCTTTATCTTTTTCTTTATTTTTTGTTATCTTACACCATAGGTGCAAGGAAACAGAAATGATATGATAAATTTATTGTCAACATATCGAGAAAAAATTTACTGTCTGACTTCGTGTTAATAAATAATTGGACTAATAAATAATGACGTTGGATAAATGTTTGTAGTTGTCTAGAAAGGCTGTAGTTTATTGAATCCATTTCTAAGCCTGTAGTACAAATAGTGACCATATATTATGACCGCTAGTACGTTAGTGCAAAATGTTTGACCGTGTCAATAGACGCTTTCAAAGCATTTTTAGCCTTTTAGAATTAGGCGAAACATTCTACGGCGTCACCCATAAAATTTGAATAGTTAAATGAAATATGAAGCCACGTAATTGTTTTACAACTAGACCAGCTTGAGGCCGCAGCCGTCGGCGCCGAGCAAGGAGACGAAAAAGTGATTTGGCAAAATTAACGACTTGCTTCCATTAAGCTAGGAATCTGTATTACACAGAGTAGCGACAAGCAGAGGACACCTTTTATTACATTTTCTTGTCAGGTATTTCCCTGACAATTTGCTAGCTGCCGAATATTCATTTTATTATTTTTATCCTATTTTTAAATGTTTGCAGCTGCTGCTGCATTTAAATCCTTATAATATAATTTAATGACTGATGCTCGTGTTCAAAGATTATCTATTTTCGTTCAGTAATTTTTTAAAGTATTCCAGCTTAATGTATCAATAGCGGATTATATAGGCATTATTAGGGCCGATTAGACACATACGTTGGTATAGGCAGGTTTATATTTAGTGAGTACTTCTGTTTCTGTACAGTAAGCACTCCACGTTTCACGTTTGGTTTACTATGTAGTAGATACCTACATATAGATTATTGATTAAGATAATGAAACGAACTTAACATTGTCATAAATTAGTAAAAAAACAAATTCAATTCATCAGTTTATATACTCGTGTATCATAACTGTAACTTAAACAACTGCTATTTCATGACAATTAATTGAATTCAAGTAATTCAACTGGAGCTATTACCAGACATCAAACTAGCTAGCTGCAAGATATGAGGAAGTATTAAAAAAAATACTAAAATATATATAATAATAAATGTTATCTTTTATGTAGGGAAGATTGACTACTACAGATTTTCAAAACTATTCCAGCAGAGATGTATGTTATTTTAACTGCTAACATTAAGTTTTAATTTCCTTCATAATGCCTAGAGTAAAAACTCTCACAACAGCATGAACATTTATACTATTATAAAAAACGTGCCAACCAAATATGTAGATATTGCCCAATTCAAAAGAAGGCGACACTGTCTACGGGATACACCGCGATAGGCAGATACGGGAGATAAAGTTGTTGATAAGCAAAATTCTGTTATAGCGCTTGTTCAAAAAGTTCACGTGCGTTTTAAATTGGCTGTACTTTTGAATCTTGAAGTAGATCTAGGAGATGAGTGGGAGGTGTATAGGATAAGGCGTATATTATTATATTACTGGCCGGTTTACTCCTGTGGTTATCAAATAAGTCTAATCTGATAGCTGCATTTGGATATCTTTTAGTAGACTTACCACCTGACAACCTGCGAGAATTTTTACACATGCGCCTGTCTTCCTTTTAACTGTAAATTGTAACTTTTTCTGGTCTTCATACCCTTAACTTACCTGACTGCTACTTTTTAAGTGTTTTCTAAAATAAAGAGTATAAAATTGAAGTTATAAGTAATGTATATGTCAATTTAGTATCACCTTCGAGAAAAAAGTGTTTACTCTTAGAGATCCCAGTCAGTCATCACTAAGAATGCTATCGGTTTTTCTAAAGAATATTTTTTTTTCTTGTACTCTCGTCCGATAAAAAATGCCGAAGTCCGATAAAAATAAATAATATAAATGATATTTCCATTGAAATAATTTCTTGATCTACAACTAAACACTAAAAATAAACACCGTGAGCAACAAACTATAATTGAGATGTGTCTTGTTATGGCCACTTTGTACATTTGCTCAGTTATTAGGATCAAATGACCGGCACATGCGCAACCAGACGACAAACATTCGGCTAAATATTTACTTTATGTACGATATAAAATATTTCTAGCAGGAAGAGATAAATCGTGATCGGCTTTAACCAAGTTTAGCTAACTTCCTTATACGAATAGATGTATCGAAACATTAGAATGTTTAGATTTATGGCGGGAATTATTGTGTTCTTTGAACACGATTATTGAAATAGGGTGAATTAATTATTCGAATTATAAGTTTATAACGGTGAAGAGGGACCAGGCTTAAATACGTAAATTATTTTATGTTAACACCACCAACACGGGTATGTATGTAAGTAGACGATTTATTAAAAAATGCTGAAATGAAAATATGGCAATACAAAAGTTCGAATTATATGTATGCATGCGACCGTGACTTGCTTGAGCAATAGCTTATACTCCGACCTCCACCTGTATAAGATTATTCCATTTAATTCAGTTTCTATCCTTCCTTCCCAGTCAATATATTTCAACTTTTTCCATCTAATTCATCAAATGAAAAGTGCCCGGATGACGGCAATAGCCTATATTACGTGCCCCTATTACGTGATTGAGGGTAAATTATAATCGGCAAAATTTAGGGCTTATTTACTCTGCCTGCTGCGTGCGTGTATGTGTGTATGTATGTATATTAATACAAAGCAACTTTTTACATACAAAATGTATCAGGTAATTGTGAGTTTTATGTATATACCTTTGAGTTTGTGAGTATAAATTCAACGTTAAAAATGAAATCGTAACGACCGTGATAGAGTAACAGTGGTAGAGTCATGCTTACGCACGAATGGGCTGGCTTGACCAGTGCAATACCACGGCCTCACAGAAACCTGGTTTCCCCGAAATGAGTGAGGTTTCCGGAGGACCAAATCCCCCTCTCCTCTTTTCTCTACCCTCATCCCTCCTCTCCTCTTTGCTATATCCTAATCCCCCTCTCCTATTTCCGGTGTCTATGAACGGCGGTTGTCACTTACCATCAGGTGATCCGTCTGTTCGCCTGTCCAAAAATTCTTCTATACCTCCAGTTTGCGAAAGAACTTGACACGGTGCGGTCCTTTTTCGGCCTGAGTTTAGAGTCGACCAATCTTCTACGAAGAACGCAATAAACGAATATATTGTTGTCAGTATTTATAACACCGGTAACCGCTAACTACCGAGCAGGCCATATGCTTGTGGACAACATAACAATAGCAAAGACATACTCATTTTCTTCTATAAGGTACTCGTGTGTTTCTAATCAAGTCATTAGTTATTTAAACATTCACCTATACTGTATATACAACCATTTGTAAACGGTTAAAAATTTTATATTTTTATCTTTAATGAACCTTCACTTTAAGTTGCTTAAAACAGCATTTATACAATTAAATTGACAAATAAGCATACGACCTGTGTCTTATTTACCTGTTAATAAAGAATGGCACCACAACCACTAATAAAGCTTATGTGCATGTGTGAGCAGATAAATTAGTATACTGCACAAATAAAATAAGAGCTATCAAACCGCGAGCCTTTATTAGTTAAAATTATTGAATGGAAAGCCCTTCCAGAAAAACCTTCAATTTATAACTTCTAATTAGAGAAGTTATTACAATTATACATTATAAGCAAAAAAAAATCGCGACTTAAAAATACTACTTAAGCTTATTCCTTTTTTCATAACAACAACAAATGACAATATCTTAATCTGCAGTTTCAAGTGTTAAAATAATTTGTGTGTTGCAAGTTGTAAAAATTAAAAAAAAAATGAACAATGAACAACAAAATTGTGCCATTCTTGTTTGAAAATACTCGACTCGACTTCAAACAAGAATGGCACAAAATGTCAGTCGTAATGTTTGACCTCAAACGATTTTCGCACTCAAATCGGTGAGAGCTAACACCCAATATTTCCGACATGGGCCGGTGTCATGTCAAAACAGAGTAAACATGAGCCACACTTGTAGTGTACATTGCGCTGTGAGGTTAGATTAACGGAAAAGAAAGCGGGGCGTTTACTGAGCGAATATTGTAGTGTTGTATGAATATTGAATGGTTGCATTTCATACAAAAGGGGGTGAGTGCGCGGTCACACAAAATACAATGGAACCGGACTTATATCGCCGTTTTACTGTTGGTATGTCAGCTGGCCTAAGCTTGTTGTGGGTTAAGGATTGGTTATGTACAGGTGTCATTCCTAACATTGCGACTTTACTTACTAGTTGATATCATTTTAAGGAAGGGGGAAAGAAGGAAAGGCGAAGTTAGAAGAAAGAAAGGAGAGGAGAGAGGGGAGGGGAAAGGCGAGAAGAGGTGTTGGGCTTCACTCACTCGGTGAAACGCAACGCTTTGCTTGACATTCGAATCTCTGAGAGCCGATCCATCTAAGCATGGCTCTCATGTCAATAAGTAATTAATTGAAATTGGTTGAATTCTTAATTAAAAAGAAGATTTGTATTTAGTTGCTCGCTCAGCTCCGCTCTCCGCCTTTACCAGATTTACTGCCCAAGACTATTTGCTATGCACTATTACATCATGTTGTTTATCATGGCGGTTAAGTGCGTATTTGTGTGCTTGGGATTGGTGAAAATGTTTGGCGTTTTTGTATGATGACTTAGGTAATAATTACATTCTGACTGTATTAAGTAAAACTATGCATGAGCAGTGTATGTATGCGTGGCCGTAAGTATGTGGAAAGCGGTTCTATGGTTAGTAACTAGGTAATCTACAGATTGCCGGGTAAAAACTGCTCAAGAAATAAATATTACTTAAAGAAGCAGATACCTGCACTTTACTTAGTTAGTCTGCATACTATATATAATTAACCCTAAAGAATTTGTAATTTTCTCAATCTTATATTTATTAATACTGAGAAAAGAAAGTCTATGTAATCTGTGTTTATTGTAAAACTAGTAATTAGTACATATGTACATAAGTTTTATGTTTTTAGTTCTTATATGGCTTATGTTGTAGTATCTTAAACCAAAACCAAAGCAAACATGTAACTTTTTTTTTCTTATTTATAAAATAAGTCCCGAACTAAGAGTAAGTAAGTAATAGGTCGTCTATTTTAATAATACAAACAATGGCAGACCTAATCAGAGTAATTACAAGCTTAATCCGATATAACATGGCAACTTGACTTGACTTAACTGACATTTTTGCGTCGACTAGCATTATGTAAGCGATCTTAAACTTGTAACACGCATCCAACCAGTTCAAAGATTAGTTAGCGATGAAATGGAACAATTTATAAGCTTAGCAAAAACCTGTTGAGCCGTTCAAATAGGCAAGGTGAAGTTGCTGCCCTAGGTAGATATTGTAAGTATGCCCAAAAAAATATAAAGCTATAAAAAAAAGGTTTAATCGTCTCCATAATTACATACATTAACAGTTACAAGATACACCACAAAATTATACGGTTGACAATATTGTAGTTTGTGGGAGATCTGGAGTCTAAACTAAGCCTAGGCCTGTATTTTAGAAGTCCAGGACCCCGTCTGAAATTTTTAATTTCTGATCCTAATATTTATTTTGAAGTTACGTACCTAACGACTGTTTCTTTATTCTTAAAGCAAAATTAATTCTTAAAAAGGATACAATTAACTTTTTCTAGTAAAAGTACACCTATACTACTTATCGAAGAAGGTTTTCGCCCATCGTTCTGTTTTTTTTTATCTGTTAAGAGCACTCTTGTTATCTGTTGCAAAACGCTACGGACCGAAGGTAGCGGCATAACCGTAGGCCATCCCTCCATAATCCTTACCGTGTCTCTGCGCCAGATCAAAACAACTGTTTTCGAATGAAGCCAGAGACAGCAAATCCGGGCACACCAGCTGATTAATTTGTTCCGCTCCGTTGACTTTGAAGGTTATAATTTGGGTCTTGTGTATCTGGGTCAGAGACCATGTTTATCGTAGTACTGAATATCTTTAATTATTAAGTGTAATCTTCATATATAATTTTCTTTTAGTCTTCCAAGAAGTAGAAAAGACAGGAATTAAGTTTAACTATATCAAAACATTGTTTATTATTATTATTATCTTATTTAAAAAGACAACTCCAGCACTAGGATAAGGCCTGTGTGACAGGGACTTTGAAACCCAGACTCAGAATAACAATTTGAGGATTACACAAAGTGTTGTCTCGTGCGGGGATCGAACTCACAACACTTGTGTACACGTAGTGACGAGTTTTTAACTTAGAGTGTTCACTTAAGCCGCTGCGCCATCCGTGCAGTCAAATTAAGTTAACATTATGTAGTACCATTTATTTAAATATTAATCATATATTTACTAAACAGTCCACGTGGTCGTAAGGTCAGTAAACCACTGTGGACGCACCGCCGCGCGTGGCTGAACCGTGTAATGATTGTTTACATAAGCCGCTACCGTCTTGCGTACAACCTTGTACGTTTGACATGTCGATCCGGCGTGGGACGGTGGAGTTGTTTTTTTCTATATATTAATCTCTAACCTTTCAAGTTGTAATTTAACTAATGTGTTTATTATCTTGTACTATAACATCTTGGTTGTTTTAAAATGTTATAATTGCAATTTATTGTTTACCCATTTTCTATCTTAATTGGTAACAAATCAAATTATGGTTTATTTAACCTATATATGTGTATATATAATATATATGTATATTTAAACTAATTTTTAACGGTTTGAAACACCATGTACTACATTTATGTATAGATCTTTATGTCTTAATATTATTATAATTAATTAATTATTATTTGCGGACGTGAATTACCCGACTACACTTTTCTAGATCCACTGAAAAGCCAGGTTATGTTTAGTTTTTTTTGACGTAGTATTATGGCACTCTCGCTTGCAGAATATTTTCCGCTGATATTAATATTTTCAATTTTTGTATATTAATATTTTTATATTAATATTTATAATATTTTCTATTATTGATACCATACAAGACCAAAATCTTTCTCCTAATACGATATATTAGATATATATATATATATAGATCAGCTACATATTAGAGGTGGTTTGTTTTTAATGTATATTTGCTTTAGCTATAAAATGAGCTAATAACATTCCACGACACGAATGTTAATGCGTTTAAAATTCGTTTTAAATCTTTTTGTAGTAGATTAAGTGAGACAGCAATTACTCCCTGCAAACATATATTTTATGATTGTAGGTGATACAATCCTTGACCTTTTGAGCATTGTATTTTATAAAGTCGACAGTAAAGTTAGACAGAGCTTGTGATGTTTTTTAATAATTTCTAATCCACAATATTTTTTTAAAATGAAACGTTCGTGACGGTTGTCGATTACTCATATTAATTAAAGTTGGTGTCGGCCTCTGCCACTGTCATGATATTTGGCCACCTGCGGCCCTAAATTCATTATTTTACTCGATATATATGTATTTATTGTACTACGTAGAGACCCAGTTTAACAAACGGTTGACATTGGCTGAGCGAGTGTCATAATGAAATGATGTAAGTCTCTCTCTGATTGTAAGTCATTGTTATCTGTTATCACTTCGGCTTTGCAAAAAAATTCTAGTCTCTTTACTAGTTCTATAACTACGTAGCATTTCATTTAATAATTTAACCACGACGTTGGAGACAGACGCCTTTTATACACTCCTTTTCATGTTCTGTAGCTAAGCCATAACTTCTCTCTGCAACTTTTTTATATTTATGCACTGTTTCAAAAGTTGATTTATTTAATATTGTTTAAGACGCGGTCGGTGGTTACACACGCCAGGTTTATCAATATTTTGAAGGCAGATCCTGTCAGCATAATTCACGGAAGGTACGATAGTTGCACTACTGTTTATCGGATTGGTAACCACAGTGCTAAACCCTGTCATTTTACTGATGTTTGAACTATGTACGGATTGCGGAACCCAGGAAGGTTGATTTACCATCATTCTTCGCTAGTCAGATCTTTTTTTGATATCGCCTGTCTTTAACGCGCAATGATAACGTCAAAGCTGTCAAATGTATATTCATAATTATATTACGGTTGAACTAACGGTAATTTCTTTTAAAAGTAATTGAATAAATTAAGGCTAAAAACAGATGTACACATCAATCAGCGACCGTCAACAAGATGTTTCACAAGTGTAACAACAATTCATAAACTCAACAAGTTATTGTGTAAGATGTGACTTGAAGCGTTGGAGTATCGATATATTACAGCATTTAGTCTTTGTATATCTTTATATAATTTACGGCTATGTATCACGCTAAGCCGATTATACGGTATTAACAGCGGCAATCTTTAATGCTTCGTGATATTCGAATCCCATAGTAATTCTTCAGAGTAAACTAGTCCGATTCATGGCGCCGAGTAAAAATAACCTAGAAACACAGATCTTCGTCTTATCGTTTTGAATGCAAATTAGAAACACATATAGTGCAAGAATATGTCAATCTTAATGGAAATGATTATTTTAAAGAGGCCCTTATTAAGTAAGTATCAAAATATATTGTTAATTTCCTTTTCAAACAAAAACATATTTTTCCAAAACAAGTAAACTCGGATAATGTTTGTAACCTTCTACAATAAACATTGATTGAACATTTGCACAACCGACTCTAAACATTCATTATATCAGCAGGATATTCCGTAGACATTTCTCGCATCACTGCTCCAAAATGACGTGGTAGTTTAATTACACTGTGCACCAAAAATCTCAATCACGGTTGTGAATGACGCGTCCTATATATGCGCCCTATGATCCGGAACGTCAGTCGCACCCGTGTGTTGCGACAGCGCTGCGTACAGTATAAAACATCACTGTCTGATATATTTTTGTATTCTGTAATCATTTAACTCAATATAGAATATACGTACCTCACTTGTCGTCACACACTCACCTTGGGGGGCAATCGAGACCGAGACCAAGGTCTCGAATTTTACCTCTAAATAAATTAATAATTTTAAAAGATACATTGAGACCACAAAACATAAACGTATTGTCTGGGAAAAATACGGTATAGAACAAAAAGAGGAGTTAAAAAAATACACTTAATTTACCCTAAATTTATTATTAGCATTAATTTGAATATGGTAAGTATCTACTATTGTCAGGATCAATAACTACTTTGTCTTTCCAATTTCCTTGTTTTTATTTTTGGTCGCAAAATACCCTTAAAATCAATTATTTCATTAAGAGTTCTAGAATAAAGGAAGAATATTTGAGCCGTGGTCCCGGTCCTACAAGCACTACGAGCACTTACCCCTATACAAGCACCACTATCAAACAGTTAACACAGAAAAAGGGATAAGTACTTTTGGAGTGTGTCTAGGATGGACAGGGTGAGGAATGAATATACATCCTATATATATATTTTTTTCTTTTTTAGGCATACGAGCAGACGGGTCACCCGATGGTAAATGACTACCGCCGCCCATGGACACCCGCAACTCAAGAGTCACAAGTGCGTTACCGGCCTTTTAGGTAGGAGTACGCTCTTTTCTTGAAGGTTTGAAGGTCGTATCGGTTCGGAAATATGGCAGGCGACAATTTGTTCCATAAGCTGGTTGTGCGAGGCAAAAAGCTTCTGGAGAAGCGCACAGTGGTGGAGTGCCAATCGTCCAGGTGATGGGGATGGATATTTTGTCGCGTAGGACGATGGCGGAAACCAGCAGCCGGTATAAGTCCGAACAATTCCTCTGAGCACTCCCCATGATACAAGCGATAGAGAATGCAGAGTGAAGCAACATCTCTACGCAACGCCAAGGTGTCAAGTCGATCAGAAATATCTTGGCAGTCGATGATGCGAGTCGCTCTCCGTTGAATGCGGTCAAGAGGGAGAAGTTGGTACTGGGGTGCACCTGCATAGAGATGAGAACAGTATTCCATGTGCGGCCGAACCTGCGCCTTATAAAGTTGCAGGCGGTGGGCCGGAGCAAAATACTGTCTTGATCTGTTTAGCACACCAAGCTTCTTCGAGGCTTATATGGCCTTACTCTTTAAGTGACCGCGAAACTGGACTTCGCTTGATATATCCACGCCAAGGATTCCGATACTGGCTGATGCAGTTAGGGAAGTGCTCTCAAATTGAGGTGATACGACCAATGGCATCTTTTTAGCGGAGAACGCGCAAACCTGTGTCTTCGTGGGGTTAAACTGGACTAGGTTAAGTCGACCCCAATCTGAAACTTTTGATAAAGAAGTTTCGATTTCAGACACAAGTTTGGATCGGCTTTCGATGACGTTTACCCGAGAAATGTTAGCGCGGCCGGTGTAAAGAGCATCACTCGTGCTATCGTCTGCATAGCAATGGATGCTGCTAATCTGCAGCATGTCATTGATATGCAGAAGAATAAGCGTGGGTGATAGCACACAGCCTTGTGGGACACCAGAATTAACAGACTTGGAGACGGAGCATGCACCGTCAACAACGACCTTGATGCTTCTGTCTGTAAGAAAACTGGTGAGCCAATTGCACAGTTTCTCAGGAAGCCCATAGGAAGGAAGTTTCGCAAGGAGCGCTTTGTGCCAGACCCGATCGAAGGTCTTCGCCACGTTTGAGGGACCTGGAGGCAAAGTTAAATTGCTTCTTTAATGGGCTGGTCTTTACATCACGTGCTGTCGCTGCATTAGCCCATGCTTGGTAACATTCCTGCTTTCGGCGGGACGCCGCTTTGCTGGTTCGACCAAACCAGGGCTGGGACTTGCCACCTGTGGGAATCAGGGAGAATGGAATGAAAAGTTCCATACCCTGAAGCACAACATCCGCGACAGAGTCGGCAACGACATTGGGATCATCCGGCGAGAAGCAAACCTGCCTCCATGGGTAGGATGCAAAGAATGTTCGCATTCCATCTCAGTCCGCTGACCTAAAGTGCCATACGCGGCGACTGCCTGTAGTGCAGCGAGTGAACGAGTGGCACCATACTCCTAATCAGGCAATGATCCGAAGAGCCAAGAGGGGCCTCAACGGATACTTTGTAGCCGTCAGGATGTGAGGTCAGCAGAAGATCCAACAGTGAAGGCACGTGGCTTTCTGCATCTGGGATTCCCGTAGGCGTTGCTACCAGCTGCGTCAAGCCATATGCCAAGGCGAAATCGAGAACAGATCTTCCCGCATGATCGGTTTTGCGCGAACCAAGCCATTCGGCGTGATGAGCGTTAAAGTCGCCAAGAATCACGATCTCTGCGGATGGGACCTGCTGGAGCACTGAATCTGTAGCCATTTGGACGTGGTCGATGAGTCGGTCCGTTTCGGCATCACCGCTATGGGACCTATAGAGGCATACGTAGATGAGGGGATGGTCGTCGCAGTCTACACGTAGCCATAAGATGGAGAGGTCCCTACCTTCAAGATTGCCGAGGCGGTGAGAGGTGATATCATCTCTAACGTACACGCATACACCAGCCTTAGGCCTAAAGGAGTGTTCCAGTCCGTACCCAGGGTAGCAGAGGTAGGATGTGTCCGCTGGAGATGATATCTGCGTCTCGGTTAAAAAGAGCAAGGCCGGCTTTGCTGTCTCAAGGTGATGGTGGATAGTGTCGAGGTTCGAATGTAAGCCCCTGATGTTACAAAAATCCACGGTAAACGTGACAGGGGGTGCCATGGTATGCCTTCTCTTGCCCCGAGCATTTTCGATATAACATCGTTGTGGGTGAAACTAGAAGCTGAATTTTCAGAAACCAAGCAGACATTGTATAAACACGGTACATTTCAAATTTTATTCAATTTGAACCAGTAGTTTAAGAATTATAACTAGTCAAAGTGTCTTAATTTTGTCACTCACTCACTGACTGACTGACCGATCATCAAAACTCTAAGGCACTTTTAGCAGACATAGAAGCAGAATAAATTTAGAATACAGTTAGTGTTTTGTGTATAAATCCAGGAAAACTAAAATATTTTGCAATTTCAGTACAGTTTTCTAAATACACAAACTGAATAAATAACTTTGTAATCCCATATTAAATATTTGGGATTACACAGTAATATATACAGTGAATGTATCAGTATACCTGTACATGTATAATACGAGTATAATGGAATAATAAGTGTAGATAGGTACCTCGATATATTTATGTTCAAAGGCAACTTGTAAAATGGTCAAAGTTATGGAAAACGAAGAATTCGATACGTCTTATGAAGTTGTACCAAAATCCCGCAAAGTATTAAGTAGACTAAATTGTCCGAAATTGATGTGAAAGAAAGAACACTAATAATCATAACCGCGGCTCGTGGAGGTGGCTTGCCTTTCCCGTCCGTCACAGAAAGGCGGCCACTTTCTTCCAGGCAACCTTTGGGATGCAACTAGCGCACTAAACAATCTAATTTAATATAATATGTATTTATTACTTGTGAGATAAATTGTGTTTTCATTCGATGGCCAAGTCTGTATGTATTTATTTAAAACAAGAGATTTTTAATATTGATATGGTCACTATAAGATGTTGTTAAATTAGCTAATTACGTAATAAATTAAGACAGAAAGAAATAATTTAACCGATTTGGATCTCGCAACTTTGAGTTGCGAGACTTGGTGTTTAGAGAAATTATGTTTTTGATGGCAAAGTATTTTCACAAAGTGATTTTAGACACTGATTCTGCAACTTGTGTCAATATGTAGGTTAAAGTCACTATTTCTGTCCAAGTTGTACAACCTCAATTTCAAATAGATCCATTTAATAGTTTAGTTTAATATTTACAGGTCATTAAAAACGTATATGAAAATCAAGCTTTGGATTTAATCTGAGAGTAACATTATTAAGCTGTTAACAAGAATTGATTGATTGAAATTTTATTCGTGTCATTGAAACATTTTGACATTAGTTACTTGGCTTTGTAGTAAATCGTTGCTAAGTTATTGCGACGACACATAAATTTAAATAACTGCTACTATTTATTTTACTTAAATGAAAATAACTTTTTTACAGGATGTCACTTACATTTATGACAAGAATAAACAGAGAAATTTTAAAGTAGTCTAGACGTTCGTTACTGCCATATGATGGTATTGTTTAGCCCAAATTAAAACATTACGAATAAGTAATTACTCAGTAGAGAACGATAGTTTATCCCGTTGCTAAGAGATGTAATCTTTCTGTCTTCCTACTCTTCTCAATAGAGATAGGTTGGCCAATTAAGCATAATAATTTCGTACAAGTAGGTACAAGTCCTTCTGTAGTTGATCGGTACTTTACAGCAATATTGCGATACTATAGTGACTGCAAAGAAGTGGACGTCAGAGTAGCATATCGCAAGATATCTTTCGAGAATGGCAAGTTTCCCTGCGGATTCAGCCCCAGGAAGCGATTGCCCTTGCGTCAATATATCTATGGCGCAAGGAGGCACTGGAACAGGACCTGAGTCCTGCGCCTCGTGTAATCAACGCGCAACGGTTCCACCCTAGAAAGGAAATCCTTGTAAACCCCGACAGACTTGGTCACCTGTTGAACAATGCTACCGCGCTATGGTGTGATTCACCATGTGAGAGGTGGAACACGTTTTTCACGATAAGACGAGGTTTTTGCTAGTACGACGCATAATCCTGTCCGTCGCCTCCAGGTTAGCGCTCATGGAGGCCGGAGATCATTTTGCACTCTCCGGCGCCCGGTACGTTTACTGCAGGACGGAAGAGTACTAGTTCGCAGAAGAAAAAGAAGAACAGAAGAATCCCACAAATCTGGACACTCTCGCTCTGGATCATGTACATAATCATGGTCTTCGGCGAGAGGCTACCCACATCGTTAGCCTTCACGAGAATATTATGGACATCAATATTTCATTCATTTTAGCAACCCATGTAAGATTGTACCATTAGGTATCGGACTATTGTTGATTTAAAAGCATGTAAATTATGCCAAAATGAGATAATTAAAAAATGCAAAGTTAAATACGAGTTGGAAAGAATCACAAGATTATTGATGACGAACACTTTAAAACATAGCATTTAAAAAAGTAGCACTTTAAAACTTTAAAACGATTTCCGTCTTAAGAAACGACGCTTATAAGCGGTATTCTGTGATAAAAGTAGTAGATAAAATGTAGGCAGAGGACTCAAAGTGCCTGCCTACAGCTAGTTCGAGGTATGAGACCTCGACGTCCACGAGCTGTTGCTTACACTTCCGAATCGATTCGTATAAGCAATATAACTTTCCTTCCATTGCCATCCCTTTTTCCCTTTTTCCAAAATACTCCCATCTTTCTCCTTTTCAATTCTTAAAGTGCGAGGCTGACCCGTTGACATCAATAGGCTTGCCACCTGTAACGTTATTTAGACCGAATGCTGATTCGCAAAATGTGGGTATTAAACACCCCACTGCCTACCCCTTCAATGATACAGGCGTAAGAGTATGTATGTATTAAAATTAAAAAAAAATAAACTTAAATAGAATAACTCACAGACTATTTATACATTAATATACTGACTTTAGACAGCTATCGAGACGAAGGAAACCAATTATACATATTCCATTCCGTATGTAACACTTGCATCGTGTTCTTATTACTAAAGTTATTTACTAACCTGAATATTTTCTAAAACACATTGCTGACGTGACCGGAAATATGAACTATTTTATAGTAAGGCAGGCCTCTTTCGTTCTAGGAAACATTCCATTGTTTAATTAATCCAACTAACGACTGTACTACGACATCTGACCGACAAGTTGTGTGGCCATCTTAAAATAATTATAATTACCAGAATCATAATCACTTCTTCACAAATTGTTGTTAACTATACTCAAGTGAGTAATGACTTATATTAACATACTCACAAGTGCCACAGGCCCTTAAAAAAACTGTAGTGAACAGAAATCATCATCAACAATACTACTTCTCAGAATACCAACCTGCAAATGCAATCGTGTATATTAGATATATAAAGGTTTGTTTGAATATATCTGATTTTAAATATGTTATAAGTATATATACCACCACAGCTAGTGCAATTTTCATGATATTGATTTATTTTTGTGATTTGGTATTAATTTACAGACACTGCATAATCACTAAACTAGTGGCATCCTACCTATAATATAATACATAAAAAGCACAATGACCTGAGTTATGATTTTATAAAAAGTTCTTATCTATCAGGTTGTCGATAGAGATTTGGAATATTCTATTAAATACACATACAATAAAAATTAATAACAAAATTAATATTTTTTGTCATTTCAACGCAGGTTCGCTGTGCGTTGAAGGTGTTGTGTGTGTTGAAGGCGACAACAATTGTTTGCATATAATTCCATCTTTTAATACTTACCCAAAGACTACAATAGTATCAAAAACTGCAATAGTATGTACCACCTTAGCTAGCGCTTATAGGCCTTATTTTGGTATTGGTTTTCTTTATAAACCTTTATTTACCGCCAAAATAACTTTATTATTAGCAAAGTAAAGCTTCATAGAACATTTTTATGTATTCTAATATCTGCACGTGTGTATATTATATGCTCAGATTATTTAATTAAATTCAGAACTAAGAGTACCAATAACCTATACCTCACCACCACCTGCTAGCGATTTCTTTAAATTAGATAAAGTAATATGACATTATCTCATTATATTTGAAATATGAATAAATGTTGTCAAGATTTACATCCAAATATAGTGATATTATTTGACTCTGTGTGTATAGTGAATCTGTAAACCCGAATTCTGTATAGCAACTGTTTATGCTACCGCATCTCATCCCGGTGGTGTCGTAAAAGTCGACAAAGGGATGGGGTTGTTATTTATCAGACACAGTCATATAAAGCAGGTTGACGGCAACAGGATTGCCCCCTATTACGTTAGTGTGACCAAATTTTAATTGGCAAAATGTGGTTGTTTGATACACCCCTGCCTATAGGTTATATACAAGCGTGCGTGTATGTGTGTATGTATGTAAAATAAATCAATGCAATGCTGATAAGAATACAACTATTTACCTACATGAGCAATATTTTACAAAAACAAAAACTATTTGAAGATTTGCACAAATTTAAACTGGAAGTACACAAATTATATATTTGTATATTTTTTTTCTTTTGAAAGGTATTTCAATCCAGTATTCTTTTATATATATTTGTTCGATATCAGTCGTTTACAAGATCTAGAAGGTGTGGGACAGGATAAAAAATCGAATCTTTACAAATATACCCAAGTAGAGTATCAAATGAAGGGCACGATCTGTACGTTACAAAGATGACATGAGCAACTGTGAAACTACCTGAAAGTTATGAAAGATGAAAGTGATGATGATCCACTTAATGTAAGCAAATATTATCAGTCACTCAAGTGTGCAAAAATGAAAGAAATTCTTAGTTAAATAAAACAATTGATACTGTAATGTGTATTAGGTTATACATTAAAATAATAGCATTAAAGATATATGAAGCTCATTCGAAATGATCTCCATTGGCTTTACTACAGTCTTTTAAACGATGAGGTCAGGTAATAACATAAACACGTACTCTCTCCATGGGAAAATTGTTCACTGAAAATTTCATGGATTGTTTAGGGACTTAAATTTGACCATAAATCATAATCCAACGGACTAAGATCGGGACTAGATTTCAGGCAGCCAGTCTTTAGCTTCAGCTCTGATGAAGTCAAAAACGTTCGTTTCAAACCACGGTGTTTTTTCTTAATGAAAGGACCATTCTTGAATGTGGAACATAGTGTTGTTAAGACGCTTAACCACCTACCAACATTAACTTATGGATGGCTTAAACCATCACAGAAGCCGGATTATGCCCACGTTCATGTAATTTGCTGACTAATTGGAAAGCTTCTACAGAAATTTGAGCATACAAATAACACAATTCGTCATTGTGAGAGTATGTGTTGTTACTTTGTTTTTGATACTATTTAATACTAGCCTCCTCCTCAGACTCCTTTATAGCCTCTTCAATAAACGATACCTAAAGAAAAAACTATTTTTTCAATAAACAAACTCTTTAACTTTATTGTATTATATACGAGTAGTTTAGATTAATATTGTATTTTAATTACCCATTGGTGACCCTATTTCTATCGGTAAATGTCTCGGTCGGCTTTTGCAGACTTAAGTCCTTAATTAATTTGAATCCTCTAAAACTTGTGCCAGAATTACTACATAATTCTAAAAGTTTTCTAAAAGTATCCTTTTTATATACATACATGTATTATTTTAAAAGAATACTAGCAACATTATTCACAGATTACAAGTATACCTGTTAACCCCTCCAGATAATTTAAATGTTTGTGTTATGAGTGGATATATGTATATCTAAGAGTCAATGCACAGGTACGTGTGCCTTGCTTACTGACTTTATAGAGAAATATCTAATAAATAAACATTTACCAGCCTTTAGATTCAGTTTCACTACATCTTTTTTTTATTTCCACTTTAGAATGAAAGTATTTTTTCTATGATATTATTTTAGTTCCTACACAAGCAACAGACCAAGGAGGCGGGTGCAAATAGGTTACAAATTCTGTTGCCTCTTACCTAAACAAATTTTTAAATGTGTTGTTTATTATGATTATATATTTCAAGAAGAAAATTACTAGAAAAGGGGATTTATTAATTACACATGACACTTAGACTCGTGTACATACATATGTGTTGCCTAGTTGCTGAATGGTTTGATTTCCAGACGGGGCCTAAAATTTGTGTGATACTCAAATAGCTCTCCCAAGTCTGGGTGTTTGTTGTGTCCATTGTATGTTTTGTATTGTATGTTTGCAAAGCACAATAATCGCTTCCAAAGCCGTAGTTCTGTTTGATAAATAAAACAAAAAGTATAGTATATAAAGTACAAACAGTAAGTACGTCTGCAAAATTATTGCTTGCCTAAAGGCTATTCTATAAAGCTGGTTAAGATGACTGTCAAATTTACAATTTTACCAAGAATTTATTGTTGAAATCATATTAAAAAACTATCGAGTGTCCTTCGTACGACAATGAGTAACGAGACATTTAAAATAATAGGTGATCACTAGTATAATTAAATGAAGAATAAAACAAGAGTAAATATTGGTTACGATCACTTAAAATTTACCGTACCGTACCCCATTTACCGTATCTCATCATTGCGCGCGATAAATGACGAATTACATCATCATTCTTTGTGTTTTCGAATTTTTCGATCCATTTTCAAATTTCAGATTAAGTTTAATGAGAATTTAGTATTTTCGCTTTTTTTATTACTTCGTTATAAAAAGCTTATTTAGTTTTTAATTTACACGTTCGCTTTCACTTCACTTGGTAATGACTATTATAAAAAATACACAATAAAATAGCTTTATGGTCGAAGACTTACAAAAGTTAAATAAAAAAGTTTTGAAATATTGAATCATACATAATTATAGATATGCTGATGAGTTACTATTTTATAGTTCATTTTTCCTTGGCTGCGGACCCGAATGTGTTATGAAAGGAGTCATTGAACTATAAGGTAGTGTCACGTTGACATGTCAATGTCCGCATGCATCATCCTCACCCAATGATTAAATTGCCACATTTTATATTTTAGCGCCAATAGTTCAACATTTAACCTTTTTAATGTTTTTTAAATTAACTATTTGACATTTAAACTTTTTAATGTGTTTTAAATTAAGTTACCGGATTTTTTTTTAAGCAAAAATAAACTTTCTGTATAATATGCTCATATGTTATAACTGACACGATTTGTTTTCTTATATGAAAGTAATTTAATATATCTATCTAATGAATCAGACATACTTCTAAGATATTTAGGGTAAACATAATGTAAATAATAAATATTCAAGAGTTCACATGTTGACACCGTCGCGTCTGACTCTCTTAAGCAACGTCATAATTTATTTGAAATTGCCAGACATGAAAATAAAATAAGTTTAGGTGGTCATTTACACTTGACGAGTATGATATATGTTTCAGTCTAGTAGCAATTAACACGATGATGAGTATTAAAGCAGTGGTAAACAATTTATTACCTAATTTAAACAAATTAAGCTCGGGGCAGTTCATAAAAAAATTAATGCGTACAATTTATGGTCAATTTGTTTTACATAAAACTAATCAACTAATAAGATTTACTAAATATTTTAATTAGCACAAGAAATTAAATTCCAAACAAACAAGGTAGCGACTATAATCCATGACATTTATGCTATAACATTATTATTATTACTTACCTTAACTTGGATACTTAACGTTTAGTTGAAGACCACTTCAGTATTGTAAATAAAAAAAATAAAATATAAGCTCTACTTCTGTTGACATTTGCATGTCGACTCGAAAAGGAAGAGTATTACAATTCACAACTCCTGAATAATACCTATCTATATTTTAAAATACATCTACTTAATTCTTTTATTATGAAGTTTTATACAGTGATCAATTCAGATTTATTTGGATATGGAGGTTTTTTTATGCAATAGGGGGCAAACGAGCAGACGGGTCACCTGATAGTAAGTGACTATCGCTAGCCCATGGACACCTACAACTCAAGAGTCACAAGTGTGTTGCCGGCCTTATAGGTAGGAGTACGCTCTTTTCTTGAAGGTTTGAAGGTCGTATCGGTTCGGAAATACGGCAGGCGACAATTTTTTCCATAATTTGTTGTATAGTGCCCGGTTTGTGTCAATGTTGTAGGCCAGTTTCTGCCATGAAATGCCCCCTAATACATTAGTGAGTCAAACTCAATAATTATATTATGGTTGGCAAAACCCCTTCGGGACAGTACGTGAGCATATTATTATGTGTACATACATATGTATTTACTTTGAAATCACTGTCAAAATATCATATTGCGTTCTGCGTTTACGCTGAGATAGCGACCTTGTTTCAGGCATGCAGGACTTCTGTACTTTTATAACGGTTGTTTTGATTGTAAATATCCTGAATGTGCGTTTCCTGAAAAAACGTTTTACTTCTTTACTCTTTTCTTCTTTCTATTTTGTAATTCCATGATATTTCTAAGGACAGCATTGGATTCGTACATTATACAGATTTTATTGGTTTATTCGCTTCCACCAGTGTCTTAATAAAACCAATCGGTATGTTCACACGCCTCATTGGTCCCGACTGGTAAATTTATTTCAAGTGCCAACATTTGGTACAATATAATACAGATCAGATTCAATGTAGCTTCCTTATTGGCATGCAAATTTTAGTTATTGAATTACGTTGCTTCCAAAGACGGGTACGGTACCTCCCTCAATGCTTAAAGTTATGAAACTAGTTGTCCCGAATTATGTGACAATTTTAGATTGATGCATCTTATTTGATCCTCATTTTAGTTTAGTATTTGTGTCTATTCTGCAAGTTCCGCATTTCTGTTAGATAAGTGTATTAAAAAGACTAAAGGATTCCACTTGGTTATCGTTGAATCAGATAACTTTTAAAACAGACAACAAATAATATAGTTATATAACAACAACGTTCTTAACAGTGTCGACTTCTATTGTACATAAAACGACAACAACGGTTTGATTTAACAACATAATAATTCACTTATAAAAAGTAGATAATCGTCCGCCTAATAATCGTAACGTAATAAAAAGAATAATCACCTAACTCCTAACTGGTAAGCTCAACAATATAAAACACCAAATTTTGAGAGCTTTAGAAAGTATGTGATATACAATTTTAGGCTTTCTCTCAATTTTCCTGGGCTACCATCAGTAAATCCTTGGTAGAGTTATATTCTTTTTAACTAAACAAATGACATTCGGTTAACAATTTGCCTAGAAATCGTAGAACTTACAGAAAATAAACATACAGTCGAACATAAGAACTCCTCCTTACCATACTATACTCTCTACCTAACTGTATTTTTCACAATAAATATGCCTTAGCATAGTTATAATGCTTCTAATTGCATGTAATTCTTGAAAAAGAAATCATTCATTTTCTAGTTTGGTATAGGGGGGCAAACGAGCAGATGGGACATCTGTTAGTAAGAGACTTCCGCCGCTCATTAACAAAAAGAAATATTCTACCGGTAAGTAATTTGTAAGTAACAGTTACATATATAAAGGCGTGAACGTAACTCTACTAGGTAATTTTAAACTCCATATCCACAAGTTTACCTTTGAATTTAGCTTACTTAGTAGTAGTCTATTGCACAGCAGTCAGGATTATATTTTACATAACTATATGTAAAAGACTGGTTCAGTTCTTCTTATCCAGTTTCAGTAGTCTTCTATGGAATGCGCTTCCCTCTGAAGTCAATATGGTCACGAATCATTACTCTTTTAAGGTAAAGGAACGCTTATCCAAAGAATTGACTCAATCAATTCGCTTATAATACTTTAATGTTTTAATATTTATTTATATGTAGATACGTATATGTATGTAATGCGCAGGTATGCTTGTATATGTGCTGTTTTTATATATTACAATTATTTTGTAATATAACAATTACAATTATTTTGTAATATAACATTACAAATAAGTACGTCAAAAATTTAAATAAATAATTTAAATTAATAACATCGTGTGTCGAATTAGAATATTCCCGACCACTTAGACCGAGGTATGTGTAATAAAATAAATCTTCCTATAAAAATATTAAGCTTAACTCAAACATATTTTGGAGTTTGTAATATAACAGGAATTTATGTCCAAGAGTCAATCAGTTTCGATAAGTGTTTTATTAATTGGTTTAACAAGATATCGTAAACGTATATATTTGAAACAAGTTTTGACGCCAGTAGCAGTTTTTGCCAGTAGCTGTTTTGTCTCGTTAGTTAACTACCTCACCAAAATAAGATAACTTAATTATTATTACTATCTCAGCACTTAATTTATCTTATATCACATTTTTTATAAAATAATGCTTATGATTCATATTCTTATGTTTATAAAACAGCCACAACCACTTTTGATGAAGTAATTCACAATCTACTTTAATCAAAAACATGGGATTGCTTACCGATAACGATTTTGATTGATCGGCATCATGCTCTTTCACTAGCTATCATTGAGAATCAACTCTTAATAAATCAAGCATTAATTATTCTAGGATCCGACAGTATTACTTGAAGGTCAGGCTTTAAGTAAGGTTTTTATTCCAAAATTTGACAGCAGTGAGAACGACAAATGACAAACGGTTATGAATTCCAAAATAATTACCTTCACTAAGTTTCTAAAACATTCGATAAAATTACTGAAATTATAACGGCTGTAAATATTTACTCCTAGCACTAAATCATGGAAATTAGGCACCGTAAAACAAGTTGTTATATCACGATTTATTGATATTTAAATCACTTCTGTAACTAGCTTTATATGATTTGAAGTATATGGTTATGAATATAAACACATGTATTTTAATAAACACATGTTTGATAGTAGTTCGAGAAGTCTAATATAATAAAAAGTTTATGTGTTTATGTGCGAAATACAATACACTTTTTATTTAACAACGCTTAGAGCGCGGTTGGATTTAATAAAAAAAAATAAAGAAAAAATCAAACTACCTTACTACATAAATAAGTCCTTATTTAATAATATATTATTTTTCCCTGTTGTATTTTCGCACTTCGGCAGAGCCTTCATTCTTAGGGTAGGTGACTCCCAAGTGACACGTACGATTGTAGGTTAGGTAATAAGCAATGTTTCTCAGATCAGATGGGTTGTTTTTAATTTCCTAACATATTTGTTTTAAAATTATTAATACATGAAGCGAAAATCGGCGGCAAATGTATCAAAATATTACCCGAAAATATACAAAAATCTTGCCTGTTGGTCTAGCGGTTACTGTTCATGTTTAGTAACCCAGAGGCAGTGGGTTGAATTTCCACACGTTACAAAAAAATGTTAGGTCCACAAACGGTTGCTCCGAGTATGAGTGTTTTTTGTGTATGTTGTTTCTATATTTGACAAGTTCCCTCCTAGAGCAGAAGTTGTCTTTCTAGAAAACAAAAACTGTATTTTATCGTCCATAAGTTTATAATATCTTGTTCCAACTAAAAAGTTTACATAAAACATTTCGGTAGCTAGTTGAAAATCTTTATCCCTTAGATGGATCTGTTCCGTTCAACCAATCGTAAATATGTACAAAGTCTAACCAAACATCAGACCATAAAACTTCTATCCGATAAATAGGTCGCTATACTTAAACACAGAAAGCACACCCATATTTAGGAAAGAGTTTCTTTAATACAGAGTGCTTTGTGGTTTTATACAGCTCTGGCGTTTAGCTAATTAACACTATTATCTTCTTCTGACTTTTTATGGATGACTTTATGGGTTACATAACCAATTCCCATGGAAGTAGGAAGTTCTGGCAATTTAAAAGACATGTAAATATTTAACACATGTATTGAAAATTAATGTTATTCTAATCAGCACAGCGTTTCAAGAAAGTTTTATTTATTTTTTATTTGAAAATGCCACTTTTGAAAACTACCAAACGAGTTTTTCGACATACATTTATAAGTTTCTTAATATAGAACATGTTTTCGTAACATCTCAGTTTTAATTGGAACTAAAAATATTTTCTATGAATAGGTGTTAGTCGACTTGTTCAGTCATGGACGCCGCCATTCATCTCGTACGCTGCCGAACAAGTTAACTCTGTTATCGTAGAGCCATTAATCAAGTCTCACACTTAGCCTTTAATAATTATAATTAATAATTTTATCACGTATTCAGTCGATCCATGTCTGTGCATGCCACTTGACAGCCCTTGCTCACATTCTTTAATGGTTACCGATTTATCATAGATAATGAATAATTTTGTATTTAACTTTATTTAACAATCATTAACGTCAATTTTGGTATCTTAATATGAGAAATATTATTCGTGTTTGTGTATAGACACGTATTCAGTAACCAGTGAACGGTACATATTGACTTGAACATATTATAAAAACAGTTAATAGTAATTATAATAAACAACAGTTGAATCACAACGATATGGATTATTCTAATTGTAGTGATTTGTCTATTTCCTGTTTGCTTTGAGTTGGTATGGTTATTATTTTTGCAATGTTATCATTCATATATATGGTCTTGTAGAAATCACTAGCCTGTCTGTGTACTGGTTAGTGACCCTCAGTGCTTAACTGGGGGTCCGGGGTCCGATTCCCATTCGACACGGGATAAATATTTGAGTGAATGACAAATAGTTGAGCGGAGTCTGGGTGTTGTTTGTATTTTTTTTTTTCATGATATAGGTGGACAGGGGTTCCGTTTCCGACATCAGAACTGTCAACATCGTAGTAATAAACTCCGAGTGAAATAAGCGAAATAAAATAGTAAACGCAATTTCTGGTTGTTAGTACTCGTATATACAATATCGGGACATCTTGAAGTGATTAAAAACACATAGTGAAGTGCGATTACTGAAATCCGTCGTGGATCTACAACCAAAACACCAACTACCTTTTGGATTGAAGGTTAGGAAACACGAAAACCAACAAATTGTCCACTCAGTGATACTCGTCATAAACGTCAACAATTCTGACATATTAAGCAGTGTTGCCAATATTGAGAAAAATATTTCTACCACAATCTAAAATCGCGTTTCGTGTTACGCAGATAAAAATATAAAATGGAAGGTCAATTCCAAATATTATTTGAAAAAATGAAATTAGAGATGCAAAGACAAAATGCTGAATTGAAAGAGTCTATAACAAAGAGTATAATGGAAAAGATGGATGATAAACTAATCCCCATTATAGAAGAAAATAAGACCTTGAAAACTAAAGTAGAAAAACTAGAAAAATAAATAGATTATCTAAAGAGGGCTGAGAGAAACAATAATATTATAGTATTCGGCTTAGAAGAAAATGAAAAATCCTCTCATGAACTCATACTAAAGCTTAAGGAAACCTTCAATCAGGATTTGAGTATCAAAATGGAAGCACAGGATATCAACAAAATTTATCGCTTAGGAAATAGACAGAGAGAGAGCAACAAACCGAGACCGGTTTTGTGTTCGTTTATAAACAACTGGAAAAAGACGAAATTATCAAAAGTAAAAAGAACCAAAAAACGATTTCCATTTCGGAGGACTACTCGAAAGAAGTGTTAGGAAAAAGAAAAGAGCTGCAAGTAAAGTTAACTGAAGAGAGACAAAAGGGCAATTTAGCATATATAAAATATGATAAATTAATCGTGAAAGAGAACAACTACAGCCAAGAGAAAAGGAAAAGGGAAATATCCTCTTCACTCTCCTCAGGTAATATTCAGCCAAAGAGACGACAAACCGTAAACGTAACCAAGACAAACAGAACAAATGCTTTTTTTTTTTTTTTTTATTTAATGCGAAATAGATCCAGCTCCCTTACGCACATACCTAATACTAATAAAAACCAATAACAATTAAGGAATGGCGAACGGAAACCAAAACCAACCAAAGGAACTGCTAATAAACAAACAAAAAGATAACGAACTCCCCCAAGCCGACTGGTCCTCGAGGGGGAAAGCGACCACAACCCTCCAAAATCTAAAGCCAACAATCACCGAAAATCAGTAATATACATAGCATCCATCAATGTACTCACCTTGGGAAAAGAAGAAAACCTTACGGAACTGACACATGCACTAAAACAAATCAAATGGAACATAATTGGGTTGAGCGAAGTAAGAAGAATGGGCGAAAGTATTACTTGTCATCCAGACTATTTACTATATCACATAGGGGCCAAGGCCAATATGGGGTAGGATTCATTATCAAACAACACTTAAAACAATATGTGGAAGAATTCATAGGAATATCAGAACGCATAGCGATTATGAATCTAAAAATACAAGGATATAAAAAACCGTGGTCTATTATACAAATATATTCACCTACAGAGCAATCAAGTCTGGAAACAATAAACAACTTCTACCGTAATTTAACCGAAGCAATTCAAGAGCACACCCATAAAAACCTTATAGTCATGGGAGACTTCAATGGCCAAATTGGAGCAAGGCATGCAGGAGAAAACGCAATTCTCATATAGTAATAAGACCAGAAGTAGAAATGGGGAAAAAATTACAAACTTCGCACTAGAAAATAAACTAAAAATCCTAAATACTATGTTCAAGAAGAACCGGATGAGCATGTGGACCTGGATCTCGCCGGATGGAAAAACAAAAAACGAAATTGATTTTATTATGACCAATAGAAACAGCTACTTCACAAACTTTACCGTCATTAAAAGATTTAACTTCCACACCAATCATAGGCTACTTTGAACTGAGCTCAAAACAAATCAACCAAAGGCGACTAGACCGAGACTAGACTCAGGAAACAGAAAACTCAACGAACAGCAATTGGAACAAATAGCAATAGTGCTAAAAGCTGAACTTAGAGACTTTAAAGAGAGCACTAAGGAACTAGAAACCCAAGATAAATACAATTATATAGAGAATACTATCAAAACTCAAACTAAACTCAAAGCAGATACTAAAATTAGTGCAAAAGGAACATTATCAACAGCCACTATAAAACTCCTAGAAGAAAGAAACTAACTCATTAACGAAAGAAGTGCTCAAAATAGAAGACAGAAATTAGCCAAAATTAGCAAAGATATCAATGAAAGCATGAGAAAGGATAGAAAACAACGGAGGATGCAAACGATAGAAAATTACATACAGAAAACCGGTGGAACTAAAAAAGCACTCAAAGAATTGACTGACACGAAGAGCTGGATCGTAAAAATGAAAGACGACCGAGGAAAATTGGACCATCACAGAACTAACATATTAAAAACAGCTACGTCATACTCCAAAAAACTATATCGAATCAATACTACGCAAACGAAATCACGAACGAACGAACTCAGCCTGGCGGATACCTCGAACACCCCCAGTATTCTCCAGGCTGAAATCAGTAAGGCTATCGATACACAAAAAAGTGAGAAAGCACCCGGGCCTGATGGCATAAGCAATGAAATTTTAAGATATAGCAAAGAGACCCTGATACCTGTCCTCACAGACATGTTCAATGACATCATGAATACTGAAACCATCCCCCAGCAATGGACCGAGTCTCACATCATCCTACTATATAAGAAAGGGGATAAATACGACATCGGAAATTATCGCCCTATTAGCCTTATGTCCAATGTGTATAAGATTTTTGCTAAGATCTTATTAAAACGGGTCGAAAGAACTCTAGACGAACACCAACCTATAGAGCAAGCAGGATTCCGCAAAGACTACTCAGTGATCGACCACATCCACGTAGTGCGTCAAATCTTTGAGAAATACAACGAATACCAACTAACATACTACATTGCAGTTATTGACTATCGCAAAGCATTCGATGCTCTACAACATGATAAAATATGGGAGGCATTACTAGAACAAGGAGTTGAGCTCAAATATATTAGATTAATAAGAAACATATATAGCAGCAGCAGAGCAAGAATTCAATTAGAAAAGAAAAGTGCTTTTTTCAGAGTAGAAAAAGTCAGGCAGGGAGACCCACTATCTCCAAAATTATTCTCCGCAGTACTAGAATCAATCTTCCGAAGGCTTAACTGGGAACATCTCGGAATCAACATAGACGGTGTACTACTGTCGCATTTAAGATTTGCCGATGATATAGTGCTACTGGCAAGAACAGCAGAGGACTTAACCAGAATGATAAAAGATCTTGGGAAAGAAAGTGAGAGAGTAGGATTGGTAATGAATCCGGAAAAAACTAGAGTGATGACAAACGAGTACAAACATACTATAGATCTAGAAAACACTGAAATCAAATATACAGACGAGTACATATATCTAGGTCAGCTTATAACTCAAAAGGATCCGATGCAGAAGGAAGTGGCCAGAAGAATTACAAATGGCTGGAAGACATACTGGAATTTAAGAGAGGCTATGAAAGATAAAGAGCTCCATATAAACCTAAAAAGCAAACTGTTTAATACCTGCATACTACCTGTCCTTACATATGGGTGTCAATCATGGTCCCTAAATCAGGAGACCTCAAACAAACTAGCAACTTGCCAGTATGCCATGGAAAGGAGTATGCTAAATATTAGAAAGTCTGACAGAGTAAAAAAAGTCCTCATTAGAAACAAAACAAAAACTACCGATGTAATAAACAAAATCAAAAGACTCAAATGGCGATGGGCTGGTCACATGGCAAGAGGACACGAAAAATGGAGCAAAAAGGTGACATGGTGGTACCCAAGGGAAGGCAAGAGAAAGAGAGGTCGACCACAGAAAAGGTGGGACGATGATGTTAGGCAAGTGGCAGGAGTCACATGGAACAGAGTGGCTCAAGAAAGAAAGGAATGGAAAAGGTTGGAGGAGGCCTATGCCGACTGGCAAGCAGATCTAGGAAAGATAACGAAGCAACAAATATTAATTTAAATTGTTTATTCAATATAAGATTTCAATGTTAGTTCGTTACATAAGAATCAAATGTACCAAGTGATCTGAATAAAAGGCTATATTATTATTATTATTCTATTTATTTACTTTTTTCTCAGCTCTTTGGCCGGTTTTAACCACATTTACGGGTGGGAACCAAGTAAATGTGGAGTGTGGTGTGTTACGTTTTTATGCTGTGTTGTGAGGAGAGCCTGTTTCATTTTCATCAATTTGCATGAATTTTCTAACTATTCTACATGTATTTAAGATGGCAGCTTTTTGTAGGGTTGTGTAAATATTTTCTTTAAGGTCTAATAATTTCAGGCTATGGAGGAGATGATTTGGGATAACACCAGTTGTTGAGATGACTATAGGTACTACATATACTTTTTGTTGTTTCCAGATTCTAGTGACTTCTTCTTTAAGTTCTGCATATTTGCTTATTTTTTCAGTGATTGTCTTCTGTAAGTTGTGTGTGTTGGGTACTGCAATATCTTTATTATTATTATTATTCTCTTTATTCACATTATTCAACATACAAATTACATTTTTAAATATAAAATAAAAACAAAATATATTTAAAAATATAAAAAATAGTGCCCCACCGGTATCGGGTACAGGGACCAAGCTACCGGTGGTTAGGGCTCCAGAGACAGAAACCTCCTCACAATACGTGCCGTATCAAGAAGGACTGCCTTCTGCATTAGGCCCTTAACCCAGCTGTGTAACGTGAGCCTCTGCAGATGTTGGTCGAGGCTCTTGGCAATCAACCCATGAGCTGATATGACTATCGGCACAATGATTGCAGAACTCACATCCCACATGTCGACCACCTCATGGGCTAAATCCAAATATTTTATTTGTTTATCTTTTTCTGCCTTTATGAGGTTATCGTCATGTGGAATGGTAATGTCAACAATCATTTATTATTATTATTATTATAGGTGGACAGACGAACAGAACGGTCACCGGATAGTAAGTGACATGTGTAAGTGACAACGAGGAGAGAAGAGGTGAGTGTAGCTAAGAGTAGAGGGGTAATGAGGGGAGAGAAACAAGAAAAGGTTGACTTGGGCCTTCCGTGCCTTCACTCACTCGATGCAAGTATTGTTTTTCTACCGGTTTCTGTGAGGGATTTGTATAATAATCTCCGATCAAACCGGCCGATTCATGCCTAACCATGGCTTACACACGGTAAAATATTGCATTTTTTTATGATTTTAATTATTCAAGCATAAAATAAATATACGGCCTGCAGTCACGGACTTTTTGGAGTCCTGATGTTACCTAAGATGTTGTTCAGTATTGGGATTTTCCTTGACTTTGTTTCTTAGTTTCACAAGGAAAATGTCAACAACGACAACTAATTCAAGTGTAGAAGTGTTTAAAAGGGATATGTTGTTCTTGGTCTAGATATTGCGAGTATAAAAAACTATCAAAGGTAAATTTTATGGTGATATACAAGCAGAAATTCCCCTTAAACCATGGTTTGCCAAATTTTCTAAATTAGATAAATGCACTACCTCTATAATTTTTCGGTTAATATTAAATCACTCGCGTACTCCAGTATTTCTAGCGAAACTTAGAATAAAGGATAGTTTTAATTGTGAATGTGGGCTTGATGAAGGTAATGCGGAGCATATATATTTTAGTTGTACTAGGACCAGGTTCCCTATTTATGATGTTATTTCTCCGCATATTCCCCGCCCTACGTCCCTTAAATCGAGTCTATCACTTGTTTTTACCCCTTTCGAATACATATCAGGCAAGTGTATTAATATGAATAATATAAAATTGCAGTTTGAAATAATGTAAATTATTTATTTTTGTTCATATATTTAGTCTAACTTATTTATTTTTATTATTCTTATACCTGGAATACTTTTCTTTGGATCTATAAAGCTCTACAGCTCTATATAAAATACTTTGACGGCTGGTCCTTCGGATACATGACTTTGGAAACTCCACAAAAGCCATTAATTAAATGTTGAAGTTGAAGGGATATGTATGTTAAAAGTAAATTTTTTCATTGATCAGGATAATCGACTAGCGATAAAATATATTTTTTGTTGACTTATAACACTATCTTAAGAGTACTAGACATTTAATTAGTTTGTTCTGCTGTGTACATCGTTGTATTTCATCGGTATCTCTTGCTTTTGTTATCCGTACTTATAAATTGCTTCCGAAGGTATCTCGTCGGTTGATTTATCCTTGCTATACGTCGGTTGATTTATCTTTGTTTCTTAAGCTTACTGTACAATATACCAAAGTTAACAATCATTGTTGATAGAAGATAATAAACATCTTGAAATAGGATTTAAAATCGTTCTAATTCAGTCAGCATTGTCAGCTACTAGATATTCCATTAAACAACATTTGTAACTAGTGTAGGGATAGTTCAATGTTTTATATTATCTCTTGCACAAAGGGATTAAAGTTTTTTCAATTGTATTTCAGTTCAGAATTTTATTTCAGTTCTAAAATTATATGAAATATTTCATAAAGGTAAAATGACTATGATATCAGGTAACATGTAGGTAAGTAATAAGGTAACTTTATTAAAACCTTTTTGAAAAGTATCATGTTATAGTAAGTACTCTTGTACAGGTGACCTGTTTGTTCGTCTGCCCAGTTTTATAATAAAAATTAACCATTGCACTGTAGCAGGTTATTTTGAAAGATTATAATATATAATTTATTAAAATGACACAAATATCAAAATCCAAGACGTCTAGGCTCTAGAATGGGACAAAGAAGCATCAAATATACATAAATACATATAACCCTCCGTCTTGAGTAGTCGGGTAAAAACTTCTACTAGGGACTGTTATGTCGAAATATCTTTTTAGAATTTAGGTTTTATTTTTGTATTAAGACTCAAACATGTCTTCATATATTATAAATTAAAACATGAAAATTACATAAAAAGGCTCTTAAACTATTACGAGGGAAACTTCAATAGGCAATGGAACAAAAGGTTATTAGTAAAGTATGAAATAATCTAACAAAAATAGTAATATAGTCCTCAGAGAGCAATTAATCAACGTTCATTCCTACATAATGTCATATTATTTTACTGTAACTACTAACTATCTGTAACTGGATATATCTGTCAATATAATAATAGATATTATCTCTAAAATAAAATCTAAAAAATCTGTTCTTATTTTATTGTCAACTCCAACAGCGATGGACGCTGTTTTAGCGGGGTACTTTTTAACCAAGTATTACGTAGGGTCTTGTTGTCCAATATGTATGTATGTATTAAGTCTCTTTGTTACAACCTAGAGCCTAACCGGCTCAATGGTTTTCAAAATGTGAGTCTCTATGTCGTACTAATGTGAGTGAGATAGGGTATAACACCACATTTTTAGATAAAGTAAACGTTAACAAAAAAAAAACAATACAAGCCAACTCCTTCTAAAAATTTGATTCATTCATTCTTTTTCATTCTTTTTTTTTGAGAAAATACCAAATCAATAGATCATGAATAACTCAATCAAATCTTGTAACATACCCCTAAAAATAATTTTCTGCATTCCTAATTCGATTTCTTTCTTCCTAATTTAGGTGCAGTTAGCGATGAATCAGGGAGAGCTTTCATTAAAATATAATGAAGATACAAACAAGGTATGCTAGCACACTATTGCTGGACATGTTTACGAGATAATTCAAATAATCATAATAAAAAAGAAATAAAAAAAAAAACACCATAAATTAAGGAAAAAATTAAGGAACATTTACTACATTTTTGGTAAAAAATGTTCTTTTGTTTTAGACTTTTGTACTAGACGTGACAGATTTTTTTAGTTTTCGTATTCAGATTGTGTGTGTTTAAGTGTTGCACCCTACCTCACTCCACCTTGTAATATTTTTGTTTACCAAAATAATGAGAACCTATAAGATAGTAGTAAGTAGTAGTAGTTACAAGATCAATAGTTATCAACTACTGATCAGTATTTCATCATCAAACTTCGACCTACGTTTAAAGATATAGCACAAATTCATACCATTACAAGACCATTCATTTTATATGAACAAATTGTATTATGTCAGTACCAGCAATATTCAGAAATACAGTTTGTGAAAACGATACTGTCAGACAAACTGGATTATTACAAAATAAAACCATTCATTTTGTATATACACTGACATCTGGACAATATACGATTGAAGTTAAAGATATAAACAACTATTAATACTTGCTGTACTTACGTGAAGGTGGCAAAACTGGTTTTAAAATATATTTATTAACTTTTAATTTTATTTTGTAGGGGGACACTCGAACATGGTGATGGTAAGTGACAACGGCCGTCCATGAACACCTGTAACTAAAGAACCTTAAGTGCGTTGCCCCCTTTAGAGGGTAATGAGGGGTGCGGGGATGCGGGAGGAGTAAGAGGAAAGTCGGAGTTGGGCCTCCGGCAACCTCACTCATTTTGGCAAACCGAATCAATTAGTAGTAAATAAATTAAAATAAACTAAAATAACAAAACTCCTTTAGAAGTTGAGTTGGTCACTTGATAATCCTGATTTTACATCTGAAATATGTTATGTGTAATTTAATAAATTGTAAAAACTTTTATTAGTCTGACACCAGGGGCACATTACACTACACTAACAAAAACACATGGAAAATATCCGTAATTCTACAAGAGTGCTTTAAATCTTTATAAACGCGTGCGCCCTTTCATCTGAAATTTAGCTCAAGTTCAAATCGTATGATCAGACACTTTTGAACATTATAAAACTACAAGAGCATCTGTATGAAGTATTTCCTTTTTGTGATAGTAATACTTATTTGATTATTTATAATATAGTGAGGCTCATCAAGAGTTGCGTAGTATATACTGATTTATACTTAGTTTTGTTATGCAAGTAGATTACTTTTATATATATCCATATTATTATGTATAGATACATAATAATATGGATATTGCTATTAGTGTGAAATATTAATATCTATTCAAGTCAACAGTCTTGGTACTGTGAAGTTGCAAAGTGTTCTATTCTATTTAATATAATATTATATTCAAGGGTATAAAAGATATACCTAAAGTTTTTTTTTAAAGGTCTGGTGATTCCGTTTGGTCAAGCTGTAACCCTAACCAGTATAGTCAGTAGAGCAGAACACTTTTAAGACAATTAAACATCTGTAAAAATATCGCCCACATAGCCTAGTTCTGGTGATAGGAGCGGTAGCGACATAATAAATCATAGATAAGATTCACACGATTTGTTAAAGTGGTAGTAGCCCTTTGGGGCATGTTCCCATGTATTTTTTTTTGCTGGGCTTTTTCTTTTACCTTTCCTTCTGTTCATCATCATCGTCATTACCATGAACCTATACCAGAGAACACCTACTGAACAGGGCGTCCGTCAAATTCTGTTTAGTTATGGTATAGTTTGTGTTCACTTAGTTATTAATATTTCACTGTGGACCCGATTTGGTATATAAAAAGTAAAAGCCTAACTAACTTTAAAAATAAAATAAATTAAGTAATTTTTTACGAACTTTACCTACATATGAATACATACATATATGTATGTGTGAGTATCGTCACAAAAGTACTTTGTTACCCCCCACAGCGTTTCTTAGTAGCACATTGAATGAATAAACCTACAAACAGATCACAATACATTGAGCCAGCCATTAGCTGTACAGGAAACGTAATCAATTTCCTAAACTACTTTGAATGAATCTGTAATAGTCAAGCATTTGTCAGGTATTGTAGTATTTTACAGTGATTCAATTAACTTATTTAGGTGAGCAGGCATCGCAACATTGACATATGTTTTTATGTTGTCACTGTTAAATTTAGGTTGAGAATAAATGATAGCAAATAAATTGATTTGTATGGCGCTTCATTCCTGTGAGTAATAAAGCTGTAAACATGGCCATAAATAATTGTTGTGTATTGATTGATAAGGTCGTGTTGAAATGTTGCAATTGCACCTAGAGGGGCAATTTATAGGAATGCTACAAATGACGATGAACTACATGTAACGGACTGATAGGTCGACAATGTGTTACAATGCGATGACCCAACCAGAGCTGGGTGCTGGGCTACACATATCTCCGTCTACGTATAAGAGTATAAATATTTGAAAATGGGCTCTATTAACGATCGTTTTATTCCAACGAATCCCGGGATATGTACATATATACATATGTATATCTGCAGAAGACTTATAATATACACAACACAGTCTCTTTGTAACAGATGAGGTATAGTAATATGTTTCAAATACTTCTGAAAACGCAAGAATTCATATTTTGAAGATACGAATAAGAAATTACCAATATTACAATATTTGAATGTGTCTATAAATAGTTTTTTTAATTATATAGAGAATCAACCGGCTAGCGGAATACTTGATGGTAAGTGACTAATAACGACCAAAAGTCGCAAGTGAGTTATCCGCCTTGAGGAAAGGAGAAAGAGGCAAGGGGCAAAAATATAACAGTATGTGCTATTTAACACTAAACTATCTCGTCCCAAAATTTTATACAGATCAGTTTAGCCATTGTGGCGTGATTTAGTTATAAACATCCATAAACACATTCGCATTTAAAATAGTACGTACAAACATTTTGATATTATTAAGAGACTAGAATACATTTGCATATTCCATCATAATTACTCATACTCAATCTGTTAATCTTTGAATTTGTTAGAATCATAACGATTAAGCTATAATAAACTGATTTATTAAATATAAGTTTTCTGACGACTACCACACACAAATTACTACCACTAATCAAACTTATCTAACCTGAACCTGCTAACGAACTCTTACCATTAACATTCTGGATTAAACCTACTCGAAGTCTTTATCAATATATAATCGTATACACTTCGACACCCTGGGCATTTCTCTCTTTAGTTAGGAAAGAGGCTGCTCCGGTTTCTAATGACACAGAATTTGCTCAGCCGTGTTCAATCCGGATCGCCCACAACACATTTACAGTCCACCATTCATAAATATAGATCCACACAATTACGTAATTTAGATTAATACATGAATAGTGAACTGAATTAAAACGCGTTTAATAAAGAGATAAGAGAGATTGCGCAGAAATATTTCTGGATGAAGGTTAAGAAACTCCTAAAGCACGCAGTCTGTATTTTACTATAAATAAGAATCTTTATAGTGAACAGAACGCTGCATGTTATCGCCATACGGTTTTATCAGCTATGAAAGTTATAAGTTACATATTGTATAAATTAAACACTTCAAAGCTGGTTAAATGTTTTGTAGGCACTTGGAGTTTTACTAAAGTAACTTGTTATGAAGATATACATCGGTATTTGCAAATGCATATACATGACTTTGCAGTTATTATATAAATATATAGATAGATTTTAGAACACGAACCTTTGTTTATTATCGCCTGAAATAGAGAGACCTTGTATGTAGTAGAGTTACACTTAATTACACCGTTGTTGTGTGTATTGATCTGTTTAGTGATATACAATTGAGAGACCAAAATGCTAAACTTCTCGTCAACGGTTTTAGGCTTTTTGATGAATGTAGAAAACACAAAAATGTTTATTCTACCTTATAACATTGCATCAAAATATTTTGCTGTTAATGAATGAATATTACATTCATTATTAATTGTGCACACCAGCTTAGAATAAATGTCATCAGGTGACCCGTCTGCTCATAAAAAAAAAAAACAATATTGGTTAGGGTAAAATAACTAAACTATATTATTGGAAATTGCTGAAATAATTGCGCAATTTCATATTGTGAATTATCTCAGAGCAGCAAGATGTATGAAATTGCACAGTTTCAAGTGTCTGTTTGGGTCAATAAATTGTACCGTTTGGCAAGCAAGCGGCAATTTCTGTTGTCAGTTGCGGCAGTCGGCCACCGGGCTTGACCCGATCGGTTGTGTATCGTGACGTAGGGGTACGTTGAATTAAAAAATGGCGTCGTCACGGGATCGAGAAGCTTGGTCTCATATATTCAAGTTATATAAAAATTTCCCACATTTATGGGATAAAAATAATATTAACTATGGCAATAGAACCATGATGACTGACGGATATAAGATTCTTACGCGAGTGTATAGAGAGCGCTTAGATAAACAAGCGTCGCTAGGGGCGCTTAGAATGAAAATGAAAAATTTGAGAACTACATACTATCGAGAATTGAGAAAGGTAAGCTCTATTCCTTTTTATTCTACATCATATTACCTATATAATATAAATTCGATGTACGGATGATATTTCATAATCGATTTTTATTTATTTAAGATAAAACAGGCAAAGCAGAAAGGGGAAAACTATACACCTTCGTTATGGTATTTTGAGAAGTTAAATTTTTTAGGTACTTCAAGGCTAAATGAGTTTCAAAGTTCAATATTAGAAGATAATAGAACCAAGGTAAGGTAATAAGTGCGATGAAAAGTTTTTGTGGAGTAGCAAGTAGTTGCAAACAAGCAATCATTTTTTATACATTAAAGACTCTTAAAACTAAATGTTTTCATTGTAAAACTGTTTATTATGCATTGTCAGTACTAGTTAAGTTTTTCCATACACACATTCAACTCATCATTTCAAACCTTTCTCGGTGTCTATAGAACGTGGAAATTCAAATATTTAAACAGTCCTTTCATAAATGTATTCGAAGCGAATTGATTTTTTGTTTAATTTCTTATTGGTGCTCATACTACAGACAAAAAACTGTGTATATTGTTTATTTTATGTTTGATATATATTTTAAGAACTAGGAGGCTTGTAAGTCTTTTTTGCTGCCTTTTAGTTTGGCCGACTAGATCGGTTCTAGTATCACTAAAAGCTACACGATTATAAATAAACATAAAATGTAGCTATCAAAACAATGAATTACAATGGCCATTAAAATATTAGAAAGTAATCAAATGTACATGCTATTTCTTTAGTGAATGATGCTATTGATCAATAAATATTTTTTTTATAACATAAAATAGTAAGCAATCATGTTGTTAATATTCTCAAATTTGATGGTGGGCTTTAAATATGAAAACAAAAACTCAACCTGGGTTAGTCACCCTACCGCCCCAAACATTAAGGAGTAACGATTATTCCTTACATCATATCATAAATATTATGTAATATGTTATTGCAATCTCAGAATTGACATTTTTTTTTTTTCGTGCGTGTGTTTCGATCTTTTCTTCACCTGTTGTGAAATACAAAACAAATTTGGTTAATTCTTTTCTCTCAGCTTTTTAAGAAGGAGTAAAGAAGCACTGACGTCCCTTTTAATAAAAATAATGAAACTTTTCAGATTACTACCTAAGTTATTGATAATAATATACATTCATTCTAAAAAAGATTTCTTGCAGAATTCATCTCAAACGGAGGATTTTATTCACATTGGGGACTCTACAACTATCAACGACTTAGCATTAAAAAATAGTGAAACTGAAATTGATTTTAGCCCGCCTCCATCACAATCAAAGTTTACAAAACGAATACAATCTGAAAAGAATGACAATCCTGTATTTCTAGTCGAAACACAAGATTCCTTTATGGATTCTAAGCAAAAGAAAACGATGACCAATGAACATTGGGAGGTTATAGGAAAATCTATTGGATATCAATTAAAAGACTTAAGTAAGAAGCAATACACGATAGTCTCTAAGCTGATATCTGACGCTATTTATTTTGGTAGACTGAATAAGCTAACAGAGGAATCGCACATTGACACAGGTCCGTCAAATTACATAGAGTCCGTTTCTTCAGATTATACACTAGCAAGGAAAAATAGAAGTGGTTACCAAGCTGTAGATTTATTGACAAATCATAACCAAAACTTAATATTCAAACACGAAGAAGATGAAGATGACGAAGAATCTTAAAAAAAAGTTATTTAAAATTAATGAGGAATATAATGGTGCTTGTTATCTATTTTGTTAAAGGAAAACACGACAAGGAATACCCGATATTCTAACATTACATGGTATAATAAATCAGAAAATATTCTGAGCACTCGTTTTTACTTTTTTCATCAGTTTTAAGCAGAGTGTATGGGATTTAATTCATGACACTATAAGCGTCTAACTTAATAGGGTATAGGTGAGCGTCTACCTTAATATTGATTTAAAGTTATTTCCGTTGTGTTTACATAAAACCTATTATATTTCACTATCATAATAGAGAAGTATATCGTCCAAAATATTTTATCTGTTCAGAAAATATGTAAAGCAAAACTAATATTATAATATTAATATAACTAGTACAAACATAAATTATATTTACGAGCGTCTGATGCCGCATAAATTGGATCATAGGTAGTAGAGTCGTAAAATAAAATTTAAAGACAATACTTTGGGCGTTGGTCGACAGCGCCAAAAATATTGACACTAGTCAGTCGATTAACAGAGATTTGTAAATAATAGTTAAATCTTAAGATTTTTATAGTTACTTGATTGGTTAGTCAAGTTTTCAACACTTCTTATAATAGCTTTATAAAGTAGAAATACCGATAGATAAGAATTAAATAACAAGAATAAGGCATGAACGTAATAAATAACACACTCAGAGCATTATAATGCAAAATACTTACATTATAAAAATGTAGAACAAAAGCGGCCCTTGAAACACCATGGTGGCACTATCGATTTACATGCAAACACCGTAACGAATTATCACGTTGTTAGTTTCTATAGGGAAATGATACCACTGAGTCACGGCACCGATTTGGCATTAATTTTTTGTTGATTGGATTTTATAGAACTGCACATAATTTGGTTTTAAAGTAGAATAATAATTTTTTATCCTCATGTGATTCCAGTAAGGCACTGCTTGGTGCACCAAAGACCTGTAAAGAAATAGAACTTGTAAATTAAATCATATCGTTAATGCAAAAATAACGTCAATATAAAATTAATGTTTTGCTGTCACTGACTGAGATACGAAAGGCAGACAGATATTAAGCATTATTATCACCAGATATGGAAATATTATTTTCTATGTTTATGATGAAAGGGATCTCACATGTTTGTGAATAAACAATAGTTTTGCGATTTTCTTTAATACGAAAAAAAATATAGATTTATATTACAATTACACAACATAACTCTATATTTATTTTAGAGGACTCGGACTTCGTACCGATATCAGCCAGTTCGAGTTATAGTTTTTCGACCCTGACTTGCATGAGCTATTGTTTACTCCCCAATCAATCTGTTTTAGCAATATCACTTTCCTTCACTTTCTATCCTCCATTTCCTGTCATCAATATACACCAAATTTTCCCATCTTATTCCGAAAAGTGCCCACATGACGGCAATAGCCTTGCCGTCTATTACGTATGTATGTATATGGAAAGAAATTGTTATCGGCAAAATCAATTACGCCACTGCCTACCCCTTTGGGGACACAGGCGTGAGTGTCTGTAAATTTATTTTATATATTCTATTATGGACATATTTATTTTGTATATTCCATATAATGACATAGAGCAGTGAATTTTTACCAAAGACAAACAAGTGGCATCTAATATCGAAACAGGTGGCATCTAATCACATGAATCTGCAACCTTTATATTGATTACACATTCCTATGGGTATCGGAGCTTTTTAAAACTAAAAATAGACTCAAGTATGCAAGCGTTTAAATCACGTAGTTATAAATAAAGAAAAATGAATAACACAAATAATCGATCAATATCTGACGTAAAACAAATAACTCAGTTAATGAATCGTGCGTGAATCGGAGCTGGAGGGCTCGTTGCCGGCACAAGTACTTAGCTGTTCTATAATTTTATTAATATAAATTAGCCTCTGACTAATTTTGATACCTTAAGTGACATCATTTACTTTATATTACAATGAACAAATAATTCGTATGTTGTTACTTAGTTATTTGTTATATCGTGGGAGAGCCATGCTCAGGCATGAATGGGCTAGCTCGACTGGTGCGATACCACGGCCTTACACTAAACCGGTTGTGAAGCAACTTGCGTTGCATTTTAATGAAATAAGTGAGGTTGCTGGAGGCCCAACTCTTCCTCTGCTCTTTACTCTCCCCTCACCCCCCTCTCCTCTTTACTCTCCCCTCACTCCCCTTCCCCTGTTCTTTCCCCCCAATCGCCATCCCTCATCAACCTCAAAGGTTGGCAGCGCACTTACGACTCTAAAGTAGCAGGTGTCCATGGCAGTTGTCACTTACCATCAGGTGACCCGTCTGTTCGTCTGTACCCCTATAATATAAAAAAAAACAATTATTTATAGGCGGAGGTTTGAATCACTCATTTTTTCAATTTCAGTTACCATGATGTGCCAAAGAGTTTAACTGAAATAATTACGTTTGCTTAAAGCTACAATCTGTTTATTACTACTAAAATGAAATACTTAAACTTACTTACTTAATACTAGTAAAATGAAATACTTAAACAACCAGCAGGTGTTAATTTTCTAGTGGCTTCTCCAGTCACATTAAGTACAGGAAATACGCGTACGCAATTCTGGCTTCTGTAAACAACTGTAGTCATATACCGTTTCCTCATCCGAGACTTTGACATCTCTTGCCAAGGTTACTGAAACTACTGTTCGTGTTTCTTTTCACTCCTCAAATTATAAATTACTAAAGAGGGTTGGCGTCAGGCAGCCGCCTGGCCTTAAAAAAGACAAGCCGAAAATCTCTTGTAATGTATATATTACACCAACAACAAATAAATATGAAACAAGAGTAGAAGAAGATAATGATGAGTAAAATGAAAAACGTACCCTGAATTGAAGATATTTTCTATTTATAGTAATAGAGAATTTTACAAAATTACTGGCCACCAACACAAAATAAGAATAGTATAAAATCTTACAATTGTTTAATAGATATAGGCACTGCGAAAAAAAATGAATAGATACTCAATGACAATTAAAATACAAGTAGCAATGGACACACGTATCAGTGATTCACAGTTCATTGTTATAGGACGTGATCTTATAACGGTTTAGGTAGCTGTTACACGCAACTGGTATCGAACTAAAAAATATTTAACGACTCTTTTTTACCTATCCAATCGAATTTTTCATGGCTGCTCCTATTATAAATACCGAATACAAGTTACAAAAAAAAAAATGGCAAGTATCAAAGATGAGCAAATGACTTGTCCCTTTTTTTTAATATTACACTTTTTTTTAATAACGGGTTTTTTGGCTCACTGAAAATGGTACTAGCTAATAAGAATGTATTCTTGTATGTCCTTGTTAAGGTTTGGACTTAACAGCATATGTCGATTTAAATAAACATTATGTCATAAATTCATAATTTAAATATCACCATACGTTATACTGTTATACCAAAGTGGCATCTTTTGTTAGGAAATAGGCGTTTATAAAATCATTAAAATGTTTATTATGAGATTACTATTTAAATTGCCATAGTTTTATTGTTAGAAAAGGAGGCATCTATATGTACACTTCAACAATAATAATCTCAGAATTATTTTGGTACAATAAAAAAAGCATGATGAAATATATGTTCTTATTTTTTTATGTTTTTTTGTAAATTTATAAGGCAAACGTTTATAGGAATGCCTGCAGGGGTCGACCACGCAGAACACACACCGATCAAATTGGTGATGTTCTTAAGAAAGGACAGGTCAGAAATACCCGAAACAGGCTTGTATGAAAGGTTTAATGACAGTAGAGGAACCTTGTGATGTATGTAAGGATAGAAGCAGTTGGCGGTCTGTTGTTTCTGCCTACCTTGTTGGGAGAAAGACGTCAGTTTATGTTTTTTGTAACCAATAAAACAGTTATTTAGAACTTCATCCCAGATTATATAAACTATTTTATTCATCGGTATCGCCAATACATTACATTTACACTCATATCGAACAACATGAAACCAAAAATACAGAAGCAATCACAAATACCAAGGGGTTAATGGCATGTATTTTTGGCCGATATCCGATTCCGTCTAGCCCTGACAAGATCCAGACGATATAGTCTGACAGGTGAGAATCTCGCCATGTAATGGCTATGTGAAAATTCTAAATTTAACTTCACCAGCAGATTCTGTAAAAGATTTTGTTGATAATTCACAGTACATATTTTTGTATACACTTAATTGTCAACTTTAAAGACTATTTCGGATACCGTCATTACTGGATGACTTACTCCATGAGAAAGGTCTTCCGTCGGGACTGAAACTAGTTTGGCATCCCCAAAATACACACGTGAGTAAAACCGTATATTTAAAGAAATATAATTTTTTCACTATTTTTTACATAAAGATATTTACATTTATCTACAACAGACATTTCAGTGGTAGAGTCATGCTTAGGCACGAATGGGCCGGCTCGACCGGTGCGATACCATGGCCTCACATAAATCCGGTTGTGAAGTAACGCTTGCGTTGCATTTCCCCGAATTGAGTGAGGTTTCCGGAGGCCCAATTCCCCCTCCCCCCTTTTCTCTCCCCTCATCTCCTTTCTTCTTTTTACCATCTCCTCATCCCTCCTCTCTTCTTTCCGCTCCCTGCATCCCCCATCCCTCATCACCCTCAAAGGCGGGCAGCGCACTTGCGACTCTTGAGTTGCAAGTGTCCATGGACGGCGACGTCACTTACCATCAGGTGACCCGTCTGTTCGTCTGTCAACTTATAGTATAAAAAAAATAAATATATAAATAAGGAATATCATATATTATTTTAATAACATTTGCAAGTATTGCACTTACTCCACTTATTTCAAATAACTACACGAAAAAGCTTACTTTCTTATTCGTTCACGTAAGGTTTTAATTTCCTATTCCTAAAATAATGTTTACATATAATTTAGGTATCATTACCAGAATTCACTTTAATCATAATATACTTAAATTCCGTTTGGAGCGTCGTATTTCTCTGTCATTCTCTGGGTGGGCAGTTACAATTTACATATTCATGCCATATTTTATTGTACTAAATACTGCTTTAAATCTAAAAAAAAACCTCATGTTTATGTAGTTTCTAACGATGTCCACACATCATTGTGTTGAAATATATTTATGAGTACATTAATGAGAAGTATTTTATTGTAACTTGTGTTTCTTCGTCATTACCATGGGTGACCATAAAAGACAATTTAGCAATATGTTATAAAAATCCGCCTACACGCACAAACAAAATAATTTTAATACTTATCAAGTTCTAGTTTTATCTTTTCGTTGAAACACGAACGAGCAAAATTATTTTTTAGTAGTGGCGCTTTGGTTTATAATTTTAGATAAAACTGCAATAAACCTAAGTTTTTTTTTATTATTTAAAAAATAAATGTTCATAGTAAAAACCGGATGTTTTATCTTAATAAATGTTTACATTATACCAAATTTATTTATTGACCAACTTTATAGGTCTGATAGTCATTTTCTCCGTGCTTCTATTAAGCTTTTAGACAATTGTTGATTAATAACCTCGAAAGTTAAACAAGGTGCTTTCTATTTTGATCAGATAACCGATAAGTTATTTTATTTTTATTTATTGCATTAGATATTGGGTCAAGGAATTTTACTCCCGTAATGTGACCTGTGGGTGATAACAAATCAATATATCTGACGTTTCAATTTGTTTATTGACACGTTTTTAATCTTCTCTCATTGTTTATGTGTTCGGAAGCTGCGTTGAGTTTGTCTTAATAAATACATCTTATAGTTTCGAGATATAGTTAATGCTCAAGCTGGCGGTCCCAATGATATGACTATAAATCTTCACCTGTCTTTCGTTGTTTCTTCTTCTTTTGTTTTTGATGTATATATTAACGAGACGTCCTATTACACGTATTAATCTTAGAGAATCGTGATGTGGTTGTTTTTTTATTTCACTAGAGCAAGTATTTCTTACATTTTACCCGTAGAAGCATAAGGTGCTGAGATACTGATTTGTGTATTAGAATGAGTAAAACAATTTCAAGATTTATAAAATAATATTTTCTCGACACGACACAAATAAAAAATATCTATTAACTTAAAAGCTGCTGTCAAAATGGTTACATATTTAATGTATACATCGATTACCTTGAAATTATGAGAAACCAGAATTTAATTTCAAATAATTTTATACGAAAATATATGTGTAGTCAAATGAATCAAGTAAAAATAAGTATATAAATAAAAGTTCGCTGCGTAGTGTGTACCTGAGTGCAACACTCAAGAATGACTAGACAAATTCGTCCATTTATTTTTAAAATAATTGTTAAATAATTACACTTTAGAAAATATGTTGATTTTGTATTTTTATGAAAATGATACACGGGCCAATTGCGTTTGCAAAAGGACATCGGGTAGATGTGGGGTCAGCCGCAGTAGAACGGTGTATATGGTATTAGATTATAGTATTAAATTTTAGTTTTATTAAGAACTGGCCCACGTTGTTGCCCGCGTTTCAAATTTCACATATGCGGTACATTTTTTCATAAGTTACGATAAATTCCGAGATAAAGTCTCTCTGGTGTGATTAAGTCACAAGTATCCATTCAAGTTTTGCATTTTTAATTAATTGTAGTAAGAAGTCAGATCTCTTTGTAAGTGATTTTATTCAGATAGCATTAAAGAGTTTGTGCCAGATGAAAAGTATTAGACGAGAAACGTAAAATTATTAGGAGGACGAAGAACTATGAAGGCAGTGTACTAATCAAGTGGCTCAGTTCCTATTCTACAATACTGGACAAATAAACTCACATTTGTCATTGGTAATATGAGCAATGTTTATTTTGTCGTTCAAGTTCATAGTTCATATATGATATAAAAAAGATTTAAATATAATTAGCAAAACCCTAACCAGTGTTGAGTTTTATATACATAAAAAGCATTGCTGATGACAGATATTATTATTATATTGTAATATTTATGTTATACGAGGCTTGGCACTTGTTTGCTTACTTAGTGATGTAACAAAACATTACACTTTATATACAAGAAAATTTACATTACATAATAAATTTCTATTACTGTTCATTATTTTAGCATAACATATTATATTACCATATACTTGTTCAAAATTATGGTGTCTAATTAAGATCAAGTATCTATTAGATTTCATTTTTTTTTCTTTTATTGAAATGTTCTATCCCTGACCGGAATTAGAAGAAATTGTGTCAATTCATTACTGTTAGAGCAATTGTCTAAGCAATATACGGTAACAACTGTACAAATATAGGTTGCCATGAACCAATTTACACATTAAACATACGACTATTTCAACTAGACAGAACATTTAAGAAACAAGAGTATTAATCTACAATACTATTTTTATTATATTCTGTGACATATCAATACACGTCTCTGTTAGAACAAGTATAAGCGACAGGTATTTTTGTAACCTGTTTCGTATTTCTAATCGAATTTCAGATTTTTAAATTAATTAAATACCCTATCGCGTATTTTTTTGGTGAAATTGTAAATAAATTAGTCTCATATATATAAATTAGATACATTTATGGGATATAATAAGGTGTATATAGTGTATTTCTATTAACGCTACTACTTGCAGAACGGTATCTAAATAATGTGTTTCAAATGTTTTGATAATAATAGGTATAATAAAATCTTCAAATATCTCACACAAGGTCGTATGAACCCAAACTAAGCAGTGCTTCTACTATGATAACCATACAGCTGATATACATACTTATATATTTTTAAAACATACATATTATATAGCTTGCAGTATACACCCCGAAATGGCAAAAAATATCATGCTTATCGCACAATCCTATCCAGGAAGTCCCTGGTAGAAATCGAATGCACGACTTATTAGTCAATATAGTTTTATTGCTAAATACTACTAGTACTATTACCTACGAGTTTTAACAGCAAACGAATATTTTAACCCATAGGTGATGGTACCCATATCCTTTTTTCTATAGTATCTCTAACTTCCTAGCTTTACCAAATTTGTTTTGGGTCAGTGCACTATTTTTCTATTCATTCATTCTAATTTAGTCTCATATATGAGTTGTGTTCATTTAGATACGTACCAATTATCATGATTGTATCAATAGATTCTTTGGGATAGTACCCTACTGACAAAGTTTCCATGCCTTTCTACTTCTGGAGAACACAACAAAGGTTATTTTGTCTGTGATCTTCTGCGTTGGGAGGCACCTTCACTCTGGATTCTCTATTGCTTGTATCATGTGGAGTTTTCAGAGGAATTGTTCGGACTTATACCAGCCGTAGATTTCCGCTATCGTGCTATGGGACAAAATTTTATATCCCCATCACCTGGATGATTAGCACTTCCCCACTATGTGCTTTTCACGAAGCTTTTTGCCTAGCACAACCAGCCTGTTTAACAAATTGTCATTGCCTTCCGTATTTCCGGTCCGATACGACCTTCAAGTAAAGGCCGGCTGAGGACCACTTGTGACTCTTGAGTTGCATGTGTGTTGCATGCAGTCCATGGGAGTGGACTAGTCCATCGGAGTTAGTCACTTACCAATAGGTGACCCGTCTGCTCGTTTGCCCCCCAACCCATAAACAATGGTTGTAAGGAGAACGTTTAAAGAATTTAAGAAGCTGCAGTAACAACTTTAATGTAAGCTACCTCCCATTTATAATCCATGATACATCATCTTTTTCATCGTGTGCAGCGTTTTTCATATCCTAAAATAAAAAAAATGCAGTATCGCAAAATTCCCGGCTACTATGCAACATTCCCTTGGTTTGTATTTCAGGTTGAATAATTGCTATTTACTAACAATACTGCTTGTATTTTAAGCAAATATTTATGAGAGTCATTACCGCGGGTCCCATCACATTACAAATAATTCCCTCGCGGTTTTAGTAGTTTCATGATGTGTAACTGATAAAAAAAAGAACTGTGTGGTGTCGTGGGATACCAGATAGGAACGTAGTTCCTTATTATAAGGAAATGCTCAAGTTTCCGTTGTTTGTAATACTTTTACTAGATGGTCGTGTTACACCATATTTTGTTTTAAAACAAAAATTCCTAAAATTTTTTGCAGTTCATAATAGAAACACTAGATGGCAGTATTATAAATAAATAAATAAATATTACGCTTGTTTTTGTTTAACGTTACGGACGTTTTATGCCGGCTAGGGTACCCCTCCGCAACACCCCATAAGGAACTTCGTTAAAAAAATACTATCATTAGACCAAACATACGTCGGCACCTTTTTCATTTTCGCAAGACATGCACCACTGGTGCAAGTTGAACATATTCAAACAACAAAACCACAATCTGTCACATAGAACTCTGCACCCATTTTATCATTAGTGATAGATGTTAAAAACCAGTAAAACAACAGCACAACACTTATCTGAACTGTTCTAATCTGTTTATCATGTTAACTAACAACTAATTCAACTAAGGTCCTGTGTCTTTCAGTAGTCTAAGTAGTAGAAAACGGTTGAAAAGGAAGGAAGTGCAGTAATAACTATTCACAGTCGTTGACCATGACATGAATATATTTGCCGCCTTAAACAATACTAGTAAACGTCAATTATATATACAAAATTCCTGCCGTAATTTTTACTTTGAAAAACGTTATTTGGTTGAAAAAGTATCATATAGAATAGTTAAACTATTTATATATTCATACTATTTCGTAAACTGCCATTGTTATTTGTAGTTTAGAATATAAAAGTATCTAATTAAATATTTTTGACCCGCGTATACACCTACTCTAACGATAAACTTCCATTTATAAAACTAATTTATATCTAAATCCTAAGGTAATTATTAATCATATTTGCAGAAAAGATCATAAAACTAAATGAAGCATGAAGTATCACTGACCGATTATGATAATTTCTTAGTGTTAGGTAACACGTTATCACTGTCAGTTGATGTTCCGTTAACGCGAGTAAATATGCTATTGCGTTGTTTCACGTAATCTTTGCATAAGTCACTGAGTAGGTGGGAAATGGTTGAGAATACTCTTTGAAATAAGTGGTATACTGTAGTATTCAATAGAAAGTGCGTCACTAATGACATGAAATATATATAACCTGACTACATAACATAAACATAAACAGATAACTGAAAAGCAAAACAAAAACTAGTTTTTATTTTATAAACCAGATTTTACAATTTCTGATGTATTGATTTGTAAATATCAATACGAAAAATATAAAATCATTAATTTTACACCTCACATGTTTTTTTGTTTTTATGTAGCTTATAGTCATTAGTACGTAAATTTCTAAGCAGTGAATCCCGCTTGTCATTAAACAAAATAAAACAAAAGTTTTGAAAACAGTTTCTTAGGGCTTTTACATTTCAATGCCATAGATTCATGGGTTTTAACTAATTGAAAAATAACTTTAATTTGAAAATCATTATTTACTATATTATTGCTTCATAACACTTAACTTATAACTCATACTATCCTTTATACTAATGTAAATAGCTACTTACAATTTTATAACACACCGATACTACATTTACACTGGTTGATAATAAACATTAAATTTAATTCACGGTCTGTTGTAAGCGACCCACTGAAGAAAATATTCTAATACAATATGCGATAAGCGAACGTTATTGGGTTATCTCTGCACTACCCATCTCGTAAACAAATAGATTGTTAGAAAAATATACCACATCAAGAGCAGACAGTTTCGTAATATACTTGCACCGTAGAATGATATATGTATGTGTTTAGTGCACACAAGTAGGTAATACAGTTATTGTTGAAAAATGTTTTACTTTGAAGTTTGAAAAGGCACATGTTCGTGTAACATATTGCATTAGTCTAAACGACTAAATATATCTATTACACGAACGTATGTCGTCATAAAATAAAGTAACAAATAGCGTACGATAAAAGACGGCGTAAGTGCAAAAATCATGATATATACATTTTTATACGTCGCAGTTGTATGTGCACGAGCACCAGGCACCCAACATGCATGCTGTGTTGCATGTTGGGTGCCTGGTGCTCGTGCACATACAACTGCGACGTATTACTACGTCCGCGGTGGAGATATTTGACAGTAGGCATTTCCAATAGTTTGGTATTGTAAAACAAATCGCACACTTGTTACATATATTTGGTCAATAGTTTAGTTATTATCGCCATCAGTTTTTTATTATAGTTTTGGGCTTGTTTTTTTTTTTTGGGTGCCGTTAAATGTCGTTAAATGTATGCCCTCCCATACACCTTCATACTGAATGCCATCAAGCTATCGGCTGATTAAAAAATTACTAGTTTACGGTGACCATATCGTAAAAATAAAATAGTTAAAAATGGCAAATTATTAAATTGAGTTTAAATCTATCTCGCTTTTGTGTAACACGTTAATTTTTCAATATTTTACTAATTAATTCTTTGACATTCATTCTTACATAATTGTAAAAATTGGTATCGTATTCTACATTATGTATATACCAAAAGAAGGTTTCTATTCGGTTCTGTCAAACTCAGACGAAACTACACTCCATTTGTCTAAATTCTGTGACGACCTTCCTTTTCTCCCTCTTTATGTAAGCTTAAATAATTAAGAAACTTTTAAGCTTTTAATAAAGATCCGACGCATTTACGAGCCCTGCTACTACGCCTAGAGGCTTTAGAGGCTTTTTGGTCTACCATCCTACAACAAAACATGATGAAAATGATAACTTGCATCGCTTTTATGCATAATTATTTTTCATAATGTGTGGGAAACACATATAAAGTGGGAAACACTTAAAAAGTAACGACACAGAAATAAATATTTTTGAGGCGCGAATAGGCCGGCACAACTCCATTAATATAACAGCCTCACAGAAAACCGGCAGAGAAACAATGCTTGCATTGTTTTACCCAGTGATTGACGGTACCGGAGACCTAACTCCACCTCTCCTCTTTTCCCGCCCATCATCCCCCCTCCTCCATTACCCTCAAAGGCGGAGAGCCCACTTACGACTCTTGAGTTGCAGGTGGCCATGGGCGATGGTTGCCACTTCACCATCAAGTGACCGTGTTCGTCTGTCCCCATATATAATTAAAAATATATACTCATATTGATGATCATAATTTTTGGTGGACCCAAAGTAGGAAGTACAATTTGAACTACTTAAGATTGTCATATCAAAATTAAACTTTGTACGTATATGTAGTTTGGGTCACAATACTACAATTTGGCATCTTGGAGCTGATGTGATGGAGAAGATTTAGCCTCGTATATTTTATGAAGACGAGTCCAACAGATTGCACTATCTGACAGGTCTGATGGTGAAGTTAAGAGATATAGAAGAGGAGACTGCACGAATGGCGTAGCGGTGTAAAAAAATTCAAAATAAAAAAAATAAGTAGGCAGACGATGTCTTTTATGATTAATAGTAAACCTTCCATTTGGTTGCTTAGCAAGTCGAATAAGTGTTTTTATTTTGTTTATACTTGTATAAATTTAAGTAAGGTTATCTATTAGATCGTGTTCTTTTTATTATCATTTCAATTTATCAAGCATTGCTTTCTTAAGGCTCAGTACACTATAATGAAATATTTAAGGAGGCAATTTTATAAATTTTTCAGCGGACTATATTAAAACGTTTAGCTGCTCAAAATAATTGTTACTTCGAGCAAAAACATCGAGTCCTTTCAAAAGTGGTCTGTAAGTATCTTTATTTAACTGACGTGCTACCGATTACGTCATCACCATTACCAGCAAGATGGTATCTATTTCGTATAAAATAAAGTTTATTTTTCTGTATTTTACCATTTTAATCACCTACGATTGCACTCTTTAGTCATGAAGAACCTACACGTTAAGAAAATTTAAGTTCTTTTTAAGAGAGATTTGTTAAATACTTGTAAATAAAAATACAACGTAATCATAATTCTCAACCAGTCGGGCTTACATGCGTGCTAATGTTTCTACAATATCTAAGTGGCGTGGAGAGATGTTCAATGTGAGTAATTGCTTATTAATTGAATTGATTAGTCATTTTAAATAGTACAGTTTAAAGTTATCTGATTGTGATTTTGAATGAATAAAAAATTACAAATGAAATTTTAACGGGTACTAAGTAACTATTAAAAAAAAAACATTTAAGTTAACATAAAGTACACGTAACACACAAAAAACATAAAGTTACAGAACTGAATACTACAGCTATGGATTAATAATAAGAAATATATTTCTGTTAATATATCTTTTTGTGTAGTAATTGAGATGTGCAATTTACTGTGCTGTGATCCGACTACGAGTTTAGTGTCAATAATTAGCGTGTAGTACTTCAAGGCGCTACAAAAAATCAGGAGTGGTGAAAGGCGGTCTACTGGCGTTTATGTATTTGCATATATACTCTCTGTACCCTAGAGTCTAGACAGCTTGATGGGTTTTGACATGTGAGGTAAAATATGAATCGTCTCAATAGCGGGAGGGACATAGGTTATAAGATTTCGGGATAACGTCAGCACAAAAGAGTATGTTGGTAATGCAGACAGGTTTTATATTTTTAAATAATGCTTATTGTTGGTGCAGCAAGGCCAGATATAGCATGTGTTGTTACGCCTCTCACCGCGAACTGGTTAATGACATCTATGCGTCTTCGTCGTGAGAACTACCGAATAGTGGCTATAACTGTTAAGAGTACTCTCGATTGCAGTAATTATACGATTTATACAAACATTATATGTACTGCGCGTGCGTACCTGTTTAGAGTATAAATATTAGTTTTGGTTTTATTTTTAAGAGTTACTCTGTTAGCTTAAGTAAGCTGTTCGCAGCACAAAAATCTATGAAGTTCCTTCTTAAAATACTAAGTCTGTAGGTATGTTTATATATATATAGTAACTAGTTATAAATTTGATCCTTCTTAAATAAAACGCTTTTTTCTCTCTTCTTTCTACACCTAAACTACCCGTATGTTCTTTTGCATCTTGTCTTTTTCTGTCCATCCTAAGGTTGCCTGGCAGAAATTGCATTTAGCGATAAGGCCGCCCAAATTTTTGTTTTAAGGTGTACAATAAAGTATATTCTATTCTAAGCCTGATTAATGTTTCTATTTCAAACTTTTGAGATTTCATTTTCTAGACACAGTTCATTTAATCGACCTAAAAGACGTTGTTCTAGTTACGCTTGCGTATATCTAGGTTCTGTGAGATTAATATTTACCTAGAAATGGGCTAATATTACCCTAAATCTATTTTTTGGGTCCAAAAATGACAACCGGATGCTATTTTGGCTTTTAAACGTAAAAAAACAAAACAATCAACCGACATAAGCTCATTCGCATTTACAACATGACTACGGTCTGTGGACACAATAGACTCTACGCTATTTCATTAGTTTTTAAAATTTAACTTAAAAAAACCTTCTTATAGATAGGAAGCTCCACGAATCAAAATAAACATAACATTATATGTCCACACTCAATTGACTCCAACCTGCGACTCTCCATGTTGCAGATGTTCATTTGAAGCGCCACATGTAAGTTTATGCTACAGGTAGACCTAAGATATGTTGCCAGATAATAGTGCCTTGACAACCAAGATTACCAAGTCTTTATGCGACCTTCATTATTTGTAATACTCTTAATAGTCATGTCCTTCTTACGCACTCTTCGTATTTGCATTTTTTATTATCATTTTAGGGTTTGACAAATACTAGTCGGATCGCCAACTAGAATGTGTCAACCCCATCGTATCTTAATAGAAAAAAAAAAAACATTAAATCAGGTATGTAGCCTACCTACATGTGGAATAAAAACTCCTGCATGATTAAAAATACTACCTATTAAGATTTTGTTTGGCAACGTATTTTAAACAAGAATTTTGAATCTTGAATGTTGTTCGCTGTCACTTAAACGTTAATATATTGTTACTAATTAACGTATTTGCCTTACCACAGGACAGCCACCATTAATCACTAACTTCAAGGAGGAAAAAAAAAAAAACGTTTGGAAAGACAAGTTCTATCTATGTCTGTACATAATGCCTGAAGTGGTCGTGTTTAGCCTCAAGGAGATCATTATTTATAGTATTGTTTTTAAATTAAACGTAAAATGCTTAAATGTTGTAATAATCAAGTATAATAAATTATTGAATATAATTAATTACTATCAATCATATATATTACAGATTAAATTAACAGCTTACTCTTAACACCTAAGTAGAATGAAAATATGTATTGGCAATTATTTTATATTATATAAAAAGGTTTAAGAAGGTTGGTTGTACTTAAAAAGTTTTATAGTTTGGTCCTGCATAAATATTGCTCCACTAAGCACACGGACTATTGCAATTTATCATTATTTAGGCCCATTGAAGTCAGTTACAATATTTTATAAAGTTAATTAATATCTATCCAATGAAACTGAAATACATGTAGTGGCAAAAGCAGAAAACAACAAACACCGCACTTAATAAGTACCTACTACTAGCGTGCGTTGTCTGATGTTGAATCAGATCTTTCAATTCAATCACACCTTTGTTGCCAATAGCTTCTAACTCATATATATGTGTGTGTTTGAGTATTGATAGGCATCGCTATTGAAAAACTCAAAATGAAAAAAATGATATGAGAGCTATTAAAAATACGTGATGTGTAAGAAAACGGTGATGAATATTTTTCATATACTTTCAGATCATTGCATTTCATTTCATAACAAAATACATTTGTGTTTAAATATAATCATACATATTATTTATAGTAAAAGCAAAAGTCCAAGACAAGAGAGATAGAAACAGATAGCCATGCTTCGGCACGTATCGAACGGCTCCAACGGAGTATTGCCACGGCCTCACAGAAAACTCTTCCCTCTTTCGCCTTCCCATTTGCTTATCCCCACTTTTCCCTCCCCATTAGTTTATCCCCTCTTAATCCTCCTCCCTTTCCCCTACTTTTAAAAGAGAATAGCACTCCTGTTAATCTTGAGTTGCAAGTGTTCATATTGTGTTGTGTCATGTGTTATTATTAATTCATGATTCACATATGGTGTACCACTCGACTTAACTCGACTGAGTCCACAGACAAACTGTTTAAAACAGTTTTGTGGACCTTTGTGTTAGAATAAGACTTAATAGTTGTCACAATTAAATTTCATTAAAAAAAATGTTATTAACTATAATTGTAAACTGCGTGAGAGAAACAAATCAATTTAACCTTCAATTTATTAACAATAGTAAAATCTATTGCTGGTGAATGTTGAAAGCCTGCCCTTCCTTATCAAAGTGTCCTTATCGGTTCACATCGTAACTCGCGACCTACATGCGAGAGTCCAATAGAAAAATCACACGATCAATCCGTTAAACCATCCGTCGACATGTTATCGGTGCCCTAAAACATACTGCAGGACTGCACTGCCAACTAATGGAATCAATTAAAATGTAGATAAATTCACGCGACAGACAGTACAAACTGTATTCTAAGTAGCTATTTAATTTTTCCATGGATAGTGCAGTTGTTTAAGTCGTCGCCTCGCCACTACTTTGCCGCGCCTACTGTTGTGGGTTCAAACCGGGTCGTCGAACACGGGGCAACACTTTGTGCAATCCTCATATTGTTGTTCTGAGTCTAGGTGCTTTTTGCGGCCGTTATCATACCGTCAATGTTGCACTCCCCCGCGATGCAGGAATTAATCGTAGTGCGTGAGTTGTCTTTTTAAATAACAAGAACAGTATACTAAGTATAAAATTTTCATTATGTAACAAGTTGTACAACTAACGTATGCATGAATTAGTGTTTAATTTTTTACTTTTCTTTTCTTATAAAAAAAGACAGCACCCGTCCTAGGACTAACTTCTGTGTCAGTCAGGCTTTTCAAGCAACGAATACAAAACACCCAGACACGGGACAACAGTTTGTGGATCATCAAATTTTATTTCCTGTATGGGGATCGAACCCAAGGCCTCTGACTCAGACTGTACACTATATTGAAGTTCAGTGTAGTAGGAATTAACCTGTGAAGTGATACCTTGTCGAAGTCAGATTATACAAGTTAGCAATAATAATAAAAAATATCTCGCTTTAAAAGACCTAATTTGAGCTTTACTATTAACAATTACCATAAAGAGTTACCTTATGGTTAATAGGCCTACTGTATAAGCATGTCATCGAGTTGACGAATCCAGGTCTATCACAGACTTTTCCTGTAAGTTGTGATTAATTTTTATAATAATAATATTCTTAACCGATTTCGGTTACGGCGACTAGGCTACTGTGAGATATTTTACAAGCATGACTGTTTTGCTCTTAGATGACTAATGTACCATACCTTAAACAACATACGTATATTATAAAATAAACAGGATATCATTGTTTACCATATAGTAGTAGTCGTAAAGATATAAAAAATGTAGCAGACTGTTCGATTTCGGATCAATTATCTCAGTGTGTGTTCTGTAGAAGTGGGCCATGAGCCCATAATAGTTAAATTTTGATAGTACAGAACGCGTTTCACGTGCGGAAATGCAATAATTGAATAGAAATACAATCATGTAATCTTCCTAAACAAAATACTGTTCCATATGCAAGTAATGTGATATTCTTCCTGAAAGCTTTCTCTACCATATCTCTCGAACATTGAACATTAGGTGAGGCAAATCTGCTTGATACTGTTAGTATTTGATTTTTCAACTATTCATAATACAATACAATATTCTTTAGTGTACCACACAAAACATACAACATAAAAATAAAGTATAATATACACATTTTTGTATGTTTACTACTACTTTTAAATTAGTAATATCTTTTCTCTCTTATTATCTTTTTGCAGATACCACTTTTACTTCTGCAACACCCCAAGGTTGACTGGCAGAGAATGCCTAAGGCAATAAGTCTGCGTTTGTACCATATGTAAATGAAGTTTAATAAATAAATAAATATACATTTAATATAAACATATATCTTAGTTTTAATTTAGGGGATTCTAAGGGATTGGACTGTTATCTATATACAGTCAGACTGTGCTCGGTTGAAGGCAATAGGTTTGCCTTCAACCGAGCACATTTTTCACTTTATTACGTTAGTGAGACCACAGTCTAATTGGCAAAATGTGGGTGTTTAATACACCTCTGCTACCTCTTAGCAGTTACAGGCGTGAGCGTTTGTATATATGTATGTGTATATTGTTGTTATTCCCTTTATTTCAATTAATACATATACATACAATATATTTTTAGATATATGTACCTTATAAATACAAAATAAATTTAAAATTATAAAAAAATAGTAGACCACCGAAATCAGGTACAGGGACCAAGACACCTGTGGTAAGGGCTCCAAAGATAGAAACCTCCTGACAATGCGGGCTGTGTCGAGGAGAACTGTCTTCTACATCAGACCCTTGATCTAGATTTTGAAAGAGAGCCTCTTAAGATGTTGATCGAGGCTCTTGGCTATCAATCCGTGAGCAGATATGACTATGGGAAGAATAATCCATATGTCGACAATCTCGTCAGACAAATGCAATTACTTTATTTGTTTATCTTTTTCTTTCTGTTTTTATTTAACATAACAAATTCCATAAAAAAAATTAAGTGAGTGGTGTCATTGGCATTAAACAAAAAAACTGGACAAAGATACTAAATGTTTAGTCAGGTTGTGTACATACATCAACAGCACCTAGCGAAGACAAGATGAAGAACGTACCAACAGCTTAACTTGCATCGCGACATTAAAGTTCCCACCAGGCTTGCTCATCTCGCTTAGTCGGAGGATCATTACTTTTTTGTATTTGTGAAATGAATACTTACTGGACTGGAAATTGTGGTGTGTTTTGTTTTGTTTTGTGTTTTTAAATTAGTAAAACATATTTTAAGTAAATTTATATTAAGAAGAATTTTAGTACTATATAATTAAAACAATATAACACTGGTTACTTCATAGCCTAGTTTCAATAGCGTAAGTAAGTTATGACATATTTATTTGCTCTGCAACGACTAAGAGAGTGCTAGCATTATGATAAAAACAAATGTGATTTCATATATCGCCAGGAAGACTTAACAGCTACTAATAAATTGAACTCATTTCTTTTCGCATCACAATGCACACATCATATTGGGAATAGGTTATAACCAATTTGGTGTGGAATGTTCCAGTTCGGAATACTCATATTCATTGCAGAAGATTAGGGTCAGATTATATCGAGATGAATTGATCAAGTTTTGATGTTATAAGTACCTCCGTAAAACATTTTTTGTTTACTTTTTAATAGATTTTACAAAGGTGGAGATTCTAATGTCGACTGTATACATACAGTTTTTTATATTCTAAGATCCTTTTCGATCCTCTACTACTCAGTAGAGGAGCAAAAAGGATTTTGATGTAAATCCTATAAAGAGCATGTTCTAACATAAAAAGCTTGTAAGGAGGAGCCTGCTTGTTAGATAAATTACACTAAATTATTATCAGCACAGTGTTGGCGTTCATTTCCTCTGCCTACCCTCTTCGGGGATTCAGGCGTATGTAAGCGTATAAAAAAAAAAGAGGTTCAAACAGATATAATTGACTATAGATCAAATAACGTTATAAATAGCTCTTATTTTTGTATATTATTTCGCGTTGCTTTATTCGACTACTTTTGTATAAAATGACTTAAATAGACATGAGGGAATTAATCGTAGCGACTAGTTATTTAATTAAAACAAATCAGCATTCCACTGTTTCCTAAAGGGACTTTAAAACAAGTTTATATTGCGCTGAAATAGTTGTATCCAGATACATTTTTTTTTACAGATGATATGATACTACAGAAGTTCCTCTTCAGTTGCGATATCAGTTTCGAGACGACCAAGAAATTGATCAGTAGATGGTCCTGCAGTGGCTCCAGCAGTGGTCCTTTTGTAATCAAATCTGGATTTGCTCATGGGATAACAGGGAAGTTATGAATAATAACTGCACGTTTTAAAGATTGTATCGTGATAGAGTCATGCTTAAGCGCGACTGGTCAGGCTCGACCGGTGCGCTGCCACCACGGCCTCACAGAAAACCGGTTGTGAAGCAATGCTTCAGTTGCATTTCCCCGAAAATAGTGACGTTTCTGGAGGCCTAAATCGCCGCCTCCTCTTCCTCCTCTCATACCCCCATTCCTCTTTCAGCTCCCCGCGTTCCCCCATCCCTCATCACCCTAAGGGGGGCAGCGCATTTTCGACTCTTGAGTTGCAGGTTTCCATGTACGGTGGGTGTCAGTTACCACCACGATCAGGTACCCTATATTATAAAAAAAAGCTGTATTGCGCGAAGGAATTGGAATGGCGCTTTGAAGGTGGTTATTTAGTTTTTTTTTTTAAGTAGCAATTATAGTGATATTTATGACATAAACATTCCTGTTAAGACTACAAGATAGGCTTAAGAAGCGGACGGACTGACTCTTTACTTGAAGCTGTTCATGGGTGGTGGTTGTCACTTACCATCAGCCGACGCGTCTGTTCATCTGTCCACCTATAGTTGAAAAAAAAAACTGCATATTATATAAATAAATTTAAAATCGTAAAACTGTTTTTTTAACAAAAATGTATTTGCAGAGAAATACATATATCTTTAGAAACGTGTATGTAAATAATTCAAAACAATTACCTAATAGAAAACACAATCGAATTTTACAAGAAAGTTACCTAATTCCTCATATTCTAAAATATTTAAGTGGTGGGCGCTCAATTACCCTGTTGGCGGTGTGATCACTAAGTATCAATGCAATAAAATCTATAACCAAATAAAAAAGTATTAAAATTACATAACTTCCGATAAATGAATCAATCAGTCACGATATTTAAATCGACAGTACAACAAACCAACCGTAAGCTTCATTAGGATTAGAATAAAAACAGAAGTTCAGTTTTTATCGAAGTGTGTTAATTATGCAGAAATTCTTATGTTTATGACTCACGATGTGACGTCATCGTAGTACTGTAGCTGTTAATTGTAAGAGCAAAGAAATGATTGTAATACTTACTACTTACTACTGACGCAGACATTATTGGGAACAGAAGAACGAGTGTGTAATAGAGAACATGCTTTTGTAGTAACTATTCAACATTCAAGAATGCAGAGCAAGAACTTACTGTTTCAAATTCTAAATTTTATTCTTTGATCATAGACTACACTCAACCCATTTCGAATGTGAGATTAAATATAAACTACATTTTGAAAACGATATCATGATTTTGTTTGAAATGAAAATTTTGCCCTGTTGGCGGTGTGATCCAGCCTTTTCAGTGGTAGAGCCATGCTTAGGCACGAATGGGTCGGCTCGACCGGTGCGATACCACGGCCTCACAGAAAACCGGTTGTGAAGTAACGCTTGCGTTGCATTTCCCCGAATTGAGTGAGGTTTCCGGAGGCCCAATTCCTCCTTTTTTCCATCTTCTTTCTCCTTTTTTCCATCTCCTCATCCCTCCTCTCTTCTTTCCGCTCCCTGCATCCCCCATCCCTCATCACCCTCAAAGGCGGGCAGCGCACTTGCGACTCTTAAGTTGCAAGTGTCCATGGACGGCGGTGTCACTTACCATCAGGTGACCCGTCTGTTCGTCTGTCCCCCTATAGTATAAAAAAAAAAAAAAAAAATTTGCATGTACAGATAAAAATACCGATACAAAATATACATATAAACTTTCTAAGTATCTGTGTAGAGTGCTGAGTATTCTCTTATAGTACACAGTCTTATGTAGATCTATACTTTGTGTTCACCATCTTGAACTTCTTAGTGTTTTTTATCTTTTTAGCACCACCCTAAATATCGATCATAGATTAGTAGTATACTTATGCTCTTTCAAAAATTGTAAATCGGTCCACAATCTCCGAAGAAATCGCTTAACATACATACAAAGAAAAATATTTACATACAGTCGACATACAACTACCTTTTCTTGATGTCGGTTAAAAGGTATTGACTTCCTCTGTATGCAGTCAGGTTTCATATTTGTTCTGTAATTTAAATTGTGTATCTACTTCTTATCGATATTTCACTTAGACAGTTTTTTATTGAGCTTTGATAAGTACTAGGTTCGAATGATAATACAAAATTCTGTAATTCTGTAAATGATTTATTTCTTTATTTTTATGTTTACTTTAAATCTTTAAATGTGGTTTACTTGATAGTGAAAACTTTACTGGATTGTGTAAAACTTAGTGTTGTAAATTATAATTGCGACTTTTCTGTTTTGTTTCCAAATAAATAAAATATAACAAAGAAAAGCGAAACTAAAATTAATATCAAACCACCGAAATGTAGAGTTCGTTACTGACACCAAAACCACACGTATTTCTGACCGGTCACTATTATGTTTTATCTCTGTTTAGTCTATGTTTTCAATTATGTGTACGATGTTCTTTTTTCATTTCAAACACTTCAAAAATAGAACATTAATACGTGCATATTGAAATATCATGATAATTAACGAATTTATACAGTTATGTACAGTACATAGAGTAAAAATTGCAAAGATATAGATTTTCCATGTCTTGCTTGCCAAAATGTTTTGTGTTATGAAGGCTCAAACAACATGAAAGTTCCTTTATAGATTCTTGGGCTAACAAGTAACAAGACTAAACTTTATTAAATACATCGTCATATTGAATAAAATTGAACGACATAATATGATGTCATGTAACGTTATTTGATATATATAGCAACAAAAAATATAATACACTTTCGAGACATTTTAATGAATGGAAACTTGAATACTCACTCTGCTAACCAGAAATAATTCTACTCATCAGATTTGACAACGTCACTGATAACTATGTCAATTTAGACATATGAAGCCATGACATCTTAGATGTACCATTGTACCGACAAAAAGTGCAAAAAAGCGCTCATTAAGAAAGTATAAACTAATAAAAGGATGCAAAAAAGTAGCTCTCTTTTTTCATAAAATTAAAGGTAGAAAATTAACGCAAAATATAATCGATCACATCGAGATTTTTTTATAATCTTTTTTGTATGATTGCTACAAAAAAGATTATAAAAAAAATCTCGATTCAATATACCGATACCACATGTCACTTATCTGATAAGTCGTTCGAATAAATTTTTGAATGTTAATGATTAACTTCTATTAATTAATTAAATGTGGTAGAACAAGGCATCTCAACGTTACATGAGAGTAGTCTATTAATAATTCAATGTTAATTATTGAGCACTTCATATAAAAACTTATGACACAATTTGATATCCTGGAAAATCCGTTAAAAATAATTTTACGCTCTCATTTAGATTATTAATTCAAGAATTGCCTTAGATAGTTTAATTAGATAGAATAGATCGCTAGATAGGTACATGTACCTACTCGTTGCCAGGTTAAAGTTAACCCTTGAAGTTTGAACTCTGGTCGCAACAATCGAAAACACTATTGGATGGTAAATTTGCGTCATCACAGTTTATATTTTGAAAACATTTATGTTAATTTATTGAAAAACATACTAACCTTTCAATTATGGGTCACTAGAAAAGTTATTCACTGGTACATTCACAAACTACATAAAAAAAACAAAAGACTTCAAAAAGTTTTAAGTTGCTATTTCAAAAAAGGAACGAAGGATTTATTACGTTTTAAGGGTATATTATGTTTATCACTAGTTACTGTAAAGTTGCGTGTTAATCCCGCGTGCTCGCGGTGTCGAATTGTCGCGCTGCGCGTCCTAACACGAACGCGCCTTGTCGTCGACTATGACCGCCTCTCGTATGGACCGACATGAATTGAACTTCAATTTTACTTTTATACGCCTCGCACACCTATGTGTATACCCACGAAACTCCAAAATGCAGAATATGCATAATTTTCTTTATGAATTTTCATTATGTACGAAATATGTTTTTAAACACATTGTCGGTAAAATCAACGGGTGTTATAGATGGTATACCAAAATATTGATATATGTATAATATATAGCATAGTTGGTAAGACGTTGTTTTCGTATTTTTGATATTACAATTAAATCATCATTTAATTTAAAAATATTCATTTGATAAAGGGTTGAAATCTGGAACAAAGTTACTATATACATACATATGTACACACGCTCACGCCTGTATCTTCAAAAGGGATAGGCCAGAGGTATATTAAACAATTACATTTTTCCAATTAAAATGTGGTCCCACTAACGTAGTAGGGGGTCAGCCTATTGCCGTCAACCGGCCACTATAAGACTGTATATATACTGTCTAATAGATAACAGTCCACTCCCTTAGTTCCCTTTTACGACACCACCTGGAAGATATAGGATGGCCCTATTTTATTGCACCGTGAACCACACGGCAACAACGGAACAGAGTTACTGGGTAGGAATATTCACTAATCTCAACGAAAAGTTGTTCCCGTAAAAATATATTCTATGTTCTTTATATTATACACAAAACACAAATATATTATACACAAAAAACAATATAACCTATAGAAGGTTAAGCCGATAGTTTACCATTAGAGATCCTTTATTAATATAATAGTATACCTAGTTTTATTCACACATTTTAGTAGGACTTCCAGAATTCCAGAACGTGACGAATGATGTCAGTGATTGTTGTCTGGTAGCGTCCGCGCCAGTTGTAAAGTTTGCAAACTCTGTGACATGTTTATACATTGTAAGCAATAATAGATCTACAAAAAATCAAATGAACAGTACACGCTTTGTAGAGGTAGGCGGAAAGGCTTTGAACTTTGAAAACGACGGTGTATTTATAATAAACTAGAGATTGCCTGGTTGTCAAAGTTTGAATGAATGAGTTTTCTAATATTTTGTTTTATATAAGTTTTAAGTATAACTTTATTTTTCCAATTAAGGATAATTTTTAAACTCATAACGCATACACATGTGGCGACCTACATAACGACCTACGACTGAAATACAAAAGAATCATACAGTAACACATTCTATCAAAACTATTCTAATATATCCTGAATCACGATATTTAAGTTGGGCCGTGGACTGTAAGGCATGATCACCTCGCCTAGTTAGAGTATCTTACCTTTGTGTTGGAAAGGCATAACATCAGTTTCTCCACACGCCTAATGATTAACATTTTTAATCTGATTTAATCAGACTAATGAGAACATATATGATATCCTATATATATGGATAACACGACCTACGACTGAAATACAAAAGAATCATACAGCAACACATTCTATCAAAACTATTCTAATATATCCTGAATCACGATATTTAAGTTGGGCCGTGGACTGTAAGGCATGATCACCTCGCCTAGTCAGAGTATCTTACCTTTGTGTTGGAAAGGCATAACATCAGTTTCTCCACACGCCTAATGATTAACATTTTTAATCTGATTTAATCAGACTAATGAGAACATATATGATATCCTATCCATAAATGATCCTAGATCTTTCAAATCAATTGTATCAATCTGTAAGATGAATATATTTACTTAGAACAAATTTACTGTTCTGAAACAATGTTCTAAATCATAATTTTTAAATAATAATTAAACTGGTAAATCCCGAAAAGTCTTCATTGAGTGTGTTCTACCCGTCATGACATACGGAGCCGCAACGTTTACACTTAAGATACGGTTGGTCCACAAGCTCAAAGTTGCTCAGCGTGCTATGGAAAGGGCTATGCTTGGTGTTTCTTTAAGGGATCGCATCAGGAATGATGTGGTGATCCACCAGAAAACAAGGTAATCGATATAGACGACAGTTGGAGCAAACGAGTTCTTGAGTGAAGACCGCGTCTCGCCAAACGTAGCGTAGGACGCCCACAGGCCAAGTGGAGTAACGATCTGCGCAAGATGGCTGGCAGGAGCTGAATGCGAGAAGCTAAAAATCAATCGTAGTGGCGTGCAATGGGAGAGGCCTAGCAGTGGACTGCGATAGGGTGATGATGATGAACTGGTAAAATTATGCAACGCGTAGACGACATTTCATTAAATACATTTAAGATAAGTCCTGAGACCTTATAAAACCGGTTTGCCGCGGAATTTCACAGGAATACGAAAATCATTAGCACTTTTACAGCAAACTCCATACTTGTCAATTCCCAAAAGATCGATAAGAGTGAAATGCATATTAGGTACAGGTTAAACATTATCAGAAAAGCCCGGGCTACGGATTCGATCGGGACCCGAGTAATAGATATCAAGCTCGCTTCTACTAATTGATACCAGTCATATCCGATAATGAATTGCTTTGTAAAGACTTCTATTTATCCTGTTCTACTGAAAATAGGAGTTATACAGCATATTTATAAAAGGGGTAAACATGATGCTTATAATAATTACTGTCCTATAATTATACTGTCATTAAAGACAGGTATTTAAGTAACCAGATAAATATCTATCTGCAAAGAAACAATATTGTTAGTAAAAATCAATTTGGACTCCAAAAATCAAGGCACAATTCAGCTTTTGTGTAAGTGTACATTTAGGAAGCCGCATTAGTAGTGGGTCGCGGGGGACTTTACAAACATACAAATAACGAACACAAAAAACACTCAGACTCGGGTCAACTATTTGAATTACAAACAGGGCAGTCAAATCCAATGATTAACTAAATGTTAAAATGCATGTGATTTCACTATTAATGGACTTCAGTTAAGCATTTGATATGCTTAGATATGATATACTTTTTGATAGGTTATCTCGAATGGTACACAGGGATCCCCACTGGATCTTCTTAAATACTAACATACGCACTAAGTTAATGAACATACACAAGGCCTTCAAAATACAGTTAAAAATTGTAACCTCTAAAGTCTCTATGTTGGACCTACAAAATATTTACCATATGTTAATTATATGTAAAGGCGCGTCGGGGGGTAGCACATTATCACTCTTTGATTTGTCAGCCATAATATAAATGTGGGTAGTTGGGCGAGGAGACCAGGAAGTATTAATCACTAAAACACTTTGAAATATAATTGACAATCGTTTAATTAATCACCATATTAATCTTCAACACTTAATTATAAAGGATATTTGAGATATTCCACCAGAACACGTGGGTGCGTGCGCGCTCTCTCACCACTCAAATTATAATGGCCGCCTCCCCAGCGCTCGGTGTTATATCGTATGTCAACCGTCAATTGCTAGTTCAAAAACTACCCACTAAATAAATGTGTGCGCCGTCACGGCCAACCCTGACTATCGCACGTCCTCGTGCGATTAGTAGTCTCGTGCAGAATCATCTGAAAAGTTACAACAACGTATTAATGTCCGCTCGTCCATGCTGACACGAAGCTTGCTTTTGATGCTTGGCCGATGTTAACTTCACCAATCGACAAAGGGCACAATACCTTTGGACCAACAAAACACTTCTCTGTGGTATGGACCGGGTGCCTCAGGCCCCTTCGACCAGCCTTTACTACACGCACTGTTAGGACCGGGTGCATGTGACCCTTTCGACCTCCAATCAATTCCCTATGGCGTGGACCGGGCGCGTAAGGCCCTTGCGACCAGCCTACAACTACTCAGGGGCGTGGACCGGGCATACGAGGCCCTTGCCGACCAGCCTAAAACTACTCAGGGGCGTGGACCGGGCATACGAGGCCCTTGCCGACCAGCCTAAAACTACCTAGGGGCGTTGACCGGGCGCACTAGGCCCTTGCCGACAAGCCAACCTCGAGCCCTGGACCGGGCATACTAGGCCCGTTTTGACCATTCATTCAGGCGTGATTCAGGCGTTCAGGGCCTTTTCAACCAGCCATTATAAGTACTAAGACGTGACTCAGGCGTATGTAACCTTTTCAGTCAATCTTCACTTCAGCTCCTTATTCTCGATACTGATATCAGTTCTAAAAATAAAGGATGAACAGACAAAATAAAACTTACTTTCAGTTACGTGACTCAACTTCAGATTCTCCTAAATGTTGTTTAGTATCTGTTACTGAAAGAGTATCAGAGCCAGCAGTTAAGGTAATACAGAGATGGTATCACTGTCGCTATAAACATGGATTACATGGTCAGTTTGTTCTCCATCGACCGCCGTCTCGGCCACCTCGTCATTAGTCATATTGTTAGCGACTTCAACTAACCCTTCAAAACCCCTTGGCACTAAGCGCAAGTTTTCGTTTGAGTATTTGTAGATACGGTTGCCACCCGTAATAGGTTTGAGTTCATACCGATCGTTACTAAGGACTTGGACGATAACAAAGGGACCGCGAAATTTTCTGGATAACTTGGTTTGGTTTCGTTCGCAACATTTAATGAACACGTAATCACCTTGCGAAAAAGGCTTTACTTGCGCTCGACCGCGATTGAACCGTTCAGTTTCAGATAAAGCTGCTTTCTGAATGCTAGTGGACGCCTCGTTTCGTATCGTCTCGAGGTCGAGGCGATGGGGTGAATTTATATTAGGTGATACTTTTGAGAGGCCTAACGATTGGGCGCGAATGCCAAGCACCAACTCTATTGGACTGTAACCCGTAACTCGTGATCTAGTACTATTTAGTGCTAGCTGAACATCATCAAGCTCTTCGCGCCATATTTTGTTTGGATCGTTCTCTATGATGGTGAGAAGACTTTTTAAAGTACGCATAATACGTTCTACTTGCCCATTAGCCCTTGATGAACCTGTCGCTATCAAGTGTAGTTCAATGTTATGGTCGGTACAGAGTTTTTTAAAGTTAGAGCTAATGTAACATCTACCTTGATCAGCTATAATTCTTTTGGGGGCTCCAAACAATGACAATGCTCTTTTTATGGCTCGTACTACACATGTAGCATCGAGTGACTGGGTATATTCTAGGAGGACGTATTTTGTAAAACTATCAATTAGTACTGACATTCTTTTCGGCCGCTTTTGCCACTGAGCTTACCCGTGAGGTCGACATGTACGGTATGCCATGGAACTGACACCTTGGGAATGGAGTGTAGTCGTACCTGCTGAGCTCCTGAAGGACCTTTCGAGGCTTTGCATACTATACAGGAGTCAACGAATCTCTTAACGTATTTTGCCATTTGCGGAAACCAGTATTGCTCGTAAAGTTTGTCAAGTGTTTTGTCACATCCTAGATGTTTAATCTTAGTATGCACATGGTTAATTAGGGTCCAAATAAGAGATCGTGGCACGATAGGTAACCAAGTGCTGATTTTGTTACCCTCGACTTTCCTATAGAGTATACCGTTACGAACGTCATAAGTGTGAGCGATGGCTTCTGGTAACTTTTTGTTAAGATGTTTCTTAATTAAGTCCTGAATCTCGGCATCTCATTTTTGCTCTACGAGAAGCCAGCTTTCATGAAGCTCAACAAAGTTGACAATTTTACGCGAGATAATTGGCTGCTTATGAGATTTCAATTCCAGATGCCTGGATGGGGCCGGGCAAGGAGAAGAAGGAACTGGGTTTCTCGACAAATAGTCGGCGTGTTCCATCCTGTGACCTTCCTTGTAGACTATATCAAAGTCATAAGCTTGTAGATAAGCCCACCAGCGATGGACGCGTGGAGAAAGGTCAGCTTTGGCTTTAGACGATTTCAAGGAGTTGCAATCTGTAAATACTGTGAAGTGCTGACCGTATAGATAATGACGGAAATTTTCAACAGCACGCACTACCGCTAACGTCTCAAGTTCGTATGAATGATACCTGGATTCTGCGTCAGCGGTGCGGCGGCTAAAGTACGCAACAACATGTGGTGTATTTCCAATTCTCTGGATTAAAATAGCTCCATAGCCATCACTACTTGCATCTGTATGTAATTCTATTGGGATTTTAGGATTGAAGATGGTTAGAACCGGTTCGGAGGTTAAGATCTTAACGATTTTCGCGTGTACGTCGCGGTGTCTGTCAATCCACGTAATGGTTCCCTTAAGCTTAGTAAGTGGATACAGCGGTCCGGCAAGTGTAGCGAAATTGGGGATGAACTTTCGAAAATAGGAAGCAAGTCCTAGAAACTGCCTGACTTGTGTGGCTGTGGTTGGAGATGGTGCTTCAATTAGAGCTTGGATTTTTCGCGGGTTAGGCCTTACTTCCCCGGAGCGAATAACATAACCTAGATAGTCGATCTCATTCTTCATAAATTTGCATTTACGAATGTTAAAAGAGAAACCAGCCTCAGAGAGAGCTCCGAGAACTGCATCCAAACGAAGGAGTCCCTCTGAAATCTTTGATGAGAAGCAGAGCACGTCATCAACATAGGCCAACGCAACTGTGTCTCGGAGTGATTTTAGTGCTCTATTAATGCAGCGTTGATACACAGAAGCCGCATTTCGCAAACCGAACGGCATTGCAAGGTATTCGTATTGCCCATCCGGCGTTACGAAGGCGGTTCTCTCAATTGAGGTAGGCTCGACCACGATCTGATGGTAGCCAGATGCCATATCTAGCGAAGAAAAGTAATAGGATCCACTTAACCGGTCTACCTGTTCATCAATTCTCGGGAGGGGATAGTGTTCGGGACGAGTGTTGGTATTAAGCTCCCTATAATCCACACACATCCTATCAGAACCATCCTTTTTCTTAACTAAAAGGATGGGGCTGGCGAATGGTGAGGAACTTTCGCGAATAACGCCTGCGTGTAGAAGAGACTGTACTTTTTCGTTAACTATTTCCTTTTCGGCGAGTGATAACCTATATGGGCGACGCTGCACTACCTTGTGTGGGTCTATTAAATCAATCTTCAGGGTACCTGTTGAAACGCGACGGTTTGGAATACCATCTATAAAGAAAGCACTATATTTCTTAAGAATTTCTACCAGTGCCAGCTTATCCGTACCTGCAATATCGGTATCGATATTGCTAAAATCAACCCAATTTGCTTCTTGGCACATATTGATTACTTTACGTACAGAGAAAATCAGTCTATCACTATTAATTTCAACATGAATGCCTTGTTCGAGTACATCCCTTCCTATGATGATTGCTTCTGATATGGCGTTATCAGATACGACATGAAACAATATAGATAAAGGAATCTGCTGTATTGTGATGGAGCTAATAACTTGAGATGTACATTTAACATCTTCCCCACCAATGCCGGTTAAATAAACCACTTCATTGCGTTTAGTGCCAGGTAACTTTTCAAAAAAACTAGTTTTTACTAGAGAGCAGGCCGAACCACTATCAAATAGAAATGAAATGACCTCACCAGATGATGTCGACAGTGTACCTTTGGTTGCACGTAGCTCGCAGATCTGGACTTCTTTACGTGCCGCTGGATTATTGCCTGAGTTTTTCTCTGGACAGCTGGTACTGATGTGTCCGGGCTTGCCGCACGCGTAGCAGGTTACATTCTTCTCTTTATTCTCCACTGGCCTCGACTTCATGCTCTCTCGACGTTTGCGGCACTCTTCGATCTTGTGTCCGCGATTTCCACAAAAGTGACAAGTTCCAGGGAATCGCGAGTCAGTTAAGCGCGGCCGTTTGGCCTCAGTCTCATTTTCATGTTCATCATGACGTCTTTTGAGAGAAATGCTACTGAGTATTCTGCATAGCTGGGTTCTTGTAGTAATAAGGTGAGAATTCAGCTCTCTGCGTATCAAGGCGTCTTTTTGTGACAACACAGAAATCGCGAATCCCGTGATAACATCTTCGCCCATCTCAACCTTGGGTATGCGTTCAATGAGATTCCAAAGCCGCACAGCTGCTTCACAAGCGGTTTCCCTACTTTCTATTTGAAATTTCATTATGTTATCGAAGTAATCTTGCATCAACATAGGACGCCCAAACTTGGCAAGTAACATTTCTTTTATGTGAGGCCACGTTATCTCTGAGCTGCTGATTTTAGTCAAACATTTAGCAGAACGACCTCTTAATGCATAAGTAAGTGAAAGAAGCAGCTCGGGTCCGGTCAATTTTCGAGTATCTACAATAATTTCGGTTATTTTGCACCAACCTTCTATATCCGAATCAGTTTCGTCGATGCGGTGAAGAACTAGTTGAAACACTTTGCGTCGCTGCAAGTAGGCGAGATAAAAGCGCTTCCATGCTGGTCAGAAGACTTGCACTCTCGCCGCTCCTGTTTGATTGGCCAGCGGCTTCGTCGCTGGTTCCCTCCAGGTTAGGCCCTCGTAATCCCACTTCTGATAAAGGCGCGTCGGGGGGTAGCACATTATCACTCTTTGATTTGTCAGCCATAATATAAATGTGGGTAGTTGGGCGAGGAGACCAGGAAGTATTAATCACTAAAACACTTTGAAATATAATTGACAATCGTTTAATTAATCACCATATTAATCTTCAACACTTAATTATAAAGGATATTTGAGATATTCCACCAGAACACGTGGGTGCGTGCGCGCTCTTTTTTTTTTTTTTTTTTTTTTTTTTTTTTTTTTTTTTTTTTTTTTTTTTTTTTTTTTTTTTTGTGTGATGTATGGCTGTTGGCCGCAGATGGCCTCGACAACCTTGCACGGGCTTACGGTGAGCGCTGAGGGCTCTCAACCGGTGCGTACTCCACAGGGGGTGCCCAAGGGCACCCCCTGTGGAGTACGCACCTCGGCTTGGGGCATCGCTGGCAAACTAGGGCGACCAAGACCCACATTTAAATGATTAACGCGACGCGTATTCCGCGCGGCGGGGGCGAAATCGCGGACGATTTGTGATAGCTTCGCGAGCTGTGTGCGCTCTACGTTGAGCGAGTGTGATGTTATCGTCTAGCTCTCCGAGAGCATGTTTAGGTCTACGTATTCGTGATATATTGCTGGGTGTGTAATTTACAGCCGCAACCACTAAAGGGTTGGGGTGAGTCGGAGCAGAGTCAAAGTAGCTAAGGGAGCACTGCTTTATGAATTGCCTGATGGTCGGCAGCTCTAGGTCGATGTGAAGATCGACATTACGCACATACCACGGTGCTCCCGTAGCTTGGCGCATGAACTTATTTTGTAGTGTTTGTAGCCTATGGATCCTGTGTTCCCTAGTGTGTGCGAAAACTACACTACCATAGGTCATGATGGGTCTAATGCAAGCTGTGTAAAGTCTAACTTTACTCCTAAGCGACAGCTTTGAACGAGAGTTCACTAAGCTATGAAGTCGACTTAACACAAAGGCGGCCCTGTTACGAACCGCCTTAATGTGAGGTCCGAAGGATAGACGATCGTCAAGGATTATACCTAGATATTTGGCCTGCCTAGCCCAAGGGATAGGCGTGCCAAACATCCTTATTTGTTGGATCTCCTCCAAGGGATACAGGCTGAGCTGTCTTCTGTGAATCAGTACCGCCTGGCTCTTCTCGGGATTGACCTCTATTCTCCATTTCCGAAACCACGCGCCTAGGGCGTTAGCTGCAGATTGGAGGTTCCTAACGACTGATGACGGGTTCATACCTGAGTAGTATATCGCTGTGTCGTCTGCAAAAAGTGCTGTTTGCACAGACCGGTGCAATGGGATATCGCTGATGTATAGCGTGTAAAGGAGGGGGGAGAGCACGGATCCTTGCGGTACTCCGGCGAGAATAGGGTGGGGGGTGGATAGAGATCCCTCCACGCGGTAGCGGAAGCTACGATTCGACACGTCGAAGCTTCGCTACGTCGCCTTCGCTACGTCGAAGAAAAGTATCCCCGTAAATAGGTTTCTTTGGAGCCGCACGCTGGTGTATTCAACGATGCGGTGGACTTGTTGGACACACGAGTGTTTGGTTCGAAAACCAAATTGCTCGTGGGGGATGAGTAGGTTGTCATCGGCATATGCTTTCAGCCTACTGTAAACTAGACGCTCATAGATTTTACCTAAACCTTTAAGCAGACTTATCGGTCTATAACTGGTTGGGTCGGACTTAGGTTTGCCGGGTTTGGGTATTCCAATAACCACGGCTTCTTTCCACTGTTGGGGAAAGATGTTGTTTGCGAGCGCTGCGTTGAATATAAATGTTAGAAGGATTAATATTCTATCGGGGAATAGTTTGATAACTCTATTTGTAATACCGTCCGAGCCCGGTGCTTTTCGAGTGTGAAGGTCCTTGATAATCGTTTTTACCTCGTCTGGGGTGACTAGGGGGATGTGGTCCCTATCGTCTTGTGGGTCAGTCACTAGTGGTGGTAACGGGAGTGATGCTCTACGTTCCACCTCTTCGTCTACCTCTAATAGGTGGCTATGGTTAATGTGTAGGGAGCTTGGCGTACATTGCGCCCCGAGACTGTCGGCCAGGCACTCCGACTTTTCTGAGTCGTCGAAGGCCGGAGGGAGGTTTGGTCTGTTTAAGGGAGGCATGGTGGTGATAATATCCTTACTCAAAGATCGGGACAGCTGCCAGAAGGCGAGATGAGAAGGCTCAAGCTCGCTTAATGTTGCGTCCCATCGAGATTGACGCATTTCATCCATGCGTGCCTTAACGGTTCGCTCGAGAGTCCGTAATCTAACCCTATGGTCTTCAGTAGGGTATCTGTCATAGGCACGGACGGCCGCGTTCTTCTGTCTCAGCAGTTCACGCACGTCTTCGGGTAGGTTCCAACGACGGTCTCCCGTTGCTGGGGCTCTCCGAGAACAATCGTTAAGTAACGATTGGACGTGATCTGTGAGCGCATCGATCGCGGTCGTAGTGTCCTCTGTACTAACTATGCTGTCCGGTATTTTGTCGAGATGTACAGACGAGACCGACTCGAGTTTCTCCCCTAGCCGCTTCCAGTCTGTAATCATCTTAGTCGGGACATGACCTGTGTCGATGGGACCTAGACGTGGAGCGAATTCTACGACTACAGGTCGGTGGTCTGAGGTTAGTTCGTGTAGCACTTCTACTGAACACAAACGTAGGTTTATGTTCTTTAGAAGCGCCACGTCTAGGATGTCGGGTCTGTGAGTCACATTTGCCGGGTAGTGTGTCGGCTCTAGTGGTGTTACAATGTCAAAGTTTAGTAACGTCGATAGGGACTCTAAGGTTCTGCCTCTGCGGTTCGTTGTGTGGCTGTTCCACATTGTGTTCTTGGCATTAAGATCGCCAGCTATGATAACTGCGCCGCTTTGGTCTAGCAGTGCCCTTAGATCGCTCTCGAGTAGTTGCCTAGGTCTATCTGGGGTGGAGTTTGGTGACAGATAAGCTGACACGATAGTGATGGGTTGGTGACCGGTCATACCTAGCCGACAGATCGACGCTTCAAGGTACGTCAGTGCAGGCGGATCCATAGGTATGCAGTGCAAGGACCTTTTGTAGTAGATAAGGGTGCCTCCTAGGGGCGAGTTCAACCTATCATTACGAACCACGCAGTAGTTCGCGATGTTAGGGTTTCTCTGTGATGGTTTGAGAAAGGTCTCTTGCACCAGCATTATGTCTGGTTGGTGTGCCCTAAGAAACTCTCCTATTTCATCTCGTTGTTTGACAATGCCATTGGCATTGAAAAACACTAACTTGAGTGATCGGGGTTTGACTCTGCCTGTGTTGGACCTATCCATTATGGGTTGACTCTAAAAGAACCTAGCTTCTCGAGTACACTCGAGTGTCTGATCCTAATGTTGAGTAGGGCTAGTTGGTTGCCCTCGTTCTCTCTGATTAGTTTTGCCAACTGTCGTATTTCGTTGGTGTCAACGAGGTTAGCGAAACGCGCCACAAGGTCTAGATCCGGATCTAGCTCCTGGGTCCCTAGACCTACGTTCGACGGTACGTGGTTCCCTGAAGGGGGGTTAGGATGGCCCACGGTGGGCTTCGTTTGCCCAACGGTTGGCTTAGGGCTTACACCGGGTTTCCGAGTCGGTAGAGCAGGGAATTCGGTTGCTTTATTAAGCGGAGTTGCCCATGCATTTACGCGGGGCGGGGGGGCGGGGCGGAACGAGGGAGGGGCTGGGCGAGGTGGCTGAGGGCTCCTCACCTTGGGGGTTTTAGGTGCGCGGGGGCACCCGCGATAGTTTGCGGGGTGCCCTTGTTCACCGCAGAGGACGCAAGCTACCGGCTCGCTGCATTGAGCCCTGTCTTTGGGCCGCTTGCAGTCGGCTGTTGCGTGGTCATCCAGGCACTTAACGCACCTAGGACGAGCGAAACAGTTTCTTGCCGAGTGGCCATACATTTGGCATCGGTGGCATTGCGAGATTCCGCCCCTGCGGTGTGGTGGCTCGACCGTAACACCGGTCAGGCCACATACTGTCGTCATCTTAAAGATGGTCTTGCCCTCAACGTTATTGTCGAGGGACACGATGACCATGTCGTAGACGAGGTGCGATCTTCCTCGTACCATGCGGTGGACCTCGTGCACCGGGTATTTTTGTGCCATTAGAGATTCTTTGATCTCTGAGGTGGACAATTCTTTGGGCACGTTGCGGACTACAACGCGCAGAAGTCTTTCTTCTGGAAGGGTGAATGTGTGAAAGGAGACATCTCTTTCACGGAGGAGTTTGGTGAGGGCTCTGTGGTCGGTCGAGGAAGGTACTGTGACCTTGATACCCTGTTGGGTGGACCGGGCAGCGGTGTAATTAAGACGGTGCTCGTTGCACCAGTTAGAGACCGCTGTCCATTTGGATTTATCCTGTATGTACAGCGGAGGAGGGGCTGGCTCTTTACGAGCGGAGGTTGCCGTGGGCTTGGGCGAGATCGGCCTTGAAGAGGCGGGAGGTGGTGGTTGGACAGTCAATACGCTGTCAGAGTCAGTTTTTAGGGTCTTGTTAGGACCCTTACGGCTGCGGCGGCTGCGTTTTCTAGACGCAACTAAGGTGAATTCGGAGTCCTGTTCGGAGGACTCCGTTTCGAGGTCGGAGCCACTGCTCTCCTCGGGCTTTTCGGTGGTGTCCATCGCGCTTGATGGACGTCCACACTTATCGCTCTCCGCGTCCGGTGATAGCGGAGAGTCAGGGATCGATACGGGGCGGGTCGCGAGCAATTTGTTCGCGACTTGAGTTTTAGTCGAGCTCCTAGTGAGCTCTCTAGCTACCCTATCGGGAATGCGCTCGCCAAAGCGGCGCTTTAAAAAGGCATAGACCTCCTTATCGCTAAGGAGGTCCTCCAGGCTAACAGCTGCCATTTCTATTTAACCTAAAACAAAGTCCCCGGGTGGATCGACCCGGGGGTGAGTTTACTGTTCCCTCCCAACCGGGGTAGGTTGGGAGGATGTTCTTAATATTAGGTGTACCCTAAGCTTGTATCCCTTCGCCAGTCTTATTGTGCGAAGGGTTCCTAACTGCCCAGGTACAGGGGTGTTATAGGCCTGTGTGTGTGTATGCCGCACACCCAAACTTGTACCCGGGGATGGAAAATAGGGAGAGGGGTAGGGGTGGGAGGGTGATGGCTAGGCTCGACTAGGAGATCCCCCAAGGCCGAGTGATCTAGCCCCAGCCGACTTTTGCTTTGCCCTGAAGGGGCAAGGCAGGCGAGTCGGGTCCTCGCCCACTCGGTTTCGTTAGCACCCGTAGGTATCCACCGAGGACCAACAAATTGTTGGCTTTTCCCTGAAGGGGCACCGGTGTGACTTCCTTATTAAAAACAGAAAGCGTGTGAGACTCGTAACAATCTTTCGCGCTCTAAAAAGAGCACTATGTTGTTACGCGTCCACTTCGGCTGTAGTCGTCGTCCTTGGCGTGCCACGACAAGCAATGTCGGGGCGTTGTCGGGAAGGTGTCGCGACGCTGGCGGGCGTAGCGGTCGCAGGGAGCGGCGCGGAATGAGACGTGCTTTCGCAACGTCCGCTGGCAGCCGAATTGACGCGTGCGCGCTCTCTCACCACTCAAATTATAATGGCCGCCTCCCCAGCGCTCGGTGTTATATCGTATGTCAACCGTCAATTGCTAGTTCAAAAACTACCCACTAAATAAATGTGTGCGCCGTCATATGAATAATATCGTCGTTTCTCCTACCGTCCTCGATATATCAATTCGCAGATGATATATGCTTGATGGTCGCTCACAATGATGAATTGATGTTGCTCGAAAGTCACTGCTGTTTGACTTTGAACACATAAAGATTACGTATATGTAACAAATTAAGCTATCAGCTATCAAAAAATCAAAAAACTCACTTACAAAGTACATAAGATGTTATACATGTTATCGGCGGATTCTCTTGTCAGTTACGAGCTAAGCAGTTACGGAAGAACTTATAAAACATATTTGGACTGCCTAAGACCAATAATATGTACGAAGAGAGAGTGGACGAGTGTTTAGCTTATACTCTTTTAAATAAACTGTCCAATAAGCTATAGATATTCTAGCCATTTGAAAGAACAACACAGTTTTAAATGTCATTTAAAAAACACTTTTTGTCAAATATTAGTAAAGCATACAATGTGCATTTTACATATAAAGTTTAAGAAAAAGTGCAACACGTAAAGTATCGGCTCACTCTACCCATATAGATGAGGTTTTCGTATTACAGTTTAATGTTTGTAACCCATGCTGATTGTGTATGTTGGTAATAAAAAGAAAAAATAAATATCATTATGATAAAAGTGTATTTTTTGGTTAATTGTATAAAAAAAATACTCGCTGTTTCCCTCGTCGTCAAGTGAACTATATTCGACTCTTTAAAACGAAAGAAATAAGTCTAAAATCGAAGAGCTTACTAATAACCGTTTAAAAGATCAACTACCCACCGCCACATTCTATCATCAGCTCCGTGTTTCTATTTTTTTATAGTCATTGGGATTGCATATATTTGTAAAGTTTCAGTGCGACAGTAAAAAGTTTTTACAGGTGAAGCTATTAAAAGCGTTAAAATTAAGCTGTGGACTACAACGATGTACGAGATGTACAGGTGTTATTTTATTGTATAAGATATATATAAATACATATCTTTTAGACTTAAATTAAAGTTTGAATGATTGCAACTGAAATAAATTTTAAATAATGTTTTTTCTATCAAAAGTGCTAACTGCTGACACAGACTCATCTATTGGCCAATACTACCCAAACCCAGTAAATGGTGTCGCCTTAACAGTTTCCCGACAATTCGTCAAAGTCTCTTCTCATTTCCTACAAAATACGAGAATGGTTTCAATTACTTTAAGTTTGCTTACTAATTAAAAAACATTATATAATGATTTTTGAAATAGTAGGTTAGTGTATCTATTTATTTATATGATTCTTTTGCAATGCATTTCGGATTTCCGTATTCTAGAGATTCCTGATTCATTTAGTATTCATATTTTTATGAAGTATACAAGGAATAAAAGTATATAAAGCCAAATTGAGTGAGGTTTCCGGAGGCCCAATTCCCCCTCCCCCCTTTTCTCTCCCCTCATCTCCTTTCTCCTTTTTTCAATCTGCTCACCCCTACTCTCTTCTTTCCGCTCCGTGCATCCCCCATCCCTCATCACCCTCAAAGGCGGGTAGCGCACTTGAGTTGCAAGTGTCCATGGACGGCGGTGTCAGTTACCATCAGGTGACCCGTCTGTTCGTCTGTCCCCCTATAGTATAAAAAAAATATATATATACATATGTAATTAATATTGACGCTTTCTGTACAAACAACCACACAAGCTAATAAAGAACAACTATAAGGTTGTTATTCCGTCATTAGACTTCAATAGACCATTCACACCTGTAATTGTAATAGACATATATTCTGAACACTCGTCAATTAATAGCATGTTATTGTAAAGTTTCACACTTGTCCACGCGCCGTTTATTTACTTCACACATACGTGTTCTGAATTAGTCAACATTCTTCATTTAAAGTGAAGTATTTTGGACTGGACTGGATACAATGATTGATGAACAGTTTTATAAAGTCTGGCCAAGTTCTTACCTCAAATATTACTATGGATAATTCATGTGTTGCTTGTTCTAGTCAAGCTTCAGACTAATATTTACATAACATGACTTGATTTAGAAGACAAATAGCAATTACGTTTTTATAGGGCTTTCGAAAAATGTTATTGATGTTGTTTTGCGAAATAAATTATTAAATAGTGTATTTTTTTGTCACTATATATTATAGCGTGTAGAGAGAAAATAATTAAATAAATTTGGGCGGTTTGATGAATGTTGTTTTAACAGCGACTAGTTTTAAACTTCCTCCCAATTAAAAGATTCCGTGTTTTATTAAAGGTATTTTAGGCTTGTAATTACAACCCAGCACCAGATCCCGTGATATTTGTTATTGCATGTTACAAAGGCCAACAGAAGGTGCAGCAATATTTTAGTTTAAATAATAAATTTTACACACAACAAACATGGAAGACGAAAAGTAAACGGTCCTCGCCTAGCTGGATTTCAGTAATGCTTTTAACCCCTGTATGGTCGCCACCTGTATGTATTTCAAAATAACTTATGAAGTATAATTCGAATTGACATGATGTATATAAATTAATAAATTTTAAAGTAGTGATAATTTGTTTTTTGATTTAAATTATTAATACTAGATGTATATTTCACAATATGAGTATACACTGTATTATTTTACGAATTTATTGTTTAGTTCCAAACTTGACAGGTGCCTTAAAGAAGATATATCTTTAAATAAAATATCACATGAAAAATATACACTTTCTTTCTACTGTAACATTCCGATCAACCATTTCGAATTCCCGGCGTATTTATAGCCTTTTGCCTAAACGTGACATAAAAAAAAATATAGTAGGTAGGTACACGTATTCGAAATGAAACAGATTATCGCGATTGGATATGTATCGAGAATGAGTAATGAATAGGTACGTGGCCAAAGAAGTTTTTTTGAGTGAATTAAAGTTCAGTGGTCATTAATTCATGTGGCAGTTATGTGTATGTCATGCTCGTGCCTAGATGTCCTGCCAATGGTGGCATATGTGTCGGGTCATTTAGCTGCCTTTGATATAGTTCAGGTAAACGATGACGGGCACGTGCGCCATGCTCGTGAACGAGTGCCGTTGTTCCAGGCTGGTAATCTCCGGACTGTTATTTCTTAATATATAGTAGTTGTTCGCCCAAACTTTTATATTACATTATAGTGTAACACATTTTGATATTTATAAAATATCTAAGAAGAAAATTGTGTAAAAAAATTATTAAAGAAAAAGAAAATTGTCCTTCTAGTTTCTTGCCTGTGCAGGCAACTAGGCCCTAAATTCTGCTATTTTAATATTGTGTCAATGGAGTGTGGATCAAGTGTCGTCGGAATGGTTTTGCACTTTTCGTATTCTGCTAATTATTTAAGACCATAAAGCAAAATGACTTGTCACTAATACAAATTGGCACGACTGACCTACTTTCACTGAATTCATCTCTTAACAATTCAAAATATCTAATATGGGTTTGAAAAAATAAATCATTTTGATTTGACTTAAATTTCCCCATCATTTCTGATTGCATAGTCCTACAGTAATAAGGAAGGAGCCAACCTATATATAAATCTATATAGAAATAGGGTACTTTAAAACAACAAAGTCCGTAACTAATCTGACTATTAGCACTTGTCCGTAACCAAACCCACATGGCAGCATAGTAGGACGATAAGAACCTAGATATTAAAATCAATTGTTTATTTTTTGTCATGAGGTAAACCTATTTTTTGATATTTGTGACACATCCTTATTGGAAATGCACTTAACACTTATTACAAAGTTACTGCAACTGCAATAGTATATTGGATACAAGTTTAACCGAGCTGAGCCTAAACAATAATTTGACTTGATAGCAAGTGACAAGATAATTTGATAAGGGTTTGAACCTGAAATGTGAGATATTATTTACCTTTCAATATACTCCCATTTTGCCCATTACATTACTTACTGGCATTTTAGTTGTCAAAATATGGGCGTTAAATACGCATTAGATAACCAACATATTTAATGCTTATTTATTGAAGCAGGGGGACTGAATAAAAGAGCGTGTGAAGAATAGAATAGACGGATCGTATCAAATCGAATACTTTCGCGTTATGACACATGATAACAGACATGAGAACAGACAGAGACATTTTGTAACATTAAATGAGTGATTGTTTTTAACAATGAAGATAGTTCAGTATCGGAAGCTCTTTCTATTCCTTTCCAATAAAAATATATATCTTATATAAAGTTTTCCCAGATTACGACATTTAAAGGTCTATGTGGTTTTCTTCTCATTTGAACGTCCATATATTAGTGCCATCACTATCGTGAAAACGGTTCAACGTGTTATATATTCAATAGATGTTTTTTAGAATAATGTTTGAGTAATTAATAGTAAGTTATTTTTATAAATACAAAGGTGAATCAAGTAAACATCATGTTCTTAAAAATATTGACTGTAACATAGTACTTTAATATAGGTATTACATGAGAGCGCTGATTGCGATTGAATTATGTGTATATATTTAATCACATTCTTTAAACAAGAATGGGAAATACGTTGATTGAAACCAAATGATACTTCAAAGAAAATTGTGGAAAGGGTTTCTAATTTTCTATATTTTTGTTCTATGGATGTTCACTGATATCACAATATGTTTATTAATCAAGCATAATGTAAAGCTGTCTGCACCATTGGAAAACGATACGTTACGAGACGAAGTCTGTATTATATGAAGGTTACCCACATTAAACAGAGTAAGACTCTTGTTTCATTTTGACCGACTGACGCCGATCGAAGTTTCATTAAATATCTCTCGTAATTGAATAGTTATAAGAATTTGACACCGTCAAGAAGGTATTTCCGCAATACGCCCGTCACTAGATATACGTATATGTACACAATTGTCTATCTACTTCTTATTTTTTGTATTGTTTATATTTGGTTTTATCCCCTGTAATTGATTGTTACTTGACACGTCAATGACCGAGTGCGTCGCGACATTTCTGTTTGAACAAGTAGTATGTTCCGCTTTGATCGTGAGCATAAAACCTTATGTCCTAAATAGGTATGTTAAAAAGTTAAATAAATAATAACTAATAGTAATCTTCAGACATCTTACACACGGCCGTCTGATCCAAAACTAAGTAGAGCTTGTAGCATGGTAACCAGACTGCTGATAAACGTATCTGTATAGCTCTAAATATATGTTACAGATAAATTACATCCAGATACGGAACAAATACTCGTGCTCATTACAAAAATATTTGTCCTGGGTGGGAATCAAGACCTCGGGATCTCGAGACCTCGGGCTTAGCAGACCGGGTCACTAACCACTAGGCCAAGTAGCAAGTGGATTATTAGGGGATTAGTACGAGATTACTCGATATTGTTTATACTCAAGCTTATTTTTTTTTATATATTATAGGGAGACAGATGAACTGACGGGTCACCTGATCGTAAGTGACAACCGCCATCCATGGACACCTGTAACTCAAGAGTCGTAAGTGCGGAAGAAGAGAGGAGAGATGAGGAGAGGGGTACGAGAGGATAGGAAAGAGGAGTGGAGGAGTTGGGCCTCCGGACTCTTTCTTGACCTCACTCATTTCGGGGAAATGCAACGCAAGTGTTGCTTCACAACCGGTTTTCTGTGAGGCCGTGGTATCGCACCGGGCGAGCCGGCCCATTCGTGCCTAAGCATGGCTCTACCACTGTTAAATGTGCATGGCCATTGTCTACTTTCACGTCAGCTGCTAGCTATCTACCGGTTCTTTAATTACTGATCGTCAATCCTTTGGAAATATGCATTACCTTAAGGACCGAATTTAATAATAGCCTTGAATATTTTGAATATTTGTTTATTAGAATTGTAATTTTAGTTGTGCCACTGCGGCTCTTAGGCTAAGCTCTTAGTTTAGACTTCATTGGATCTAGTTCTTACCAGACCAGATGTAGTTTTCAATATACAAACTACCAACTAGAGTTTTTTTTTTCTTTTTGTACAAGAAGCAGTACTACGGTACGGTTATTACAAATTTTAGTACCTTCACATAAAGATAATACCAATACCCACTTGAGTAATACATATAATAGAGATAAGGATAAGGAAAAAAAATTCTAAGAAATAGATTTCAGTTCCTCAGCTACCACGCAACCCTTAACTGTAAGGTCGTCATAGATTCTGTAAAAACAGATGTTATCAAAAATGTCATAATAAAATGATACTATTGCGATATCACCAGATAAACATCAAAATACGTAGAATTGGTTTAGGGCTCTTGAGCTTCAAGGATTATTAAAGTTATCTATTTAAAATATAGGTAATTCAAACCATTTTAAGAGATAATTATTGACAGTCATTTTTATGCTCATACTTTTCTTTGAGAAACGACTCTACATACATATATAATCATTAAATTTCATTTTAAAAGGATAAGGATAACAATTTTAAATAATTTAGCGTACCTTGCATTTTGTTAATGAATGCGAGTATAATTGGAAAAATCACAAAAAAAAATTGACATATAAGCATATTTTTTCTACTATTTCCACTAACTAATTTAAGCAACGAACATAAAGAACACCCAGACCCGGGATAAAAATGTATGTATTTTTTTTATATTTCCTTTTGCCCCGTGTGGGTAATACAACCAAAACCTCTGGCTCAGCAGGGTCTTTAGACACTGGACGAACAGATTAGTCATTAAATTTTTCTTTTAACCTAATTTGCTCTTCATTTTTTTATATTTGAAATTTGCATTAATGTGATAAAGTAGTATACAGAAAAGCATTAGTTAGGCTAAAGAAGTCCTATATTTATAACTATTATGTGATGTCATAACCGAACGTAGCTATCATAGTGTGCGATTAGTTAGAGCAGTGAGGAGTCAACCAGTTCTCCCATAAGTAGGATGAAACACGAGCCTTTGCCTAAAGACGTGTCTTTTCTCACGCCCGGCAGCGTCGGGTAATCGAACACTGAACAATATCATTTATCACATTCGTTACTGAAGTCTAAAACACCTTATTAGTTAGTTATCTTTGCTAAATATATAGAAGGCAGTTAATGGTCGTCGAAAATATGTAATATGATAACGTTCCTGTCCACGTTTATTTAAAATTCATACAATATTATTATAGAATTTCTAATTTCTTTGGCTTTAATAACATGATTTACTGTATCGTCTCTACGTGTGTATAATACTAATCTCGTTTTTAGAAAAACATAGAGTGTATAATGAACTTTGGTAACTAACTTGTGAAACTCTACCTTTGTTACCAACCGACTTAGTAAAAATAAAGTGATAATCTAACGATTCAAGTAAATGTGTAAAATAGATGGATTATTTGACAAAATGTTTTAAGAAGTAGTAGATCTTGCAGAAAATAAACTAAGTTCAATATCGACCGTGAGTCAATTTTATAATTCGAAATTGTATCCGAAATGTAATATATACATACATATATACCACGTTGTTTGAAGTTGTAGAGTATGCAGAGTCCTTAGAGTATGTAGCCGAATTAAAGGTAATTTTATAAGCTATCTTACCTAGTCAATCATGACTATATGAAAACAACTACATAAATTAAGCACTAACAGCAATAACCTCAATGACTTAGTTACATAAGACGTTAATTAAAGGAATTGGGTGGTGGTATTTTAAGACAATATATATTACCCGAACAAGTTATTATATCAGAAGATTCAGTAAATTTTAGCAAGTAATCAATTTGACTGATTGTCTTAATAGAGCTAAGTGCAAGATTCTGTAGAACCTAAAATAGAAAGTATGTAAATATGTATATATAAAAACTTGGAGTTGCCTGTAAAATAGTAAACTGGGCTTAGGTTGTGTTTTTTTTTTATTTATTTTTTAAATAAAGACTACCACTAGGATTAACTCCTGTGCCGCGGGGGACTTAACCAACATTCCAACAACGGACGCAAAGAAAATCCAGACTCAGAACAACAATTTGCAGATTACACAAAGTGTTGTCCCGTGCGCTGATCGAACCCACAACACTCGGCGCAGCAGCATAGTGGCGAGGTGACCATATAAACCACTAAGCCATCCGTGCAGCAGATTTGTAAGTTTTGTTGAACCACTAATCTCTGGAACTGCCAATCAAAATAATTTCTTGTTACATTTGATAACCCTGTTTATGAAAGTTGAAATTGACTTTTCAAGATAACTTTAGGAGTATATGTCGATTGCAAAACAAGTGATGACAATAACGAGGAAGGTAATGAGTATACCACGCATTGAGTATTTTTAGACTGCCGATATATGAGCTACTATCAAGGGGCTGACATTTTTCTATAGTTTTATCGACAGAAATACTAATATGGTAGAATAAAAATCACCCTTACAATATGAGTCATTTATATTGTAAGTTTTCAGTTAACCTAATTTAACAATATCTCTGATAGATTGCCCATTTCGACTAATTTAGAAGTTCTTCAAAGTGTAAATTAAAACGAATTAATGTTTTGATGAAAGTTATACAGTCATTGCAAATTGACATGTTTGTTATGTTACGTTGGTAAGACAAAGAAAGTTGAAGTCTGAAGTAGGTCGGCACCGTTGAATTATTGTCTTTTGTACTATTCAACCTTTTGTTTTATAACACAAAAAGGCATTCTACGTAGTCAAAGATGAAAATAATTTTGAAAATTTATTGATCCAATAAATACACTAAAGATAACTTTTAAAGAAATGTAATCGAAAACCTTACTGTATAATATATAATTCAACCCCCTGACGCCCTCCTTTTTTTTTTTTACGTGTGGAAACCCCCTCGGGCCTTTAACCCACCGGGGTTTTCGGTGGGACGGTGTGTCGGAATTGAACCGACTACCGTGCCATACTGTGCCTGAAGAAGGAGGGAACCGGAAACGGCTTAGGTACATCATCCAGACCCCTCCTGGCACCTGCCCGCAAAAGCGCGGGCACCCCGTTCGTGTCACTCTCAATAAGGTGACGTCCAGACATACGTAGCCGTCGCCTCCTCGCGGCTGGCCACTATAGCGGGTGGGGGGAAAACCCGTCCCGCCCACCTGCGGCCACACTCAGGGCGGCATGAGGCGCTGGTAGGCGCGCCGTCTGCGCCCGGTTCGCCGGCGGCGGATTAGGTCTGAATGGAGATCGTCCTCCCGGGCCCGTTCCGCCGCCTCCTTCTGCGAGATGACATCCTCAAGGTTGCGACCGCGGTAAAACTTCTCTCACTACCGGCCATGGAGCGAATGATGGCCGGTAGCGTGAGATCTTCTCCGATGACTGCAGAGAGGGCCCGGCGCTGCGCTTCCCAAGCGGGGCAATACGCATGGCGTGTGCTGGGCCGAGTCCTCACTGCAGTCGCAGTGGTGGCAGGCGGGACTCAATTCCCTCCTTGCGACCGAGTGCAGGTACTTCCCGAAACAGCCGTGTCCGGAAAGAACCTGCGTCAGTCGGAAGGAAAGAACCCCGTGCTGGCGCCCTACCCACTCGACGATGACCGGCTGGAGCCCCTGACGCCATCCTACCTCAAGTAACGTTTTATGTTCATATGTGACACACATTCAAAGGTCTTGTGATCATCGGAGAACTTGCAACGACAAATCCCAGTGCATTCTACAAAGTTCGCTGATAAATCGTTCAGTGTTGAAGAATCACGGCTCTGGAATGCACTACCACTCTCTATTAGACGAGCTTAAACATTAGCATCTTTCAAAAAAAAATGTTCAAAGATTACTATCTGACAAATTAAAGTAAAAATAAACTATATGCCTAACATTTAAGATTAATTATTTTATTTTTATTCGTAATTGTATGTATGCCTATATGTATATTTATATGTATACCTACATATGTTTATATATCTATGTACGGATGTACACGAGTACTGATTATTATATATTTTACGATTAAAATACGAATATATTCACTTTTATACGCTTACGAATGAACTTTTTTGCCTTTTTGGCACCGAAACTACCGACGTTAACCATTACACTCCTGCCCATCCAAAGGTTGGCTGGAATAAATTGCTGTTAGCGATAAGGCCGCCCATTGTGCATTTTCTGCATAATATATGTACTTGTTTTGATATTTACTTTTTTGGTGAATAATAAAGAGTATTTATTATTATTTACAATTATTATTATTATAACCTTTTCTTCTATTCTGAAAAGTTTACATTACGTCATCAGGTTCAACGATTACACATCGGCATACGATCTCAAACATTATTTAATAATTAGTATTTGAATAAATTAGACTATGAATTAACTAAGTAGAATGGATTAGAAGAATCCTCACAAAACAATTACATCTACTGAAACGAACCTAATATAAACACATCAGTCTATTAACTACAAAAAAGTCCCTAAATAGCATTGTCATAATGAAAACAGTATTTACTCTATTAATAGATCTATGTACAGTATCTGAACTGTAGTCAAGCTGATTAGGCGGGGCGTAAAATACGTCATGTCACGATGATGTGTCGCGAAGTCACTAACTGCATCTGAGGGACCGCTAAATGACTCCACCGTAGCGCCAGCTAAGTCGAGAACAGGGTCAAGAGGAGATGCTGTTATAAAACAATATTTTTGTTTTATTTTCGTACATTTTCTAATTTTATATTTTTAGCTTTGACATTGACTTTCGGTTAATGAAGTTTGTAGCTAGCAAACGATTTTACTCGGATTATAGGGTCGCATCAATTGTTTAAGGTAAAGTATGATGTTGATACTGGCAGCAAAACGAAAAACTAGTCCGACAAAGAAGTACCTTTTTATAGGGCTGTTTCATAATATTTGTCTTCTTACTTTTCTATTCTTTAAAAACGTGTTGTAAATTTTATATGGCATTTTCAAAGCATAGTGCTCAGTAAACTATTTTGGGAATTAAAACAGCAATGCTTACGTGTTAGAGCCATGCTTAGATACGAATGGGCCCGATCTGGCATCGACCTGTGCGATACCACGGCCTCACAGAAAACCGGTTGTGAAGCAACACTTGCGTTGCATTTCCCGGACATTAGTGTGGTTTCCGGAGGCCCAACTCCTCTCTCCTTATTCCTCTCCCCTGATCCTGACCTGATTTTTCGGATTATTCTGGTTTTCTGGTTTACTGGATTAATATGAACATAAAATGTTATAAATTGGTGCCCACATATTTAATATGAATAATTTTACACTTGAATGCTTATAATAACTACTGAGCATCTCTTATGTTCCGCCTGAGAAAAAAGCAGCGCTGATATTTAATTGATGTAACTACTAGCGTAACCCAAACGTATTTACAGTACATATAGTTTCTTCCACCCTCTTATTCATAATATCCATAGAGGGAGACAGCTTACTGGGTTATATACTTATGTCATCAAATAAGTATATTTTCGAATAATAGTAGAAAAATGCTGTTTTTTTTCTTATTATTTGTTGGAATAGGTGTGCCTATATCTGCCAACTCACCTAATATGATGTGAAAACGAACGCTTAAATGGTACATTCCTGTCCAAAAGAATTTACGGACAGCGTTCCTGTGCCTAAGTATATATATATATATACATATATATATATATATATATATATATATGTATATGTTATTTACTGTACTCTTGTCGGTACCAGGATTATAGTTCTCTGGGCATGTTTAAATGAAACAATGTCATCAATGATTCCAAAGACCAGTTAATTGTCGACTGTTTTCATATCTTCAAACCCAATTCAATATTATATTGAAAAATAAACTTCAAAGAAACACAAAGTGCCATTTGGACCTTAGAGGAACTAGACGTTAAATCTAGGTCGTTAAGTTATCTGAAGATTTATTAACTGCTATCTCAGCTATCTTCAAGTCACTTAACGTGACATAATGATCCTAACCTTTCTTGGCATGAACCATCGGTCTAAAATCGCGGGAGATACATTAGTATTCACTTATATTACTATCACTTGTATTTCAGTTCTAATAGTTTTCATCGAGAGATAGATATTTCCTATCTTATTTGAACTACGTATGTACGTACATACGTACGTCTAACAGGACCCTATCTTGGACCGTAACGTACAAGATTCACTGCTTATTATACTTATATAAATATCTGATAAAAATGGAAATTTGATTTAGTTCAAAAAACTTTATGTATTAGTAAACTACATTAAGTGGCGCCAAGTAAATCTGGTTCCCTAAAAGATAGTCGTACTTCTTTCCGCAAATATTAATGAAGTCGTAATAATATATTAATTCTTATAGCTAATACTATTTGTGAATATTCCAACTAGTAATCTATACAAAATTTTATCAGTGCCATTAAAATTTTATAGTTTTTAATGGAAATTTAGGATGATAATATATCCAAATATACATATTTGCGGCTATGTTTGAATTTAAAATATTTTTATTACTTTTTACTGCCTACTTTTAACATATTTACATAAATAAATAAAAATGTTAATGAATATAATAATATACTGAATTTCCAAGTAAAAGCTTTAAAAAATGTTGATCGAAATACATATTCTAATAAGGACATTATTAAAGTGAATGTCACATTTTTTTAAAAACATCTAATTTTGTCAAAAACATTTGTAAAAGAACATACCAGGAAAAGATGATCTGAATCTTTTTATTTAGTTATTGAACAGAAGATGTAACAAAATACCTAATGCAGACGCCTTTCCGCCAACTGCCTAAGGCATAAAGAAGAGACTCATGGATTTGATTTCCATTGCAAAACTAGAAACAGCAGATTTTAATCAAACTTTGTATTGGTGTTATAACACCAGCCTGCTTAAATACAAATGCTGCATAACATAACAGCGTATACCTAACTGCTGAATATGTACTTTTCATCTTATACATACGTACACGTTTTTTCTCGCCTTTGTCATCTATACTGTTTATTCAAATTTAAACAAGTTATCAATTTAAACGAAATCATTTACCCATCTTCGTCCTCGATTTTATGTAACTGAGCTCTAAGCCAACCAGTTACGGGACACACATCTTTGTTGCTTTTAGAATATAAACAATGCATCTAGATATCTTCTATAACTTATCCCGGTGCTCTGCAATATAAGCGCAAACGCTCGGTGGTGGTTTGGCTTTATTTCACAAACTTTCGTAAAGAAATGTTTAAATTAATTCACGTTAATCATAAATCGCTAAAGCTCAGTAAAGAGAGGTAATGTGTAATAAGCACAAAATCGCAAGGAAAAATCTGTTGGTGTGAAGTACACCAACAGATTTTTTTAACTTTCTAGATATTGAGACACAAAGTCTAATGAAGGTAGCGGGATGGTAGTTCAGTGAGAACCTTTGGAAATATTGGAAGAGTAAAGTTTTGTTACGCCCAATTGTGAAACACCTATATGTATTTGAAACCAACAAGCAGACAAACTATGTTTTCTCTTAGTGAAGATGTGAACATGGTATGAAATCTAAGGGCACGCTCTATTGTTGTGGCGCGCTTCGGGCGGTCGTGCACAATGTTCATTGTCTATTCCGAGAAAAGTCTAAGATATGTATTAAAATAATATTTTACGACCTCCATCGATTGCACCGCTCGGTTGACAAAGAAAACGTGCATATATTTTATGAGATATTAGACAGATCATGCGGATAATTCATATTTTAAATTTATGACAATTATTATAAAATTATGACTAGAAATTTATTATTGTAATATTTTATCTAAAGTTATTGGTAGAGCAGAGTGAAAAAAAATGGTAGTAGAAATTCAGCGAGTGACAGAAGTAAGAGTGTGTACGCGTACTTGAGGCTTGAAGACCTTTATTGCAGATGTGTCTTCGACATCACGGAATAAATCGAATAAGTTTGCCATGTATCGACGTCAAGAACAGTAATTATGCCTACTTTAAAAACGTGACTTTAAAGCTCTTGCATCTATCACCTGCTTTACTATATGTCGCTATCCAGAAAAATGGAGGGACAAAAGAAGTTAGCTAGTGTAGCGGAGAACCGTACACACTATGACACAAATACACAATAGATTAGATATATACGTAATATTACATAACGCTAAAACTTACACTAATGATCCTTAAATAACCTTCATACAAAAAATATATTTATTCACTTTAAACAAATTTGCACCAGCAGATTTTGTCTCATTTAATTCGGTATTAGTTTTAACAAAGAAACACAATTTTAGGATATAAATGCCAGTTTTAAAAGCCCCTTTCCTTGAAGATCGATCACAATGAATCTGTGCTTTGTATGTTATAAATTATTATTATGCTTTTCTATTGCTATATAAATGTAGATTGCACGTGGGTAGAATTTCCCCAGTAGTTTGTATAGTGTATATTAGCAGCGGATAGATATAGCCAGAATAGGCTGCTTGTGCTACAGTCACTTGTTTCAGTTAATATGGACAATATATAGTAGTAACCAGATATTTATTATTTACCATCTCAAAGTGCTGATCTATGGTGATACCAAGAAAGTTTATCTGTGAAACTTCATCAATGTTAGTTCTAGAATCGTAAATATTTAGAGGTGGAGGATATACTTTATGATTTCTAAATTTGATGAGTTTAGTTTTTGTTAGAATTACCTTCAGATTTATAGATACGTTAACTACTTAGTGACTACAAAAAATGCATACATGCAATGCGTACATTCAACACTCATTATTGTCTCCATTCAGTAATTAATTATCGTAGATTAAGAAAAAAACAGGAAACATTATACTTCCTTGTGAGACATCATCCATAATTTTTTTTAAACCTGATATCACAATTTCAATGGTATTTGTGTTATCATTGTACATTTCTAACTTTGTTATTTGAGCTCTATTATTTAAATCTAAACCTGTTAAAACTATGTCATTTATTTGAACTAAACAATAAATTAAATATCTCATTACATTTAGGATACCGAAACTTGTATATAATAAAAATGTCATTGAAAAAACCATAACAATAGGAAGTGGCAATAATATGTATCAAATAAGATTTTGAATCGTGATTTCAACCAGCAACTAATTCCAATATTCTGGAATAGGCAATTAATTCACGATCTCCGCTCTTTTCTTTGATAAGGCCAGTAATACCGACGATTACGAATTTACGAATTGAACGAAATCAATGTAATTTCTCTGATAACGCTCATTGAGACTGATCATTTGGAGGCATTGTATCAATAGGCCACGGTTCTCAATGTAATCTTATTTGTGGAAATCGATTAATTAGGTCCACTTGTCTCCCCGATCAGTTAAGTTATCGCAACCTTTGATTGTGCCGCGTCATAAACAAACAGAGTCACAATCGTTTGATATAGTAAATTAATTGCAATACGGTAGATACTGGACAGCCTATATTCGGTGCAGGGGCCTTAAAATTTAGCTCCTCAAGAGAATATCACAACAAAACAGAAGCTCTGGTTTTCTGTAATTGAGAATATGTTTGTATTTTTTATATTTTCGAAATGTTTTTTCTATTTATTTTATTATACTGAAAAATATGCAACGTCTGAAAACATTTTTATGTTTTAAAAACGACCGAATCGTGAGAGCAACTTGTAACTTGATCTTTGGACTTATCCTTGTTTGAGTCTGAATACTATTGTTTTTGAAGAAATACAAATAAAAAACTGGAGCAAAGGGAGAAACAGTAACTGCTATTAGTGTTTCTAGTCACCATTTTTGGAGATCTAGTCTAGTCTAGGAGCGTTACTTTTTTTTCCTTGTTGAAGAGCACCATAACAATTTTCGTCTGTTTCAAAATTTTCAATTCAAATTGTTTTAAACAACGATATTCAATACTACTTAGTTTTCGTAGCGTCATTTTAACTGCCAGAGTGTTGGTAACAGTGGGCGGTCTGTTTTCCTAAACAATTTATGTGCTAGCGCCTTTGCGACGGGATATCTGTAGACGTGCAAACCGAATCACTATACTGTAATAACTGTAATCGACATTACCGCTAGCGCAGAGTTAAGGAATTGTTTCATTACGTAGACAAGGATAGTGAAATTAAATCTTATACGGCAATAGGCTTTATATCAATAGCCCTTTTGCGTGATTCTGATGACATTTAGTAGTTAATTATATTAAACGGCACTAGTTCACCAATGACAGACTAAGGACGTTTTATCAACAATTTTGAAGCAATCAAAGAAAAAGTTGGTAGTTCAAACATGCCAAAGACGTTAATGTAGTGAAAACTGTTACTAAATTGACAAGGTTTTTCGTGAACTGGTATTAACTCCCATGGCCTATAATGACGAAGATGATTACAGATGAATACATGTTATTAATTGTTGTTCGTTGTGAATCTCCAATTAATAAACATATCCACTAACAAACAGTTCCTTTGATTGCCCAAAATACGACGCGCCGCCATGACACTTTAGTCATTGATAAAGTAAATAATGGCTCATAAATAACAGCTATCTGTTGAGAAAATTCTATTTTCAACGATGATCAGGACACTGATTCGCTTAATTGGCGCTAGGTTGAATGTTCCTAATATTAATATACGAATGTAAATGAGACTACATATGTACTAAGCAAAAAATGTAAATGACTTTGTATGTAGTAGCGCTTAATTAGAACATGTTTAAAAGCAATATTTTGTTGAAATTTTTATATCCCCTTTTGTACTCTAATGTGTTAAACAATATTTGACACGAATCCGCCCTATATTCGCAAATTTCCGATCAATTGATTCTCACCTCGTTCCTGCGTGTTGATTGTCTATAAATAACTGGACCCGATTTATTCTGACCGCAGGCCGCAGTGGTTTGACCCTTTAGATATACATGAACGAGTGATCTATACAACGTTCTAAATACTCTAAAAATACTTTGTAACTAAGAAAAAAAGTATTTGAGTTCGAATCAAATAAGTCTGCTATGAATGAAGAACATACATATCTACTATCGTTATCAGCAGCGAGTGCAGCGCTAGTAATCGGTTGTAAGTCGGTACCTATATATATATATATATATATATACCTATATATATATATATATATATATATATATATATATATATATATATATATATAGGTACCGACTATATATATATATATATATATATATATATATATAGAAATAAATTACTCGATATCTTTACTATCTTTCTAAGCGAAGATAGATATAAAAAATAATGAATTGATGAAAAATTTATTAATTTAAAGATTGTACTTTCTTAATATTAGTAACAAAAACAATTATCGTACAAAAGTGGAATTAATTGCGTACTTCGTTTCTAAAAAGACAACAATCATTCCTGACACATACACTACACCCAGACTCGGGACAATTCAATCGGAAGGTCATTAGCCACTAGACAAGTAGGCTAGAAATAAATCATTCATTCAACTCATTTGAAAAATCACATATACATTAAAATTCAATTCTTTAGCTTATTTTAAATACTTAATCACATTAAACACCACTTAAAACGTTCAGATTGAGATAATCACATTATTTAAATAAATCAATGCTTTTAAATAATAAGTGCAATATGCATTGCAGGACTGATACTCGACGGCAGTGAACGGATGCAGACAGGCAAAGGAAGCTCTCCCTTGCATAGATACTTCGAGTACACTATTACACTACGCCCATGACAAAAATTACGGAAAGTAATCCAGGTGATAACGGGTCCGAGCCCTATTAACAAACATATATTTAATATATGTATGTGGGTCTACCTGCAGGATGATGCTTGGAGGCACAACAGACGACTGCCCACATCTTTCTGGAGCGCAAACGAGTGGCTACATACTTTTCGATAAATACTTGGGATCGCCAAGAACTCTCCCCGAGGTTTTTGGTGACAGCAGAGGCTTGATAAATTATCTTGAGGAGTTGGTATTGCAATAGCAGCCATTCACCCTGTTACATAAAACAGGTGCACAGACGACGTCGAGGTGCTTTCTCTAATAAAAATGCAGTTTAAGACATAAAATGGAATTACATTATGGTATTTATTCATTTTTTAAAATACAAAGATATGATATTTATATATTTTTTATATTTAAAACTAATTAGTTGTAAACCAAGGCGAAATTAGTTATAAATATAAATAAAACTAATAAAACTATCAAACACTTTTTGAACAACAGAGGAAGAAATACATAATGTATACATATAAAATATTACAAAACTAAAGCGTCAGTAAAATTGGTAGCATTATTGCGGTTTGCGATCTCTTCCAGGCAACTATTTGATTCAAAGAGAGATTGAGGAAGATGGGGAGTATATGTACCTACCTTTATACAGTATATAATCATATAAATACATTATATATAATGTGAAGTGTAATTTTAGATGGCATCAAGAGTCTCAGCAACCTAAGTAACGTTACTTAAGTCACCACGGCCTCATAGAAAACCGGCCGGTGAGGTTACCGGAGGCCCAACCCCCTTTCTCTTCCCCTTTTTTTCCTTCTTCTTTTTATTTTCCCTCTTTCGCTTTCTCCTTTTTCCCCACCCAAAAAGCGGACAGAACTCTTGTGACTCTTGAGTTGCAAGGGTTCATGGGCGGCGGAGGTCACTTAAAAATAGGTGAACCGTCTGCTGGTTTGCCCCTATATTTTGCATGCTATAAAAAAAATGCGCTTGTCTAATGGAAAATGGTAATGTGTTCTACAGACGGATGGCTTGTACTGTGTACGATTTGTCCATCAAATAAGTAGAATGCGACAGCATTCTTCAAACCATATTCCGCGATGACCTGAGGGACTTTGAATATATATTTATAGGAAGGAAGTAGGGTGTTGGGGTTCAAAAGTATTGTGAGAGCATGCAAAATTTTCCTTCTAAGGCGTGTAGGTAACCATTTGAGCTTATCATGATAACCAAATATGAAGTCAAATTAGCGCAAACCAAAAATGTAATAATAAACCTAGTACAGAAGTTGTGATGTCACTCAAGCTTATTGAGTTGGTCTTCATTAAGATCAAGACTCTCCTGTCATAAAGTATCGTGTACCGAAAATACATTATTCATTTAAAACTCATGTTAATGGTTTATTTAAGTAATAAATAAAAATAAATAAATGTTCTAACTAATAAATTCTATGCCATAAACAAAATTGCAGTGAATCACTAAAAGGACTATGATGATAAAAATTAAAATGTTAGAGTAATGCCAACAACACACAAGAATACATGATGAGCGTCCAATTGTCCACATCTCATTGAACTCACACAAAAGTTCTCACATCTGCACTTCCGGGCCTTTACTTACATCGACATATAATTTATAGACCCACCTACCAATATACTTTTAATTTACCTTTACAACACTTTAAACGAATTTCACCTTTATTGTTAAAGCAATAAAAAGTTGATTACAATCAATAGTGTTTACCACGGTGGTGAAAATCCAAATGTTCAAAATATATTTCAATTCGAACCCAGTTAGGTAACACCATGATATATTTATCAAAGGTACATCGAGGCTATTCAGTTATCACACTAATAAAGTAAAGAGATCACACATTGTCGACTTAGATAAAAAGATTTATAGACATATATATAAATTGATTTATAATCTTAAAGATAATTTTGTAAGCAGATGTTCTCATTGACTGAAGGTAAACTATGAAAGCAGGTACTCAAAAGGCGTATGTACATACATGCCCCCAATTAATTTAGCACCCATTGTTATTTAAAAGACAAGCTTTATTGACAGTTGTTCTACTTTAAATCATTATTTGTTTATGATATGTTATAGAGAAGTAGTCATTGTTAAGTAGAAGTAGTAATTGCATAAAATATTGGTCAAAGAGGTTCGGTTTATCCATAAACCCTACCAAATGCCAGGCGATAGTTATAGGCAGCAAACGCATTATGTGTAGGATTGATACCACCTCCATCTCGCCTATTGTTCTCAATGTCTCAGTCATACCCTTGAACTCGGTAGTTATAGATCTGGGGTTGCATATTGACACAACGCTTGATTGGCGAGCCCAAGTAACTCATGTAAGTCAGAAAGTTACTAGAAGTCTCCGAAATTTCTACTGTCTCAAAAATTTCCTTCCCACTAAGACCAAAACTATCCTAGTGCAATCCTTATTATTCCTATAATCGACTATGGTGATGTGTGCTATTTCGACCTGAATGCTGACCTTCTCAACAAACTAGACCGTCTTCTCAATAACTGCATTCGATTTATTTTCAATCTTAGGAAGTATGACCACGTGTCTGCTTTACGCTCCGAGTTAAAATGGCTCCCTATTCGCCAACGCCGAAATCTACGTGCATTAACTTCCCTCTTCTCTTTTCTTAACTCTCCCTCTCCACCACATTATTTGGCTCCCTACATTCGGTTTCTATCGTCAAATCACGACAGAAATCTTCGTTCCACTCACAAAAATCTTCTCTTATGTCCCCCTCATAAATCTGACTTTGTTAACTCTTCCTTCTATGTCCAATCAGTCCTACTCTGGAAACCGCTAACCGCTTCACTTTTAAGAGAAGTCTACGTGACCTTCTGTATAATCAGTTGGCAGAAATTACACACCGTTAGTACATATTTACCAGACTTTTATAGTGTTTATTATATGCGTTGTATGTAGGTATATGTATATAAGTTTGTATTTATTTATATATATGTATGTAGGTATATATTAGTATATGATGTATGAAAGTAATATATATATATAATTAGATCATATTTTATAATAATTAAACTGGTACCTCTCTCATCTATTTGCACCTACTACCATTTATTTTTGCCACACCCCAAAGTTGACTGGGAGAGAATGCCTGAGGCATTAAGTCCGCCTTTGTACAAAATGTGCTATAAGTCGAAATAAATAAATAATTGTAATCAAATATGAAAAAAATAAAAAACTCTCTATTAACTCTCCCATCACCCGTAATAATGAACATCCGTTAATGTTAAAAAGAAAGTCATTAGTTTTTGCTAATGATCACGAAATAGTTCCTTATCAAGAAATAACTTCCTGTACGGTAATATATTAAACTGTTATATGTATAAATATATTAAACGGTACAACTAGTTATATTCTTCTTTATCTATACTAATGCATAATACCAGAGGTGAAGAATCTCTTCTTAATTATAATGAAGAATATTACCTATTTTAGATTTTTACTTTAAAGTACACTCTATTAAAAACAAGAAATAGTATAAAACTCTTTTTTGATACACGTCACTTTCCAACGGTCTCTAAAAGCGCTCACCCGCTTCTGGCTTGCGTGTATGAACTTTTGATCTAAAATGGATTACAATATTGATGCCACAAACTAGAAACTGTATTGTAATTAAATATAGGGAACATTCTTTATGATTAACGAGTGAAACATTACAGTGAAAACGGCGTGTGTTGTAAAGTGATGTCCCGCGGGAATTTGCAAAAGTGAAAATTAAAATTAACATAATATCCAAACAACATGCTCAATTTAAATGAAAAAATAACAATTATTCCTATATAATATATTTAAGAAAGATGTTCACATTCTCCATTGGCTATATATATACATATATATGGCTATATACGATGCTAGATCAATGGTTACAAACGTAAGTTAAACTGCAGGGCTGCAGACGTTCTGTAAGGGGTTAAGGGGATTCGATTATTACATGTGTGCCCTTATACTGTGGTCAATTTTATTAGATAACGTACGTGAACATAGGTGACATATTAGGGCTCTATTTAAATAAGTGTAGCATATACCACTCTGGTGGTCTGATTTTAAGAGCATCTTGCTTTTCATCTTCCTCTGTTCTTTTAATGCGCTACTTTCTCACATAATATGTGCCTTTGATCGTTAGCTAACTAGAACTAATCATCTTATTTACGTTTACGGTTCTGAAGTTTAGAGAAGAATATGAGCTTTACAAGCTTTTCTTCCCATAAACGTGAAAGATGACCACACCCCTGTTGCTGACGTCGCATCAAGTACGCTTTATATACAGATTTTGCTAGTCTTAGTACATCGGTGTTTCTTACCCGATTCGACCTCTTGGTATTTTTGATCTGTAATGAAGACACTTTATGTAAAATCTATAACACACGGATAAAATAATATCAAAGTAAAGGAATTAGTGTATGTGTAAACATGTGTGCAACCAATGAGACTCATGTCAATAATATTTTGATATCGTAACAGATTAAATATCATCGTTCCTGCCAAAGACCCCATTATATGGTGCTCAAGTATTCATAAAAAGTAATTTTTTATTTCATACTGATATCACAAATGGTACCGAGGCCTTTTCGTCCCTACATCTGTATGTATGTTAGGAGTGTATGTGAGGAAGAGAAGGAGGTAATCGTTTACTGATACCATCTCGGTAATGATACAAAGCAGAGTTTGAGCTAGGTGTTAACGCTTGAATACAGCTAGAGGGCAGAAAGAACCATGGCTACAAATTATCTCTTGTAATTTGAATCATAAAATATTCCTAGCCCTGATATCATGGGCGTAGTACTAAGAATTGTTAAAGTGTATTGAGGTTAACAGTAGTTATACAATTTTGAAAAGAAAATTACCATCAATAGATTATTTATTTGTACGATTATTGTTAAGTATACTAGCGTATCATAAAATACACAGTTATATAAGTTGTTTATAAATTATAAGGTAATAAAGTGCCGTTTAATAAAAAAATAAAGTGGAATATCGAGCACTCTTCTGCTTCCTTTAAGAAATTGGATCACACAAATTTTTGACAAATGTCTGAATCGAGCTCACGACCTCCGGCTTAGCAGTTATGGTCACTAAATAATAGACCAACAGTCCAGTCACATACATTATTCATAATCAAAATAAAACAGATTTTTAAATCTTAACGAAATAACTCATAGTATTTAAATACAAGCTACATATATGCCGATCAATACAATATAAAATATTCTTAACTTTATCTGTGGACAATCTAGAGATAGGATAATGTCACCACAGACAAGCGTTATAAAGGCCTTTGTTCGACATACAGCCAATGATAGGGGTGTAGACAGTACAATAAGGGTATCATCTACCACTATCGATACATTCAGCTATTCAGATTATATCGACAAGCCATTGTATAAAGACTTGTGAGTATTGTGACAGTAGGCCTTAATAGCTGTCTAGTAGATAAATGGTCGACCATTTCAATCTTTGATTTTATTTATGCGTAATGTATTCTGAGATAGCGAAATGATAAATGCTCGCGATGTCTATTTCAATGAGGTGTTATGGTGCTTATGAGATATTGCTTGTTAGTAACATACCTTACATTCATTTAACTTATTTAAAATCCAAGGGTTCAAGCAAGAAAGGTGAATCTTGTCGATGAGTTAATACAAATATTAATTTTAACTTTACCGATTTCGAAGAGATTTCGTAGACACTTCACTCCCAGTTTTTGTTCTATTCTCGTTTTATTCTCTCATCAGTTACTATTTTTTTACTTTTTAAATAAAATATATTTAAAAAGGAGAAAATTAGGTTCTCCATCATATGTTTTTGTTATGCTTGTATGGATATAAATAAAAATAAGTTATATATATCGGAAACCGGAAAAATCAACTTACAAGATTTTGTAAGAGACAGAAGAAAGTAAGGCCGACCCAAAAGAAATAATTTGAAAATATGCAAAGAGGTCCCAGTCCAATAATTAAGTTTTAAATACGTTTAAAACGACTTCCAAAACTGTTATGTTATTTTCGTTTTCAAAATTGTAGATCTATGAAAGCCATACAGACATGAGCAGGTGGCAGCAAATATAACAGACATGTCCAAAACAACATAATCACCAATGAAGCGAATCCAAGAAATGGATTGTATACATTACACGAACTCTCAATCTAAATCAGTTTTACGATTGTATCGTAATTCAGCGGTAAAATAATCCCGATATAATGTAAATATGCAGAAAATGAAGTTGTTTAATTGTTTATATGTAAGTCTTATTATTGTTTAAAATTACTGTTCGTATATAGGTACATAGAAAAGGTGAGTGACCTGCTGCTAGTTTTGTAGAGAAAATCTGCTTAGAATCACTGAAAGAATTTCATTATTGTGTTAATACTTTTAATACATTGAAATTTAGCTTAATAAACAAGTTTAAAAATTATTTACTCGATGACCACGCATTTTTGAATGCCAAATTGTATCGTTACAGTAAGGTGATTGATAGCATATAAGATTTACTTTATATATTTTTCTACTAAAGACTTACGCTCTTGTTCTCGATAGTTCACGACACCCATTTTCTCCTTTACTTGTTGTCCTGTCTTATCAAGTGGCCAACAATTTTTCCCCTTCCGTTATCCAAAATTTATGTCAATTGGTATTGGTATGTAATGAAGATGCAATAAGTCGGGGAAAAAGTTTCCATATTTTGTATGTATATAATTGAAGTAAAATCTCTTTGGTCGTATTGTTTGTATCTTACTGGTTATAATATTAATAAATATAGGACATTAAGAAAAAGAAAACTAAAAAGTAAAAAACGACACATTATAGGGTTGTAAGCGATGGCCTGGAGTGAAATACTATCTCAATCTGTTCAGCACCAACCCTACCCTTTTAGTGATCGCGAAACTTGGACTTCGCACGATACATCGATGCCAAGGCGGTGCATGGCCCTACACATCACGTCATACACGTCTAGTAACTGTTATAAACTTTTAGAATCTTGAAGATTACCTATATTACCTAAACTTCTATAGACCAGGTATGCCTGGTTTTCAGATGTTTTACATAAAGGCTGTGTTTTTTTGGGACAGGCGAACTGACGGATCACCTAATGGTAAGTGACAACCTCCATTATGGACACCTGCAACTCAAGAGTAGTAAGTGCTCTGCCTACCTTTGAGGGTGATGTGGAGAGGAAAAAGAGAAGAGGAGGAGTTGGGCCCCCGGTACCCTCACTGAGCACCGGTCGAGCCGGCCCATTCGTGCCTAAGCATGGCTCTACCACTGTTAAATGTGCATATTGCCATTGTCTACTTTCACGTCAGCTGCTAGCTATCTACCGCACTCACTCGCCAATGTAATAAAAGCAATGTGTGTCTGCTGGTTTTCTGTGAGGCCGTGGTATTACTCCGGTCGAGCCAGCCCATTCTTGCCTAAGAGTGTCTCTCCCACTGTAAACTGAAACCTAGGGAGGGCAGTTGAGGCCTCTGTTCATAAAAGCGGTCGTTTATAGTTCTTCATTATTACTTCATGGTAACACGGGTAGTGTAGGTAAACACTTTGATGGGAGTCAATATCAGTTCAATATGTGCATATATGTATAAGAAACGGTACTTGCTATAGGTGCCTGACGAGTACTGTCTCAAGAATATGCAAACATTTTCAAGTCCATTTAAAATAAGAAACTAAATGGCCCCTAAGATCACGTTATCAACAATCGTGCCCATTAAGGATGGTTGTATTTAACTAGCTGGGTTTCGCCAATTTGTATGGTATTTTTACTTGTCTGTGTTTAATCTTGATGAGTCACTGTGGTCATTGACTGTACCACGTTTACAATGTAGTGTGAAAATCACTATAATCGACTTATCACGCTCCAACGATGTCGGTCTAAATCGAAGTATTTTCCTTCTATTGTTTGTACACCTTGTGAGTTCAGGTCGTAACGGACAATTGAAATTTAAACATCGATAAGACAACATAATGTTAGGGTGACGCTTAAAATTATCATTAAGAAAGGTTGTCAGAATTTTTTTAAACAATGATAACTACATTCGTAAAGAGACGAAGCGTAACTCATTCGATTAATATACCGGCTTTGGCGGGCTGCGGGCTGCCTTAATTTCAACCACCCAACCACTTTATAAAAGCACCTAACAATGTACAAACTTCTTTTTATTATTAAATAATGGATGCATCTTCACGGTTCTAATAAAAGTGGCTACATTAATCTTTTGACGGCGACTAAGCAGATCATAGTGACGCCAGAAAGTGTTAATCTCATTTTAATATGACTAATTGTCGCATTCACTTGACTATACTGTGGGTGGAAGTGCAATTAATTGACTGCTGGATTATCTTACACTTGTATTTTACAAGTTGGTTTGGCTTAAAGTAACTTGTACTTTTTAGTTATTAAGTTAAGTAATTAGTCTGTGTCTGCAATTTTCTAGGCATGAGGTAGATTATATCTACTCCTTTACAATGTTTTAATAGTACATGTTATCCAACGTTTGGAAATGTATACGTCAGAAACAAATGATTAATGCAACGATATAGACTCTAACGGGTCTTCAGTATCGAGTACCCTATAATCGGGGTTTAATATAGCTTTAGATAGAGGCGTTCCCTTAACAGGTACTAATAAATTAAAATAATATCTACTCACCCTAAATTATGACGACATAGCAGAGCATATTTATTTATGTATATCTGTTTTGTTTATTTTAATATTTATTTTAATCTCTATAATGTAAAAATGACTTCGAATTCACATACAATGTAAATATGTATAGTTACTACTTACATAACACTGTCATCATCGGACAATGATCCGAATAGCCAACCACGGTGGCCACTGTTTTGTTAATTCCTTTAAAAGATATTACAACGAAAACTATCGAGCAAGTAATTTCTTTTTTTTTTTTCATTCCATACGGGGACACATGAACAGACGGGTCACCTGACGGTAAATGACAACCTCCGTCCATAGACACCTGCAACTCATGAGTAGTTAATGCGCTGCCCGCCTTTGAGGATGATGAGGGATCGGGGGATGCGGGGAGGGGAAAGAAGAGAGGGTATGATTGGTAAGGAAAGAGTTGAGAGGAATTAGACCTCGGGAAACCTTACTGTTTTCGGGGAAATACAAAGCAAGCGTTGCTTCACAACCGGATTTCTGTGAGGCCGTGGTATTGCACCGGTTGAGCCGGCAAATTCGTGCCTAAGCTTGGCTCTACCACTTCGAATTGTACTATATGTTTGTATTGCTAGTCATTTTGGCGTGTCCAACTTACAAACATAATTATGTATATATATATAGTATCCAGTATCTATATATCCAGTATCCATTAAATTAATGATCCACCGATCGATCCTCCGATAGTGCCGTGTGATTTTCGGTGGAGGACAATAGTGCCTCCATATTTTTTCCCGTGTCAGTATAAATACTGTCTTACTATGTCTAGATGAAGGCAATAGGCTTGTGATATTTCGTAAGTAGGACTAAATTAATGTTGGCAAAATAAGGGCGTTTGAGACACCTCTGCCTAGCCCTACGAGGATATAGGCTGAGTATACACTTATTAGATCAGATATATGTACATATATCTGATCTAGCGACCCGATCATTGGTGTGGTAATCTGGATATTGTTAACTCCTTCTGTAAGCTTGTACACATTGTAATTACCCAGCCTGTAAAATCTCCTACACCTAAATGTCGTACAAACCATGAACCTCGTCTGTGTCCATGTGTATGTGTAAAACTACCTAAAATCCTGCTTCTGAACTGTATGCTGATTAAAATTGGACATTAGTTTTATATCTGTGCATTGCAAAAAAAAAAATACTGTATTAACTACAAGCAAGCTACTGATCTCTGCGGAAAGTACATCTTTAACTAAACACTAACCAAAAATGTATAACAAAACGTTGAACATAATTAATTGAGCGCAGTTTACTGACATAATAATTACGAAAACATATTAATAAAAAGTTAAATTGACCAACTAACTACATCGGCCTCCCCTCAAATGATTACCATATAATGGTCGTAAATTATGTGTAAGTTGTTAGTGTTGTTACCAGTTTACCACTAGCACTCGAAACATGTTCCGACTTTATTTATTAGGTGATTTGGTGGTGATACATTTAAATAATACGAACTACTTTTGTTACTTAGATTGACGGCTTGAAATTCACCTATAATGTAGTATCTGATGATGAGGTTTCACCTCACAGAAAACCGTTATTTGTCTACAAACAATATTTGTATTATAGTGCTGAGTGAGTTAGGATACCGCAGGCCCAACTATATCTACTATATCTACTCATCCCCAAAGGTGACGGTGACACCTTCAAAGGCAGCAGCGTACTTACGACTATTGAGTTGTAGGTGTCCATGGGTTGCGGTTGGCACTGACCATAAGGTGACCCGTCCGTTTGTCTGCCCCCCATATCATAAAAATACCTACTAACACAGCAGAATTTAAATTAAAAAAAATACTTCGAAAATCCACGAATAGTAATTTAATCTGATTCGAAACTCCATTGTTTTAGTAATCGTTAACAATATAGATAAGTCAAGGTTCATATTGAGACAAGAGTGTCTCGTTTGAGGCACACTTTGGATTAGTTGGTAGAGACCGACTCTCATATTGTTTTGCCAAATCATTATGTTTAATCTAATGGTATTGTCTAGATTGCGTGATTAATCAATCAATAATTTGACTGTGCTGAATGTTATAATTCCATCTGATCATTGTCTATGCGTGACTGGTGTAAAAGCCTTACTAGGTTCTAAAATATAATTCAAATTAACGGCTCACATTTGAACTTAGCTTCGTGACTTGTCAATATCGATAGCTTCCAAAAAACTATTTACTATACATACATAACCTAAATATAGGGTTCATTCATTAAATATGTAAGTATGTACGAAAATGGAGGTGGTATCATTAAAATTATTTTGTTAACTGTTTAAAGTTCAAAGTTCCTGTGTTTTTTCGTTCGCTGATTAAAACCTTTATATAATTGAAATAACAAAGACACCATCTTAAAAGTTTCGTAAACATCCGTTCAGATTTAATATTCCAAATTCTTAACAAACAAAACACAATAACGGTAACATAAGTCACTTTCGAGTCCACTTGCCTCACCAGGAGAGGTACTCGCATTTCAAAATAAATAACATAACATACAAACAATAGAATATAAAGGTTCGTGTCCTAATTTAATTAAAGTAATCGTTTTCAGAGAGGAAAAATCAGGTTTTGTGACTTCGTATTTATCAGGTAGATGCGACCTATCTGTATTCAGATGATCCATAATGCATGAATAAATTGCATTTATTTTATCCCCTAAAATAAAGGCACAATAAGACACAAATTCCTCCACAATTCTGTCACATTGTAACTACATCATAAATACATCATCAACGCTTTGGATCAGGCTCAGGATCAAAGCTTTCCACGTTTGTAGATAACAATGTCTACATAGGTAACCTATCAAACTACAAAACTAACGTCTGAAAATGGTAATCAAGTTAAAATAAAAATAACTTTCATTTAGTATCTCATGCATCGTTTTCACATGCTATAATAAATAGTCAACTTATTTTATGTCCCGTGGCACGAAAAAAATTGCTTTGTACGCGTGGCCTATCGTGTAATTTGAAGTAACGTCCGCCATGGTCTCCCGCTGTGCAGTTGGCATGAACACTAATAGCTGCATGTTAATCGACAGGCGATCATTGTCGGCAATCACTTCGGGAAAATAAAAAAAAAACTAGAGCGTCATACGATATCTCCAAAGATAAAATTTGTAATCCGTTCCACGTATTGAATATCGATCTATAGACACAACACGATTATTATTCAATTTTTTTTTGTGGTGTCAGCCTTGTAATCATAATCATCAATAAAAGTTAACTAGGCATTAGGTACTTGCTTTTAGCGATACTCGACTACTAATATTCGATTACCTACATAAGTTAAATTTGATTATTCCTATTCACCTAGTTCATTAAACTTCTCTTGGGGAGGCACCTTATGTATTACCAGTGCAAATGAATTCGTTTAGGGGATATTCTGTGAATATTGGACGAGTTGTGAAATTTATTATAATTATGTTTTAAATACCTCAGACTGGAAAATCCCCTTCTAACATCGAATATCATAATCGAACATTTGAACAGTTTTTTTTTGAATTTATAGCTTTTTGAAAATATTGATCTAAACACTCTAAATTGGGTTGCCTTGCAATTAAAATAAACTAAATCCAAATTAGTCCATCCGTCAAGGAGTCACCTCTAGATCTAATTTAAATATTATGGCTTTCATCTGCATTTATAGTAGTTAAGGCGGGAAAGCGTAACGAAAAACAAACCAACTTGTTTCTACAACACGACAATCCACTATTTTCTAAGTAATACCTAAGTAAAATAGGGAACAGCCAGTACACTTCTCGATATGCTGGCAAACGCTAAGTTAATTATTAAAATATTTAAATATGGTACCAATGTTGTCTTATAATGATCAAAGTGACATCTAGTGTGGAATAGACGTACCTGTTCTAAAATAAATATTGAATCATTTTTATTATAACTGGTAGATGGCGCATGTGACACATTTATATATTTTTTTGAAATCTATAATAACTAGAAAAGCTTTAGCTAGTGATACTATTTTTTATTATGTTAGTTGGTAGTTATAATGTACTTTTTTTTTTTGAAAAGGCTCTTTTCTTAAACTATGGTATCTAGCAATACTGGTAATCATTGATGTCAGTGGTGATGATAACTGACAGCTGTTTATTATTTAGAGTTTCGAAGCGTTAATTTCTTTATGAACTAGTATATTTTAATAATATTCTTTAGAAACTTAATATTTGTAGTTTAAATTGTCAGAACATGAACAATACGATATGAAGACTTGAAAGATAAGACTTATTATCTGAAGATTGCTACGATTCAGACGACAAAATAAGTAACCAAATGATTGTACACTTTTAGTGCAACAATGTACTCCAAGAGGTTGCAAATAACAAAACAAATTATGAATTATGTAAGGATTTTCAATAATAGCAAATGCGCTCGAACACACTTGACTCCCAGTAGTTATTTTTCTACGTTTACGATAGATGCAGGTATCAGCGAGCTATTAGACAGACATCGGACTAAGATCCAGAGACATGACATATCAGAAATAAGTTTAAAACGTTGTACAACAACAAATGCTACAGATAACGTGTCTAAAATGAGTACAATGGAACTGGATAACATGATTACAGAACTTTTATCAAAAAACAAAGACAAACATATTGAGGAACTACTTTTAAAATGTCATAACTTCAGAAAGTACATAACTGTCGCGTCATTAAAAAAGCTCTTCAAACATTATAGTCAACATGGAAATCCAGATATGGTTCTTATTTTACAGTATTACTGTCTAAATTTGGATCAGCATTCATACAAACGAAATGGCGAGTTCCTACATTACTTAGCTAAAGCTCAATGTTTGAGAGGCAACTCTGAAATTGGACTGACAATATTAAAAACTATTTATGGCAAATATGAAAGTTTGAGGAGTTGTTATAGACTGTTATTTAGAGATTTGATACAAGATTCAGTATTAAACAGATCAGAAGCATCTCTTATGATATTTAAGAAATATGCTTTAGAGTTTAGTAAGGAGTGGTCAGATCATTATCCTTTGGTTTGCTTTTGGCATATATGCTGGGCCAGCTCCTGGTTTTCTGATCAGATGTTGTCTAATGAACTACTGGATGCCTCAGAGCATCTACAAGAAATTGTTAAAGATAAGTATGTAAGAGCTATTGCTTAATTAGTCATTCATCAGCCATTTACAGTACACAAGACAGATGCACCCTCTACTTTTCATCTTGACCTTTCTGTTCAAGAACTTTCATTCTGAATACTCCCTGTGCCATAGTATGGTAGCAGACAGTATATATTTATATGCTGTGTAAGGTACTCCAATAGGCTAAATTGCTGCCAAGTCAAATTATGTAGCATCTTTTTAGTAAACATCAAAATGGTAGGTTTGGTACATTTTGGTATAAAATACAATTTTGTTACATAACATGTATAGGTTGTCAAATCATTCCCTTTTATTGTTAATTTGATGAATAAATTTTAAATGTTACAGTAAAACATAATAACAATTGTAAACTGTTTTTGGTAATGTTATTGCCCGAGTTAGTGAAATAATTAAATTTGAGCATGGCCATCTACCTTATTAACTTGGTAGTACTAGGTGGCAATAGGGGAATAGGAATTGTGTTGTTGAATGTTTACAAAATAACTATATTGTATGTAAACATTTGTACAAATTTTAATTTTTTTACATACAAAGCATAAATATATTGCCCACCAAATTTAACTAAAGCATTACAGTGTACAGGATACAGTAAACTATAACAGTGGATTATTGCAGTCTGGACAGACCTCTTGATAGGTATTTCTTTAAATAAAACTATTTGTGAGTGATGACCTGAGGAAGGTAGCTGGGATAGACCTGATGCGGAATGTGCTGGACTATGGTGCAAGTTGAAATAGGCACTGCCTATACTATATCCAGCAGTGAACTGCAGTAGGCTGAATGATGATGATCATGATTTGTTGGTCAGGGTTTTAATAAGAATTCATAACTTTACATAAACAGTTGTCTAAGAATTATGTAACAAATTTATGGAGGACTAAGTTATGCTAAGAGCTTAAGTCTTGCAGAACATGTGTGTGTGTGCACTAAAATTACATTGTTTTTTTGCTGCTACTTGCAGATTTAATAATATATTATATCAAATAAATAATTTTTGTCCTATTAACAAGATGACCAAAAACCCAAACAGCCTATTGAAATGAATGCAATAAAATTTACTAATATTTCTTAATAAACTACTTTTATAAAAATAAAATCAATGTAGGTATCTGTATTCACACTGCTACAAAAAAATGCTAATATGTTTTCAGAGCAACAGCCTTTAGTATAATGGCTTTAAAGGATTACAATGAAGATGCAGTGGTTCGGCTCCTGCAGAACTTACTCAAGTATGACATGATGAGTGAATATGTTGCTGTGTTGCAAGTGTTGTTTAATTATAAGCGTAAGTACACTGATATCGAAAGTCACATAAATACCTTTCTATCGGTACACAGAAATACACAAAGGGAGGGATAAATATATATATTGATATTGTATTCTTACTAAACTCTACTTAAAAACTGTAAACTCCAGGACGTAAGTGCGAGTGCTTACATGCTTACTAATCAATTGTCCTTTTGAACTTACTATTGAGGTTTTCAGAGATACCTATTACCTTCATAAAAGCTATTAAACTAATGTAATGTACTTATAACTCTATATTCGAAATCATTTTAGATTTCGCTACGATATGTCTCTTACATATTATAAGTGTTGGAATCTATCTACAATAGTCTTAACTGCCTTGAGCCTTTTTGTATAGGTATGCTATTTATTTTGAGATTAAACATTTTTAGAAATTTATCCATACAGATTTCGTAAAGTAACTTGCATTGAATAATTCGTATCTTAGTATTTTCATAAAGTATCACACTAAAATTGTAACATTTTGAACGTCATTGTCACATGGGTATGTAAGTATTTAAGATATTATAGTATTTAAGATATTCGCTTTTTCGCCCGCTGCTTCACCCGTGTTGTATTACGATAAAAGGAAGCCTATGTCCATCCGCAGGGTTCAAATACACATGCTGAATTTAATCACTATCGGTTTAGCCGTTTAGAAAAAAATACTTAAACTTTTATAATTCACATGTAATAACTGTGCATAATAACTAAAATATAAATGCTATGTAGTTTTATTATAAGAGCCTCTTCATCCCAAAATGAATAAAATTTCAATAAAAGACAAATAGTTATTCGCATACATTTAAAATAATTACGTAGTTACATTATTATACAAAATAACGTTTAAACAAAAGTTATATTTTTATTATTGTGTATATAGAAAAGGAAAAAAACACCCTTAATTTTTTACTCATTAATTTTTTTGTTACAGTAAGGAACAGAGATATTCGTGGATGTACCGAAATCATTAGAAACTGCCAGGTTCTCGGTGTTAGCCTATCTTCAAATCAGCAAGGAAGATATATTACAATGCTTATCGAAGACAAGAAACGTAGTCCAGATGAGATAGCGACGAAAGTGCCTTTTAAACACTTCAAATTAAAATTCTAGTCCACGTAGTGTAGTTTTCTGTACATAAGATATGTATAGAATAAAGTTTAAGAGAAACGTTTGATTTTTTTCAATTAACCCAACCCGTGGTCTCGTTTGCCTGCTTATGTATTTTTGATAAATATTTTTTTTTTAGTTTACTCATTTAATGCCCTGCAATTTTGCAATACTGAATAGGTTCAATTTCTCTACATGATGTCACACATTGCGTGTTTATATTAAATTATATCTACCTATAGGTGTGTAAGAAAAAAATGGGCATCATATTAGTATTGAGAGTTATCGCGTATAAGGAGTCTACCGGCATATAGGGGATGGACAGGAGAGGGTGCTTCTTGACCTCATCTGTCAAGTGCGAACGAGTGTTATAATCTCGTATGCGTGCAGCGTGGGCTTCGAAACACGCGATGCCTGTGTACGCTTCAGTGCCTTAAAATTGCAACGGATTCATTCGGTCTATTACGACGGTTACGATCTTTTAAAGGTCATATAGGTTATTTCAACTACATATAAAAAAAGCCAATCCGGGTCTGCCAATACAACTTGGCTTTTTTCATTAGACATACATACATAGATACGCTCTCACCTGTTTTTTTTATGTATAAGCCCACCATAGTGACTCCACTTTGCCTGATGGAAAGCAATAAGTGGAGTCCAAGAGTGGTGGTCACCATCCTCATTGCATGTCTAGTCAATGTAGCATGGTGACCCATAAGTTTATTATCGCACTACTATGAATCTGAATTATTGCCCTATGCGTTGATATTCTCCTGCGGATGATATCTCTACACCAGCGGATAAGGATAGAATAGAGTAGAATAAAATAAAAGAATATTTTCTCAGTTCATAGGCCTTATTTAAAATACAATATTTACTCTTTTATTCGTTCGTGTATACGCTCGTAATGAACAAAATATAATATGTGTATGTTTATATAATATGTGTATGTTTGAAATGGTACATCTAAAAGGCTTTTTTTTTATGATGTAGGGTGACAGATGAACACACGGGTCACCTGATGGTAATTGACAACGGACTTCCATGGACACCTGCAACTCAAAAAGTCTTAAGTGCGGTGCCCGCCTTTGAGGTTGATGAGGGATGCGGGAACGGGAATGAGGAGGGGGAAAGTTGGGTCTCCGGAAATCTCATTCATTTCGGGGAAATGTAACGCAAGCGTTGTTTCACAACTGGTTTTCTGTGGGACCCTAGTATCGCACCGGACGAGCCGGCCCATCCGTGCCTAAAAATGGCTCTCTGACCTTAAATAAAAATTAGTATTTAGTTTATTTAACGTACGTATGTAATTTAAAATTTAAAAGAATTTTGAGGTCCAATTTCGACCATTGAACTATTGGATATAAGATAACTATAATTATACCAACATACATAAGTCACGTGCACAAATTAAATAATACATAATTCAGTATGTGTGCACTTGATAACAATAACATTTATACAATTAATTACATAGTCTAATGGCATAGATATTAGTAGATGTGTACTTAGGTGTCTTCTAAATATCGACTTGTCCTTTTGAACAAAATTCCCTTAGACTTGTATAAAATATTGTGTATTTACACCTATGTGTTGCCACACATACTAATCAGTCGTTGTAGATGAATAAGCTACCTTTATTATTTATTCGGTCACCGGTCGGTTCCGAAATGTTGAAACTTATTCCCACCTTATGAAATGGTAGATATCTGGAATAGTTTAGTTAACTCCTAATACGTTTTATAAGACAACTTTTAAATATACCCAAATAAAGGTAATGACTTATTCTTAATAAGTAGGGTGCGAATAAACTTGCATCATAGCTTACACTATTATACCTATCTATATTCATTGCTGACTTGATCTTAACTCTGGTTTATTTTCAATGAACTTTCCGTATATGTGTCACTATGTTGGGGAAGAATACTAACAAATGCGTTTTTATCGTCGAATTCAAAGTGTGAAACTCATAACTACAATCATTCAACTTACAAACCCGTACCAATGACCAGTAACGGACAGGACCATGTATTTTTCTTGAGGGCTATAGAACGAAACATCTGCCTATATACCTGCTTCCTAGTGTTGGAAGAAAAGAAAGCGATAATTTGATATCCGAGTTTGAAGGAGCAACACAAGCATGTATCGCGAGAGAGGCGTTTGTCCCGATTTTTATGTTCAAAAGATAGGGTTTACAAGTCACCTACGTTATGTCCGACTTTCTCTGAGATAGTGCTGGTAATAGACCTGATAATAGTGAGAACTTCTCGCTATAATCGATTGAACTCCGACATATTGACTTTTTGGTTCCTACATCGATTTCCCTTTGTTTTCAAATAGAAACTTCAGGTTTCTGTCTATGAGACTTTGTGTTGTTGTATTTTTTCCCATTATTTTTGCAATAAATCTCCACTTACAATTAGATATAAAAGCTAGAATATTTCAATGACTGCGACATAATAAGGGGTTTTTATTAAATAATATTTAAAACCTATAAAAATGGGAGACAAAAAGGCAATCTGGTATCTGACGGGTTATCTTTTACAAGCATAAATTGTACTAATTAATTAATTACAATACATATTAACTGTGTACGTGATGCATATTATAAACAGAATGAATATTGATAAAGGCTGATTCTCTGAGCATTGTGTTCTGTGAATAACTAAGTTCTAACTTATAAAAGTATTTATTATTAGTCACACATTTGTTGTGTTTGTATGAGGATCATAAGTGAAATGTGGATGTAATATCGGTCACATTTGTTCTTGGGTTATGATTACAGGTCACGGGAATTCCTGTGCAACGTGAAGTCTGACTGCGTCAGGGTATCCTCAGAGTTGTAATATTAAGGCAGATATGCGAAGGCATTACTTTGGTTTGAGACTACAATCATCTATAAACAGCTTTTGCTCATCTTAGTTCAAAGACGTAATTTATCTGTTAGTTGCATACCTATTTATATAAAGGTACATAGACATACATGAACTCACGTCTGTATCTCCAAAGGAGTAGGCTGAGGCGTTATAGCCACCCACATTTTGCCGATTAAAATTGAGTATCATTTACGTAATATGGAGCAAGCCTATTGCCGTCCTGACATTTTGTGAATGAGATGTGAAAATTGGAAAAATATTGATTACACGGATGGATGAAGGAATCTTGCTTATACGAATGGATTGGGGAGTATAAGCAATAACTGAAGCAACCGATCCCCCTAAATTTCTTCTATTTACATATGTGGATTCAAAAATATACAAGTATGTTGGTTTACTTAGTACTGGCTCTGCCTGTTTTGGAATCAGGCAGTGCTTATAAGTTACATATTATCATATGGAGGAGGATATTTTCGAGTCCAGTTTAGACACTACAGTCGAATTGAGAACCTCGTTGTAGATCTCATTTATATTATCTAGTGGTACGCTATTGTAAAGCTATTCTAAATATCTAAAAGTAAGCTACATTTAAGTGGTTTCAGGCTTCTATCAAACATATCATGACACATGTATGACGGAAAATTTATCGAAGCACATTTCGTAGGTTCGCTTTAGGTTGTAAGCACTTTATATTGAACCAATTTCATCTGTATGGGAAAACACAAACTGTAGCTTTACCATCTGTGGAAAATACTTATTTGTAGTTTAGGAGAATACATCAAAATTTAAAAAAATAATTTGCAGCTAAAAAATGATTTGTGGCTAAGAATGTTTATTTCCAAGGTAGAAAACTGTATCAAACGCCTATTACCATCTATAATTTAATTCCAATTACGTGATAGTATGCAAGCCTATGACCGCTATATGAAAACAAAGGAAAGATTATGTGTAGAATGAACGCCAGGGAGATCTGTGTCTAACTTCTCCTGCACTATTGTTACTTTCACACACACTTTCGAGACTATTAGCAATAGGTATATCTTCTAAATGCTTACTAATAGTACCCTTGTTTGCTGCTACCGAAAGTCCGACGATATTTAATATATTATAAGTAGTAATAAGATTATGTGTACTCGATTGCGCACGAAGGAGGGTTGTAGTTTTCGAGCGTGTCTATTTATATATTATGGTTCTTTATCACGTCCTAGAGCCTGAGTTCAACATATTATTTATCATTTATATAAGTGACATAGGGTATCAGGATTCGAAAAATAATAGAGAAATATAATAAGAAGTTATCACTTATATGTAATGCAGCCGAGTGTAAAATATTTCTTTCATTAATATTTTATATACCTTTTATGACCATAAGCCGGACCACCGTGAAATGTACTAAAAATATACGTGAAACTTATTAAATACTTCCCTGTTTACTGATCTTTCCGAATTTAAGAAATCAATCTTAATTTATTTTTTTTTATTATAGGTTTGGTCTTTTATTATAAAATATACACAGTTCTATACAAACCTTACATTTATTGAGATTTTTCGCTTATATAAATCTAATATTAAAACTTAACAATAAATATTTATTAAAAACGAGTGACTTCGTTCTCCTTGGATTTAGCTTCCTGGGCGGCAATATCGGTCGCCTCTTTTCTACGAAGGCTGTACAGCAATCTGTGAAATAAACAACAGTCAACTGAGTAACGGTGACAGTTCTTTAACTCGTTTTATCATCATATGTTACAAACTGTAACATTTTAGCATAAAAACGTCGAAAACATATTATCATGAAAATGTTGTAATAGCAATATATTTATATTGCGTAATTGGCAAAAGTGTAATGGTTTTAGCTTGCAATGGCTAAGGTATTGTAATGTGTAACTGACATAAAAACAACACCAAATTTAGTAAAGTAATTTAGTATCTCACTGTCAAAACAATTAAAGATTAATAAGAAACGTTAGATATAAGAATCTATTCATATCATAAAACATTTAAATGTAACGGTTCTTGGAACTACACTATTAAATATTGATGAGAACTAACAGTAGGTACCAAACCGCTTTAAATGTTTAAATCTTATTTTTTCGAAGAAGTTCAAAAGTGTGATGAGGTCGAAGGGTGTATTTTGTGCACTTTCATGGTATGTCTTACCATGAAAGTGCACTAAATATATTAAATATTGATTAGTTATAGTAGCAGTAGATAAGTCTTTAAATTTTTTAATATTATTCAAGCAAATTAAAATTAAAAACTTGACGAGTTTTTGATAATATCATGTAAGTTTTATTTTTAGTTTCTTTAACCGTGAGTACAAGAATGCGGAGCTTTATCGTAAGCCAAACGAGATTGAAACATGAATGTTACTTTTCCCATGTTATATCGGATCTGACGATGTTCTACTTTTACGAGCTGTGTGCGAATGACACCCGGATATCATATTTATATATTCAATATGGATCCTCTTTGTTTGTGACTATCACATGACATAAGTACATATATTGAGAATATATTTACACAGCTGTGAAGATTTAGTACTTATCTAAGTATATAGAGATACAGGGTATGATGTTTCAGAAAGCTGTAGTCATATTTTAGGGTCGTGAAGTTGACGCCATGAACGACGTAAGGCGCTAACAGTTTAAGAAAAAAAAAACGTGATTTTTAATCCAAAAATCCTACTTTGAAACTGATAATCGATCCTTTATCTTTATCTATAAAACTCATAACTTGGAAGAAGGGATTAAAAAAAATGCATAGAAAACCAAATCAACTATTTATAGGCTACATATAACGCTAATAAAATTTGAAAACACGCCTTTCTGAAACATGTGCTAATATTACACGCCTGTATATTAAATCTGACATATTTTATTTAGACGTTGATGCAAGAGGCTAAATCAAGATAAGTACATATTAAACATATTAGTATATTTCACTTCATTAATTTGAGCACACAAAAGGGATTATATACTACCGTCTTTCGGTCCCCTAAAATAGTATTGTAATACTGGCTCAAACAAAAAATCCTTCAGCTTTCTGATTTAGTTATAGATAGCCATATGTTTATGGTACAATAAAATGTAATGAGTTTGTTTTATTATAACCGCCTATATCGTCGAAACCACTAACTACTTTGCTTCGCCTTCAAACTTAACTAACAATATTCTATTCAAAATTTAAACAATAGCCTAATCAAACCCTTGGCTAATCAAGCTCTTAGCTATTGCGGTTATCGCTAGCCGAACTTAAAACTTACCTACGTGTTACAATTCTATTAATAATTTAGTTATTTATGTAGTTCAAAGATGCTATAAAGTTATGTTATCGTTGAAAATAATTCTATATAGCTATGGAAATTAAACCGAACTGTTAAATACTGTACAAGTAATTTTATATCGGCTACAATGAACGATATGAAAAGATTTAACATCCTTATGTAAGATAATCTTGTTATTTACTTACATATTGGGCTACGGATTGGAGTTTTCGCCCAACATGTCGATCATATTTTTGTGCACTCTTTTTTCTATAGAAATACTTGACATTGGCAGAATCTCTGCGTAGAATATACACGTGAGAGAGAGTCCATAAATAACTCATAATAATAATACTTACATATTTATGCAGACTTTGTATCTGAGATGACCCGGTATAGATAACGAATAATCTTTTCGTAACTATTCCCGTCGTTCAACATTAAACCAGAGGGTAACGGTTTTAGTGGAGGGGTAGTTAGATTAGATCAGAGATTACCTTGAAAAAAATATATTCTCGACATAAAGATTAGAAATATTCTCATCTCGAAAGACCTAACTACCAACAATATATCCAAGGGAAAACTTTAAAATGCCTCAATTATGATGTTCTTGTTTGTATGTACATATACATATATTTTACAGGTTATACAAACAATGCTGGCGTAACAGTCCACATTACTGTTAAAAGCAATATTTTTATGTATATAAAGTATTCAAACTGAAATGCTCCTCTATAAATGTTACTTTCTTGTACTATTATTTGAAATTCAAGTATCGTAATAATAGATACAAATTAGACCCAATCTTAATTATCACTGTACGAATTGAAAGCAAGGTCGCACAATTTCCCATTTCAAACATTATGAAAAAACGTCCCATAAAAAGTACTATCATAGGGCGAATGAGGTCACACAAAAGTACAAACAAAAATAGAAAATACCAGTTCACGGTTACAGTAGTGAAATCGATTGATTGACAAAATTGTCTATAGTAAGGGCAATCGGTCCATTTGACCACAAGGTCATTTTTTTTGTAGTGATGTTGAAATTGAATGCAATTGCTTCTAACAACGTGCGGCTATGCGCTAGCTTGGCAGTTTTAAGAGATGCAAGTATGGCACGTACTTATCAACTTTAATCATTGATTTCGTATTTGTTTTTATGAAAAACGTGGTCGTCGTGTAGTTCTTTCTTGATTATATTGTGGAGTTTTTGATAAGATCAGACTTTGAGGTATCGGTCATTTGAACATGCAGGTTACAAGATTGTCTAATATCTATATTTATACAGTAGGAACGACATTACCTCCTAATGTTAAAGAGAGTAGGAAAAAAAGTGATATTCGGAGTCTTTGATTTTAATCCTCGGGGTTAAAAATACTAGACAAAGGGACATGTCTCTTATTTTCCAGATAGATTTTCTGTGTAACTTCATACTGACTTAGTGCGACGTTTTTAGGAGTTTTTTTTTAAATGAAAGGGAAATTGTTTTTACGGATGGATTTGACCATCAGATGGTAAGTGACAACCGCCGCCTTTAACCCGTCGTACTCAAGAGTTGTAAGCGGAGCACTTAAACTTAAACGCAAGCATTGTTTGACAACCGGTGACCTAGAAAACGGAGTAATAACTCCGGTCGAGCCGGCCCATTCATCAATAAGCATAACTCTCCCACGGTAAAAAGCTAAAGCTTGAAAATAATGATTACTACTAACATTAATATAACTATGGCAGGAACGGCTAGCGCGCCGCTGATGAAGTAGAAGGCACCGGGCATTGTTGTCAGTGTAGTGAGGTAGACTTTGCTGTACACTGGCGAGTAAACAACGGGTATCAACGCCTCTGATATACTTATTAGAGAGCTTGTTTTACCTGCAATACAAAATTAATAAGATTAGTTTTAAAACCAATGAATCAACAAATCTTTAAAATAAACGCTATGCTAAATTTGCCACAAACGTATTCATAAATTTCTTTTTATGTTTTAAGTAATATCTAAAAAAAAATTAAGTAGTTATTCATCCACTAATGTCAACTAGGTATGTATATAATTTCTATCTGTCTTCTGACACGTGTAATTACAGACAATTTTGATTGAACTTAATGGTCATACAATTTGGCTTACTCAAAAGCTAATAGTTATGTTTGACAGTCAATTAAGTTTAGGATATAAAACAATTGAAGATGAAAAAAAGGATTAAACTAGACCAAGAACATACAGGCGTTTTAGTTCAGTTTAATCACGTAACTTTATAACCAACGTTAAACTCACAGCACTAAACGATGTAGTTAAGGATCTCTAATAAATGATGGACACAAACTACGTCTAAGTATTATCAGACAATAATTGCATATAAATCGCATAACGTGTACATACGAGGAGATGGAACTCTTTCCAACACGATTTGGTGGTTGTACAGATTTTTTTATGTACATTCCGTATTTGACTTTATTAAAAAACTTCAGCTCAGTCAAGCTTTTCAGTTTAACACTTATTTAAATTTTATTTTTAAACCGTTACAGCCATTATTCAATAATGGCTGTAACGGTTTAAAAATCATATTCGATAAAACTCGTTCATTCAGTTTCAGGACATATCCATAATATTTTAATGATAACTGCTAATTAATTGTAAGTTAATAGTTCTAAACATTTGGATTCATACTAGGAAGTTTTCGTTTAAGCAGATACAGTTGACCTGACATATTTAGGAATAATGCCAAAGGGCACGAGGTTATCTGACAAAGACGACACTAATGCTTATCTTTCTTGTTCTCTCTTGAGAAATAAATCAAATAAATAGATATGTGATTGGAACTACCTTGTCCAATACTTCACTTTCTTTTATACAAACTGATGGCTCTGTCGTTAAGCGATAGCTGTACAACACTGTTTACGCCGTAGTTCTTTTGTTTTTGTTCAAACAAAGATACACACTTTTAAATTAAAGCAATATTCGGAACTATTGCACGTTATAATATCATGCATCGAATTTTTACATATATCTCGGAACATTATCAAAAGACAGTACAGGCGTTTAATCATTCTATCGGTAGGCGTTTACACAAGATCCTTACGATTACTGCAGCAAAGATTTTCATATCATTAAAGCTTTAAACGGATTTTGCTTATACAGATGGATTGGAGTGGATAGGAGTGCAAGCCTAATGCTGATCGAGGACGTCGAATTCGCATACCCGTAACTCGAACTAGCTGTAGCTTTGAGGTCCAAACTTATACCCTCATGTACAAATTATATAAATATCATTTAGAACGGACAACCGAGAACCCGATGGCTTTATCAATATTAATGAATTCTGTACAACGAGTTTTTTTATTACGTCCTATTGAATGTATAGTATTACGTCCTAACTGTAATGCCGATGATCACATAATCACTACTCATCAACACATGTTCAACCGTTTGTTGTAATCTGTTGAAGGTCTGAAGTAGCATAGATTTAAATATCGTTTACACGTTTCATATATAATATGTACACGGAGACACCATAACTTTATTTCTCGTCTTTTATCATTTTGTCTTGGATAAAATAAATAATTGACCAAAGAACCTGATATACATTCAAATTACAATAGCTTTACCTCAGAATACCCTGCAATATCATACAGGAAATTTTCTAAATTATTTTGTTGTTGGTAAACGATAAGGGGCATGGAATATTGCGTTATTTTACGCTTTATTGCATTATGTTCATAGAAATAGTCAGGCATTAGGTAAACGATTTCGATTAGAATCGATACTACTCCAAAGTCGATAATGCATTAGTTAATTTTGATAAGTATAAAATAGTTTAGTATTATTACGTTACAAATGGTGTAGGACATAATGTTATGTGATAACAAAGTATGTACGTATGTTTGTATGTATGTATGTATTTACAAAACCTTGGCATATACAATTTTTACACGTAATATTAGGTGTGATATTAGAAAACAATACGGTTCAAATGCAATTAGTAATTTCGCTCACCAAAAGAAAGAATCATGAAATTCGAACTAGTGATTACAGAATAATAAGATTACAAACTACAAGACACATAATGAATGGTGTTCTGTGCCGTATTAGGGAATGCTTTCTTATTATAAGCACAAAGTACGCCATTTATTTTCATGTTAGTAACACCTACTAATCCTTTCGTCTCTGGGCTACCAGACCTTATAGTGTTCTCTCACTCTTTTTACGTGTGGATAACCTCTCAAACCTTCATCCCTGCGGTTTTGTCATTTGGGTGGAACGGTCTGTCGGAATTAAACCTACTAAAACCATACGTCTACTATAACCACCGTCGCAGTCAGATTCAGGGCGGTTTATAAATGGTCTTCAACTCTACGACTATCGCGACCGCGTCATGCTCAGAAAACTTTATTTAATTTAAATATTTCTGCCAATGGGTGGATTATATATTTTTGGAGTTCAGCGTGACAAGCAGTTGCCTTTGAAAAGGAAAGAATCTATCACAACATGATGACATATTATCATGACGTAGTCCATTCACACATTGATACAGCGCTATATCTAATCAACGAATTGTAAATAAGAAAAATCCGACAGCAAACATATACTTTGTTCATTATTTTCATTCCTTTCAGTTGTACATAACTACGCACTACTTAAACAAATTAAATTGCATGTTATGAAACCGGCAGTTTTTATCTCTTGACAGCCACCATTCACTGTTTGAAGAACTCTGTTTGTTAACTATTTGGGCTAATAGAAAATACCCATGCTCTCGCAGTGCGTACAGAAACAATGGAAATTTTTGTTTGTAATTCATATAGTATAAATTTACATATTATTTTGTTATAAACAAATAGATACTTGATAGTATGCCCTCTATACTATCAAAAGATATACTTGCATAAATCCGAGCCTTTCCGTACACGGTTTATATGTAAATTTTGAATATCCTACAAGTGTTCGTCATTATCAAAAACTGAGTTGGGCCCAATACCTTGACTCACACCAGAACATACGTGATAAGTATCAGATTGATGATAGCCAAGTCTAACATACTGCATGCAATTGGAGAAATAGCTAACAAATAGTTTTAACAATTTAGGAGAGAATCCAACAGATGAAAATTTTTGTAATAGTACATCATTATGGACACGGTCAAAGGCTTTTTTCACATCGAAATATCTACTTGTTTTTTATGGACCATTTCGGTGACACAATAGTCTACAAAATTAATTAAATTTGTAGTAGTCGACTTTCTGGCTCTAATTCCATGCTGACACTCGCTTAACTGCTGTTGAACTTGTCTAGTGATGTGGCTATTTAAAATGTAGTCAAACACTTTGCCAAGCACAGAAAGAACTGCAATAGGTCTATAGCTTGTAATAAGGGACCTGGAGCCACCGTTGGGTATGTAACACGAGAAATTTTAACATAAAGGTTCTTAAAACACTTATAAAGTCCTTAATAATATATGCAGTAATACCATCAGGCCAGATGGAGTCCCTAAAGGAGTACGGGAGGTACTTGATTGTCTATGTTTTTGAAGTTTATTCAAGATTAGAACATAAGTGTATTGCTAGCCTTATTTTGAATTCCGAATGTCACATTTATTTATTACGTACCAGTATAATCATGTGTCATGATGATTTACATTTCTGATATTAGGTAGTTTCATTTCTGATATTAAGTAAGTCCAGAAAAATAGAGAACTAGTAACAATAGGAGATGAGCTACTTGGATTGAATGTGTAATATATCTTTACTTAATAATAAAGTGTAAAGAATTACGTATTGATAATGTAACACAAAGAAGTTGCACTTGTAGATTGTTTAATATCTTGAGTGTGTATTACAATTTTATTATTTAAAACATTGAATTCTTTATACTAAACTTTTCTTACTCTTCGATGGCGCATTCACAGGCAAAAATTGACTAACGTAATTTAACCACTTTAAAAAGGCTTTCGGGCAATGAGTTAATATAATCAAGTATATGGTATGGTTTAGTATGGTTTACGAGGGCTAATATTAGCAACTCGATGTCTTTTGTGTGCCTGTTTTGCGTGACAGAGTGAATGGCTGCTGTTGCCATCCCAACTATATAATTTATCAAACCCCTGGTGTCACCAATGACCTCGGGGAGAGTCCTTGGCGATCCCATGTTTTGGCCCGGTATGTGGTCCACTCTTGTGCACTCCAGAAGGATGTGGGCAGTCGTCTCTTTTGCCTCCAGAACATGCTCTGCAGAGAGGGCTGTTGGTTACACTTACATATATTCAACATGTTTGTTAAAATTACCATGAACCGTAATCGACTGTGTTAGTTTCCGTAATTTTGTCGTGGGAGTTTTAGCAGCTTGCGGGAGAATCTGCGGTCTATGCGAGGGAGAGCCTCCTTTGCCTATCTGCAGCTGTTCACCTCCATTGAGTATTTCTTGTGTAATACCTTCACATGACTCGGAATGTGGCGGACGTGGAATTCTAACTCCAATTCTAACGAGCTGGCCAGAAGATTTTTAAATTCAATAAGTTTAATTTATTTTTTTAAATTTAGTTTCATACAAAATACTTGTATAAAAATATTAAATGCGTTGAGATTGTAGGTATTTTATGATTGTATGTTATGTTTTATGTAGATATTTTTGAGTTGTACTTGACACTGGTTTAGATTTATTATCTATGTTGCCTGGCAGTTCTGAGTATGTTATGCTAGCCTAGAAGTCTTGCCAATGGTGGCGTATTTGTCGGGTCGTTCGGCTCCCTGGTTGAAGTGGACCATGCCTGGAGCGTGCGTCATGCTCGTGACCGAGTGCTGTTAATTCGGGGCTGGTCATCTCCGGACTGCTATGAATTAAAATATATCTGGTAGTGATCATTAGAATTTATATTTCAGAATGATGTATCTCATTGTCCTCACATTTTATTTTACACTTATAACTGGCAACAAAAATTTACGAAATATTTGAAAAAGAGTGTTCTTGGAATTTCCTGCTTGTTATTCTCCATAGGTTCTACGTATTGGATCAGATGACTAGCTTCACAACTGACTTAGTCTCGTTGACTTCTTTTCTTGACAATTCAAAGTTGCCTCGTGAGTTTACCTTTGATCCATTGCTGAGTTATGTGGTTATTGTTATTACATATCTCCGTCGGGAATTGGTAACAGTCGTATATAAGTTTTGAGGTTATAATATTGCTTTATAGGGCTTTAGTGTTGATTTGCTTTCTGACGTGTTTCGAATAGAGTAGTTCTTTGCCTTTCTTACCAGGGTCGCTGTTACCGCTGTGGTAATGCCCATCCACTTTGCTTGGAATACAGTGTCATGAGCATCTAACGGTTCGGTTATGCTTTAATTAGGTCTTTTGAGAATACACCATACCCTGTACCAGACGTTGTTTTTGAGCCGTCAGTGAAAATCCTTACATTTTTTACATTACGATCGTTTTCAAGATCTTCGTGCAACTGTATTTTGTACTTTTTGTCGAAAACAAATTGCTTTATAAATTTATCACTTATCAGAGGTGTTGATGAGCCAATAACATTGGTTCAACAACACCTCTGAGTGTGAGGACCGGTTACTTTTCCAAAGTTTTAATGTTTTTAAACTTACTACTATAGAAGCTGCTTATTGTTTTATGTAGAGGTATAAGTGTAGGATGTTTCCGTTTTTGCTGTGTTTACTGATTGATTTATTTATTTTCTTATCTTTATATAATATTCTCACTAGTCTCAATGCTGCATTTGTAACTTTACGTACTTTATAGTAGTGGTCAATAGAAACGAACGAAGAAGCAATGGAGTGGCCTCGCACTATTGATATGTATTTTGTTTTTATTATTTAAATATAAATAATTTAAGAAATAATTATAATGAATATATTATATTTATTATATTCATTATAATTACTGATATTAAATTACATAGAAAGTTTATTTATTATTTTAACCTTTTTTTAAATCTAATTCAACTTTAAGCTTACTAGGTAAGATAATATAAGCTAAATAGAATAAACAGGCAATCAACACGAGGATGAGTACTCGCCAGTACGGATTCATGCCCCAGAAAAGCACCGAGGACGCCCTCTATAATCTGGTACACCATATTAAGAGCAAAATTAAGCTGAAAAAGCTGGTCTGCCTATTGTTACTGGATATAGAGGGCGCCTTCGATAGCGCCTGGTGGCCGGCAATCCGATTCCGGCTGGGTGAGGAAAAGTGTCCGATTAACATAAGGAAGCTACTTGATAGCTATCTTAGCTCTAGAAGGGTCACAGTAAGATTCGCCGGTGAAGACAGCACCAGGAACACTATCAAAAGATGCGTTCAGGGATCAATTGGCGGTCTCTCAATCTCTTGAACCTTCTTATAGATCCCGCTCGATCGATAGTGATACCGCTCTAGCATAGAGCGACAGGCCAATGCAGCTCTCACCTATGTGCAGCAGTGGGGTGAGCGTAACAAGTTGAGGTTTGCACCGCACAAAACTTGTGCAATGGTGCTTACATACAAACTTAAGTACGACACCCTTCGGCTGATCATGGGAGGGATCTGCATAGAGATGTCCAGACAAATTAAAATCTTAGGGCTTACCATCGACGACCATCTGACCTTTAACAACCACGTAGCGAACCAGTGCCGAAAGGCGCTCGGTATTTATAAGCAAATTGCCAGGGCTGCGAAAGTCACTTGGGGATTGGACTCAGAGATAGTGAGAACAATATATATAGCAGTGGTAGACCATTCATTCTGTATGCAGCAGCCGCATGGGCGTCATCGGTTAGTAAGTTAGGCATAAGAAAGCAGCTCGACACTGTACAAAGAGGTTTCGCACAGAAACTCTGCGGATCCTATCGCACGGTCTCTCTCCACGCCGCCTTGTTGCTGTCGGGAATACTGCCACTCGACCTTCGTGTACAGGTAGTAGCCGCCCTGTACGAAGCCAAGAGAGGGTTGTCACGATCAGTGATGGGCGATAGGGAGTCGAGATCCAGTCAAGTCCGAGATCCAGAACCGAAAGCTTATACTGTCCGCGTACTGCACTGTTTACCAGGCAGAACTCCTGGCCATATGCGAGGCAACGGGAGTAATCGTTAAGAGGGCGGAGAACAGTTACGGAGTGTACAGGTTTGCAAGAGGCCTTGAAACAGGGCAAATATGTCTCTTTATTTTGGATCAATGCTCACGCAGAACTCGATGGTAATGAACGGGCGGATGAATTAGCCTAGGAGGCAGCCCTAAACTGCAAAAGGAAGCCGGATTACGACATGTGCCCAGTCTCGCATGTGAAAAAACTACTACGTGACAACTCAATCTTCACATGGAGCTCACGCTATGAGGTAGGCAGCACTGCATCAACAACTAAATTATTTTTCCCAAACGCGTCCGTGGCTTATCGGCTCATTAGAAAAATAAAACCTTCTTTGAAACTCACTCAAATTTTCACGGGGCATGGTGGATTCTCCCAATACTTAAACATATTCAAGTGTCGGGAGTGACGACAACGTCGTGGAATCAATTCCCCATCTATTGACGGAATGTCCGATCTCCTCCAGAGCAAGGTTTGACTTTGGGCAAGACACGGGCGAAAGCGTAACAATTGTTAACCTTGGTGATTTGGTCTCAAACAAGGCTGTACATCTTAAATTTATGGAATACTGTATAAAAATTTGTAACCTAGTAAATAAGAGAAACAAAGATGTATAAAATGTTATTTAGTGTATATCTTAGCATATATAACTTAAGTAACAATAGAAAATAAGAGAAAAATGTAACTAGCTTAAGACGTATCGGACTCCTTGGCGTCGATATATCAAGCGAAGTCCAGTTTCGCGGTCACTTAGAGAGTAAGGCCATATTAGCCTCGAAGAAGCTTGGTGTGCTAAACAGATCGAGTATTTTACTCCGGCCCACCGCCTGCAACTTTATAAGGCGCAGGTTCGGCCGCACATGGAATATTGTTCTCATCTCTATGCAGGTGCACCCCAGTACCAACTTCTGCCTCTTGACCGCATTCAACGGAGAGCGACTCGCATCATCGACTGCCAAGATATTTCTGATCGACTTGATACCTTGGCGTTGCGTAGAGATGTAGCTTTACTCTGCATCCTCTATCGCTTGTATCATGGGGAGTGTTCAGAGGAATTGTTCGGACTTATACCGGCTGCTGGTTTCCGCCATCGTCCTACGCGACAAAATATCCATCCCCATCACCTGGACGATTGGCACTCCACCACTGTGCGCTTCTCCAGAAGCTTTTTGCCTCGCACAACCAGCTTATGGAACAAATTGTCGCCTGCCGTATTTCCGAACCGATACGACCTTCAAACCTTCAAGAAGAGAGCGTACCTCTACCTAAAAGGCCGGCAACGCACTTGTGAAAAAAAAAAAAAAAAAAAAAAAAACGTTCCTAATGGCGTTGGACTAAAGCCTTAAGAAATAAAGCCTTAGAAAATAAATGGGAAATCCCACCCATATTTTAGAATGTGAGAGATAGTATGTGAGAAAGATAAAGTATGAAGCATGAAAGTACGAGAAGTATTAAAGCGAGAAATGATATGAAACAGAGGATTAGTTAAATAAGGTCTGCGGCATAAACGCCGGAGGTAGAGCAGTAAAAAAAAAACATAAAAAAACAGGCAATCAACATAAAATGATAACAAATTAACGTCCTTGCCAAAATTTGTATCGTTTTCAATCATTTCGGATTTTAATTTATTTTCATCATACCATACAGCTAATAAACATTTATTTACATGTGCATGGTTTATAGAGGCAACATTATCTATATTACGCTTGTAGAGAGAATTTCTGAAATTATTATCATAAGGGTTTTTTTTTATTATTATTTTGCTAAATTTAAATACCGTTAGTAGATTTTTTCGCAGCTCTAACCATTATCCACTTTCGCTCTGAAGATTCTTTATTTTGTAAACTCTCCAAGAATGCCTATTTTTAAAGCTTATATATTTCTGGGGCATATTAGGTTTAATGGTGTTTTCGCCATATTCAAAGTTGATCTTTTTGGGAATCCATTTTCGGTGTTACTTTCGTTTTAAGGTTTGACTGTATGCCCTTTTCGTTTACACATTGATTTCGTATTTCCTAACTTCTAAATTAAGACTCTTGTTATGAATTGTTTTATTGGCTGCACTTAAAATTCCACTCGTCTTGAAAGAAACCACCACACCAGCCCACATTGCTTGAAACTTGACTGGACTGTTTTGAATTTCGTGATTGTGTTTTGTTATTTTATGTGTAAAGAATGATTTCTAAAGTTAAACAATGCTTGTCTTGTTTTTATTAACATGCAATCTAAGAAGTTATGGCGTTGTAAGAGGGAATGTGATATTAGTTTCGTTATAATAATAATGAACAAAATAATAATAATTAAATATATTCAATGGCTTTTCGAATTGGTATGTCATTCTATCTATTAAAACTTGTATATTAAAGAAGCTTATGAATCCAAATTCAAGTGGATATACAGTTCATGTCGCTTACTCAATGCGTCATCAAGTCATTATTGCTTTTTTGAGTTACTATGCCAATAAAAGTCATTAGGCGGGGTACAGGCGAGGGGTGCGTGACATGTGATATATTTACTTAAATAAAATGATTGAGCTCAGTAGAGATGAACTTAAAATAAATAGGAACTGCTTACTAAGTTCCAAAGTTTGTAACCTTATATCCTCATGTCCTGTACTTGCCGTTATAATTTCATTGTCATGAAATAACAACTTCATTTTTTTTTGTTCTAATAACATTTCGTCATAATCGCAATTGTCACCATTATTTATATCCTTTGCAGATATGTTTATTCTAAAAATATGAATTGATATATTTAATAATTATTAATATATTTAATATTTATTTATTAATTATTAATATAATGATACTGTTATATCGTCCGTGGGCGGAAGTTGTCACTTACCATCAGATGACCCGTCTGTTCGTCTGCCCCCTATGATATATAAAAAAAACGTGCTCTATTATTCTTGTATAGTGCAACTATGCGCATGACGCATGACTTTTATGTGAGTGTGACAAACAGCTTACACATTGGCACTACAAAAACGCGCAACCGATTGCAATAAAAGCGCTCCTACGTGTTTGCAATCGATTGTCAGGTAAATACAATAAATTTGTAGTACCACGGTTAAGATTGAAATTTATGTCATTGTTTTTGCTCTTGACGATACTGCCTAGTCTAGCTGTAGTAGGATTTTAAATTCTTAAAAAAAAATCATATGAAATATAAATGTCACATTATCGGCCATAATGAAGAATAAAAGAAGGAAAGAAAATTAAGAAAAAATATTTTTTTTTTTCAACACACATGGGCACACTTAATTTAAAATAGTATAAAAAATAATAGTAAAAGAATAATAAGTAATATACACAAGAAGGAGAGTAAGAAATAACATAATTTATGGTTTCATCATTTCTGCCCACTGGCAACGCTACTTCTTCGGCCTGACCAATTGGAAACCGACCGCCGCACTGTGGGACCGATCGGTATATTTCATCTCAAAAATCGATAACTTTGTTGTTTTGTGATGTTTCCCCTTGAATTTTTTTTTATGTATTAATGAATATATAGGCAATAAAATAAATTAAACATCATTATTTTAAAAGTTATATAATTTTCATAAAAAATGACAAAGATAACGATATACGAAATTACATACAAAAAATTATACAGTTATAATAAAATGACAATAAAAGTAACACTTTTACTTAAAATAAGTTTAAGACTTAATTATTATTATTATTATCAAACAAACATGCTAAAAATGACACCATAAAAAAAATTGCGATCCTATTCATAACCTCCTATTTCCAATAATTCTTTAGCTTCGTCAAACAATTCTTTGGATATTACAAAACTGGGTTCATTTAAACTAGATATATAAGGATCAGATGTATATAACAAAATATGCAGAACGTCCTCGTTTGTTGCTGATCTGGAACACTTCCTAGCGTGATGTAACCTATATTTTTTGTAATCTTTATTCCTGGCTTCCTGAGCATCTTCGGATAATTGTACTATAGGCACAACTGCATAATGCTCTATTATTTTAGCACCATGTATAAGTACTTTATGGACCGAAGATGGCATGTAATACCAGTTATATTTGCTTACGTATAATTGCGCGGTTATCAATGTATACTGCCCAAATTTTTCTGCGTTTAAAGGGAATCCCGATGACATGGTTTGAAGAATTACATAAAATCTCTTAATTAATTCTCCATCAATTCCAGTTATCCCTGCAGAGCATTCGTAATTTTGGAAAAATCGCCTTGCTGTATTTCCGTCATTGCTATTACCGGAACCTTGTCGTGGTTTATCAATGTGCAAACCAAGCACTTCTCGGAAACGTTTTTGGACATATTTTTTCTTGTCTTCTTTAAGTTGCTTGTTTTCTGGAGTTGTTGCTGACCACTTCTCAAAACCCAAATTATAAGAAATATGGAGGATCGTCTCCATAAATCTTATCCATGCATGTAGTGTCGACAATCCGTATTTAAATGCATCTTCATTTTCAACTCTTGATGTAACTTTTAAAAGATCGTTCATTTGTCTGGGAGTTGCTCCACAAACAGTGCAGGTAGCACTGGATGATGTGTTCGTTAACACTTGAGCAACTTTCCCATCAATCATTGTCATAAACAGTTCATGTTTAACCTCGATGACTTTGTCGTCTATAGACACAAGAGTTGAAATCAATTGATTAATTTTGGCTTCAATTTCACTGACAACCGCTGTAGTTTTTTCGGGTGTTTCTTTTGCAAATTCTAATGAAATTGGTCTGCAATATCTAACAGATGAGCAAGTAGGATTCTGCCATATAACTGTAGACGTTTCTTCGTCTACTAGTCGCAGTGGTACAAGGGACACTATAAACAAATTAGCATCCGATATTTGTTCGTTTTCTTCCGGTAGAATTTGTTTATACTCACTTTGCCCGGAAGATCCATCACACCCCCATTTAGTGAACAGCTTGAGACGATTGTAGTTTGTCGAACCTGACTTTATCTTTATAATACGGCAGACTGTATGGTCTAAAAGATCTTGCAGATTAATTTTTGCGCTTATATTTGTCACCGTTATGCTAGATGCAGGCGGATAGCAAGCCTTTTTTGCTTCACTTAGTATTTGATACGAAGGTAAAACAGAACTTAAATTTTTATCAACGAGCCTTTTTCTTAGGTACCCATATTGGGCTTTCGTTAGATCCATTTCAATACAAAAGAAAGTGCACTATCTGGACTGATTATGGTTTGTAGAATTGCTTTCTTCTCGTCTTTTTCCTTGTTTCTGATAATAGACACAATTGACGCTTCGTCATTTTCACCCATAGATCGTAAACCTTGCACATAAGCGTTACGGACATGTCCCATTCCATACTCCTAGAGCAGTTCCATATTTTTTCGTTTTTTTGTGTTTTCCGAACACTCGTCGTATGGTTTTGTTGGTCTACCACGATCACCAGAAAACTCGGCTCGACCGGTGCGATACCACGGCCTCACAGAAAACCGGTTGTGAAGTAACGCTTGCGTTGCATTTCCCCGAAATGAGTGAGGTCTCCGGAGGCCCAAAATCCCCCACCCCCCTAATGATAGCGCTGTTAACGAAAAGGATACCCCAGGGGGGTACCAGCGCTAGCGTTGGAGAATCCCCCCCTGGACGTCCACCCTCAGTACGGATTATGTCTGAGCGTGGACGCCCAGGCTGCCCCTCGTACTCTGGGGGGGGCTCAACTGCGCTCTCAAAATCTGCTCGGGGCAAGAGAAGGCATACCATGGCACCCCCTGTCACGTTTACCGTGGATTTTTGCAACATTAGGGGCTTACATTCGAACCTCGACACTGTCCACCACCACCTTGAGACAGCAAAGCCGGCCTTGCTCTTTTTAACCGAGACGCAGATATCATCTCCAGCGGACACATCCTACCTCTGCTACCCTGGGTACGGACTGGAACACTCCTTTGTTCCTAAGGCTGGTGTATGCGTGTACGTTAGAGATGATATCACTTCTCGCCGCCTCGGCAATCTTGAAGGTAGGGACCTCTCCATCTTATGGCTACGTGTAGACTGCGACGACCATCCCCGCATCTACCTATGCCTCTACAGGTCCCATAGCGGTGATGCCGAAACGGACCGACTCATCGACCACGTCCAAATGGCTACAGACTCAGTGCTCCAGCAGGTCCCATCCGCAGAGATCGTGATTCTTGGCGACTTCCATCACGCCGAATGGCTTGGTTCGCGCAAAACCGATCATGCGGGAAGATCTGTTCACGATTTCGCCTTGGCATATGGCTTGACGCAGCTGGTAGCAACGCCTACGCGAATCCCAGATGCAGAAAGCCACGTGCCTTCACTGTTGGATCTTCTGCTGACCTCACATCCTGACGGCTACAAAGTATCCGTTGAGGCCCCTCTTGGCTCTTCGGACCATTGCCTGATTAGGAGTATGGTGCCACTCGTTCACTCGCTGCGGCCGCGTGTTACAGGCAGTCGCCGCGTATGGCACTATAGGTCAGCAGACTGGGATGGAATGAGAACATTCTTTGCATCCTACCCATGGAGGCAGGTTTGCTTCTCGCCGGATGATCCCAATGTCGTTGCTGACTCTGTCGCGGATGTTGTGCTTCAGGGTATGGAACTTTTCATTCCATTCTCCCTGATTCCCACAGGTGGCAAGTCCCAGCCTTGGTTTGGTCGAACCTGCAAAGCGGCGTCCCACCGAAAGCAGGAATGTTACCAAGCATGGGCTAATGCAGCGACAGCACGGGATGTAAAGACCAGTACATTAAAGAAGCAATTTAACTTTGCCTCCAGGTCCCTCAAAAAAGTAATTGCTGGGGCGAAGTCGGCTCACATCGGCAGAATTGGCGAGAGACTAGTTAGTCTCCCCTCCGGAACTCGTGCATTCTGGTCTCTTGCCAAAGCTGTCCAGGAGAACTTTTGTAAGCCATCCCTTCCACCTCTGCGCATAGGAGATAATTCGTTGGCCCACGACGCTAAAGAAAAAGCCGATCTTCTGGGCAAACTCTTTGCGTCCAACTCGACCCTGGACGACGGGGGAAACGCACCGCCGACCATACCGCAGTGCGAGACCCGCATGCCGGAAGTCCGGTTTACACAAAGGGCAGTGCGTAAAGCGCTTCTTTCCCTCGACGTTCATAAGTCGAGTGGGCCCGATAGAATCTCTCCTATCGTGCTGAAGACGTGTGCTCCAGAGTTGGCACCGGTTTTAACGCGCCTTTATCGGCTTTCTTACTCTCTTGGCGTAGTCCCGAACTCATGGAAGACAGCTCTAGTGCACCCAATCCCTAAAAAAGGAGATCGCTCGGATCCGTCCAACTACAGACCCATAGCCATCACCTCCTTGTTCTCCAAGATAATGGAATCCATTGTTAACTGCCAGCTCCTCCGGTACTTAGAAGACCACCAGCTCCTCAATGATCGACAATACAGCTTCCGTCAGGGTCGTTCAGCTGGTGATCTTCTCGTATACTTGACTCACCGGTGGGCACAGGCGATCGAGACCAAGGGGGAAGCGTTGGCCGTTAGTTTGGACGTGGCGAAGGCCTTCGATCGGGTCTGGCACAAAGCGCTCCTTGCGAAGCTTCCTTCCTATGGGCTTCCCGAGAAACTGTGCAATTGGCTCACCAGTTTTCTTACAGACAGAAGCATCAAGGTCGTTGTTGACGGTGCATGCTCCGACTCGAAGTCTGTTAATTCTGGTGTCCCACAAGGCTGTGTGCTATCACCCACGCTGTTTCTTCTGCATATCAACGACATGCTGCAGATTAGCAGCATCCATTGCTATGCAGACGATAGCACGAGTGATGCCCTTTACACCGGCCGCGCTAACATTTCTCGGGTAAACGTCATCGAAAGCCGATCCAAACTTGTGTCTGAAATCGAAACTTCTTTATCAAAAATTTCAGATTGGGGTCGACTCAACCAAGTCCAATTTAACCCCACGAAGACACAGGTTTGCGCGTTCACCGCTAAAAAGATGCCATTGGTCGTATCACCTCAATTTGAGAGCACTTCCCTAACTGCATCAGCCAGTATCGGAATCCTTGGCGTCGATATATCAAGCGAAGTCCAGTTTCGCGGTCACTTAGAGAGTAAGGCTATATTAGCCTCGAAGAAGCTTGGTGTGCTAAACAGATCGAGACAGTATTTTACTCCGGCCCACCGCCTGCAAATTTATAAGGCGCAGGTTCGGCCGCACATGGAATACTGTTCTCATCTCTATGCAGGTGCACCCCAGTACCAACTTCTCCCTCTTGACCGCATTCAACGGAGAGCGACTCGCATCATCGACTGCCAAGATATCTCCGATCGACTTGACACCTTGGCGTTGCGTAGAGATGTAGCTTCACTCTGCATCCTCTATCGCTTGTATCATGGGGAGTGTTCAGAGGAATTGTTCGGACTTATACCGGCTGCTGGTTTCCGCCATCGTTCTACGCGACAAAATATCCATCCCCATCACCTGGACGATTGGCACTCCACCACTGTGCGCTTCTCCAGAAGCTTTTTGCCTCGCACACCCAGCTTATGGAACAAATTGTCGCCTGCCGTATTTCCGAACCGATACGACCTTCAAACCTTCAAGAAAAGAGCGTACTCCTACCTAAAAGGCCGGCAACGCACTTGTGACCCTTGAGTTGCGGGTGTCCATGGGCGGCGGTAGTCATTTACCATCAGGTGACCCGTCTGCTCGTTTGCCCCCTATCGCATAAAAAAAAAAAAAAAAAAAAAAAAAAAAAAAAAAAAAACCAGAAGTATTCAAGCCAGATATTTCAGAGGTTGAGGTACTGCAAGAATTCAATGGTACTTTAAATTCACCGTTTAACCAATTTGAGTATAGACTCTCGAACCTGTCTGGCTTTCTTTGAGCTTTCGTCCATTTCTGGTTGCAACTTGATGTTAAATTTTTTTGAATACTTTCTATTACAGTGATAACGTCAGTTTCCGACAGTTGAAAGTTGTTCAACAAATATTGTCTAAGGTCTGAAGTACTCTTCCCTCTTATTATTTGATCACAAAGATCGCGTCGAACACAAACGAATTCACTCATGTTTTTTTCTGTTAATTGTTATCGAAAAGAAGTATCTGAATACTTTGATGAATAGTATGCTGAAAACACGCGTATATAAAGGACCAATATTTTGGTGCCTTGTGCAAAAACCGCAGGGTAATTGATTGTGATAGTTGTCATCGAAATAGTGTAATCAGTAGATACTGGTTGTAATAAATTACCGCAACAGATAAATAGAACTTCCGCAACAATACAGTTTATCATACTTGTGGTTTATTACCGCTATCGAAAGTACCAAGTGAATATTCTTGTAGTCTATTTATTTGTTAATGTATGCTTCTATCATAGAAATGAAAAAAAAAAGACAAGTTAGACATCAAATATAATATATCACAGTAAAAAAGAAGAACCGAACATAAGTTTCGAGATTTTTTTTTGCCCCCGATTGACATGTTGCCTTGAAATCACCATTCGCGCAAAAAACGCGCAATTTTTTTTTTGATCCTCGTATTACTGAATAGGTAAGGTCTCAAATAGAGTGATTAACTTGACACCGGCAGCTTTCGGCAACATAGAAAAGTCCAATTGAAATAAACAAAATCGAAATTTTCTTTACTTTACTAAAAAAAATAAAAAAAATATATATCATTATTTTTTTTTACAAAACTGAACGTGGATACAAAGTGTACATTCTGATCTATCTAATGATGTATTACACTAATATGTTTCCATGGAAAACATCACAGAACTTCCTTAACGGTAATTTAATTGGCATGAAAATATTTATGCTCAATGTTTGAGGTTCACTTTATAAACATGAAACTAAATTATTTAATTTTTTTTTGGAATTAATTCGAAAGTTGCATCCTTTGAGGGTATAAAACTATAAAAGGATCTATGGATTTACGACTTTTGTCAAAACCATTTATGAGATGGCAAATAATGTTTGGGCCCATAGTGCGCCGGCCGGGATCAGTGAGCAGCGATACAATTTTAAATGCCAAATCAGGCCCAAAATTTGGACATCGCTCATTTATAATTTAGTCTTAATATATAAAATACATATATTAAGACTAATATACTAGACTTAATCTTATATATATATTTATATATATATATAACGCAGACCTTTATTATAAACGCAATTACTGAATACTGTAAAACGTGTGTTGTATGGCAAGATAAATAAAAATAAATAGTTTGTAGCAGTCTCAGTCAGGCTGTTGTAAATAATAATGTGTGCATCGGAGACACGCGGTGCAACACATTTATAAAAAGAAAATTTAGAAAACTGGTAACCAGATCACAGAGTATGTCAACAATGAAGGTAAGCAGACAGCAGTAATCTTATTTTAACATTAAACAGCTATGAACGTAATTAAATTGTGACTTTAATAATATAAATGGGTACGAGTATTTATGTTAAAGGCAAAAATTAGGTGCAAGAATTAAAATTTAATATAAATTAGATTAAAATATTAGATAAGTGCATGTAATACAACAAACCTCTTTTATTTGTGGTAGACATCTTGCATCAATATCACCCGTAATGTTGATATTAAGACAATAGTATTGACTTAATTATAATGAATACAGTTTTAACGAATACATTATCTTACCTTTGGCAAATTTCCGAGAACTAGCTTTATTTGTATGAATTACAATAAACTACTAAACTAATAGAACTAAAGTAGTATCAATATTTTTTGTTTACTTGTTAATCGTAATTTTGAAGTTTTATGCAGTAAAATATGAATGTTGACAGTAGCAACAGTTTTACTGTTGACCGATAGGTGGACCGATTTAGCAACAGTTTTACTGTTGCTACTGTCTTTTTCACCTTGATATAATAATTCTATATACTAGGTAGATATATACCAAATAGTTTTATTTTTATTAGTATGATTTAAACACGGATTATTGTATATAACTTCAATTACTTAGATATATATGCTTTTATACTCTTAAAATCTCTATGGAATATAATTGTAAAAAGTTAAATTTCCCAACGTGCCCTAGACATCACCACTTGGAGGAGCTCTGAACGTCAAGTCTAAAACTTTTATCTATTAGGGTCAAACGTTGTTTTCAATGTGGTTTACTAGATTTTCAATGTTTTTCTACAAATTTATCTAAAAACACTCGTCAAATATTGGTCGTAAAGGTACTTTAATCACCTAAAACTAGCAGTGCTTCTACATACATTTGTTTCATTTATTTGATAACTAGCTACAGTATTGCTTGTAGAGATTATCTCTATAGGAGTCATTACGTAAGAACAGGCTAAAAACAGCTCGTTCGCCCATGTACTAACCAATAAAGGCAACAGACATACAAATATAGAACACAGATCAGGAGTTCTCATCTTTAGGTCCCAGCATTTTTTTTTTCATAGTTTTGCTTTACACGGTGTGCCTTTTTTTCATAGAAAGAATCCATAACCTCCTCAAAATTCTCCTTAAAGACTTTAATTTATGACTAGAAGCTCGTAGTAGTAGTACTCACTGTTTACCGTAAATAGGTTTTATTTATTTTAGTTAAGTTTCTCTGTAATCTTTTAGATCTCGTAGGTAATGTGCAGTGTATCCTCAAATCTTTAGTTAGTATAATCAGGAAACGTGTCTTGCAAGTCATGTCTGCTCAGATATTATAAGCCGAGATACAGGGATAGGTAGTAATCAGTTAGGAGTTTCTGAAAAATGCTTAGTAACTTTGGAATTTGTAAAGTCAGATTCAGGTTTTCCTATGATCTCAAGTATCAGTTATATGTCATTAATAAATTCGAACCATTACTTGACACAGACATGGGTAGTGGGATATGATATGATACAACAGGGCTTTCCAAACTGTGTGACGCTACCTACGAGTAGAGTGTCAGTATTAGTCCACGCCTTTGCTTTCAAGAGCATCCGTGCCTACAAAAATATAGCTCACCGTGTTGCCAAATGTAGGAAGTCACACACGATTGCTGAGGTACTGATTTTACCCGCAGTAGTTGATACGGTATCAGTGATGATTGAAGAATCAGCATCTAAAGAAATGTTTCTGAAAAATGCTTCTCTGAAAAACAGTTCAGCTTGTTCGCCACATTACAAACTCTCCCTGCTTTTTTGCAGAAAATATGTCTCTTAAGTTCCTCATCACCAGATATTATTTTCCAAGAGTAAAGCACGAGTTACTATAAACATATGCAAATATCTATAGTTGTGCCTACTAGAAAGTATCTTATTTATAATAAAAATTAATTTTCAATATAAATAGAAAACAAATCGGTCCACCTATTTTTTGATAATCATTTACACATACGTAAAAATTAGTCCTGCTTTTTTAAATATGGTTAATTGAATTTAATCGTTCAATAGCATATAATATTATGCGATATGGGGCAAACGAGCAGACGGGTCACCTGATGGTAAGCGACTATCGCCTACTGAACTCCCACAACTCAAGAGTCACAAGTGCGTTGCCGGCTTTATATCTATTTTAAGTTTCTTATATATATGTAGGTATTATTTGACCTTGTTTATGAATGTAGGTTTATAGAACAAAATAGATACAAAACGTAAGCTTTGTAAATACCCAGCATGTCGTGTTTTGGTAACTACTAAGTATCTAACGTATGGAGCAAAAACGATCGATTAAACGATGTATTTACACTAGTGCGAAAAGTGTAAACCGATGCCTTACTCGATTTACTGACAGCAAAGCGAAAATAATTTTTTTCATGATGTTTTCGGTTTCGGGACATGACTGTATATACCAAGCCTCTATGCTAGATAAATCTAATCACTTAGCTCTTACATGTATTGTGTTGGCGTTACGTAAACAACATTAATATATCGTAATGTAATTATTTAAGACAGTAACTAACTGCATGGCTTCCGATAATGTATTACACTTTCCTATCAACTATTGAACAAAGTAGGACAGTTGTTTTATTTAGCGATACGTGTCGTCTGCTTCGATTAGACGTACATATTTACATGATGTATACAAACTTTGGTCCATAATACATACTATACTTACATAAATTATTCTTTAAATATAGTTCCAATATTCAAAATGTACCGAATCCGTTTGTTAATGTCTTTATATTATTTTATGAATTGTCTTTAGGTAAACACCTGTTCGTTGATATTGAATAAATAATTTAAAAACAGCTGCCGATTATATAAGAATGTTTTTTTTTACATGAAAGACATCTGTGCTGTAAAAAATATTTTTTAATAAAATAGAAGAGAATATGTGCTGTAAAAAATAATAAAAAATATTTTTTACAGCACAGATTCTATTTATTAACCCATTCCTTCCCATTGTCCTATTTTTAGGAGACCATATTCAACATTTTTTTTTTACATATTAGGTCGTTTATTTTATTCTTACTGACAATCATATTCTGATTCTTACCATAATGTAAAAAACTTGTCAACTACAATTTACATAAAACTGATTCTTAGACCTTTACCAAATATATAAAAAAAGAAAACATAAATAAAACATAATTTAAAAACTTGGTTGTTATTTTGGATGAAAAAATCGAAAGGCAAGGCAAGCAAACCTACACCAGGTACATCAGAACGCCTTTTACAACCTGTCAGGTTTGACAATATTGGTCACTATATGACAAAGAGGGACAAACAGAGGCGTTGCCAGGTACAAGGTTAAAAAAAAAAACCTCTTACTTTTTGCGCTAAATGTGAAAAAACACTCTGCAGTTATTGTTTTATATATTACCATACAAAATAAGTTAATAGAACTTTATGTTTAAAACTGTTAATGGTCAAATTTTCAAATACAGCTAATATTCTTATAATTGTTTACTTTTATTATTTCTGATCACATGTCCCTACTGACATATTTATAGGACAGGCTGACTAAGCGTTAAAAGTTCTTTTTTTTTGTTAGTATTATTTTTACTTAGCGTATTATGAACTTAGTTTCAAGATTTGGTAAAAAAAAAAAACAGTTTTCGATGCTTGGGAAGTAATGGGTTAATCTATAACTTTATGCACAATATTTACAAAAGATGACTAAACACCCAGAGCAGTTTTACAACCAACAGATGTTACATTTTCTATTACTACTTAGTTTTATAAAGTCATATAGTCGTACCTTCTACTTAAATGCGAAACGGTTTGTGGACATCCTGTTTTCTATTGGGAGAGCATTCCAGAGTAGAACTAATTGAACGAAGAACGAAGAGTTTACGAAGACGGAGTTGAGGGAGTTACATAAGAGAAGTAAATTATATATTTCTATTAGTGCTTCTGTTGACTGTACGAGATAAATAGATATATTCAACCAGAAAGGCTTTTATTATTGTTACATAGCCTTGCCAGACGTTATCTTATAAATTAATGGTTTTCAGTTAAAATTATTCTTTATAAATTTTCTTAAATGTTCTTCTATGCGCAAATCTAAGTTAATTTTAAAGTAACAAAATCATTTTCAAAAAGCATTGTTTCTCTAATGATAATTGCACTATGGTACAAATGGAAACATCATTTCTTTGTAGCAATAAAACATTAAACATCTGCACTTATTACACTCGTCGTTACTTGTATTCTACTAATGGCTTACAGAGAGTTTTCAAAGGCAATTATGAGAGACTATTTTAATTCGTAGATCTCAGAGAAGACAAATACTTTATATGTATTTTACTTTCTATTGGCATACACATACAAAAATACGTTCACACATGTATCACTGAAGAAGTAGGCAGATGTATATTATACAACTGCATTTGGCCAATTAGAATTGGGCCCTAGTACGCATTCCTAACTCGAACAGGCCGCAGCTGTAGAACAAAAACTCCCTCAGCACTAGTGGAGTGTTGTTAACTGTACTGGTTTACACATATTTAATCACTGGTATTGGAAATGGAATTATATAAGTGAATTTGAAACTTGAAATTTTACACGTTAAATTGAAACCTCTATTAAGAGCTCCACTATGTTCTCAGTCTGTGTGTACAGTAGTCGGTCTTTTGTTAACAAACGTGGCTATTGTTTTTAACCAAAACTCTAATGGAACGAACACTTAACATTATAACTTGCATTAGGTACATACTATGATCCACCCCTATAGTGGCCAATCGCGAGGAGGCGACGTCCTGGTGTGCCTGGACGTCGCCTTATTGAGATTTACCCAAGGTGGTGCGCGCTTTTGTAGGCAACTGGCACCGGCTGTATCCGGATTCCTGCTATTTTAAGCGCAGTAAGGCACACCGTGTATTTTTACCGGTCCGATTCCGACACACCGTTCCACCGAAAACCCTGGTGGGATGACGGCCAGAGGGGGTTTCACACATAAAAAAAAAAGGTACATAACATTATATGCATTTTTTAGAATTAGTTGATACCTATGTAAAAATATAACTCTATTTTTGAAACCGCATATTTCGATCACAAATGATAACTCACCCTAACACAGTCGGATAACTGTGATATTTTATAAACACTGGCAAGTAAATGTCAACACAGAATGTGTGTGCACACTTTAATTAAAGTGATTTTAAGAAGCTTTTATTATTAACGGGATAATAATATTACCGATACCCATTTTTGTATCTCGTCTGCAAAAAAATCTTATAACGAGTGTGTATTCTTAAACCTTAATCTAGAGTTTGCATATTTACCGAAGTTAGTTTTTGTGTGATTGATAAATAGAATAAGCGTTTGTCTAACTCACTTGTTGGAATGTGACGCTGAAGACAGAGATCATACACTCATATACACGAGAAATCTATTTACTCTACTCCTGAACTGAACTAAAAAAATACATTATCTTATGTGGAAGTCTTTAGCAATTGATCGAGAACAAAATAAAGAAATTTATTCTTTATTAGAACTAACTAGTTACCCTTCAGAAGTATTGCTCTCTAAAACTAAAATTACTAAGTAAGTATGAAATTATTTATTTAAATTGTAACTCACCGACTTCATCATCGTTAACCAGCTTCGTGGCTATTGACCTCAACGATGTTGCCCCCGCAGAGCTGAACATATCCAGAACGGGACCCAGGAAATATACTGTTCGCGAAGGCGCCATCGCATATACAATACTGGCAGCTATCCTGCTAACACACGCTATCACACCGATAATGCTGTCCTCCATTTTCCATCTCTTGCTGAATAAATAAATTGTTATGAAGGAACCTGCAAACAAAATATTATTAGATTTATTTACAGAAATGAGAATTTAGTATGGTTATGGTAAATTTTTATCTTATGTGTGTATTAACTAAAGAGGAAAGTTGTTAAATAAAAAGAGATTTTTTTTTTTAATTTTTAGCTTGTATACCTATGACAAAGTTGTATGTCAGTAATGATTGAAACTGTATAATATTGATACGAGTTCACTTAGTTTCACGTCAAATTTCAACAATACTAAACACTTTTTGTTAATTTAAAAGTAATACAAAAGTACAAAACTATTTATAAGCTGTTTACAGTTCTACTGGCGACTTTAATAAACAGGCTGTTGTTTCTCACAAAAAACCATCATCAACAAACATTAAACACATTCACTAAGTAATTCTAAAATAAGTAATTTTATTTCCACTTCTCCCATTCCCCCTTAGAGGGTCTATTATCAACATTACTATGAAATATATTTATTAAGATTGCGTAATTTTCACTTAAAAATACACAAAGATTTTAAACTTCTTTGAAATAGCAATAAATTTTTCTCGTTTTAAGGTCAGAATAGATACAAATTACGTGGTTTAAATTGGCACGCCATCTGTAAACATTTCAAAGTAAGATGAATAGGTACAATTACTGTAAACTGTAAAGCCTTTAGACCTTATACATTTCTATTCTGTAAAATAATTATTTATTAAGGTTATTCAACAATTTCTTACACTAATAATAATAAAACCAGTGTAACAGTTATTTACAGATTAACACCGCAAGCTTATAAAATAGGTTACAATGATAATATTAACAATAATGGAGACTAAAACACTAAAACACTAAACCTAACATGCATATTTGACTGCACTAAAAAAAAAAGAAAATCAAACACTAAGAAAACAACAGTTTTGAATCTAAACAGTTTTTAACTTACAGTTAATAAAGTAATAAAAATTACACCTGTATAAATAATAATAATTGAAGGAGTCATCAGGCTTAGACGACTTGAAGCTTTTGACGATACCTGATAATATCTCGCCTCTGCTATCTAAATAAATGTCAATGAGGTCACTGCATTCATTAACAATTTTGCACATTTTGGCCATTGGCGAATTTGCCCCTGTACTTCTCAGTGAGGGATAAAGAGGTGTGACAATTTCTGGGGTATCTGGCATGTGCACGGAATTTAAAAAGGCTCAACAATTCTGCACAGTCATTTTTAGTCTGTATGAGGTTGCAAGCACACAAACCGTCCGCTGTATTCCAGCGCAAAGTCAAAGGGCATATCCTGAAATACTGTGGTCGTGCCTCTGCACGACTGAAGTATAATTAATTTGGTAATTATTTTGCTTTATTTTCCGTGAAAGCGAGGTTCCATAAAAACCGTTTTTGAAAAAGGGATCTTTGGGGAACCTGATATCAACAAACTTATTAAACAGCATCAGATTCATCCTTCACATTAGCTTTTATATTAGAATCGATTATTTTTGTTTCATTTTGAATAAAAGATTCTCTGCCTGAATACTATTAAGTTGCATTTCAATAATCATTCTCGTTGGCAGGTGGCAGAAATTCTGTTAAATACATTGCAAAACTCATCAGATAACATCGTATTGTTTATTATTATCTAACGCTTGTACAACGGACTCTATCAATTCTACGGTTTGCGGTTAATCTCATTGCAATAAATCCATGCTGGTGCCCATGCATGGATTCAAAGACCTTGGCAAATATTGACAGGATCGACATGGGTCTGTAATTTCTGACGACGTCTTTCATTTCGGATTTATACACAGAAACCTTAGTTTTTTTTTCAATTTGCAGGGAACCATCCTGATGCTAGTGACGTATAATGCAAAAAAAAAATAGTTTTTCTGTTATGACAGTAACTCAAAATATTGATTTACATATATGATCAAAATCTTCGGTTGCGATAATCATTAGCAGCAAATCGCTTAGCGTTTTTATAAAGGGCATAATGTGCTTACCAGACTACGTGCTGTCAATTATTATAAACAGAGAAGAGTTTGCTCATGTTCTAAAACCACAGAACTGCCAGCAGATCCGCAATTAGCACAATATAAACATTATATTTCGTATTTTTAGGTTTTATATATAGTATACAAAGTCCAGAAATGATAGCCAGATTACGTCGAAATCGCAAGTAATCAGAGTCCTTTAGAATAGCCGAGTAGTAAAAGAAATATTCAAAATATCAGAAGAAAACAAAAGTAAACAACGAAATATCGAAGTGGCAGCAACTTAAGGTAAGAATTAGGGATGTAAATTGATAATATTCATTGTATCACAAATCGATTTAAATTTTGTGCAATAGGTCTTCGCATGTTATGATATTGGCCAACTTTGGAATCAATTTTATCTCACAATCAACATTATTCATTAATATGTTTAAGACTGCACGACTGGCGTAGCAGTTTAACGCTACGCCAGTCGTGCAGTGCGTGCAGTCGGGACGGGACAACACTTTGTGTAATCCTCAAGTTAATGTTCTGAGTCTGGCTGTTCTTTGTGTCCGTTGTTTCAATGTTTGTAAAGTCCCCAGCGACACAGAAATTAATCCTAGTCCGGGAGAGTCTCTTTTAGAACAAAAAAAGGTCTATTTAATTTTTACCTCACAAATAAATAAATATTATAATTTCATCATATTGGGAAAGAAGCAAATATTTTTTATTTCAAAATCTATAGTCACAAGGACCTCGCACAAAATCAAAATCGGTTTTTGATACAATCAATATTATCAATTTGCATCCCTAATTCTTACCTCAAGTTGCTGCCACTTCGATAGTTCGTTGTATACTTTTGTTTTCTTCTGGTATTTTGAATATTTTTTTTACTACTCAGCTATTCTAAAGGACTCTGATTACTTGCGAAATAACTCCATATAATCTATTGTTTGATCATACAACTAACAAAATATAACATTAGTCATTGCAATATCCTGCCTGAGCTGTTGGAAAACTATGTAAAAACATCCACCTTGAAAATCTTACCATAACTTAAATATGCCGTTGTATTAAAATAAAATAATAGATAGATAAACATTTTGGAATAGTTTTTACATACTGATATTATTGAAAGCAAGTCTTAGGTTAGGGTCTTAGGTCAGAAAATAAAGATTCACAAGCAAAAGACACTATAGACAGACGTTAATAATTCACTATGGTGATCTCACAAAATTTAGATTTTGCTTGTTTAAAACAAAAATAAAAGTAACATTTTAGTTGTAAGGGTTTTTAGTGTTTAGGCACAAAATGACATCAAAACAAGATTCTTACCAATATTTGCATAACGTGTTGTTACTTGCATTACAGATTAAATCTTGATTGTAAATATCTTGATTGTAAATAGATATAAATTGCGTTGTTATTTATTACGATATGAAGTCAACATACAAGACTCAAGCTCGTTATTTATAATGCAAATTATAAAGAACACCAATGTTCCAGATTAAACAGATCATTTAAATTTTCCACTTAGATTTTAATGTAAATTCATTTCAATTTATACGTTAATCAAGAAATGACGGCTGGGTATTGGTGGCAAGAACATGCATGATAAATCTAAGAATTGCATAACCCCCCTATAATTACTGCGTCTTTATTTTGTATCTCCTCTCATCACTGATAATTCGCCAGGACGATGGCGATATAGAAAATTTAGTTTCTATTTACAATGAAGACAAAAAAAAAATACGTATATATTTTAACTCAAATTATGACTTTAAATTGTTATTATAAATGTATTAGCTACGCAGGAAACAGAACGAACCTATAAGTAATATGATAAACATATACGGTTACTCACGTGCGTATTTTGGGGAGGCCTATTTTCCATATTTCTTCCTGATTTGAATTACCGTAGTTTCATTTTTCTCTAGATTCTGTTTATTCCTATAAATTTGGATTTTAATTTTGAATTCATGCCTATTTGAGATTTTAGAGAGTTAGAATCAAGCAGGGAATTACAAAAAAGTTTGAACAAAAATACATATTTTCAGCGCGTATTTTTATAAAACGTGTTTTTTATTAAAAAAAAAATACTTTTAAAGTGACACGACCCTAAACTTTATCAATACAGGGCTGACAAGAATTAAGATATGGTTTAATCAGTACATTTTTTAGAAATTGTATGCATAAAAATAAATAGTTGAAATTAGCGTGAAAATTTATTATAATTTTGTTGTTAAGAAATGTGCATCAAACCAGGAAAAGTCTTTTAAGAAGAATAACAAATAACCAAAATATTTTAATACATGTCCATTTCTTTTTTCTAGCTAACTCAACTATTTTTAGATTATACATAATGTCCTTAAAATTTAACTAAACCTTTCTGTAACATGTATAATTATATAATATATTACATACATAACATGTATAATTTTTCAAAGATTTGAACAGTATCAGGCGGTGATACACCTTTATTTTTTGTTTCAAAAAATTAAGGCTTTGTTTATAACGGGTGCTGTTTTCTTTTTTATTGCATTGTTTTTAACATAAATCTATTTTTGTCCGTAGTACAATCTATGGTATCGTTCATTTTAGTTTAATAATAATTAAAATTAATGCATGACTTACCAATGCCCCCAACAAGGACGGAGTATGTGAGGAACAAGCTGTAGTCAATCTCCGTGAATTTGAACTTGTACCGCGTAAACCAGTATGTCATCTGCGCCTCACCTTTATTCCAAACGAAACAGGTATTAGTAGCGTCGACAATCTGTAAACATTACCTATGGTAGGCTCTGTTCTTGTCGTCGATAGAAATAATAATAAATGGTTAACAAACATGCATATGTTGTAGAGTTACCATCCCAATTAAGAAAGAAATACATACATCCTCCTCCTACCAATTACCATTATCGTGGAAGGGCCATGCTTAGTCACGCTTACGAAACAAAAAAAAATAGCCTTCACGACCAGAGTCCTCACAGAAAGCCGGTTGTCAAACAATGCTTGCATTGTATTTAAGGAGTGCCAAAACTCCCTCTCCTCTTTTCCCTTTCCGCATCTCCCCCTCATCACCCTCTAAAGTATACAGCACATTTAATACTCTTGAGTGAGACGTGTCCCTGGAAAGCGCTTGTCACTCTCGATGCCATTAAAAAATTAAAAATGAGTGGATTTGTTGAGCGTTTTTGCCAAGGTTTCATTTAACGCCTGGTTAAAGCTAAGCACTAAGTATTTTTTTAACTTATAGGTAGACAGACGAACAGACGAGTCATCTGATGGCAAGTGACAACGGCCGTCCATGGACACTTGCAACTCAAGAGTCGTAAGTGCACTGCTCGCCATTGAGGGTGGTAAGGGATGCGGGGAGGGGAAAGAGGAGAGTGGGAGTAGGGCCTCCGGAAACCTCAGTAACATGCAAACCGGTTTTCTGCGAGGCTGTGGTATCGCACTGGTCGATTCGGCCCATTCGTGCCTAAGCATGGCCCTCCCACGCTTTATTATGATATGTATTTTGTGTTCGACTTCATAAATACAGAAACAACGGAACCAAAAAATACACAGACTCTGGTCTATTATTTGTGGATTACACACATTTTTGTCCCGTGTGGGAATCGAACACACAACTGCTGGCTCAGCAGTCAGGATCACTAACCACTAGTTGAAAGTCGAATAGCATTATACTTTTACGTTTATAGTTTCATACATCGTACATTATTGATGAATGCATATACATAGTTCACAATCACACCATCTCGTTATCGTATATAAAAGTTTCATCATTGATAATCGTACAACTACCAAGAACTCATTAGATTAGTTTCATTACTGACCATATTTTTTCCATACCAACGTTTTTCGTAATAAATAATTAAAAACGAATAGTTATTAAAACGTTATAACAATGTCACTGAAATTCACCATATGACCGATTAAAATTGACAATGATCAAGTATCATCAAGTAATGAATAATTCAATAACTAGTAAATTGAGCTGAAAACACGAATGGAATTTTTCCAAGTTTATTTTCTTTCTGTAAATAAATAATCATATCTGAGACAATTTAGTTTAATGGAACATTTTTATTTTTTTAAAGTTTACTGACATGTACAGACAGTATGTTTTATTGTACTCGTGAAATAATAGATAGAATGTCCTAGTTTTACATAAAATACCAGTTTTTGTAGTATCTATACCTGACTCAAAATAATGAGTCATAATTTAATTAACTGTGAGTTTTAAGTGAAAAGCCTTTAACTTTCTTTAGAAATAGTGTATATACGAGTACATTTGTGTGTAAATAAGGCAGCTTATTTGTTTAAGGATGAATATAATATCACGCTAGAATCCATGGGAGATAGGAAGTTATGATCTCTTATTTAATAAGAAGTTTATGTAAGGGTAAGTGCTGAAAACCACATGTACCATGTAAAAAGTGGAGCCCTATATTTTCTTACAGTTATTTTTAGCAGCCGAAAATATTTAGACCCTTTTACATACAACACATACGTTCACGCCTGTATCAATTACCGGAGGTGTATACACCTACATTTTGCCAATAAGAATTTGGTTCTAGTAACGGAATAGGGGACAAGCCTTTTGAAGTCAATCAGCTACTTTAAGACTGTATACATACTGTCTAATAGATAACAGTCCAATTCCTTAGTCGCCCTTAGTCCCCTCTTACGATACCCACAGGAAGAAAGAGGGTGGATCTATATATTTTATGATATTTATGTGAATCAACTTAAGTAGAAAAGTATCGGGTTTTTGCTTAAAGTTATGGTTAGAGCGAACCTGTATTACAACATTAAAATTGTGATCCCGTCTTTCAAAAGTGGATTCAAAGGAGAGCCAATGAGTAGAGTAATCTGATGAATCTGTTTTGGTAAAAAACACTAAAACGTGATTTTAATTTAACTAATGACGCATTTTCTTTCTCTATCTTCTTCTTAAAGAAGACAACTCTTATCTTAGATAAAGACAACTGCCGCACTAGGTTTAATTCCTGTGTCGCGGGGGACTTTACAAACATTCAAGAAACAGACACAAAGAACACCCAGACTCAGCACAACAATTTGAGAGTGACACAAAGTAATGTCCCGTGTGGGGATCGAATCCACAACACTCGGCGCGGCAGCGCAGTGGCGAGGTGATCACTTAAACCGCTGCGCCATCCGTGCAGTCAATTTTCTTTTCACTATTTATGTAAATTATTATTCTTATTTATAATTATTTTTATTTATATGAAATCTTAATTATACCTACAAATCTATGATTTCAAGCATAGAAATCGTGTTTCTCTACAAGGTCCTTCTATACGAGAAAGTTCTTATGAATATTGGTATTATTTGTGGATATGTATGACTATTGTCTGGATAGTTACTATAAAAGTAATAAAAAAGTTTATATAATATATTATATAAACTTTTTATATAATTCTCTAAATAAGCGATCGCTAGTTGTACTGTTACTACTTGTGTTACAACATGTTTTATTATATTTCTACTGTATAAATACAACTCTTTTCGTTTTATATACATATGTACATAAACACTTTCATAAGACTGTAATGTCACAGCTCCACTTCCAAGTGAGTTAGCGTTGATATACATCACCTGTGTTAGTAACTTTTGGCTATAGTATTGTTTGCGATTAAAACGTTATAAAATTGTTTTGATAGGTAATCATATGTAAACAAAACAATAGTTAATCATAATCGTCATTGTTTTGCTTCTGGTTGATAAGTCAGTGTGCCAAGATAGTCTTGTTTTGCCAGATAGTAAAAATATTCTTCTCACTCAATGTCATTCAGATAAAAATGACATTTACTAACAAGGGGCATAGACGTGTTACGCCCAAAAATCAACAAACATGTGGCTTATACATTAATTATTTATATATTTTAATGAATTAGAGGCAAATATTTGTATCCAACGTCTCAGCACCTATTCTCAATTGATGATTAAGAATATTGTAACGTTTTATATTTCGACATTTTTCAACACATGTCAACCAGCTAAGAATGCGCAACTGAATCCAAATAAAACTGAAAGAAATCGATCATTAAGTAACATAACCGTCTGATTAGCTAGAATTCAATTGTAGATCTGGCTAAATACTTAAAGCTAACACATAACTACTGTTTTATATGTACATTCCAAAAGAACAATATCATAGTTGTGAAAATAGCTATCGTACCTATATTATTTATATATAACTTTTTTTTTAATTTAAGGTACTATCGGTACCTCAAAGTAAATCATCCAAAGTAATATCCAATTCAATATTATGTTATTAGTGTTATTGATTATGTTGAATCAACATTATTAATTATCATATCCAGTTAACTTTTAACTTAAATTAAATTTAAATGAAATTAAATGTCTTTATTTCATACAATTGCTTAACAATTATTTGAAAAATATTTAAAGTTTAATATGTAAGAGTAAGTGTAAGTGTAGAGCCATGCTTAGGCAGGAAGGGGCTGGGCTGCTGACGAAAGCTTTCCTTGCATTGCCTTGGAGAAACCTCAGAAACCTCACTAATTTCGGGAAAATTTCCCGAAATTAGTGAGGTTTCTGAGGTTTCTCCCCCTGTCCTTTTTCCTCTCCACTCATCCTCCCTCTCCTCATGCCCCTTCTCTTATGTCTCCTCCCCGCATCCCTCCATCCCTCGTCACCCTCAAAGGCGGACAGCGCACTTACGACTCTTGAGTTGCAGGTGTCCATGGACTGCGGTTGTCGCTTACCATCAGGTAACCTGTCTGGTCATCTATTCTCCTATATTTTATTTAAAAAAAAATAGATCAATTATCACATCGTCACCGCAACTATAGGTCCTTTAAAACTACCGGATGGATATTAAAATATTTCGTGGACAACATATGTTATACTATTCATTAAAACGTTACATCTTATTGAGTGATATAATGTTGCTAAAAGTAAATAACCTAAAATATATTATAAAAACAGGTTTTTCACATCCTATGATTGAAATAGTGTTCTAAATTCGTTGTTAAACTGGATTTTTCTAATAAATTATTATCCACAAACTGTCATTTTATTTTTAAATTTAGTTGCTTTCTGTAAGACTGAATCCACACTCAAAACAATCATACAAAGCTAAGGAGGTCTGTATACATTAATTACAATGAAACGCTTGAATTCTATGCAGACTATTCCTGCAGTCCGCTCAACAGGTAAACTAAGAATGACATAGCGCTCAATAAATATAAAAAGTAAATAAATTTTATAATTTAATTCAATTAGCAATGTCTGTATTATCGATTTATTATTCGGACACGAGTGGAATCAAAATCGATTTTTGATACAATCAATATTATCCATTTACATCTCTAATTTAAGAATTATAAATTGAGGTAAACTTCAAGTTGCTGTCACTTCGATAGTTCGTTGTGTACTTTTGTTTTCTTCTGATTTGGATATTTCTTTTACTACTTGGCTATTCTAAAGGATTGATTATGTCCAATTTTTTGAAATACTTTGCCTGTCATTTCTAAACTTTGTGTACTATTACTGACGATATATATAATATGGTATGATATTAATGATATACTTAAGTATACGACATTTAATCTTTATATTGCGTTAATTGCGGATCTGGTGGTTTTGGAAGTAGTAGTCAGTTTTAGAAGATGGGCAAATTCTTCTCTTAATACAATAATGGCAGCACCTCGTTTGGTAAGTACAATTTATACTAAGGCTAAAGGATTTGCTGCTAATGATTTTTTTAATCGAAAATCATAAATAATATAAATCAATATTTCGAGTTACTAATGTAATAGAAAACCTAAATATACAATTTTTTGCATTATATATATAAAACATTTATATGTAATATGTAAGGATTAACTTTTTTTAGACAATATTTTAATTGCTAATATAGAAAATGGATATTAATAAATAAAGAATGTATTAAAAATGTGTTGCAGTTATTATTTGTTAATAACATACCTACACATATTTTATTGTCCGCGTTTCTATGTAGAAATACTAATAAATTATATAAGTGATACGACAAAGTCGTTGGTCTCGTTTTTAGTGACCCTTACTGTTAAGTCTGAGGTAATGGGTTCGATTTCCACACCGCTGGAAATTTTGTGTGATCAACAAGTCTGTGTATTGTAAGTTGTTTATCTATAAATACTTACCGTATTTATAGATTGTTATTGATTGTCTCGATATTAATCAATAGTGTCTATAAAAAATATTTTAAAATCTCAAAATCCATTTCATTCGTCTTTCATATAATATGTGATAAGAATTCATGTATGATTCAAAATATAACAAGCATTTTTTACTTTTGGGTCTGGGGCGAATGATGTATTTTCAGACACTTTCCTTTGAATACTTCGAAAGTCGCTCATCAAATCTCGCTGGTGGTATAAACAAAACGAAATAAAGAATATTTATATAAAAATTAAATTTCTAAATATTTTTTTTTTCAAATTTATTTATGTTATGTAACTTCCTTCCCATATTTTTTTTAATAGAGATAACAAAAGCTAGATAACAAAATATAATAGGTTTTAGCTTTTGATATTATTTTTATGCTTTTGACTCTTTATTCCATTTACAGTATAATTCTAGCCCACAGATATAGTTTAGTGTAAGAGTTTGAATTTTCACTTAGCAGTGACTTTCAGAATAGCCGTGCCTCACTCATTCACTATGAAGTATATAACCGGGTTTATTGACCATGGCCGCTTTGGTGGCGTAATTCATTAACTGCGTCATTTTTTTTCAATACAGTTCCATTGTGTTTCTGCCTGTTATTAAAACATGAGGACTTTTCATTTTATCAAACACATACATCCAAGATAAAGTAATCATAGTTCGCTTAAACAAATTGTTTCATAGTAAATTTTGAAATTAAGGCGTTGGTTCTATAAAATATGTATATGTATGTAATGTAATAATTGTAATATTAAAGTAAAACATAAAAACAGGTTGACGCCCCGAACCAAATGAATTATATTCTGAAAATGTATTAATTAAGAATATATAATTAATACAAAAGGTATAATTTCAGTAGAAAAATTGAGGCTTGTAAAAATAGACGCAAGTGACAGTTGTGTCTGCTTTCCCCAAAGGCAGAATAGCGTGATATTATGTACGAATTTGTGTATATTGTGTGAGCGTAGGCTAAGCATAATGCTTTTGCTGAAAGTAGTCACTAACTACGAATGTAGTTATTTGAAGTCTGAAAATCCTAATTGTGAGGTCAATGCCCTAAGTCTTGCCTTACAGCTATTTGTAACAGTATGCATAATATGGAAACCACTTGAACAGAAATAAGCAAACTAGCTTATTTACTTCTTTAAATAACTTAAATATTGATTTATAATAAGCCTGTACATAATAATAATAAAAAAGGTTACTGGCTCATGGCTCGGATCAGACTTCAATGTTAAAATCTCTCCAAGAATTTTTCATTGCCTTGCTATTGCCACGCATATTTATTTTATGAGTGTTGTGTAGACCTGCCTTTGTAACCCGTTATATAAACGACACGTTGAGTATCGATTTACTTACTGTGTAGCTGTACTGACTAAGTGCGCTCGATTTATTCTTATTTTATTTGTTCGAAATATTGGTTTTAGAGACCAACTGTTCAAAAAGAGATTGTAAGCAGAGGTCCCAATTCATATTAATAATTATTTCTTTGCTCGATAGTATCTCATGTGTACAGCAATCAGTTTGCTATGTTTTTATACAAAACTGAAACTGTTTTGTGATACAAAAGTACATTAAATGTTACTAGAGACCAAATGTAAAATTGTGTTCACACCTCATTAAAATAATAAGAACTATTTTAAATAATTATAGGGCAGTTAATTAAATAAAGATTATTAATATTAAAAACAGTTTCGTGTCAATTATAAATAATAAATGAACAAGAGTGGGAAATAAGATTCCACGTGTATTTTTTTTTTCGTGTGAAAACCCCCACGGGTCATCACCTCACCAGAGCGGACGGAGAGTCGGTATGTCGGACTCGAACCGACTAAAACCACACGGTGTTCCGTCATGAGAGCGTCTATTGCTAGGGACCCGGGATACCCTCAGAAGGAAACATCCGGGAACCCCAGCAGACCTTGGCCACCTGCAAGCTAGCAGGCGACCAGACTTTGGAATATGGGGGCCTTACGCCCCCCCCATCAAATAGGCGCGCGTGGAACACGTACGTCACGCCGCCGTCTCAGGCCTGCTTCTGCTGGGATATCGGTCAGCCCAGCCCGATACCCCCAGGCCAGCGCTTATGGAGGTCGGAGATCAGTGTTTGGTCTCCTACGTCTGGTGCGTCTTCTGCGGGATGGGAGAGTACTTGTCCTCCCTTTCCCGTTCCGCCGCCTCTTTGGCCAACATCACCTCCTCGCAAAACGAGGCGGCAGCATCCCATGCACTCTCACTTTGGACCATGGACAGAACCATGGCCTCTAGCGAGAGGCTTCCCACACCAATAGCCATCACGAGGTCGTGTCGCTGTTGCGCCCACGCTGAGCACTCCGCTAGGGTGTGGAGTGCAGTATTCTCGTGACAGCCTCCGCAGTGGTGGCACGCAGACGTTGGCTCCCGGCCTATGCGACATAGGTACTTACCGAAACAAACGTGACCGGTGAGCACCTGTGTCAGCCGGTAGGAGAGGCTGCCATGTTGCCTCTCCAGCCAATCCTCCAGAATGGGTCTTATCGCCACAATTGTGGCGTGCCCTGAAGATTCCACATGTCTACCGTTTCCATTCTTATGATAAAAGTAGTGTTTCTACTATCAATTGGATTAATCTACGTCAGACTACGAATGTATAGAAAATTACAGGCGAGGAATGTTTATTCTTCAATATAAGAAAAATGTAGGTATTAAGAACCCTCAAATAAAACACCTCATTAGCGTTTAGATAATAATGACTTTCTGTTTTCTTTACATGTATTTCTTTAAATTAACTTGCCTATGGTATTCTATTCTACATACATACATGTTGTTTACTGGGTTGCAAAATTATTTGTAGCTATGTAGTGTCAATCGAAGTACTAGAGTACTAGTCTGTATCGTATGACTAGGCTTTAATATGGTTCCATATATCCGTCGCTAGTCAGATATTATCTTTAAGTTTTGATGTACCTAAAAACCTCTGTTTGTATAATTTCACCAGTCTTAAACTATACTAACTTGTGGTAAGTATGATTAAATCCGAATCTATTTCGGTTGTAATGTTTTTTACAGTTTGAAATATTTAGAAGTTAGAAATTGAAAAATAACAAAATCTACCAGCTATAAAACGGGTCATTACAAAAAAACACATTTAAATAGATAATTAATATCCTAGGGTGTAGGTTGCGTTACATTTGAAATATCGAAATTAATCGTAGTTCAATCTCGTATAGGGTTTCTATGTGTCGCTTTGCGAAGGTTTACGAGTAAAATTTATATATCACCTCACAATTGTGGCGGTAAAGCCCATCATGGAGGATTGGCTGGAGAGGCGACATGGTGCTCTCTCTCTCCTACCGGCTAGTGCAGGTACTCACGGGACACGGATGCTTCGGTAAGTACCTGTGTCGCATAGGCCGGTAGTCAACGACTGTGTGTCACCACTGCGGGGGCTGTCGCGATGATACCGCACTCCACACGTCAGGGGAGTGCTATGCGTGGGTGCGGCAGCGTACAAAACTCTTGTCAGCTATTGGTGTGGGTAGTCTCTCGCTGGAGACCATGGTTATGTCTATGGTCCAGAGCGAGAGTGCATGGGATTCCGCCGCCTCGTACTGCGAGGCAGTCATGCTAAGAAGCGGCAGAAAGGGAACGGGATAGAGTTAGACCTCCGGCCTCCATGAGCGCTGGTCTGAGAGCGCCAGACTGAGCTATCTATCGCCCTAGCAGATACACAGATTTCCTTCTAGGGTACACCTGAGGACCCGGCCATAAGACCCGATGACCGAACACTGTGTGGTTCACAGTGTTCGGTGTGGTGTGGAGTCCGACATACCACTTTACCTATTAGCCCCGGTAAGATGATGACCACCGGTAGTCAACTAAATGACTTTACTTTATGTTTTTAGCTCCTCTCTGTACAGCCTTTATTTAACTTAATAGTAACTTTCTTAAGTTTCTTATAACATAACAAAAGCTGAAAATTGTTTGCTTTTAACGGGGTCACGCCCTAAGTAATAAAGCGATTATCATGACATTTTGCATACACTTTGCCAGGGATACACATAATGACATAAGGTACTTTTTATCACGAATCATAATGTTTTCTAGAGGTAGTTCATTAGTTTATAATGCTCTCATTTTTAGAGTGTCTTGGTTTTGTACAAACATTTCGCGTTGTTTTACATTTGGCCCTGGGAATCTTTCCAATTCACGTACTGTTGTTTAAAATTTACTCATATTTCACTATCAAACTAAGGAAGAATCAATCCGTTGTCTATTTTGTTTCTGTCTCCAGACTCCTAATGTAAGACTTAAAAAAGTAAACAAGAATTTTAATATGTCTTTTTTAATTGCAGTGATCATCTACATTATTAATAGTTAATAGCTGCCTGTTCACCAAGTAAGTACAATCAATGTCAAAAATCTTGGCTGTTTAGGATTTTATTAAATCTTTACAAGTTACATACATACCTCGAAGGGGTGGGCAGAGACGTTTCATACGCCTATTTTTTACCAAGCATAATTTAGTCCCACGTATGTATGTAATAGGGAGCAAGTCTATTGCCGTCATCAGATAATTCGTGTTATATTATGTGATTGTAGTATGCAGATTTGTATGAGTAAACTATTGTATAATTGAGCATATCATTAGAACAATGTTTATTTTATTATGTACGCATGTCGATGGACAACTAGAGAATTAGTCATTCGTCTATTTACAAACTACTACGTTATTTACAAACTACGTTTTGTACTAAGTCAACGTAATTTAAAAAAATACAGAATATGAATAGTTCTAATATGACACATATTTTTTTTAAAGGTGTAATAGAATGATAAATATATAACGTATCAATACAAAACAATTTTACCTAGCTTTTAGGTGTGTAAAATACTTATATATATTATATAGTTCCTTTTTGTTACAAATACAACTTGCTTTGCTTTTGTATTTCAAAAAAAATATTATCTCAATACCCTCATTAGTATCAACTAATATTTTAAGTACATACAAATAAAAGATATCTTATTCTTATAACTTCAACATTTTATTTATCCTTACGTCACGGTTACTCTAACATGTTCTCTCACTGCAACAACACTCTTCTCTCTCTCTCTCTCTTGCAAAAAACATAATCAGAAGTTTATTTAATTGATACAAATATTTTTTACCAAGTTAATAAAGTGCAAGTACCATTTTATAAACTGTTTGCAAACCGACGACACATACTATACAATAATAAAGTTATATCATTTTTCTCACAAACAATTGAATGTCATATTAAAAAGATGTTTGTATAAAAAATTTGTAGTGTTCATATTTTTTTATTTGATCAGGTCAGGAGCTAAAATTTTTCCTTCAACTTCCGCTCACTCTCACAATCAGGAATTAAATGTAATTTAAAAGTTATTTTTAAATAAAGTACTTACTATGTTATGATATAAAACTATTATGAAAAGGTACGCAGAACGTAATAATTAGACTCAGACTTATTAGACTCAACATCAGTGTAAATATGTAATATGTAATAAAACCTCTTCGGATTAGATCTGCAAACAGAAGCTATGATGAACGAAAATGATGACAATATTAGTTACGAAACTAGCTTGTGTATTACCATAAACAAACAAGTTTAAAGGCATGCAAATTGTTTAATTTGCCACATAGGTCATACTGGTATATTTCAAAGGTAAAGGTATATCTAAGGTATCTTTCAAATGTAGAGGACATAAGGGAGTAATGGTACGACATAGTCAATTAGCCACATTAGAAGGAATTATTACACACACATATACCTACATACATAATGATTGCGTTCCCTAAGGGGAGCCAGAGTTGTATAAAAACACCCACGTTTTGCAAATTAGAATTTAAATTTACTAACGTTATTGCAGAATTGTAAAAAGCCATTTTATGGTTGCTTTATTTGTTAACTGACAACATTTTATAATTACTATTTCAATATTAGACATCTATGTTCCTTTAATAAGTATAATGGCTTGGAATTCGCATGGTAATAAAATCATAAAAGAATAATGTACTATTTAAGTAGTCTTTTATGAATGAACACTTCTAATAAAACTAACTAACTTATAATAACTATACTTTCTCCTATTCTGCATATAATGTGGTCTGTGGTCAACATATCAAAACATACGATTTGAAGAGAAAAGTATTCGACGTATTTTTAAGTCTTATAAGGTTATTGTATTAGTATAAATGTAGAAGGTACTTTTCTCGCCAACTGTACCCTCAGGCATAGTAAGACCCAGTTAGTACGGCCTGTGTAATTTTCCATTTATGTTGATTGCTATTGTTTAGGCATTCCCTAATTGTTTCGATATATGTGGGCTAACTGATACGTAATACATATAGAGAACAAGATGAATAAATAATATAAAACAATGTCATCCAATTTAAACTTTGTAAGATACATTTAGCAACAAACGTTGTTCAGCAACTGTGCATGTGTGACATAAGTTCTTACTAAAACAACTCGATGAGAAAGTAGTGCTAGTAGAAAATATAAGAACAAAGAACAAAATGTTTTAAAAAAAATTAGAAACGGATTTTCCAGTTACAATTTAAAAAATAATGAAGCCAATAAAAAAGCTATTAAACTAGTCCTGATTTATAATTAGTGGCAAGATATGACATTGAACAATTAACTTATTGATGTATAATTCAATCAATACAATTGAATTAATAATTTTTTAATTGTCAAATATTTATGTATCACAATTTATTGTTTGTTAATCTATTCTGTCTATGTTGTCACCAGCAGCAGTCTTAACCTAAACTTTATTATATTGGATACGGAGATACTACTTATGGGTAATTTCGGTAAATTGCTGTTTGAACTCTGTATGCGTCATATATGACTTAAAACATAATTTAAAGATGCTATGATATCTCACAGTTGGCCCAATGTTATATCAATAGATCATATATCATACGCACATGGGACATAACCACGTGCACTGAATCTATACTAGAAACATGTAAATGCCGATTATCTAAGTTTTTCATTTCTACTAGGCTACTCAGAAAGTATTGCGATTTTTTTTGTATGAGAGACTGGGCAGTTATATACTATAAACTATTATAAAAATAATGATTATTTATAAGTAAAAATAGGTACGTTCCAATTTCAAAATTTCCTTCCACATTTTTTGCGAGCTTATCAAATTATCGTGTGTCATTGAAAAATGGATTTGCGCCGGGAAAATTTTCGCACTATGATTTTTTACGATTTCAAGTGTTGCCTGAAACCGGACGAATCATACGATAGGCTTCAAATTTCATTCATGGATGAAGGCCCTGCCAAGGCAACTGTGTATCGTTGGTATAACGAATTCAAACGTGGTCGACTAACTTTGGGGGATGAAGAAAGAAGTGGTCGCCCTTTGACGGCTGGAGGAAAAGGTGCTAGCAGTGAAAAAATTAATCCAAGACAATGGGCGTGAAGAATCTAGTAAAGGCATTTTTAGAAACGGAATTCTACCACTTTTCTGGACTTACAACAACCAACTACATTGCCCCAAGTAGGTATTGAACCCATTTTTTGTCTGACATGTGTAATACTGACATAATGTTAACATGCTTGCACGTTGGTTGTTAGATAACTGAGGGTTCGATATAACATAACGCAGTAAATCATTTGAACAATCATTAATTTCACATTAGCATTATTCATAATGACTTACAATTTATTTAAAAACTAGCAATGTAAAGTATTCTTCAACGATTATATACGATGACACACACTTATATAAACAATGGCGTCTGTTCCTTATTGAATAAAATTTTATTGGCAATTATTGACAATGAGGGACAGAATTTCTTTAGAGAATCGCACAGACCTAGTGTCTATACCAGCGGTCGCAGAAGAATGTCATGTGCGAGGAAGGAACACCGTGGGGGTTTTAGCCGGTCAAGTCCCCTCCCCCAGACCCCTCCGCTGATGACCCTGGAAGAGGACAGTCAATGAGGATTTGACCACGTAAAAAAAAATGTTTACACCAGAACAGCGCTCTTCAACTGGCGAAAGAAATGTTGGTCAATACGTTGGTCGATTTAGGTCCAATTTGGGTGCGGATGTTGTATTTGTTTATGACATTGTCCGGCCTCATACTAGTCGGATTGTGAATGACTACCTTCTAGACGTGAAAATGAACAGTATGGAGTTGCAGGACACAACTCAAACCCGGTCGAGCATGCGTACGATAAGTTCTAATGATTCATTGATCTTGAGTGAATGTTCAACCTTTATTAAATTTATCGCTGCGATCCTAATAGTTCTTTTCTTTTTCTCTTTAACAACTTCATAAAATTAGACACATTCATGCCTAAGCATGGCGTTATAACGATAAATGTATTTTTTACGCTTTAACTACTCATCCGATCATCATGAAATTTGCAGACATATTGTCTGTACAGAAAATAACACATTCACTCTATCCAGCAGTTAATATAACAAGTTTCTGCTTACGTAGGATACCCTAATTACATGATAAAATCTACAAAACTGTCAAAATATGGTTTTTAAAAATTTCAAATTATACATTAAATAAGATATGCCCCAGATTTTTGCTTTAATATTATCATTATATTATAGTTAATTGATAAAGAAACATGCAAGGGGTAGATGTTGCTTAGTCACAACCAAACGATGCGGCCCATTAACTTTTCCGGGATTCGAGCTATTTGCGTTTATGCAGAATTAAAGATTCTGTTTTTGAATATATCTTATCGTATCGTAAATTTGGTGAGAGTGCGTGTTTGCAAAAACTACGTGTTCAGTAAGATTTATTGACTTCCAAAAATTAATATAACAAAAATTCGTAACTTGTATTTTTGATAATTTTTAATAAAATATGTCCATTACATCATTTTTAACTTGTAGGCTATGTTTGATTGGAACCAACAATTTAACGCCCTAACTTTTGTATTGTATTCGTTATAAATGGTGTTCTATTGATAGATGTACTTTTGATTGAAACGTTGTTTATTTATTTTACTTCTATGAATTTTTAATCGGACAAATAAGATCAGAAAACCATCAATTAACTTACTTAATTACGCGTAACAATTATGGAATAAAAGAGTAAGAAGAGACGAAATAAATCAACATTTAAATCTACAAAAGACTAAGAACTAAAAGAAAATAAACTAAAAGAAAAATAATTCTCATGTACCCTATACCTGGGTATTACAGTTAGTGAAAACCGCCGCCCATGGACACCTCAAACTCAAGAGTTGTCGATGTGCTGCTCGCCTTTGAGAATGATGAAGGGAGGAGAAAGAATAGAAGGCTTTGGGTCTCCGGGACCTTTACTCACTCGGTAAATACAACTCAAGCATTTCTTGACAACTAGTTTTCTGTCAGGCCGTGATATGACTCGTTTAAAACCTCCATTTATGCCTAAACATAGCTCTTCCATGGTAAAATGGATGATCACGTTTAATTAAACAAAAAAACGCACACACAAAAAAAATGCATTATGGAAACTGTATGTGAATAAATTAACACTATGGCCTGTTGGTTTGTGACACCGGCTGCTGAGCCCGAGGTCATGGGTTCAATTCCCACACGGGTAAAAAAATTGTGTGAATCACAAATAGTTTTCCTAAGTCTGGGTGTTCTTTATGTATGTCATATTTTAGTTTGTTAAGTCTACGGCGACACAGTTATAATTATTAGTAGTCTTTTACATAAAACACTAAACAAACTATCAGGATCTGCCTTTAAATAATTATTTGAAAAAAATAAATATACCATAATACTTACACAGTTATGATACCCGATATTTTTTAATTTCATGTCATTCAAATCTTTTATTCCATTTCGCCAATTCTATTATAGAATATATAAGTCTTTGTAAGTGGCATATCTCGGGTGATACTGATAAAGTTGATTCACTGCGAATATTTAATTTAACGGTAAATTACATGCTTTTTTAAAAATGACCGATAAGGAATAGTTTAAAAAGTGTTATTTAATTTAGGTTGGCGATTTATAATAAATAGTAAGTATGTATAGGTTGTTCAACACAATACTTTTGAAAGTCAAAAAAAAAATTGTATTAAAGAAAAACAGAGGAAGCAAGGCATTAAGTATATAAAAAATATTAACTATTAAAACATAACAAGTATTAAATGAACGGTATAATCGCGTAAAAACTTTCTATACTATATTATAATACTATATTTTATTGCACATACATACATCGGCTATTCATAATGTAATATTATTATTACATAGATGTCGTATACAGCGGCGATGGTGTGCTTTGTATTTATATTAACCTACAAATGTTCTGACTTGAAGTACAATAATGTTAATTTCAAATGCTAAAATATTCATATTCGTTACAGGGCTCGGATCTCCCGGCATCATCCAGTTCGAGTTATGGGTATGCGAACCTGGCATTTTTTTATGTATAAGCCTACCATAGTGACTCCACTTTGCTCTGATGGAAAGCAATAAGTAAAGTCCATGCTTGAAGCCCGAATGCCACCTGTATAAGCAATATAATCCAAATTTTCCTACCTGATTCTCAACCTGCCCGAATGACAACAACAGGCTTGCCCCTCATTACATAAACTGAACTTAATATAGTGCGCAAAATGTGGACAATGATTACGTTTGTGCTAACCCCTTCGAATATGCAGGCGTATGTATATTTATGCTAAAGTATTCAAACCAGTAAAGATATATCTATGTTAGATAAAAAAGGTAATGTAGACTCGTGTTACTCCTTTATTTATATAAGGAAGTTTGGGCACAATAGGTTCCATCTGTAATTGGAATCACCTGTTCAGAAGATACCTAAAGGCTATAATTTTAGTCCCTGCTGGTCTAGTGCTTGGTGACGTAAGCTGGTGTTCACATTAATCTTATACTAGTCCCGCAGTTTTATTTGCGTTCATGCTCACTACTCTGTTCCTAAGAGTTGTGAGCAGTAGTTTTATAGCGTGACGTGATGTTTTATAGCCTTCCTCAGTAAACGGCTATCTAAACCAAACACATATTTTTTTAATCAGTTTTATTTTAATTTCAGTTTCTGAAATTAAAGTGTTCAAAAAAACAAACATGAAACGGATGGCGCAGTAGTTTAAGTGGTCACCACGCCACTATGCTGAGCCGAGTGTCAGGGTCCAATCCCCGCACGGGACAATAGTGTGTTAATGCTCAATCCTCAAATTGTTGTTCTGAGTCTGGGTGTTCTTTGTGTCCGTTGTTTGAATGTTTGTAAAGTCCCGGTTCGTTCCGTTATGCCGTTTTGGTGTAATTGTGTGACAAATATTCATCTAAAATAATAAAATAGGAGGAAGAAAAATAAATAGTTTCATTATGAAAACCCCGTTATAGAATAACTCTAGGCAACCTGATAAATATCTATGATCACCTGTCAACGATCTTTTGGTAGTAGCTTTTAGTAATATGTACATGTATATTGTCCTTCTTGTCACAAAAAGTACTCAAGGCTATAATCTATCTCTGTGCCAAATGTCATGTATGTACATAGAGGCGTTAAGCTGTTCTGCCGGTAACTAATAACTAATAACTGGTCTTTTAATTCTAGTCAAAGACCTGCTAAACACCATCATTACCTGTCACGATGATATTTTTAATAGCTTTTTGTAATATATATATATGAGTAAATGTTTGAGACAGATAGGTTATCTTCAGGAAGAGATAGTGTGACATTATTAATTTTAGGATAACAGATACAGTATAGAAATTTATAATTACAAAATTTAACAGTAAATAAAATTTTGTAATAGATTTATGATAAAGGATATTTAAGATAAAGGTTGCGAAATTTTAAGAGATATTTATTTTTTTAGTTATGTTGAAACCTTATGGACTAGGAAATTTAAACCAACAGAACACCACGTTTGAGCTGGCTTTTTCTTTTGCTTTTTTTTTCTAAATTAAGATTTATATTTAATAGAAATTAATATAAGAAAACTTCATTGTCTTGCTTGTTTTTTCTTTAAGTTAATTACCGCCTTGCTGATGATTTCTGTGTCGCGGAGGCTTCACTAACATTCGACTAACGGACACCAAGAATTCTCAATATTAGCAAAGTAAAAACTAATTAAAATAAAGACTATTGATTCTGACTCTGGCTATTGTCATAATATTGTCGTCATAAATTACTAATGCAGCATTTATCAGTTTTGCAATGTAATTTTAACAACCGTTACCAGAAACTAGACTAGTTGAAACCAAGAGGATTGCCACATATCGACAACAGAATGGAAAGCACTTTTTGGACAGGCCAATACAGAGTGAAAAAACACATAATAATAACATAATAATACATATCATGTACATTGATTAATTTATATTTCAGTTATTGATTTATATATATACATATTGTACTGTAGTGTAAATGTAAAAAAATTAAAACAACTATTACACGTGCGTTGGTGTTAATTGGTTCACGCATTTTTGCGAAAGGTAAAAATAAATAAATGAGTGAAAGTAAAACAGTAAAGGTCGGATTCCCTAATCGCTTTTTACGAGAGAAAGAAATGGAGTCGTCTGATTATACTCAACCGGGATCCACATACAGTGCCCTGATGATGGACATTAACACACAAATTAACAGACTTGTTATTAAGTAATCGGGTATAAATTATAGTTAGCAAAAGGTGGACATTTGAAACGCCTCTACCAACCAGAGTCTGGGGGATATATGCGTGTATTGTATATACAGTCGTGGTCAACTAATTAGGGACACTCTCTAGTTAATCCAAATTGTGAATTTATTTTTTATTTTCCAACGAGTCTAAACAATATTCCACATCTTTTACATGTAAGTATAATTAGTCATTTATGTGCCTAATTATACAAACAATAACAACTTCTTAAACATTAAACCTCTTTACAGTATAGCTGATAGATGATCACAGTGCTATTTGTTCAAAGAATGCTGGCTGGCCATTTAATTAGGGACACTGAGATATTGCGTTCTAGTTTCAAAATCTGAATCTCAATTATTATTTTCTTTCTTCTCCTATTCTTTGTGGTAGTTTTGGCGGCAATCTAGATTTGTAATTTCAAGTTTTGAGAGTTATTTTGAAGAACAATGGGCAAAAATAAAAGTCGCGATGCAACACTACGAAAAATTATCATGAAGTTTGTCGAGCCTGGTTGGTCATACCGAAGGATAGCAGGATATTTAAATTGTTCAAAAACTATGGTATGCAATGCAGTGCAACATTTCAGGCGCAATAACACAACTTTAAATGTGCCCAGAAAAAAAAGATCGAGAAAAACAACTCCGCAAGAAGATAGAATGATAACCAGGTTAGCTGAGAAAGATCCGTTTCTAGGCTCTATTTTAATTAAACATGAAGTGTTTGGGGCAGACGAAAGAGTCAGTGTATCAGCGAGGACAGTTCGACGACGTCTGGTAGAAGCAGGGTTGTTCGGAAGAGTGGCTCGCAAAGTACTGTTGTTAAAGAAAGAGCATAGAAATGCACGTTTGGCGTTTGCACGTAAATATGGACATTGGACCTACGACCAATGGCAACATGTATTATTCTCTGACGAGACCAAGGTTAATTTGATTTCTTCAGATGGAAGGCAATACGTACGGCGTCCCGTAAAAGCGGAAATGAATCCAAGATTCACAAAAAAGCAGGTGAAACATGGCGAAGGAAACATTAAAATGTGGGGATCATTTTCTGGACGTGGAGTGGGACCTGTGAGGAAAGTTCAGGGTAACTTAGACCAACATCAATACAAGGCAATATTAGAAGAAACTATGCTTCCCTATGCTGAGGAACATCTTCCTATTATATGGACTTTTCAGCATGATAACGACCCAAAACATACAGCCCGTTCAGTCAAGTCGTTTCTTAACAGACAGTCGGTATCAGTGCTAGATTGGCCAGCAAATAGCCCCGACCTCAACCCAATCGAGCACCTTTGGCACGAAATTAAGAAAAAAGTTGCCATTTATCGTACCACAACTTTAGATGAACTTAATGAAGCTTTTTGTGAGGCATGGGCAAACATTCCTGTTGAAATATGTCAGAAACCGATAATGTCTATGCCATATCGGTGTCAAACGGTAATTACTAACAAAGGTTTTGCTACTGGGTACTGATTTTACCCGTAATAAAATGAAGTTGTTAAAGAAATTAAAATACTGTAGATTATTAGTTCTGTTTAACTCTATTTTTCATTTTACTTTACTGTTCTTAATTAAATGTCCAGCTACAGAATTGTACCTTAAATTGAATACATGGTTAACTTTGATATTAAACACTTTTTTATATTTATTTAATCTTTTATTTACAGCCATTTATAGTATAATAATCGTATCAAATTATGCAAATAATAGTTACTGAGAAATCAACAGGGTTTTATATTTATATGTACATAGCCGGTTATTGCTGTCCACTATCTTGAATGTCCTTAATTAGTTGACCACGACTGTATGTATTTGAAACATACTATTGCGTGGTGATCAAACATGTATTATATAGATGTTCAGCTATCAGTAAGCGTTATTAATTATGAAAAAATAAGTTCTGTTAATCTCAGCGTGTACCATCTTAATACATGTATGTTTTATCGTGATATATTTAGATCCCTTGTTACAACCCATAAGCAGTTTATCACTACAATAGCGCGTAATTAATAAACGACTTCAATATTAATACTAAAATCTTATTTACGACTCTTACGTTTGGAATCTACATATAACAATATAAAATTAAATTGACACAGCTGAACAAAAACACACCAACAGATATCAGTATCATTCTATAGAATTCAATTGTATAAAAAGTGCTTTAGTATAATTTTATATATGTACATTTGGCATGAAAATAATAACTACGAAACAGACACCAAAATTATAGCTTATTTTTTTTCAAATTCATATACTTGGAGTTATTGGTTGGATTTAGAGACAGGTATACACTCGGGTCCTCTGCGATAGACCTCGTGACAGAACACCGTGTGGTTTTAGTCTGTTCGAGTCCGACATACCACTTCACTGTTGGCTCCAGTGAGGTGATGACCCGTGGGGGTTTCCACACGAAAAAAAAAGGCAATTGTGTACTATACTTATCGCTCTGCCGCTAATATGCGGTAAATAATACGGTATTTGACGGATAATGTTGTTACCCCCTGCTACTTCGTTGTTTGTCAATAAATCAGCTCGAAAGTACATATTGTACATATGCATGTGTGGCAATACAACTCTTGCTGGATGAATTATTAAATAAAGTTTGGTAAAAACTGGTTGCAGTAAGTATACACAAAACAGTTGATTTATGGTTTTTACAAGTAGTTTCAAGATTAGTTTTTTGTTTTTTTTTTTCTATTTTGTGTTTAAAAACTTTAAATTTATAAATGGTGGCTAGTGGGATCAAGATGTTTTCGATAATCGAGGTAAGTAAGCTAACCAGTATTGAATTTATAAATGATCGTTTATCTCCTAGTAGCGAATGCATTACTAATTCTTCCGTTTGGGTAAATTTAAAATCGGTGTATTTTTCTAAACATCGTAATCCTATTATAATAGTTTATCTATTTCTAGTCTAGGTTATCTATTTATATAGTTTTCTGCTATGCCTTTAGAGTGTGTTACTTTTCAGTTTCCTTGTGGTTTTAAATGTATTTTTCATTCTTTTGATTATACAAGCAAATTCTTTTTTTAATTCTTGTCAAATATTAGATTTTTTTTCGTTATTCAAATGTACACACAATAATTTTATCCCTATATAGTAAAATGTCGATAAAAGTGAAATTTTTCTATGTGCATGTGCGTAGATACAATAAAATTTATTCAATCATGAAAATGAAAGTCTTAAAGGGTGCAATCATATATGGTAAATTTCATTCCTTTACGTTATGATAATAAGATTTAGATTATTTTTCGAACAGCAAATAATTTGTGTATGTACATTCTATGGTAAATGCTGCACTTATTCTCATTAATTACTTATAAATAAACATTGAATAAATAAAAATATTTACCGATTATGGGTCCAACTATGAACATATATGTATGTAAACACTGTTAGTATTATTTGCAATCGACGCTATCTTTCACGGCACTTGAATGCCACATTCAATAATAAATCATTAACAGAAATTAATGGCACAACACTTGGTGCATTCTCACTGTCTACTGTCTTTTTATTATTTTCTTTTATTCTTAAGAGAATATAAAAGAAACCGAACATGTAACATACACATCCTATAAAAACACCGTAGTAACCATATCGCTTTGACATGATGTCACTTAGAGCGAGTCCTAAAGGCCTGCTGAGCATTAAAGTTGCAGTTATAATTCCTAACCGAAAAATCTTCTCAGAATCGCTGGTAATATCAGTGATGTAACTGTAAACGGCCATGGTCATTGCAACTCGACCGCCTGCCAGTGTTGGTGGAAGACCTTCGATAAGAGCGGTTTCGTTCACACCTACTTGGAAAAAGAACACCGTAGTCAAAATGATTCCGAATGCTGACAGTAATTTGCCTAGAATTGGTAACACCATAAACGCTTTCCGGTTGCCAGTGCGATCGCTCCAAGCACCGGCAAAGAGTGCTAATATTCCAGGTAAAGCTGTTTGTAGAGGATAGCTCCAAGCTGTCGTAGATGCTACAGTTGTCTGTATATTATTCTCTTGTTCCGTGTAATTCTGAGTGCGGCCCTGCATTATGTGTCGACATGTTCGTTCGTCGTAATGTAAATTTACGAGGCAAGTTTTCTTTAAGCACAAATTCTGAACGGCAAAACCCGCTAGTACACTTGGCAACACATAACAAACAACGAATGGTGTTTACGCCGACACGTATTTAATTATTTAAGTAATTAGTTTTAATTTAATATTGTTTCTTTTTTATATATCGGCTAAAGTATGCCTATAAAGTTAAGGTTAATGTAAAAGAGCAGCTTTCTTCCTAAACGTAACTTTTGAGTGAACCAGCTTTAGTCGTTCATTCAACGATATTTTGTAAAAGGAAGGATTCACATATATGTCGTCGAAAGCTCCTACCTAAAGTCCTACCTAAGTTTTACCTAATCAATTTCAATTTTAAAGTCTAACATATGAAAATTTTACCTACGGTTTTATTAATAGTGTAAAAGAATGGAGGGCCCTATTCTACTGCACCGACAACTACACTACTCTTATAGTTACTCCACATTTCCAGAAGCAGCGGTAGCAAAATGGGTAAGGTTTTGGACTTGCAATTAAGTGGTTGCGGGTTCGAACCCCACCAAGTGCACTGATAAGTTGAACCTATGCCTAACAAAAGCATTAGCTAAGCAACGGAATATTAGTAAAGTGTGACCCACATTTCTAGTACTTTTTATGAAAAAAAGATATGTAGGAACAGAGAATTGTATAACATAAGTTCCAGAAACCACAGAATAATACGTTTTCTGTGAAAAATTTATTACATGGTGAGTCATTGTTCGTATTGACACGAAATATACAAAAATTGATAACAGTTTCAGCATTGTACATTTTCAATGGTTGGGGTTTATTTCATTATATGGATTGTTAATTTATTTGTTATAAAACATTTATATCATTCGGTGACAGTGACAGAGACATTGTATTTAAAAGATATCATATAAATACTTCTTTTACACACATACATAGGCTTGAGTATGTGTAACATACACACATACACACTCCTATATTCCCGAAGGGATAGGTGGGCCGTTTCAAAAACCCACCTTTTGCTTTCAGGTTCTACTTACGTAAGAGGCGGTAGCCTCATCCGGGCAGTGCACAACTGTATATGGCTCACGATAAGAGATAGGGCCCTATTTTACTCCACCAAGAGCCATACGGCTATATAATACATACTCGTATATACAGGTTTTAAACTATGTACGTTTTGTTGTTTTTTATATTGTATAGATTTTTTGTTAGTTTTAGGACTTGCACTTTGCTGCACCAGCCAGTTTGAATACTAGGTATGCAACCCTGGCTTGCTTGAGGTATTGCTTAAACTCACGCAATCCATCTGTATAAGCAACTTCAATTTCCCTTCCTTTTTTCGTGTCAATATACTCTAAACTTTCCCATGTAATTCCCAATTGTGTAATGTATTATTATTATAATAATTATTATTTTTATATTTTTTTATTAGCCTAATTTTGCTTTTATTTTGTAATCGTTATCCGATAGCTAACAAGATCGTCAAGTTATTGTTGAGTTTATTTTTAATATCCTATTAAGCACAGTTACTTTAATATCGACAAAGACAAGAAGTTTTGGAAGTTTTAATAATATACATCCATAAAAACAACCAATTTCATGATATACTACCTTTATACACACAGTAGTTAGTAAAATTTTAATTGGTGCAAATATCGTTACTATAATATTATAGGATATATCTATCCCTACAGTGAGAGTATAGAATCATATTAGCCATAAAATATATTTATGCTGCGATTGGATCTCACTTTCATCAGGATTTCAAATTTGAAAAGTATTTACGCAAACGATGTACATAAATATTTAAGCTGTATAATACTTATGAATCCTATAATTATGGCGCATATCTAGTAAGGCCTATGTCAAAAGTGCACAGTTTTAGACTAATTGATTGATTAATTGAATTTTTATAAGTAGATGAATTTAGACAATCACTATCGAGTAATTGAATTCAATGTTTTCGAGTCAACTGATAAAGATACATACATGTATATATATACATATATACATAATCATGTATCCCCAATCTAATCCCCAAAGTGGTAGGCAGAGGTGAATTAACGCCTATAATTTAGCACCATTTACGTGATAAGTGGCAAGCCTATTGCCGACATCCGGGCACTTTGGAAATAGAATGGGAAAATTTGAAGTATATTGAAAAGGGTAGGGATTATAGCAAAGAAAGCTAAGGGACATTGCTTATAAGAATCGGTTGGGAAGTATAAGAGTAATAGCTCAAGTTAAGGTACAATATCTATAACTCGAAATGGTTGGTGCCACTAAGTCCTAAGCCTCTCATAGATTCCATAATAGGAATTGGCACTGAGCTCGGTATTCTCTGGTTTAACTTATTATATTAAATCTTCTTAACAGTGAATTAGTGGGATGTTGTGTAGTGTTGTTGATTGTTGTGTAATGTAGTTTAAGGCTCACAAACAGTTTTAATACTGGTGAATCGCTGACAATAAAATAAGCAAAAAAAAAGAAAACTCAACTTTAAAGCTTTCTTAGAACTACAATTTCACTTTTCTCCTTTTTGATAAGGCATAGCAGTCTATGGGTATATGAAATGGGTTCGTTTATCGTGTCTTTTACTACCATGTACTATGGAATATAAATGTTAGTGATGTATAATTCAGTTAACAAAACAGTTCACATATGAGTGATAAGAAGGAGAACATGATATGTCAAAATCAAGATGAAAATCATTTATTTCAACTGAACCAATCATAAGTATTTTAGAATTGCCAAAAGCGGTAGTCGGTCGCCCTAAATCAGTCGTGAAGCTAGTTGCCTGTTCTAATACGTAGATCATATGGGGAAGAACGAGCAAGAACCTCCAAGGACAGTTTTTTTTTTTGATTTTGGTAGGTAGGTAACTACTACTCTATGTTAAGTAATAGCAGTCTAGAGATGATCAGAACCGATCAACGGCACTCGTTCACGAGCATGACGCACGCGCTAGCTATCATCCATTTCAACCATATCAAAGGGAGCTATACGATTCGACACATACGCAAACATTTGCAGGACTTCTAGATGAGCATGATATATTCAGAACTGCACCGAGACAGAACATAAACATAAGTAATTGATTGTACAGTTCTAACATGTAGAAATAAAAAAAAAATATTGTTCATAAAATACCTACAATGTAAATTACTTATGTATATATTGTATAAAATGCGTCCATGTCAGTATATATACACTACCGTCCAAAAGTTTGGAAGCACACCTGATTTCAAACAAAACAAAAGATTGCCGACTCCCTGCGGTAAATAATAGCAATAAAATAAAGTTTTATGACCTTTTGTGATTTTTTAACACAAAACAAAAGGATTACTAGTGCATATTCCTTGAGTTTTAACAAATTCCTGGATTTTGACGAAACACGTGTTTTATTACTTCATCCGCCGGGGACTTTCTTTCATGCATTGATGCGGTTTTATTGAAAATATTTTGTAGTTTTATCTTTTTTGGACCTTATTTAGTCACACTTGAGCATTAGAACGCGAAGGTTGTGATATTAACATCGTCTGTATTCAAAAGATTTCGACTACTTCCTTGACCGTCTTTTTTTATTGAAAATGGCAAAACGCAAGCAAATCACACTTGAACAGCGAAGCGCTATTTGTACTCTGCGTGAGGAAGGCTACAGTGAACGCCAAATCGCAAAAAAACTCGGAATTTCTTGTAAAGGTGTCCACTACACCCTCGCTAGAAAAAAAGAAACTGGCAAAAATGAAGATAGAAAAAGGTCTGGTAGGCCCAAATCCACTACAAGTCAAGAGGATAACTTCATCAGAGTTCTTTCTAAACGGAATCGTCGCTTAACTGCACCACAAATTACCGCATCTCTGAATGAAACGCGAGGAACACCCGTGTCAATAACAACAGTTAAAAGACGACTACTGTCTGCGGGGCTAAGAGGTTGTGTTGCAGTTAAAAAACCAAAACTAACCATTCGGCATAAGAAAAACAGACTAGAATGGGCAAAGGAACATAAAAACTGGACAATAAACCAATGGAAAAAAGTTCTTTGGAGTGACGAATCGAAGTTTCAGATTTTCGGGTCCAATAGACGTGTTTTTGTGCGCCGATCTAAAGGAGAGAGAGCTTCAGAAGCTTGTACAGTGCCTACTATCAAACATGGTGGTGGTAATGTCATGGTTTGGGGGTGTTTCGGCAACAATAAACTCGGAAGTCTTGTGAGGATAACCGAAAAACTAAACAAGGAACGCTATTTGAAAATTCTTAAGGATTTCGCCATACCCAGTGGACTGAATCTTATTGGTCCTGGGTTCGTTTTTCAGCAAGATAACGACCCGAAACATTCGTCCAAACTGTGCCAGAACTTTTTAAGGAAGAAAAAAGATGTGAAAATCATGCAGTGGCCGTCTCAATCACCTGACCTTTCTCCCATTGAACTTGTTTGGGATGAACTAGATAGAAGGGTGAAAAATCAATCTCCTACGAGCTCAGAACATTTGTGGCAACTATTACAGAGCGAATGGAAGAAGTTAGATGAACAGTATTTTATGAAATTAATTAGTAGGATGCCTAGAATATGCGAGAAGGTAATTAAAGAGAGGGGTGGACACTTCGATGAAGCTAAAATTTAATTGAATTTTTATATTACTTATTTAATTTCATTGTTGTAGAAGTGTGTTTTGTCTATTTTTTAATTCTGTATCAATAAAAAAAATTTAAGATGGCTTACTTTTATTTTATTTGATTTTATCTTGTTGCTTCCAAACTTTTGGACGGTAGTGTATATATATATGTATATAATACAGTAATAATTGAAATCATCATCATATTATTACATGGCAAATAGTAAAACTAAAAGTTTAAAATAAAAAAATAAATACATCAGTGAAATTTCTTATGTATACTGTACATAAGCTGTGAAGCAGAACCAGCATGTTGCCAAGTATTTTTGTCACTCAAATAATCACCTACTTTGTAATATGTTTCTTTACAAAGCGTTTTGTGAAAATTTTAAAATATCTTCTTATAGGTAGTAGGTAGGAAGGTACTTCATAATATAATTTAACACACTCCTCCATAAAACATGTTTGTGCTGTTGCTAATCTAAATTTTTGTTCAACTAATTTATTTCGTTCACTCGTAATATTCTTTCACATCGATATGTAAAAATATACATATCCTGTTTTCATAAATATACTGACAAGGCACCGTCAGGATGCTAATTTCCATAAATATGTAGGTCCCTAAAGGAGGCGGGGCCACATAAATTATAAATAGCTTTAATAGCTCTTTTTTAGGGCAAGAAGATAGATTCTATATATGCAGCCAACCCCTACAGTAAAATATCATACCACATGATACTGGATAAATAAGTAAAGTAACTTAGTCTTGCATTATCCATGTCTGTTAATTGGCGGACTTTGCATATGGTGCACAACTTAGCCTCTATGAAAGACATATTAAGTGTAGGTCCCATTGTAATCTAGAATCCTGCGTAGTCCTCGGAAAACAGTTTTATTTAAAATTCTATTTTTTTGTTATTCATTAAGACGACAAACGTGGAGACGGATCACCTGATGGTAAGTGACTACCGCCAGTGACTACCCATGGACACCCGCAACTTGAGAGTCACAAGTGCGTTGCCGGCCTTTTATGCACTGTGTCTGACATTAGGCAATGAGAATCTTACAATTTTGGTGTGTTTCACGTTTAGTACTAAATTATTGGCAGTAAACCAATGTATGTTGAATAATATTATTTAGGTACAGCGTCAAAGTTATTGACATATCTATATACTATTATAATTAGTTAATTAAGTGTCATAAGCAAATAATACTTTTATTAATTTTAGGTTGGCTATCCTTTACCTGGGGGAAATCAGTAATTGGTACTAGAAACAGAAAATGGCCCCATGTCGATACCTACTGAACACCCATTTATTCTTTGATTCCGATGAATTGATACTGTTAATATATCTAATCTTATCTATTAACAAAGTGCATAATGCTTCAACTTTCAGGAGCAAAGGTTTATGATTTACACAGTCAAATGCTTTGGAGACGTCACAAAAGATACCGAGTGCATTCTTAGGTAACGCTTATTAGTAACACTGGTGTCAGTTGTGCAACGCATATTAGTGATAATGTATTGTTGATCGTGAAGGAGGTTCTTTGCGTTAAAATTGTCCATTTAATTTTTTTTCCATCTGCTCGTTTGACCGAGTTATAATATTCATACATATAAGAGTAACTAAACGAATAACAAATAAATAAAAACAACTAAAAATACTTTTTTTTATGAATTATTAGCTTTATGCATATATTTCAAGGTTAAATTATCAGTTTTAAAATAGTAAACTTTAAAATAGTAGTTAGTAGTTAGTAGTTTAAAATAGTAACATTAATAAACTGTATTATCGATTTACGTTATTCATGGAGTCTACTATACAACTTATAAGTATGACCATACGTTTTTCGCACACTCTGTATATGTATGATGTTTCTTGTCGTGCCTTAGGATCTAAACCGCAAGATGGATTGCGACAAGTGAGCTAGTATATGAATCGTTTTAATAGTGGGAGGTACATATACTCTTAGTATAACATTTTAAGACAACGTCAATAAGATCAATAATATATGGCGCATTCAAGTACATTTACTTTCCTCTTACTTCTACTTGGTGAGCAAGTGAACAAGCAACGTGAGGTGGTACAAGTCACGAGATGATCCCACAAACCACTGAACGTTTGGACTGAATGTCTCTGAATGAGCTTAAAGACTGAAAAACTGAGGTTTACCAAAAAAAGTGTAGTTCTTGTAACTCTATACTATGTGTATTTCTATACACAAAATGTTAGTGATCAATAAACATTAAATAGGCCAAATGTGTTTCAGTAATGGGAGTATAAACTCGAATTTGAACCCAAACAGTAATAAATCACCAATTCATGTATACATACATACACTCACGTATATGTATATGCGCGAAGGTATAAGTAGAGACGTGCCCGGATGAGGGCAACAGGCTGGCCTCCTATTACATAAATAAGACTTAATTACAATCAGTAAAATGTGGGCGCTAATTACGCCTCTGTCAGCCCCTTCGGAGATGCAGGCGTGAGTTGTATGCTAAAATATTCAAATTAGAAAAATATGCTACGGTAGCAGAGGTGGTATTAGCATATACATATATGTTAGATAAATTAAACCCGTTTTGTTAGACACTAGTAAGCATGTTGGAACTTGTATTACACCTTTAATTATGGTAAGGAATTTTGGGCACAATAGATTCTTTCCTTAATTGGATTCACAACTATAGAAAATACCAGAAGACTACGTTGTTAAATAATTCAACAGTGTTAGTATAGTGCTATTATTTGGTGACGTAAACTGGTATGCAGAGTATTCTTAGATACCCGCAATCACGGAATATGGACTTGTTTACCAACCAGTGATGCAGACATATATTAGAATACACTTTGGAGGCAGATAACAGTAGACATTTAACGTCATGCTTTAAATTGATTTATGTATCTCTTTTTCACGTGTTAGCCGATTATCAGACACTTAACAATAATACATGTCATTAATAAATACCAATTGTTGTCCCCGAAATTTGAACGGTACTTTCATGCAGATCTGATAAGCCGTTGTAGCGTAATTGGTAACAAACATTCATACAGAAAGATAAAGTTTCATTGTGAAGACTTCGTTATATAAACTAATAACTGGTCTTTTAATGCTAGTCAACGACCTTTTAAACTCTGTCATCACCTATCACGAAATATTTTGTAATAGATTTTTTATAATATATTTAAATATAAGTAAATCAGTGATTTAAAAAAGTTTAGTGAATAAAGAAGTAGACATTACTAGATATGTCACGTCCTACAAGAAAGGCATAGCGTGACATTCACTCATTAACTCTAATATATAAAATTCTCGTGTCGCAGTGTTTGTTACCAAACTCCTCCGAAACGGCTGGACCGATTTTTATGAAATTTTGTGTGCATATCGGGTAGAATAATGTCTTTTTAAATTAAGAAGAATTGTTAACAGAAATTAATATAAAAGAACATTACTTTTCTTTGTTTTTTTTTAAGTTAACTCTTGTATTAGTAATAATTTCTGCGTTGCGGGAGCTTCTTTAATATTCAAACAACGGACACTAAGATTTGCACAAATTATTGTTCTGCTTGGGAATCGAACCCCCGGTAGTGCTTAGCAGTCTGGATCAGTAATCACAAACAATCGTGCAAGGAGGGTGAAATGAAAACATTAGAAGCAAGTTCAATATTAGCAAGGTAGAAACTAATTTAAATTAGAACTCATTGGCTCTGACTCTAAATGTTGCCATTGTTAAATTTATAATCTTAAAAATAAATTATATCCCATTTTGTAATACGGCACCTACATATGTACCTACAATAGAAACTGCTAATGCTTAAGGACTTCTTTAGAAACGGAATTACTTTTGACCAGCTATTGTAAACATACATATAGTTGGTTTGACCGTCAATAAATATCTAACAGTTTATCTTCTAAGACAACCTTTCAAGAAACATTTAGTGTGTTGGAGTTGATAAAATGATGAGAAATTAACATGAATAACAAATATAAAAATGTGTTAATAAAACATCCATTAGTGTCTTTAATATTTGGAACAAAATAAAATTAAAGTTCTGCGTAATTTTACACCGTAGCTAAAGGTTCCGTAATCAGTTGATAAGTTCTGCTTAATTAAAGTCATTGCTACCTACAAAACTAATCGAACTTAACGCAATTTTTCATTTTTACGTACGCCTTGAACCACTGAGATTTCATTTGAATAATTTTTTTTTGCTAACAGATTAATGCATTCCAGTACTTGCAATAACAATAAAGAAACACAATTGCATGAGACCTGGATAAACTTTATAGAATAATACACCACCATTGGTTAGCTCTAAAAGTTTCCGGGTTTCACTAAGATACCCTGAGATAGATAAATAACAACAGAATTGAAGGATATAATAATGATTAAAGTATATATATCACATTATTAAAATTACCGAAATAAATTTGCGTGTATGATTTTGTTCAACAGTACCTTACTTCGCTTAGTTTTATATTTGTATTAATCCATTTTTAGAAGACAGAAACAAGATTTTCGACTGCTTAATTTGGCAATGTCTTAAGAACACAAGATTTCTACTGTAAACGTATGAAGACCATGATAATATTCGGTTATTTTTATGCAATAATAAAAAAAATAATTTTGAGTAATACCTAGGTGATTCAGATGTAGAAAAATATTATTGTGGTATTGTACTTTCTACATTTTTACCCGCCCGCCTGTGAGGGTTATATGTATGAATGTATTTTTGTTCCTATACGTAACTATAGAGAATAAACGCGTAGGCCTAAAATGATAATTATTACTTAAATCTATTCGTCGAAACATAAGAATATTATGAAAAATAAGAAAATGAAATTAGGCTAACTTTGTCAATTTGGATATCATGGAATAGGTTTTTGAAAGTCATTAGCAGCTTTGTTCTTTTCATTAGAGCGACCATATAGGATTTATAAAGATTTATTTTTTAAGTTGGTTAGCAAGTATTCTCCATTCTCACTTAAAATTTCAATACATATAAACCGTGACAAAAGCCGTTTCTCATAAACGTATAATTGGTATTACGGACGTGAAAAATAATATCATATTACAATACTTAATATTAAATGACAAATACAGAATTTAACTACTTAGCAAAATAATTTTAACGACCGTTGAAGTCAATATTTTTACCTCAATACATTGAAGTTACCAATTTACCGTATATGTATTATCATCATCATCATTCAGCCAATCGCTGTCCTTTCCTGGACATAGACCTCTCCAAACGTGAGCCATAGCACCCGGTCCACCACCTTTCGTAGATAGTCTATCCCAGTCTACTTTGTTCAGGTCATTAGTCCATCTGGCTGGGGTTGACCTACCTTCCTTTTACCCGGGTATTCGAGGTATCCGTTTGCTCCAACGGCCATCGGTCCTTGGGCAGATGTAGCCAGCCCTTAGCCAGTTCAGTATATATATTCTTCGAGCTATGTCGGTAAGTTTAGTTCTTTGTTGGCTGATTTCATAAGTACATAAAAATAATGTTTATTTGTTGGTTCCGATTTTATAGGCTGCCAATCTGTACTTTTATTTTTGATTACGAATATTCTTTATCCACTCATTGTTTCTTCTTCCAGAAAGGTTATAGGCATAAATATGTATATATTTTTCTTTCTATACACCTTCTTGAACTCCTCGACTCCCCCTTCTTACTTAAGTCCCTACTTTAAATTTTTGTGCTTGACTCTATCATAGCTCTAACTTTGTTAACTCATCTTTCTTCGTGCAAGCAGTTCCTCTATGGAATGCGCTTCCTCTCGAGCTTAGAATGCCTAAAGCCGTTTAACGTTTAAGATCAAAGTACGTGAACTTCTCACTCAATTAGCAGAATGATTACAATGCATTTGACTGTATACTTATTTGTATATGTATGTAAGAATATATTCTTTTATAATGTGTATATTTGTTATCTATTTGTATATGTACGAAACTGTGTGTATATTATATAATACTTCAGATGTCTTTGCACCTACCTTATCGCTTTTCTTCACCACCCCAAGGTTGACTGGTAGAGAATGTGCTAGGCATTAAGTCCGCCTTTGTACACGTGTATATATGAAGTACTTTGTTTAGTTATGAAGTTTTTAAATAAATTAATATATTAAATAAATAATTAAGACTGAAATTACTTCAAACATACGGTTACATTCTAAAGAGTCGAAAGATAGAACTCATCAAGACGAACCATTTCGGGGATTCAGGGATATAGGCATTTAGCACTACACACACACATACATATACACTGCTATACTATTGTGTGTTGATCAAACATGTATTAGAAAACTTTTTAGCTATTAGTAAGCATAGTGTAATATGTAAATACATATGTATATATGTTTTTTCGTGATATAGATCCCATGGTACATTCGAAATAGCGCTGCATAATAAATTACTTGTATGGCAGAATGACTGTTATTATAAAGTCTTACCTACAACTATTGCGATTCAAATTTTACATTATTTATTGGTGCATGTAACAATAATAAATTGTTATGACTTGCCTGAACTAAAATATGTGCATGTGTGTTACCACGTACCAACATACTAAAACATCACTATCAATCTATAGAATGGAATTGTATAACAAAGTGCTTTTGTACATACTACTTGGCATGCTAAAATGATGTTACCACAAAAAGTTCAGATGTTTTACATTACGTATTTGATTTCTAACACTAACAGTTTTGTTAAACGGTAGATTTTACAATCTAAAAATACACACTGAACGCGCTACTGAACGCGAGTGCCACTCAATGTAACGTGGGACTGACTTACTGAAATTAAGTCCTAACTATAAAATATAAAGTATTAGAACTTCAATTCATTAAGTATGACTATGTTTCAGTATTATAATTAGGGACGAGATTAGCTGACTGATAGTATTACAGCCCAAAACACGAGTCCGAAACCCAGTGCGCGGTGGCACACAGAGCAACATATTTAGGTATGGGCTACTTTATGTGAGTGATTGTGGAGTATTTCTACGGGTCTGGGAGAGACACCTCCACAGACACGTCAGCCTGAGCGTGAGAACGCTTGCGTTGCATTTCGCCGAAATTGGTGAGGTTTCCGGAGGTTGAACTCTCCCTTTCCTCAAACCGTCTCATCCCCCCTCCCTTTTTGCCCCACCGCGCATCCCCCGTTGCCCGTTGACCGCCTTTCAGGGTGATGAGGGGCGCCTCATCAACCTAGAAGGTGGTCAACGACCACTCTCTTGAATTACAGGGACCCATGGATGGTGGCTGTCACTTAGCATCTGTTCGTCTGTCCCCATATATCATAAAATATAAAAAAAAGATCTTTATATCATGAAATTCATGTTCTTTTTTTTATTCATTAAAGTTACAATACACAATGTTAACGCATCAACAGGTTGCTTGTCAAAAATAAAGATTTAAAAAGAGTTCATAGCAAATAATACTATATTTGTCTGATGATATTTTTACCTCCTCACCACTTAGTCATTATATCAAAAAATAAGCTCGAAAGCATTTACTGGACACATTCATACTTGATAGATGATTTAAAAAAATACAGTTTAGTAAAAAAGTATTGCAGTCAGTACACACAAAATAGTTGATGGATTATCTTTACAACTAATTTCAACATATTTATTTTTATATTATTTTTTTATGTTATTTTCTGTTATGTACTTTAAAATATTCAAATTACTAAATTTCTAGTTGGTATTCAAATAAGATCTTAACAGGAAAGTAACAGGTTTTTGTGTGTTAATAACGGATTCAAATTATTTTTATGTGATCAGGGACAGATATGATATATTTGAATGTATTACTATATTATGTTTGCCAAAATATACCTACATATATTTAAGTACATCAAGTGAAGTAAGCTAGCCTGTATTTAATTAATAAGTGATTGTTTATCTCTTAGTACCGATTGCATTACTAATTAATGCATTTGAGTAATTTTAAATTTCATCGTCATCGACATCGTAGTCTTATAATTATAACGTATATAATATTATCTCTGCTGTTTCAAAAGTAAGTTACTTTCAGAGTTTAAAATATGTATAGTTTACATTCTTTCTTTCCGAGAATAAGATTATAAATCTTTGGCCAAAATCTATACTAAAAATAAAATTGTAACAGGTCGTTGGGTGTACATCGGAGACAAAGAACATAATAATGTACGTTGTTTTATTGAAGTAAAAGAAGCTAAAATATATAATAAATAATCTCTTTTGCATGAGGGCGGTATTACAATTATTTATAGATACACACAGAGGAACATGCATTTTTTTACATTGTAAAATTTCATAAAATAGAGGACTCAAACTTCCAGGTACCAAACTGTTCGAATAATAGGTATTTTCCCCAATAAATCTGTAATAACGACATGCTTTTCCTTCGTTTTGTATCCTCCCTCTTATGTCATCATATCATATACCCCAAGTTTTGCCCCCTGATTCCTAAAAGTGCCCGGATGACGGCAACAAGCTTATCCCCTATTACGTAAATTGGACTAAATTACTATCGGCAAACTGTAGGTTTTAATTAATTAATCATAGGGAAAAAACTGTGCTTGTAAAACTTCGACACTGGTGGAATTTTGTAATGTGCTACATACAATAAGAAAATTCATTCGGCCATAAAATCTCAATAAAATCAAACGATGCAAGAAAACGAGCACATATAGTGAATTTCAGTTTATGTTGCGATAATAATGAAATATTTTCTTTCGAATTGCAGATAATTTGTCTGTTTGTAATGTCGTAGTTCTTTTTTTTATTAAACAGCATACAAATAAATATATAAAAAAAATATTTACCAAGTACGGGTCCAACGATGAACATGTATGCAAACATGATTAGTATTATTTGTAGTCGACGCGATCCTTCACGACATTTGAACGCCACATTCACAGTTGCCATTAAATCATTCAAAGAAATTAATGACACAATACTCGGTGCCTTCTCATTGCCTACTGTCTTTTTAGTCTTCTCTTTTAGTCGTAAGAGAATATAAACGAATCCGAACATGTAAAAAACACAGGCTACCATAAAAACACCATAGTACCCGAACCGCTTTGTCATGATACCACTTAAAGCGAGGCCTATAGGTCTGCTGAGCGTTAAAATTGCAGTTATAATTCCTAACCGAAATGTCCTTTCAGAATCGCTGGTAATATCAGTGATGTAACTGTAAACGGCCATGGTCATTGCAACACGACCGCCTGCCAGTGCTGGTGGTAGACCTTCGATAAGAGCGGTTTCGTTTACACCTACTTGGAAAAAGAACACCGTAGTCAAAATGATTCCGACTGCTGACAGTAATTTCCCTAAAATTGGTAACACCATAAACGCTTTCCGGTTGCCAGTGCGATCGCTCCAAGCACCGGCAAAGAGTGCTAATATTCCAGGTAAAGCTGTTTGTAGAGGGAAGCTCCAAGCTGTCATAGATGCTACTGTAGTCTGTACATTTTTCTCATGTTCCGTGTAATTCTGAGTGCGGCCCTGCATTATGTGTCGACATGTTCGTTCGTCGTAATGTAAATTTACGAGACATGCTTTCTCTAAGCACAAATTTTGAACGGCTAAACCCGCTAGTACACTTGGCAACACATAACAAACAACAAAAGGTTCTACAGTAATTTTAGACCTAATCGCCCATGAGTCTTTAATGAACTGTTTCAGTCTTTTGCTCAATTTCGTTTCAGTCTTCTTGAGCTCGGTGCCGTATGGCTTGTTGATTTTGCATGGTTCCACACTCACGATCTTTTCTCCGGGTATTTCGACCCGTAACGTCATTTTGACACTGAAAGTTCGCTTTATCGTTCATTCGTTTTTAGCGTAATTTGAATTTATTTGAAATGAATTCAATTTTTTTTTTATTTTTAATTCTGTTATCACATTTGCCCGTATATAGTGTGCGCCTACGAGTGCGCGTACGACTATTGACAATGCGAACGCGACGGCAACTGTCGACGGCTAGTGTGGCCGACTCTACCTTTGTTACTGGCTATCAGCTGGGCGCAGGCTTTATTATGTTATCACGTGGCGCGGTGGCCACCTAGTCGCATGTTTTCAAACTTAACGAATAATTTAATTGATCTTGTTGCAACATACAAGGTTACCTGGAATGAATCTTCTCTATAGTTTGGTAAATAAAAGGAATTTAAATTATTTTGTAATTATGTTGTAAAAAATACTCCTCACATACGAAAAGAAAAAAAATATATTACTTGAATTAAGCAATACTAATAGCTTATGATTAAAACGCCATAGTGGGAATTGAAAACCTACAAGAAGTTGCAGTGGTCCAGTAGATTAAATCTCTCATGGTTTGAAAAGTCTATAAGTTATATTGATCAATGATACAAAATAACGATTATAAAAATAAAAATCAAAATATTGTCAAAATTCAAACAAAGGGCGATACCTGGTGTATATTTTACGATAGCTGCCATGACATAACAAGAAATGTGACAACTTAATATGGACATAGTTGCTTAAGATATGCACTTGAGAACTAAGTTGCGTATCTTGTGCATTTAAGATATACACGTTTAACTTAATCAATTTCACTTTTGATAATCTAACATATGAAGACTTCACCTTCAAAATTATTCTATAAACTTTGCTTAAAATAAAAAAACTGATATTTTCTAATCACTTTCTTCTATTAGGTTTTGTACAATTCACACAGTTGTCAGTATAAAATAAACTATTAGTGATGATAATGAGAAGTTGATGACGACGATGATTCCAATTTCAAAACATAGATGTTGTAATTTTCATGCAGTATGTATATACGTAAAATTGAACGAATTAGAAAGTTATTAAAACTTATAAGTATAATTGCTTACAGATTGCATATTATAAAATAATCAAATAATTATAATATGCACAGTAATTATAATGTTCACTCAGGAATATATCCCCGAAGGGGTAAGCAGAGACGTCTCTAACGCCCACCTTATGCATTTGGGACTTTTTTTTTTTTTTTTTTTTTATGCGATAGGGGGCAAACGAGCAGACGGGTCACCTGATGGTAAATGACTACCGCCGCCCATGGACACCCGCAACTCAAGGGTCACAAGTGCGTTGCCGGCCTTTTAGGTAGGAGTACGCTCTTTTCTTGAAGGTTTGAAGGTCGTATCGGTTCGGAAATACGGCAGGCGACAATTTGTTCCATAAGCTGGTTGTGCGAGGCAAAAAGCTTCTGGAGAAGCGCACAGTGGTGGAGTGCCAATCGTCCAGGTGATGGGGATGGATATTTTGTCGCGTAGAACGATGGCGGAAACCAGCAGCCGGTATAAGTCCGAACAATTCCTCTGAACACTCCCCATGATACAAGCGATAGAGGATGCAGAGTGAAGCTACATCTCTACGCAACGCCAAGGTGTCAAGTCGATCAGAGATATCTTGGCAGTCGATGATGCGAGTCGCTCTCCGTTGAATGCGGTCAAGAGGGAGAAGTTGGTACTGGGGTGCACCTGCATAGAGATGAGAACAGTATTCCATGTGCGGCCGAACCTGCGCCTTATAAAGTTGCAGGCGGTGGGCCGGAGTAAAATACTGTCTCGATCTGTTTAGCACACCAAGCTTCTTCGAGGCTAATATGGCCTTACTCTCTAAGTGACCGCGAAACTGGACTTCGCTTGATATATCGACGCCAAGGATTCCGATACTGGCTGATGCAGTTAGGGAAGTGCTCTCAAATTGAGGTGATACGACCAATGGCATCTTTTTAGCGGTGAACGCGCAAACCTGTGTCTTCGTGGGGTTAAATTGGACTAGGTTAAGTCGACCCCAATCTGAAACTTTTGATAAAGAAGTTTCGATTTCAGACACAAGTTTGGATCGGCTTTCGATGACGTTTACCCGAGAAATGTTAGCGCGGCCGGTGTAAAGGGCATCACTCGTGCTATCGTCTGCATAGCAATGGATGCTGCTAATCTGCAGCATGTCGTTGATATGCAGAAGAAACAGCGTGGGTGATAGCACACAGCCTTGTGGGACACCAGAATTAACAGACTTTGAGTCGGAGCATGCACCGTCAACAACGACCTTGATGCTTCTGTCTGTAAGAAAACTGGTGAGCCAATTGCACAGTTTCTCGGGAAGCCCATAGGAAGGAAGCTTCGCAAGGAGCGCTTTGTGCCAGACCCGATCGAAGGCCTTCGCCACGTCCAAACTAACGGCCAACGCTTCCCCCTTGGTCTCGATCGCCTGTGCCCACCGGTAAGTCAAGTATACGAGAAGATCACCAGCTGAACGACCCCGACGGAAGCCGTATTGTCGATCATTGAGGAGCTGGTGGTCTTCTAAGTACCGGAGGAGCTGGCAGTTAACAATGGATTCCATTATCTTGGAGAACAAGGAGGTGATGGCTATGGGTCTGTAGTTGGACGGATCCGAGCGATCTCCTTTTTTAGGGATTGGGTGCACTAGAGCTGTCTTCCATGAGTTCGGGACTACGCCAAGAGAGTAAGAAAGCCGATAAAGGCGCGTTAAAACCGGTGCCAACTCTGGAGCACACGTCTTCAGCACGATAGGAGAGATTCTATCGGGCCCACTCGACTTATGAACGTCGAGGGAAAGAAGCGCTTTACGCACTGCCCTTTGTGTAAACCGGACTTCCGGCATGCGGGTCTCGCACTGCGGTATGGTCGGCGGTGCGTTTCCCCCGTCGTCCAGGGTCGAGTTGGACGCAAAGAGTTTGCCCAGAAGATCGGCTTTTTCTTTAGCGTCGTGGGCCAACGAATTATCTCCTATGCGCAGAGGTGGAAGGGATGGCTTACAAAAGTTCCCCTGGACAGCTTTGGCAAGAGACCAGAATGCACGAGTTCCGGAGGGGAGACTAACTAGTCTCTCGCCAATTCTGCCGATGTGAGCCGACTTCGCCCCAGCAATTACTCTTTTGAGGGACCTGGAGGCAAAGTTAAATTGCTTCTTTAATGTGCTGGTCTTTACATCCCGTGCTGTCGCTGCATTAGCCCATGCTTGGTAACATTCCTGCTTTCGGCGGGACGCCGCTTTGCAAGTTCGACCAAACCAAGGCTGGGACTTGCCACCTGTGGGAATCAGGGAGAATGGAATGAAAAGTTCCATACCCTGAAGCACAACATCCGCGACAGAGTCAGCAACGACATTGGGATCATCCGGCGAGAAGCAAACCTGCCTCCATGGGTAGGATGCAAAGAATGTTCTCATTCCATCCCAGTCTGCTGACCTATAGTGCCATACGCGGCGACTGCCTGTAACACGCGGCCGCAGCGAGTGAACGAGTGGCACCATACTCCTAATCAAGCAATGGTCCGAAGAGCCAAGAGGGGCCTCAACGGATACTTTGTAGCCGTCAGGATGTGAGGTCAGCAGAAGATCCAACAGTGAAGGCACGTGGCTTTCTGCATCTGGGATTCGCGTAGGCGTTGCTACCAGCTGCGTCAAGCCATATGCCAAGGCGAAATCGTGAACAGATCTTCCCGCATGATCGGTTTTGCGCGAACCAAGCCATTCGGCGTGATGGGCGTTAAAGTCGCCAAGAATCACGATCTCTGCGGATGGGACCTGCTGGAGCACTGAGTCTGTAGCCATTTGGACGTGGTCGATGAGTCGGTCCGTTTCGGCATCACCGCTATGGGACCTGTAGAGGCATAGGTAGATGCGGGGATGGTCGTCGCAGTCTACACGTAGCCATAAGATGGAGAGGTCCCTACCTTCAAGATTGCCGAGGCGGCGAGAAGTGATATCATCTCTAACGTACACGCATACACCAGCCTTAGGAACAAAGGAGTGTTCCAGTCCGTACCCAGGGTAGCAGAGGTAGGATGTGTCCGCTGGAGATGATATCTGCGTCTCGGTTAAAAAGAGCAAGGCCGGCTTTGCTGTCTCAAGGTGGTGGTGGACAGTGTCGAGGTTCGAATGTAAGCCCCTAATGTTGCAAAAATCCACGGTAAACGTGACAGGGGGTGCCATGGTATGCCTTCTCTTGCCCCGAGCAGATTTTGAGAGCGCAGTTGAGCCCCCCCCAGAGTACGAGGGGCAGCCTGGGCATCCACGCTCAGACATAATCCGTACTGAGGGTGGACGTCCAGGGGGGGATTCTCCAACGCTAGCGCTGGTACCCCCCTGGGGTATCCTTTTCGTTAACAGCGCTATCATTAGGGGGGTGGGGGATTTTGGGCCTCCGGAGACCTCACTCATTTCGGGGAAATGCAACGCAAGCGTTACTTCACAACCGGTTTTCTGTGAGGCCGTGGTATCGCACCGGTCGAGCCGGCCCATTCGTGCTTAAGCAAGCATGGCTCTACCACTATAAAAACTTAGGGACTTAAGTAATAGGGCTTTTTTTTTAACGTGTGGAAACCCCCTCGGGCCGTCATCCCACCGGGGTTTTCGGTGGAACGGTGTGTCGGAATCGGACCGACTAAAACCACACGGTGTGCCATCCTGCGCCTAAAATAGGAGGAATCCGGGAACAGCTTTGGTAAGACATCCGGACCCCTCCTAGCGCCTGTTGCCCGCAACAGTGCAGGCACCACCTTCTGGTAACTCTCAATTAGGCAACGTCCAGACACACCAGGACGTCGCCTCCTCGCGGCTGGCCATATGGCGGATGGAGGGGAAAACCCGTCCCGACCACCCGCGGCCACACTCAGGGCGGCATGAGGCGCTGGTAAGCGCCTACGCCGCCCGGTTCGCCGGCAGCGAGTTGGGTTCGAGTGGAGATCGTCCTCCTGGGCCCGCTCCGCCGCCTCCTTCTGCGAGATAACCTCCTCACAGAAGGTTGCGACCGCGGTGAAATTCCTGTCGCTACCGGCCATGGAGCGTATGACGGCCGGTAGCGAGAGATCCTCTCCGATGACTGCAGTGAGGACCCGACGCTGCGCCGCCCAAGCGGGGCAGTCTGCGAGCGTATGTTTAGCCGAGTCCTCACTGCAGTCGCAGTGGTGGCAGGCGGGACATAATTCTCTCCTAGCGACCGAGTGCAGGTACTTTCCGAAGCAGCCGTGCCCGGAAAGAACCTGCGTTAGGCGGAAAGAAAGAGGCCGACGATTCGACGATGACCGGCTGGAGCGCCTCCACAGCGGCAAAGCCAGCACATGGAGCCTCCAGCCGGGACGACCAGTGAGCCATCGTAGCTCGACGAGCGGCTTCACGCCACTCGCGTACCTCTTCGGGCGGGGGCCGTCTGCCGCTACCCGCCCGATAAACTTCGGCGAGCACTTCCGCCTCCAAATCCCACGGGGGAGTTCCGGCCAACGCGCACGCCGCCTCCGTCGACACGGTGCGATAACCACGTATGGCTCTAATCGCCATAACCCTCTGACGGCGCCAAAGGCGTGCCCTATTCAGGGCGGTTAGAGCCCCCGCCCACACCGGTGCACCGTACAGTGCCATTGACCGGACAACCCCCGTGTACAGCCGTCTTGTAGCGACGCTGGGTCCACCCAAGTTGGGTAAAAGGCGCCCAAGAGCGGACGCAGCGCCGACCAGCTTTGGAGCAAGCTGCTGAAAGTGCTCGTCGAAGAGCCACCTCCCGTCAAGGATCAGGCCCAGATATTTAATGTGGGCCCGAACCGGTACAAGGACCGAGTTGACCATGATTGAGGCGCCAGGGGGCGGACCACGACGGGGCCCATGAAATAAAAGGGCCTCCGTCTTGTCCAGGGCCACCCGTAAGCCCAGCGCCTCGATGTGCCTGACCACCAGTGAGGCTCCTCTGGTGGCCAGGCGCACAGCCTCTTGAAAGTTCACCCCCCGAGCTGTGACCAAAGTGTCATCAGCGTAACAAATTACGCCCACCCCGGGGGGGAAGTCAGCTCGGAGGACCCAGTCATATCCCATGTTCCACAGGAGGGGTCAAGTAATAGGGCTTACGATAGCCTATTGAGGTGATCCGGGCCCTGTATGACTATCTGATAACAGTCCAACCCCTTTATCACCTTTTACGGCACAATACCAACTCATGGATGATATACTCATTACAATTACTTGAATGCTATTTTACAAAGACTAAATTGTAAATTAAGTGCTCTTTAATACTTATATATTCGTAGTATATCGTAAGTAAGATGGGATGTGATTGGAATTACAAATTTTCTTTCTTATACATATTTTAGCCAGCGCTTTAACATTTACACTGAAGAGGTATTTTAATGATTTCCTACTTCAAACTGGAAGTAATTTGTTTTTAAAATCTTTTTTAATATTATGATTTATTTTTATGGTAGTGATTAGCGCAGCCCGTGAAAAGAGGCTTAAGGGGTATCTTCTTTCATTGGTCGGATAACAAAGGGGTATTGAACCTTGTTATAAATTTCCACTATGAAATCCTAAATTTTACATCTAATTTACAATACGTACAATTTTAAATATACTTTAAATGTCATAAAAAATCAGTTTGTCAATCATAAATTCATCAATACATTTAATAACATTAATTGTCTCACGTATCAAATGAGTTCCAATTTTTTCCCATAAGTCGGTCAAGACGAATGAATGTTGCGTAATGTGTTTGTATAGAAAAAAATAGATGGCTTTGACAATGACCATTATTTACGATTGTATCAAAATCAAAATCAAATTTTAACTATCTCAAGGCCCGTTGTCGCAAAGATATAATACATGTTGTAACTTTACTACACTTAAACACACCCAGTCACCATCAAATTCTTTTTTTAAGCGACTTTAAAAAAGGAGAAGGTTCTATATTCTATTGTTAGTATTTTTTTAATTGAATATTTAACGATTTGTTCGCCAGTTGTCAACCAATCGTCAACTATTTTAGTTTGAAAGAGTATAGGTACCCCAGCGGTGGTCTAATTGTCACCAAGTCAGGATTTCATGATGAAGGGTTGGGATTTGATCAGAGAAGTCGAAGGCATCCCTCAAATAGGAGGGTAATAATGGTAATGGTAATGGTCAAGGGCTCAGTTTCCGCATTTAGACTCATGATCGGTCCATTATGCGTTCAGGAGGCTGACTAGTTGAGCCAGCCTAGCTCCTTCCAGAAGCGCAGAAGCCTCCTGGGGCGTTCACAGGCTTCTAGGAGCGTCCTCGCGCCTGCGAGGATTTCTGCCCGTTGTGCAGCCACGCCCTCGCATTCCAGGATGACGTGGGTGGCCGTTTCCTCCGCGCTTAGACAACCCCTGCATAGGGGACTATCGGTCGCGTTAATGACGAATAGGTGTCGGTTCAGAGCCAAATGACCTGTAATGCTACCGACCACTATTCGGATGTCCGTTCTGTGAAGACTGATGAGTCTACGCGATAAACGTGGTGATAATTCAGTTAATACCAGTTTGGATTGCCTGCAGCCAGGTGTGTTAATCCATCTGCTATTGTGTGCTTCTCGAGTCCTTTGCCTTACCCAGGAGCGATAAAGGTTGAAGGGTAGTGGCAGGAGTGTGGTAGGGCCTGCCACTGGTGTTTTGGATCCCTTCCTTGCTAGCTCGTCGGCGGCATCGTTACCTAGTGAGTTGCTGTGCCCCCTGATCCATTGTAGAATTACCCCGTTCGCCGAGGCTAAGCGTTCTAGTGATTGGTGGCATTCATAGATGAGACCGGAGTTCATGGTGTTGCCCATTAGGGCCCTTAGTACCGCCATACTATCTGACAGTATGCGGATGTTGTATTTCTTGATGCCTCTTGTCATAGCTGCGTGGGCTGCGTGAATTAGCGCCACACATTCGCATTGAAAAATCGAACTGTGTTCGCCCAGTGCCAGCGATATTTTTATGTTTAGGTCTAGTGAGTACACCCCGGCTCCAGTACCTGACCTCATCTTGGAGCCGTCCGTGTATATCCGGACTTCATTTATGCCAGAATGGTCACTATCGTTTTCCTGTAGTTCTATACAGTACCTTCTTTCGAAGATGTGTTGTTTAGGAATCCTGTCACATGGGGCAGCTATCAGAGGTTGGTAGTCAACTAGTTGATTCCAGATATTGGAATGTGGACCCTCTTGGTTATTCCACAGACTCAGATGTTTAAGTCTAATCGTTGCCATAGCTGCCTCCTGTTGTATGTACAGGTCTAGTGGTGCTAGATCGAGAGCCACCTCAAGGGCGGCAGTAGGGGTTGTTCGCATGCATCCAGTGACGGCCGTACAAACGAGTCTCTGGAATTGCTGCAACCTGTTTCTAACCGTGCTAAGCTCAGTTCTCTGCCACCAAGCTATTGCTTCATATATAATAATCACGTACGGTGCTATTGCACCGTACGTGATTATTGGCCTTATTACCGCTTTATAGAGCCATAAAGTGATTTTCGGTGAGAGACCCCAGGCTTTGCCGAGGAGCCGCTTGCATTGGTAGAAGATAATGCAGGCTTTATTAAGTTTTGCATCTAGGTGTCTATTCCACAGGAGTTTGCTGTCAAGTATGACTCCTAGATACTTGACCTCTGTGGTTAGAACCAGACTGGTACCAAATAGTTTAGGCAGCCTTAGGTCACCTAAACTACGTTTGTTTGTGAACATTATCAACTCCGTTTTTGTTGGGTTCACTGATAGATTGTGTTCTACGCACCACTGTTCGACGACCTTTAAAGCAGACCTCATTTGGTCACAAATTGTGCTTTCAAATGGGCCACTAATAAGAATGGTCAGGTCGTCTGCATAGCCCACTGTGAAGAACTTGCGGTCGTTGAGTTGAGTTATCAGCTCATCCACCACGATGTTCCAGAGGAGAGGTGAGAGAACTCCGCCCTGTGGGCACCCTCTTGCCACTATTCCTCTTGTTGTGTTATTAACAGTGAATTGTATAGCTCTGCCTCTAAGCATGCTGTCGATCCACCCCGTAATAGTGGAGTCAACTCCGTGTCTAGACAGAGCCTGACTTATGCTGTTGAAGTTTGTTTTATCGAAGGCACCTTCGATGTCGATGAAGGTCCCTAGAGTTGATTTTTTGTATTTGAGGTTGCCCTGTATGTATGAGACTACACGATGCAGAGCGGATTCTGTTGATTTACCCATAGAGTAGGCGTGTTGGTGTGGGTTCAGGGGGTGCTTGTATAGCGCCGTGCTCCTGATTTCTCTGTCTATTAGCCTCTCTAGAACCTTAAGCATGAAGGATGTGAGGCTGATAGGTCTGAATGATTTGGGTTGTGTATAGTCTCCTTTGCCAGGTTTGGGAAGGAACACTACTTTGACTTCTCTCCAATTCGTAGGTACGTAACGGTGAGCCACGCAGCTTCTATAGATGGACTGTAGATGATCCATCAGTGCATCGTCACACCATTTTAGCAGACCTGGGAAAATACCATCCAGTCCTGCAGTTTTGAATGGAAGGAAACTGTTGATAGCCCACTTTAGTTTATCGTGGTTCACGATTCTGTGAGCGGTGGTCCAATCCGCGTCGTCTGGTAGATATATCTCATCTTCCTCCCAAGTGTCATTATCATTTAGTATGCGACACCCCGGGAAGTGAGTTGTCATTAACAGTTCCGAAGTCTCCGAATCTGTTTTGGTGAAGGTACCATCGGGTTTTTTAAGGAAGCCAAGGTCATGCTTCCGCTCAGAGCACAGGATATTTTTAACTCTGTTAGCATGGTTGTTGGTGTCTATGTTTGTGCAGAAGCTTCGCCAGCAATCAGTTTTCCTGATTCTGATCCACTTCTTGTATTTGTGTCGGGCCTGCCTGTAAGCATCCCAGTGCTGGTCTAGTCTTGAGTTCATCGCTCTATTGAACAACTTTCTTACCTTGTGCCGCAATCGCTGCAGTTCTGGTGTCCACCATTGGTGCTCACCCCCTGGTGTGGTCCTGGGTGATGATAGTGGGCATGTCTGTTCAAAGCAGGTGATTAATGAGTTAGTGAGGTTTTTTACATGGTTGTCAATCTCCGCCGTGGTCTCATGAGCATTTGGCATACCTGCGTTTGACAGCAACTCTGCTGTCAGCCGCTTATACTGCGGGAGGTCCATTTTGCGCGGATTTCGTCGGGGTTTAGGTGGTGTGAGTGTCATCTTAAGGTGGAATTTGATCCAGCGATGGTCCGAGCACGATGACTCATCTGAGACATGCCAGTCCGAGATGTATGATGACGCGTGCTCAGTAGCTAGAGTTAGATCAATTATAGTTTGGGCTCTTGATGTAACAAAAGTGGGTTCTGAGCCCTTGTTGATAACGTTAAGTTTGGTTGAGAGTAAGAAAGAAAGAAAGTCCTCACCCCGTTGGTTGTTGGTTTTGCTGCCACATAGGACATGATGCGCGTTGGTGTCGGCCACGACTATCAGCTCCAATCCCTGTCGCTCACAGAAGTCCACAAGCGCGGCGAGTTCAGGAGTGGGGATGTCCACGTCTCCCGGCAAGTAGGCAGACGCCATCACCACACTGTGCAAGCCTGGGGAAGGTTCATTGAGCCTGACGGTAGTCAAATCTCTGGAACAGAACTCGGTAATTAAGGTGGTGTTCGCGTATTTAGGTGTAACAATACAAGTGCGAGGGTTATCAATAGTAGTGTTCAGAAGTAGTTTACCTCCGACGTTGCTAAGGCCGCAAATCCTGCCCTTCCTAATCCACGGCTCCTGGATTAGGGCCACGGCCTTGGTGTTTACCTCCAGCGTTCTGCGTAGGTTAGCCGTTGCAGTCTGGCTATGCTGGAGGTTGGTCTGAATAATTGTGAGATTAGTGGTTGGGGGAGTTAGCAGCGCCATCATCACTGCTCAGCATTAAGGACTCTTCCTCGTCCGGGTCGCTCTCCATCTGGAGTTCCTCCTCTTCCCTACTGACCCTGACGACTGGCCCTTTGCTTGGGCCTGGTTGGCCTTCCCCTTGCGCTAGTCCGCTGCCTGGGTCAACGCTAGGGACCTCCTCGGGCTTGGCATCGAGGTTCGGCGGCGGCAGAGGGCGTTCACCAAGGAAGCGGACGTAGAGATTACCAAGTTTATAGTAAACTCTACGCTCGCTCGCCTTGAGTTTGAGCGCATCTTCTTCTGGTATACCGAGCACCAGGAATACGCTTTTCCTCTCTTCCTGGGGCTCGGCATGGTAGAGTGCCCAGTTGGACACCTTGTACTCAGGGTTTTGACACGTAAGCCGTTTGCGGATACGGTCTAGCGTGTCTTCTGGACCTACCTGCGGAATTAGTAGACCAGCCTTAATGTGCTTGGGAATCTCAGCCTGCTTTTTGACTATCAGTCTGGTTCCCTCGCGTGGTGATTGAACTTTCTCCAAGGCTTGACGCAGCCATTTGAGAGCATACTCATCATTGCACCACATCTTGAGGACGCCCTCGCTGTGGAAGGCCTTTCCCCTAAATTGTGACGCAACGAAAGGGGCGCCAGACGTGCTGGGCGAGAAAATCTCATCATCCAGCACGCCCTGCAGCCGACTCTCGACGGCCTCGGCCTGCTCCTTGGTCAGGTCATGGTATGGCTCTAGCATCACTGCTACGCAGTTGTCGTTAGACTTCAATGCGTCAGAGTAGCTAGCTGAGCCTGTGGTGGTAAGCTGGGATTTCGCTCGCTTTCCCTTGCCTTGAGGTGTAAGAGTATCGTCTGGGCGACTTCTCTTCGCGGGTTTGGTTGGGCCCGGAGGCCTACCCATGCGATTGGCGTGCCCAGCTCGGTTACCCCGTCTAATATGACCCTGCCGTGGGGTCGCGCTAGCAGCAGCAGGCTTCTTGACGGCAGATGGCACCCCCGCAGGTGCAGCTACTCCCTCGGCTAGGCAGGTGCCTTCGCCATGGGTCAGCGCATCGCTAACGGGGGCGACGTGGGACTTTTCAGACCCTTCAGCGGCTTCAAGCCGCTTACTGCCATCTGACGTCAGACGCCGCGCTCGCTTGGCTTCCGCCCGGGCTTTAGCCCTCTTAGCTTTAAGGGCCTGTTTAGACGGGTTCGGTGCTTTAGAACCTCCCCTCTTCTTTACGCCTACGAGGTTCCAGCATGATTCATCCTGGATGGTACCCGCTGGCATTGCTGCCTTCAGAGAGGAAAGGTCTATGTTAGAGCCTAGCGCTCTACTCTGTTTTTGTAGAGGAGCTGCTTCTGTCTTTAATGGCGCTACACTCTTGCTGTCAACTAGAGGTGCTGCCGGTCGGTGTGATGGCGTTACACCCGGGTTAGTTACCCGGGGGGCTACCGATTTGGTCGGTGGCGCTGCACTCGGATTGTTGTTCCGAGGCGCGGCCTGTCTGTTGGTAGGCGCTTCACCTGGATTGTTGGTCCGGGGCGCAGCCTTGCTTTTCCTGGAAAAAATGGTTTTTTGTTCTTCATCCATAATATATTTGAAGTGTTCGTCCCTCCGTTCTTCCACCCTCCTTGGAGCCCTCAAGTGGGGATGTTGCGGCAGATGGCACACAAACATCAGAAGTAACGAAGGGATATAGAGCTCCAGCCCTGGCAGAAAACAGGCCGAGCAGGGCGGAATGACATGGTCTTCCCACCCGTCGTCTGCCCCCACCAGGGAAGAGCTCTCACCAGGCGGCCCTCCGACGGGACGCCGCAGCCGATTGACTGGGGTTGGTTAGACTCCAGCTTCCCGTGTCGGAGGAATTCCGGGCCAAAGCAGTGTGTTACCTTTCAGCTCAACTGCCAGGACACCTTCATCCCCCCTTACGGGTCCCCGCACACGGCACAAACATGCGGGTGGTTGCCCAGATATTCCCCCTCTCACCATCAGTCATGGTTGATGATGAGCCCGTAGGTATCAACCACATACTACCCACAGTAGAAATAGAAGGGAAGGAAGAGGGATAACGGAAGGTTAAGGAGGTATACAGATGGGAATTCGACTGGATGTTTCAGTTATCTCTGTTTCATAAGGAACCAGAGCAAGAACAGGCGGCAACCACGTGAAGGACAACACTCCAGACTTGTCATGGGGATCTACACGACCTGCGCTCGCTCTCATAACCATTCGCCGTGCGCGCCCTCTGGACAGAAGGGCGCGCCAGGGCTGCATCTGTTCCAGGCGGTCTTGGCCAAAGGAACACATCCAACCCCGCCCAAATAGGAGGGTAATAGAGGATACCGATGGTGGAACTGTACCCTGTAACGCACGAACCGGTGAACACTTGATACAGAGCTGATCCCCATGTTTCTCCCATACATACGCGGAGTCACCAATAAGATCGGGAGCGGATTAAGCACAAAGTTTAACATATAACTCACTTAACTTTTTATCCTAAAAGTTATTTTTAGGTTCCTTTTTATATAAAAATGTGTAGGACAATAAAATAGATGGTACTTGTACTACAGATATTTACTCCTTGAAGGAACTCATATAAATTGATAGTGTTGCCTCAGTCAATAAAGTGTACTCACTCACTCCATGTAATAAAAGTAAATCTATACATATCGTAAAATTGTAAGAGGCCGATGTCTCTACATTATTAAATTTTTAAGGAAAACTAATACTATTTAAAGAACAGAAGCCAAAACGACAGTTTTTAGAATGTTTGTATCTCATCTCTCTCATCTCACAAAAACTATATAGGTTTGTATAATAGATCCCAGTTTGTATAGGTCCTGACACATAGTTTGTTAATTTTTGGATTAGTGTGTAAAATTACTTAGTTGTTATTATTATAATGAAGCCGGTACCGGCCGCTCGCACGAGCCGGGCTCGCAGCGCGCCTCTCCCTCGCATACTTCGCTATATTAACGAAATAGTGCTATTCGACTCAACAATTGACTTATTATCATGCACTAATAAACATTTTACTACAGTTGCAGGGCGTTACACTGAGACGTCGACACTGCTTAGTAGCATAAAATAATTTGACTTTCAGTTATAACATTAACTTCTAATGAACTTTACTTACAATCTTTTAAATTTTCATGACTTTTACTAGTGTCATATTAATCATTATTTTGTTTCAATATTTTAAATTTATTTTTATCCCATTAATGGAATAATTTGATTATGTAATATATGTATTTGAGTATGTAGTATATATTATATTATCTTAGATTTATATGAGTGTATATGAGTTGACATCACATACTATATATGTGTAAGTAAACAAATATATCTCTTATTGCGTAAGGACAACACTGTTAGCAAAAAGATGCGTGGAAAAAATTGTTTGGCCTTATGTTTAACATTTTGTTTGACATCAATGAAAGAAAGAAAGAAAACGAAAAATTACAATGACCTGGACCTCCTAATTTATTATAAAGACTGGGTAAATGCCAAGCATTCAACCGCTGTTCCTTCTGCATATCAATGACATGTTGGCTGTTGGCAACATACATTGTTATGCAGACGATAGCACAGTACACGGGCAATATTTTGGACATGCTGCTGCCAAGGTAGCAGACGTTGAGGGAAAACGACAGGAGCTTATCGCTGAGCTCGACCCTGTCTTGAGCCGCATCTCTCAATGGGGTTGTGAGAATCTGGTCGAGTTCAGCGCCAAGAAAACACAGGCGTGCGCATTTTCAAACAAAAAGTCTCCATTCCTTCCCCTTCCTACTCTTCAGAACACTCAACTGCCACTACAGGATAGGCTTAATATACTGGGTATCTGGCTTAACATCTGTCGGGATCTCAATCCGCGTGATTACATCGAGAGCGTGGCTAAGGCGGCCTCGCGGAAGCTAGGTGTATCGAACAAGGTGAGACGGTTCTTCTCGCCCGAGCATCTGTGTCTTTTATACAAGACCCAGGTTCGCTCCTGCGTGGAGTACTGCTCTCATCTTTGGGATGGCTATGCGCAGTATTTGCTTGACGCTCTCGATCGGTTGCAGCGACGCGCAGTCCGCATTATAGACTGTCCTGAGGTCACCTAGTCTCTTGAGCCCCTGCAGTTGCGAAGAGATGTCACCTCTTTGGCAGTTCTCTATCGCCTACATCACGGAGAGTGTTCTGACGAGCTCTTCCAATTGGTCCCACCTTCTCCCTTCCTCTACAGGACTACACATGCTGGCCTGAGGAGTCACCGTTTGAGAGTCGAAGGTATGCGATCCCGAACGAAACGGTGTGGCTCTTCTTTCCTGTGCCGATCGGTGAAAGATTAGAATTCACTACCAGCGTACGTTTTTCCTCCCCATTTTGATCCTGGGTCTTTTAAGCGGGGCATGAAAAATCATCTCACCAGGCCGCCATAGTGTGGGTCACCATACTACATTGACTAGAGACGTGCAATGAGGATGGTGACCACCACTCTTGGACTCCATTTATTGCTTGCCATCAGGCAAAGTGGAGTCATTACGGTAGGCGTATACAGAAAAAAAAAACGAACTTTCTTTGTGAGCTGCGATGGAATGGTTGTCCGCTAATCTGCAACCTGCAACTCAAGAGGGTGATGAGGGATGCAATAATGATAATCAAGTCGTAAGTAGTAATGTTATATAAGTTGTTTATAGACTCTCTCTCTCTCTCGCGTGTAAATTCAACGTAGATATTCTGTCAATGTCAAGTATATCAAAGAAAAATTCTATAAAAATACAATCGCCATGTTGGTCACCCAACCACCAACAATCTAAGTATGAATACAAATGCTTGTTCATATATTTCTTGGTAGCTAATGGTAGATATAATCTATACACCAACATGGCGGACACAATTTTAGTATAAATTTGATTTTAGTTGAAGCGTTGTTCAGTCTCAATTTTTTTTTGTTTTCACGTTACGATAATATACCGTATAAAGCTCTGTTTCAAAAAGTATCAAATGCGAATATTTCAGTAACAATATAAGTTTATATTTATAGTAAGTTATAACGTTTCATCACGCCTAGTGCCTTATTTTTTAGTTAAGAAGTAATTAACATATCAAAGTAATACAAATGAATAAACCTTTTTCATTTATAAAACACAGACTTTCAAAGACTTAAAGATCACGAAAGTGAAAGAGAAGATTGTAGGTGGCTTACAAAGAACTTAGTTTTTAGTAAGAGGCTTACAAAAGTGATTGGAAAGTATTAGTTTGTGTGATACCTGTAGTATACTAGCAAAAGTGTTTCTTGTTAATAACATTATTTACTTACTTTAATTACTTTCAAGGCAAACGAATATCTAACTTCAAAGGTACTACATTCAATAAAGGCTAAAATATAATTTCTCTTCTATCGTATTTGGATATAAAAAGCATGTAACATAGAATAAACACTGATTAAACAGCTATAAGTAAAAAACAAATTATGAAGACATGTTTCTGTTTTTATCGAGGAAGAAGAGAGATGGGTTGATGCTGGGAGGAGTAAGAAGAGGGTAAAAGGAGAGGGGGAGTTGAGCTTCCGGAAACCTTACTAATTTCAGCCTGTACATACTTAGGTCCGAATGGCCCTACAAAAAGTTGTGGACTACGGCGGGACAGATAATATGTAATGTATGTAAGTAATTATTTCGTGCAGTAAATCTTCGGCTTTAACTGGTTAAAAAGGGTTCCTAAATCTTTTTCACCATAGACGTGTACATTTAAGGATAAATGCGTTCAACAAAACTATAAAATGGGGGTACAGCTTATTGTTTATATGTGTAGTAGTATACATAAATTACATTGGGTTGTTTTTTGTATAATTTTAATCTAACCTTGCTTTCCTCTAATATAAGTTCTAGTAGTTAAAATCTCTCTGAGTTTGTCTGGATTTGAGATAAGGTAGCATAAGTTAAGTCAGTAGTATATAACAATATCGCAGAATAATAAAAAGTTATTAATGCACCTCTATACTAGTTACAAAAGTATATCGTAACATCATTGAAAGCACCATCTAGCGACGAGTAGCAAAGTAAGCGATCAGAAAAAGATCTAGACGAACAGAAAAAGGCTATTACAATTAGCGCTGAGCATGTAACAGAAAGTAACAGAAAATGTAAACGAAATATTAGGTGAAAAATTTAAATCTTGGGAAATCTTATAAAAAAATTGAACATCAAGAACAAAAGATTAATATGTAAGATAAACATGCAAGACAGAGAAATATCGTTTTCTTTGGTGTTGAATAAAGTAAACAATCATATTTCGATCTGGAGACCAATATAATAACTTATATAAACAAATATTTTACATTAAATTTAAATTGCAGTGACACACAAGAAGCCAGAAGAATCAAGATCATGAAACAGAAAGGGGCTTTAAATAATACTGCTTATATTAAGGAAGATTATCCTCAACACGTACTCGAGAAAAGAAAAATGCTGCAAGAACAAATAAAACTTGAGAGAGCAAGGTAATAATGCAGTCATTAAATACGACAAACTTATCATATTAAAAAATAAAATTAAACTTGAATCGACAGATAACATGAAAATAAATCTCTCTATTTCACCATAGCACAAGCACGGGTATAGTTAACTACTTAGTTAACAAAAACGGAACAGGCCAAGATAAACAAAATAACAGCAACAACATATAGCAACTAATGGTGGCACCTCTCCCAAAAAGTAAAAGTAAAGAAAAAAATCAAATATAATCTTCCAAGCCGGCTGATCACAGAGGAGGATTATGACAAAAACCTTCCAAAGATTACACGTTCAAAATACTCAAAAATCACAGAACATAATCAAATCTATATATACGATTATACATACAATGTTAGAAAACTGTCATCACACGAACGATTAATCGAACAAACTGAAGCTCTATCAAATATAAAATACGATATCATTGTAATATCTGAAGCGCGACGCCTCGGCAACAAAATAATAGAATACAAAGATTTCATTCTCTGCCACACAGGCGAAACAGCAGGCTTGTACGGAGTCGGCTTCATAATCAAGAACTCCTTAAAACAATATTTCGCTAGCTATATTCCCCCCCCCCCCCCCCCGTTGCTGTCGTTGCGAGCGGTCGTGTTTCAATTCGGTCCTACAAATTTTATTTCTAAAAGTGAATAAATCTCGATATAAATTACTGCGAAAGGTAATAGTAGTGTAAACTGTGAAAAAACTAACAAATTGGTGTAATTATCCTAACAGTGCATAAAGAACTAAGTGAGTTATAAGTATAAACATTTCAAAAATATCGGTTATATTATAAACTTTTGTGACAAGCATATAACGAGTGTCGACATTTCAAGGTCAACGACCACTCTCACTTTTCGAGGTCATTGACCGCAATATATAATCGTACCTACTGGTCACTAATTACACACATTATAATAAGAAATATTGGTTGTGAGGCATAACATCCTGCCCTAAGTTGGGAAACGTTCAAGGGTCGACGGATCAAACCCCCTGTTTCCAGTGCAAGCTATTTTTGTCCATTCCTTGAAACTGATTCAAATTTGTAAGAAGAATAAAAATTGTTATAAGGATAAAATCCACTTGTACGATAAAAAGATTATAAACTAAGTTGAAGATAAAATTAATATAATAAATTTAGCGAAGTTAAAACATGCCTTTGAAACGTACTCCTCCGGCTTCACCTACACTATCAACTGTGGCAATAACGACTGTCTCTAAACAGAACTCGGGGTTGTTATTACCGATGAATGATTCATTATCTATTCTATTCTATCTATCTATCATTATTACAACAGCATTGTGACTCGGCACCTGACCTGCATGAACTTACATCGAATATTACGGAGCGTAAGAAGAGGAAGTTTACAGATGAGGATAATATTAACCTAACGTCAATGCTGCAAGAAATGTTTGCAGTGTTTTCTAGGGAACAGGAGAGATGTTCTGAAGAGCTCAAATCTACTATTCATAATCTCTCGGCACAAAATTGTGAACTGAAAAATAGTTTTGTGCTGATGTCTGAAAAATATGATGATTTTTTAGACAAGATAAGGTCCCTTGAATCAGATCGTATGCATGACAAGAAGACTATCCGACAACTGGAAGACAAAATAGAAGTACTTGAGAGAAAGGCAAGGTCATCAGGCGTTGAGATAAAAAATATCCCTAAGATGGATAAGGAATCTAAGGAGAACCTACTCGGGATTGTCGAAAGTCTGGGAAAAACCATCGATGTCAACATTGACTCAACAAAAATAAGAGATATCTATAGGATTAACACCAAGAGCAACACAAATCCGCTACTAGTAGATTTCTCCTCTGTGTTATTAAAAGACCAGTTTATTAAGGGAGTGAAACGTTTTAATCAAAATAGAGCCAGAGCCGAGAAATTAAATACTACTCACGTTAACGCCCAATATCAACTAAAGCCAATTTATGTATCGGAAACTCTCACTCAGAAGTCCCATAAGCTGTATTATCTTGCAAGATCTTTTCAAAAAAGCCACAGATATATGTTCTGCTGGACTACTAACGGTCTCGTCTACCTTAAAAAAAGTGTAGACTCTGTACAGATACGTATATCATCCGAAGCGGATATAGATAACCTCAGAAATACCAAATGACTACATGTATTTGTGTTTGTTGGTTTTTCTGGTTTGCTTTATTTGATTTTTTACCTTTTTATTGTTTCTTACGTGTACCATATTTTTTCCCTAGATAGTAATAGTACTGACACACAATCCATAAAATGCTCTGTTTGTTCGATATACTACAAAACACAGAACATTACACAATCACTACACATACTCGGACATCTCTGGTTTATCCTAATTATTGCAATGTTCATAAATTATTTCAACTATTTAATGCATGTAAGGGTTGTCTACATACTAAAACTGTACAATATCAGTAACACCACAACACACCTCACATCACTCACTCCTACCCATCCCCAACTCAGTGTATTATGTCGAAAAAATCCCCGGACCTATATGAAAACTAGTCAACTCCAAACCATGAGCCGATTGCTTGGAATGTTCCTAATACAGAGACTTACTATAGTAACAGATATTTCTTGTTATAACATTCGATCATAGTATCCCCTCATCACTAAACACCGAAATCGATGACATAAACGTTTCCGTTGCTAGCACCTGTGGTATAGATGGTTGTGCTAAATTAGTATATACAACAGACAACTCGTTAAATATCTTAACCCAAAACATAAGAAGTATCCACCGTAATATAAATGGACTTCATCCATTGCTTCAGAGGTCTAGTATTGACTGGGACATTATAATTTTGACAGAATGTTGGATTACACGAAACAAGTTAATACCCATTATCCACGGCTACCATTCCGCTTACACAGAAATTGTAAGGACGCAAAATGAGGGAGTTGTAGTGTACTACAAATCGTCCCATAATTACACTATATATGAACCTACCTTGACCGACGCTAACTGTCTAATCATTAAAATTAATACCCAAACCGTCATAGTGTGCATTTATCGTTCTCCTGCGGTAAGAGATGTCTCGAAATTCATTGAATCTTTGAACAATATTTTATTAACACTATCTTCTTTTAGTAACGTTTTCCTTATGGGTGATATAAACATTGACATTTCTTTACCTACTACTGATACACGATCCGAAACTTACCTCAATCTTTTAGCTTCTCATGGTATGTTGCCCGCTTTCTGTATTCCTACGCATTCACAAACCTGTCTCGATCACGCAATAATCAAATCGAAACTCCCAGTAATAAGCTTAGTAGCACACACTACCTTAACTGATCATTATAGTATAATTTTAAGTATTTCTCAGGCTCGTCCTCCACATTCTTATACTAAGACTATCAAGCGCATAGACTATTCGTCCCTCGACGAAAAAATGAAAACATTGAATTTTGAAAGTGTTTATTCCTCACAGTGTGCCAATAAAGCTGTTACCTTCTTTCTTAATACCCTCACCACCACAATAGAAAGGGCCACTTCCCTCATTACTGTTTCAAGACGTAAGCGTATAATTAAGGCTTGGATTACACCAGGACTATTGCGGTGTATGCAAAACCGGGGCAACCTCCACCTCAAATACAAAAAAGATCCTAATTATAATAATAAACTTATATATACCAGATACCGTAACTTTTGCAATAATATCTTAAAAAATGTTAAGCGGCAATTTGATAAAGGTGAACTTACTGAATGCGGAGGTAATGCAAAAATGCTATGGAACAAAATTAAAACTATTACGTATACCAATAGTCAGAACAACCCATCTGCAGACCTCATTAACTTAAGTAATCCTAGAACTTCTGTTAATGATATTAACACCTATTTTATAAATGTGAGCAAACTTAACACACAATCATACCCCAGCATTGCAAACTCCACTCCTCTTACTTTACCATCAAGGCGCTCATCATTTGTACTTCTTTCAGCCGACATACAAGACGTAATTAATGTTATAACTTCACTAAAAAGTAATTGCGCATTGGGAATTAACGATATTCCAAGTGCAATATTAAAGAGATATGCAAGTATTCTAGTTGAACCTATCCAGTATATATGCAATACCTGTCTTTCTACAGGAGTATTTCCAAAGGAACTCAAAAAATCTCTCGTTCATCCAATCTACAAGAATGGTAGTAGGGACAGTGTCAACAACTATCGCCCCATATCGATATTACCTACTCTATCGAAAATACTGGAAAAGATCATTTATAAACAATTCACCAAATATCTAGAAGGTAACGACTTATTGTCAGACAACCAATATGGCTTCCGAAATGGCAGATCTACTAATGATGCAGTACACCAGCTTACCGATACTATAGTAGCGAAATTAGATGACAAGAAAAAGGTTCTTACGATATTCCTGGATATAGCGAAGGCTTTTGATATAGTCTCTGCGCCACTCTTACTAAGAAAATTAGAACACCTTGGAGTTCGTGGTACTCAACTAGAACTATTCAGTAGCTACTTAAGAGACAGAACGCAGCGTGTCAAGGTTGGAGAATGGCTAAGCGACGAGTGTCCAATCACTAATTCCTCTATTCCTCAGGGAAGCATCTTAGGACCTACCCTCTTTTTAACTTTTATTAATGACCTCTGCGCACTTAAACTATCTAATGGAAACATTATTACTTTTAAGGACGACACAGCTCTTCTTTTCTATGGTGACACCTGGGAAGAGGTTTTTCAATCGGCTCAAATTGGTTTCTCACAGGTTGTAACCTGGCTCAACAATAACTCTCTCAAACTTAATACGGCAAAAACTAAATACATCACATTTTCCCTTTCCAGCAATCCCCCTCGCATTAATCCCTACCTAAAAATATTAGCTCACTCTTGTGATAACCACTCTTCTAACATTTGCTCTTGCCCTAAGCTTCAACATGTAGACTCAATTATGTACCTCGGTGTTATCATCGATAAAAATTTAAACTTTAATATGCACATCGCCTTACTGACAAACCGAATAAGGAAACTTATCTACATTTTCAAGAACCTACGTCACGTTGCTGATGAGAAGGTCCTTAGAACTGTATACTTAGCACTATGCCAATCTCTATTATCATATTGTATAACAACATGGGGTGGAGCCTCCAAGACTCATATGCTCAAGCTTGAAAGAGCTCAAAGAGCAGTACTCAAAGTTGCGCATCGTCTTCCTTTCTTTTATTCAACCACTGAACTCTACCTAAAGTGCAAGGTACTATCGGTTCGACAACTTTTTATCATCCAGACTGTACTCCGCAAACACTCAGAGATTTCGTTTGACTCTTCCTTACGCTCCAGCAAGCGTATTAAAACAAAAGTATGTCCTTCAAAATTGTTCCGAAGTGTTCTCTCACATCGTAGCTATTGTTTCCTAAGCAATCGTCTTTATAACAAGTTAAACTCTATTCTTAACATTTATACCTTAACGAAATTCAAGTGTAAGAAAGTTATAACTTCATATCTTTTAGAACATAACTATGAGTCCACTGAAAATTTAATAACCGTCCCAAAATAAAGACTGGCCTTACGCATGTAATACACACACCTCTCACACTAACACACACACACTAACATATACACATACACACACACACACACACACACACAGCACGCACACGAGCACTACACAAAATACCTCTAAATAATTATTTTATCTTCTATTAGCCGCTTGCCTTTGTGACTTTTATAATACTTACATTGTTATATAGGGGGCCTGGTAATCTGTGTGACAGGGTTTCCTAGTGCAGATGCCAGTCTCTCACAAAGGACTATATTGAACGTGTATATGAATAGTATTGACAACCATAGACTTAAGTTACCTTTGTGGAAGAGAAAATAAATTATATTATTATTATTATTATTATTATATCGGACAATGGAAACAGATAGCCGCGAAAAGTGGCAATCATTGAAAGTGGCCTTCACCTGAGAGGGGTTCCTAGGAAAATAGCTATCTACAATAAATTATTTTTAAATAATAATTTATTTTTAAATAATACCAAAAAAGACAATAAAAAAAGAATTTTATAATTTTGCAAGAATTTAGTCAGCACAACACACTCTCGACAATGATTACCAATACATTAAAATTTAAGCAGAGATTGTTGTTCAAATCTAAACATAATTTAGAAACCGCTGACAGTGACGTGATTGTGTTTTGGTCACGTATTTGCAGGGTCTATGGAAATCCTTCAAGTGAGGTCATATTGGAACTACTTTAGAACTAACCTAGTGAATGCGTATTCTCTCTCGAATAGGATATATCATTAAAGCAAGCGACACAATGGGTAATTAAGATGATTGTGATATTGTTTTTAATTTTCTGTAAAAAGTCTCTTTCTTATGTACTTGTTTCTATATCCGTTTTAGTGGAGTTTTATGGTTTCCATTTTTTTTTCGTGTTGACTGTTTAGCATTTAGTGCAATCCTTAAACGGATTGCGAAACTGAATATGGTAGCCCAGTTTTCTTTTTCTAGTGCCATTATAGATGATTGGATATTTACTGAAACTATTGAAAACTAATAAAAAATAAACATTTTTATTTATCTTACCTTAATTAAATCGGTAAAAGTCTAATATCAGTAGTTAGCAATAAGTTGATATTATGAAATTTACTTTTTACTATTGTTCGCATAATAAATAGTGGATACATAATTATGTTGCAAAACTGAGGCTATTAATTAAAAAGTTTCCATCATCATGGGTTTTCCATGCAAAACAGGGAATCAAGGAATTAGAACACGTATTTTTATGGCATAAGGGCAAAAGAGGAGAACGGTCTCTTGATAGTAAGTAACTAGCGCCGCCATTGATCACCTTCAAACTCAAGAGTAGTAAGTGCGTTACTGGCAATTAAGGCGTGAAAGAGAAGAGGTTAGGCCTTTTTTTTTAACGTGTCTAAACGCTCGGGCCGTCATCCCACCGGGGTTTCGATTGGAACGGAGAAATCGGACCGACTAAAACCACACGCGAGCCATATAACGCTTAAAATAGGAGGAATCCGGGAACAGCTTGTGACGGCCGGCAGCTACAGATCCTCTCCAATTACTGCAGTGAAGGCCCGACACTGGGACGCCCAATCAGGGTAAACCGTGAGCGTATGCTGAGCCGAGTCCTCTCCGAGTCGCAGTGGTGACAGGTGGGACTCAATTCTCTTCTTGCGACTGAGTGCAGGTACTTTATTAAGCAACCGTTTAAACCGGGGCCGTTTGCCATTATCCTCCCGGAACTCGGACACATTTGCCTCTGTTCAGATCTGGCCAATGTGCACGCCGCCTCCGTAGACACGGTGCGATAACTGCGTATGGCTCTAACCACCATGACCCTCTGAGGGCGCAAAATCCGTGCCCTATTCTAGGCGGTTAGAGCCTCCGCCCACACCGGTGCACCATATAGTGCCATTGACCAGACAACCCCCGTGTACAGCCCTCTGGATCAACCCAAGTTGGGCAATAGCTTTGGAGCTCGCTGCCGAAAGTGAAAGTGATCAGGCCCAAATATTTAATGTGTGCCTAAGCATGGCTCTACTACTGTTAACGTAATAGGCGGCAAGAATATTGCCGTCATCTGGAAACTGCACAACTGTATATAGCCAACGGGAAGAGATAGGAACCACACGGCTATATAATCATATTATACAGGTTTTAAACTATTTACATCTTCATTGAATTTTTACACGTGTATATCCTTAAAATATCGAATCCCGAAAATAAGAACAAACAAGACATTTGTTGTAATATTTAATTATTATTTATATTATTTGTGTTTTACACCTCATTAAGCTTTTGTAATCGTTACCAGAGTTAATAAGACAATGGTCAGAACTTACAATTCTGAAGTTATTTTTGCGATTAATTTACATATCCTCGTTACAAAAGTTATTACTTTAATATCGACAAAGGACGAGGTAAGAGGTAGACCGTATAGAACAGTTAGTTTATGTTCAAATAGAACTAATTAGAATTAACCTATTTGAAATTTGTACATGTTATGGCAGGATCTCATTATCACCAGGATCTCACCAGGGAAAGGTCTTTACGGCAAATGATGTACATAAATGTTTCATCTGTATAATACCGATACTATTCTTATGGTTATGGCGGCCTCACTTAGAACCGGTAGAGAAACAATGCTTGCATTGTATTGCCGAGTGACTGAGGGTATCGAAGGCCTAACTCCCTCCCCTATCTTGTCTTCCTTTCAGCATCTCACTTCTCTTCTTTCCAAATCCTCTTTCTCTGCCCCTCCCCACCCCCTCTCATCTTTCCTCTACCATAAACCTCCCCCTCTCCTCATCCACCTCAAAGGCATTCGGCGCACTTACGACTCTTGAGTTTTTGGTGTCCATGTAAGGCACTTTGCCACTTACCATCAAGTGACCTATCTGTCCGTTTGTCCCCCTAACATAAAAATGGGTGATAAAGGTATGGTAAAATGGCTTCGTACCACACAATGGAGTTGGTAAAACTCAACTTTAAAGCTTTCTATGAATTACAACTACACTTTTCTCCTTCTTAATAAAGCATAGCAATCTGTGAGTACGTGTTTAGCGGTAAAGAAACTTTAATATTAAATGGGTTCGTTTATCGCGTCTTTTGTGAAAATGTTCTATAAATATTAATTGTCTAAATCAGTGAAAATACAGTTCACATGCATATGTATGTTTAGGAAATAAACATCAGTGGATATGTTTATTTCCTAAACATACATCCAATAATAGTTAGTTATTAACTTCTAGCGGTTTTCATATCGAGCATTCTTAAATCTTTCATTTAAATGTATTGCAGCAATGTGACCTAACATTGAAAGATTTAAATCTTTCTAATAAAAATGAACCAGGTTTTAAGGAATCTATACTTATTTAATAAAGATAAAGAGTTGTTTGTTTATATAATAGCCCATTTCAAAAAGTAAAAGTTGGAGTAAAAGTTGGATTAGAAAATATCTTGGATGGATTATTTATTGATTAGCCTACTCATATTAGGCTATGAATGCGGAAGGTATCAGAAAAATAATAAATCAGCAGTTAAATTGTGTTGAAGTTGCCAGTTCAAGCGCTCTTCCTCACGAGAGGGTTTAGGTCTGAGATGTTAACAAAATGCATAGTGATTGACTTCACGAACCTTATTAAACATTATGGAATAGTTTTAGGTATGCAGATATTGATGTCCTCTCCCAATGATGACTTCAATTTCCTGTTGGTCTATTGGTTAGTGACCACGACTACTGAACCGGAGGTCGTGGTTTTCATCCATAAATAGTTGTCCAGAGTCTGGGTGTTCCTTGTATCCGTTGATTGAATGCTTGTAAAGCCCCCTGCGACACAAGAATTATTTCTTATGTGGAAGTTGTCCTTAAAAAAAAAAACAAAATATTAAACGATGATCTTTGTCTTCAATCTCCATCCCCTCCACACCAATAACTCATAATTTTCACAACTTCTGTAATGAATAAACATTGCTATAAATATTAGTAGACGAATGATGGGTGCGATTTTATTTGTGAAATCGTTATTAAAAATACCATGTTGTACGAAGTATGATCACCTAGCCTGGTTAAAAGTTTATTTGCTTGTCGAGGAAGCATGACACTTTTTTATTCGATTGCACAAGAAGGAATGTTATGTTTTTCTAGGGTATGTATGTAACACAACTTATATAAATGTATGATGATCTTTTTACTGTCGGGTCTTAGAATCTAAACAGCTTGATGGATTGCGACTACTTGAGAGCTACTATTTGAATCGTTTTAATAGTAGAAGTGGCATAGAGTATAACATTTCAAGATATGTTCAGGTTTTATAGTTTTCAACAATTTTTTTTTTACGAATATTCATAATAGTTATAAAGGTCCCCTGGGTTTTTCTATCACCCCATGGTTACCACACAGCAAATGTTTTAGACATTGAAATTAGCCTTTGTACAAAATAAATAAATCACACCATGTTGCCAATTCTGCTCAAAAACATGATATACGTTCGAAGATATGAAGTTGTTCTTGTGTGCCAAAAAAATTACGGTCTTAAAACTGTCTTAATTTCTTCTTCTTTAATGGGCTTAAGCTAATTCTCAATCGCTAAGGTGTGGGTCTTCCGCCAAAGAGCTTCTAGCCACTAATTAAGACTTTTCTATACATTATGGTGTAATTTATATTTATTAGAATATTCTTTTTATTTTAATATTATGGTCTAATGTACAAAACTTTAGAAGGATTAGATTACTTATGAAAGTGTTGTTACTTGTAAACCATAACCTAACTATAACATTGCCTACATGTCTCTAGAAATGACAGCGGTAGAGCCATGCTTGAGCATGAAAGGGCTGGCAAAACTAATTTTGAAGCAACATTTCATTTCCCCGTAATTAGTGAGCTTTTGGAGGCCCAACTCCCCCTCGTCTATTTCCTCTCCAATCATCATTCTTCTACTCTTTCCCATCTCCTCATCTCCCCATTCCTCATCAACCTCAAAGGCGGGCAGTACACCTACGAGTCTAAAGTGGCAGGTGTCCATGGACGGCAGTCCTCACTTAACATCAGGTAACCCGTCTGTAGCCATAGGGGCTTATTATAAGGAAATTTAAAATTTAATTTATATTAAATTATCATCTTGTGGCCACACGAGGCATCGTTCCGATGCGCTGCGCTTTAATTGTAATGTATTGAAGTACACGAATCATTCAATCAAGATCTTATAGAGACTCATCTTTTGTACATAGCGTGTTATGTGTAATTATATTGTAACGTACTACAAGTTTTTATAGCAACATGACAGCAATACGGGAATTTCGCATCTAAGTGCATTAACTAAAGTACTCAATATTATAATTTTATTTTTTTTATAATATAGGTGGAAAGAGGAACAAACGGGTCACCTGATGGGAGGTGACAACCGGCGTCCATGGACACCTGCAACTCAAGAGTCGTAAATGCGCTGCCCGCCTTTGAGGGTGATAAAGGATGAGGTGATGCGAAAAGGACAATGGATACTGAATGAGGGGAGGGGAAAGGATAGAAGAGAGCTAAGCCCCCGCAACCTCACTAATTTCGGAGAAATGCAACACAAGCGTTGCTTCGCAACCGGTTTTCTGTGAGGCCGTTTTATCTCACCGGTCGAGCCGGCCCAATCGTACCTAAGCATGGTTACCACTATACCACATTTCAAAACCTATCAAATTGTACAACTTGTATTATGATCATTCAAATTAGGTACTTAATATGGTGACCGTGTCAATATTTTATTCTATAGATTCTCAACCGGACCAATGACTTACGAACTTGGTTTCCACAAAAAATCCAAAGTATTTAATACATTACCGTCAATATGCATAGACCGTAGACTACTGTGAGCGCTTTTCAAGAGACAGAAGGTATGTTTTTGTATGAGTTTTGATTGTGCAAAAAATATATAAAGGCAAAAGACTTGATATCATCATCATCATCGTTCAGCCTATCTCAGTCCACTGCTAACACTGTTAGACCCTTTTAACGTGCGCCATAGCACTCGGTCCGCCGCTATTTACTTCCAGTATATCCCAGTTACCTTCTTCATTTGGTTGAAATTTCGTTCTTATTTTTAAGTTTTCTTTTTTTTAATAAAATATTTTATTTGAAGTTATTATTGTTGGAAAATTTGAATATATTATTTTTTGGAAAACTTGAATATACTCGTATAACACATATGAGTAAAAATCATCATGTTAGACAACAAAACAAAAATCCCAACATGAACAAATATTTTATTTAAACTGAGAGCGTATTCAGTTAAGTACGTACTTGTATACTCCAAGTTTGAGGCATCATTATTAGAAACGAGTTTCCGTGATGATTTCAATACCTGCAGGTAACCACTCATTCGCTACACGCATTCTTTAATAAACGGACTTGTACACACGCGCCTTAAGGAAAACATAAACACATGATAAGTGCTTAAAAATGGGTGAAAAAAGTGATAAAAATATGGAACTTACTGATATTAATGGAGGAAAAAATACGGAAGCTGAAGAAAAAAAATCTTTTATAGAACCAGTGTCATGTGCTCAAAGAATACGAATGCTCTTTAATTTTTTCACAGTTGAACCCTTTTTGTTGTGTTACGTTTTGCCAATTGCTATATCGGGGCTAGCGGTACAGAAGCTAAATTTAGATAAAGCTTGTCAAGCAGACTTAGGATTGTCAGAAGACGTTTGTCTTCGAGCTGTAAATGGAGACGTTACTGAAAACGACACCTTGGGTATAGCAGCACAATTAAATGCATCTATATTAGTAGCAGATATGACAGCATGGCAGCAACCTTTACAAAGCAGCATACCTGCTATTGTTATATTGAATGTTGGAGCCTGGAGTGACAAAACTGGAAATAGGAAAGCATTACTATTGATACCTGTTGTTGGTGAAATTATTTCCTCAATTGGACTGCTTCTAGCAACGTATTTCTTCCTTGAATGGCCTTTGTGGGCAACTGCTTTGATTGAAGCTTTGCCATCGGCATTAACAGGCGGATATGCTATTGCTTTGATGGGCTCATACAGTTTGATAGCAGATATGACGACAATTGAATCACGTACATTTAGAATAGGAATGGTCGGTATTATCGTAACGTTAGGAGTTCCATTTGGCACGTCCATAAGTGGTGTATTAACTGAAGCTGTTGGCTATTACGGAATATTCAGCATCAACTTGGCTCTGTACATTATTGGATTTTTTTACGCGGTGTTTCGGGTTAAGAATGTGAGAACAATAAAAGTCGAAGGGACATTCGGTCAAAAACTAATAGACTTTTTTCATCCTAGAAATGTATGGGATACAGTGTCTTTGTTATTCTTATCAAAAAGATATCAACTCCTACAAATAATATTAGTAATTTTAGCACACGTTATCATCATGGGTCCGGTTTTTGGTGAGTTAATTACATTTTGCGTATTGAGTAATTGTAATTTATGAGTGTTCTAAATAAAACATTTTTGTTTTGGATATTATATGAGTAACGAATATTTTACCTTTTCGTAATATTTCCCACTATCATGGTAAATTTGGAGATAAAAGAATAAATATGTGTAAATAAATATACATATAATTGTACTGTATTAATGTATGTACATAAATATGCATATAACTTATTGAAGGTCTCTAATAATTCTTTTCTCAAAATTTGTTTAGAAGGACTATTACTGGCATGATATCATCACAACTTATAACTGCGACAAAAACTTTGTTTTTATTCCATTACGTGAAGATGTTTCCTAATTACATGATTGTTAAAATATTTTAATAACCTTACAAAATACTTTTAATATATGTAGTATTTTTCTTTTTTTAGGTGAAGCAGCAGTACTATTTTTATATTTTCTTAATAAGTATCACATGGATGTAGTTGATTTCAGTTTTTTTAGTACATATTCAATTCTAATGGGAACTGCAGGTAAATAATTCGTATTTGATTATCTAGATTATATGCTCATAATATAATTTCCTGGTAGGAAATAATTAAAATCAATTTTATAAAACGCATAAGTTGTGGACAGCTAGTTCCTTATTTTAAATTGTTTACTTTTATTTCTTCTGTTATCCTGTAAAGCCACTAACACCAACGTTAAGAAATCGTCCTTCACAATTATATGTAAACTATAGATTTGTATCTCGGAATATCTGATTATTTTTTAAATGTTAAATACATAAATGCATACAAACATACACTTATGGCTATATTTTCGTAGTCCCAAATGCCCACATTTTGTCAACCATAATTTCACATTCGTAATTTGGTAAGCCTATATTACATTGCCTATATTACATAATGTCTATCATAGATAACAGTCCAAACCCCTCAGTAGTGTTTTACGACACCCATGGGAAGTGATGGAGTGGCCTTTGTCTACTCCACCGAAAACCACACAGTAAACAATTTTATGTACATGTTAACATGTACAAAGATTATAGGAAACATTCAAGATATAAAAGATTTAGCAAAAATGTATAAAACATCACTGAATATTTTGATACTGCTGTTATGATATCATATGTTTTTTCTGAAGGTTCAATCTCTCCTCCTTCCAGTCCTCGACTACGCCGACGCCAGCTATCTTGATCTTACTGTAGACCAACTTGATAAACTTGAGCGTCTTCAAAATGTCTGTATTAGGTTTATATTTGGGTTACGCAAATATGACCACGTATCTGAATTTCGTAATAAGCTCAATTGGCTCCCTATACGGCTTCGCCGAAATGCTCATATTCTCTCCCTTCTTTATAATATTCTGTTTAATCCCCCTACCCCTTTCTACCTCAAGGATCGTTTCGAGTTCCTAAGTGAAACACATGTGAGAACACTGAGGTCATCGGAAAACCAACGCCTGAAAATACCATCGCACTCCACAAATTTCCTCCACAAATCCTTTGCAGTGCAAGCAGCCCGCCTGTGGAATGCATTGCCTGAACAGCGAGACGTGCTACATTGCCAGCCATTTTTAAAAAATTAGTCTTGGAACACTATTTGTCCTTATAGTTGCATGCATATATTTATTATTTTGTGTTGTATGTATATGGTATGTGTATGTTTATATGTTGGTATATATAGGTATATGTAGTGGTATGTATATTTAGTGTATGTATATAAACGTGTTAACATATTTCTTAATATAGTATTAGAGTAACCTTCTTCTGAACTTCTGCATTTGTACATCTGCAAACTGCCCTACTTACTAATCCATTGCACTTGTCCATTACAAAGGTTGTCTGGAAGAGATTGCAGCTAGCGATAAGACCGCCAATTGTACCAGTTGCTCGTATATTATTTTTTTCATATTGTTTATATTTTTTGTGTGTGTACAATAAAGAATATTGTATTGTATTGTGTATTGTATCCAGAGGCTATAGCATATTATACATCATTGACACTTTTGAGCAGTTGAGTAACAGCATGTTCCTGATATTTACGTAACGCAGTACTCGTACTCACGCACGAGTACTAAGTACGTCGTACACTTATCTTTTTCAGGATCCGCAGTTGCAGTGACATTATTTAGCAAGAAAATGAAAATGCATGACAGTTTTCTTGGCATTATTGCTACAGCTTGCAAGACTATTTCAGGTTATGCTTATGCGTTGGTACCGAATAGAGATTGGTTGTACGCTGTCCCAGTTTTTGACTTTTTTGGTAATTCTGGTGCTATAGCCATCAGGTCTCTTGGTACTAAGGTTGTGGAACAGGATAAAGTTGGTGAGTATTGTTTTTATTTATTATTACGTAATCAATTTAATGCGACCGACTCAAATGAATATTTCACGCATTTGTACACCTTTTCCCTAAGTAACCCCTTTTTAGAAAATACCTATAATATAAAAGATATTGCTGTTATAATAAAGGGTTTTATTGAAAAGAAAGATAATAATGATAAAGATAATGTATAAAAGCTAGGAATGATTGATTACCTATTCCTATTTTAGTTATTTGCCTTTCTAGGCCGGATAATATAAATTGAAAGTCTCAAACGTTTAAAAAAAGTAAAAGATATTAACCTAAACATAAAAAAATATGAAATTTTTTCATCAACACAAACAGATTGCGTTTATAATATATTTTTTAAAGTACCTAGTATCACGGCATTACAAGATAAACAAACTTAGGTGACTCCCTTTAGACTGATTAACTCATTTTGCTTTTTGTTTGACCTTTGTATCACAGGAGTTAGATGCCAAAAAATACACTTGTATACATAAATGCGGTTGATGGTCCTCGTTAATTGCCTTGATATATTCTCAAACTCCTTGGTAATATTTATATAAAAAAGTTAAAGTATATAAATTCACACTACATATACGCTCACGCCTGTATCCCCTAAGGGGTAGGCAGAGATGTATAAAACACACACATTTTGCCATTAGAAATTGGTCACACGACAAAGTTTGGTAAAGTTTGGTCAAGAATTACATATGTCATGTTATATACATATATACATACCATGCTATTTTTGATGGAGTAGAATACCCCCCCCCAATCTCTTCCTAACTAATTGAATAAGGTTTGCATAGTTATCTATATGACAGTATGTATGTGTATAGTCATACAGTGCCTAGATGATGGTAAAACGTTTGCCATATTACGTAAGTGGGAACGGGAATAATGTTTGGAAAAACGTGGGCATTTTCCAAACATTATTCGTTCCCACTTAGGCATAAGGTGTATAAAATACCATGTTTGATTATTAGAAATTGGTCCTACTAAAGTAAAAGGGGGCAAGCCCGTTGCCGTCAGCATGGGATTTTAGATACTAAATATGGAAATATCGGGATGGTCGCCTGCAGTATTTTCGGTTTATTTGTATTACGTGTAGGTTGAACTGGCTGTTGCCGGGAGGTGCAAAACTCTACCCTTCAACTTATTTGTATTGGTACTAGTCAATACATATAGAACCGACCTATAACCTTACCAATAAAATATCTTTTCCAATAACTAAATGTTTCAAAGAGCTGTTGATTTATAAATGTATATGCCATAGATACTTCATTGTAACCCATCATTTGTAAACCTAGATACCAAATCATAGATTAGGCTTCTGTGTTATAACTTTATGAACCTTACAAATTTATAAGCTTCCTACTAGCTCAGTGTTCGGTCTTTTATTTAATGAGAGCCTTATTTAAGTCCGCTAATCTGAACTGTCTCTTTATTATACCACTAGTCTTAAAGAATGTTGTGGGTAGTTTAGTGTACCTGAATGTGGGTCAGAGAAACTAATGATACTGTGGCGACCTCCACATACAGTATCACATGTTGACTCCATCTAGCGAAGACAAGCCGAACTACGTAGCAACGACACTGATGACGTAGTACGATCCTAAATCACGAAAATAAACTTCCAACATTAACCGTCGGGCCGCGGTCTGCCAGGTACGATCACCTTGCCTGGTTGGAGAATCGTCCCTTTGTGTTGGAGGGACAATATCACCCATTCCTCTACAATACATTCATAGTAAGTTAAGAACGGAATAGAAGAGAGAGAGAGAGAGAGTCACAGAAAATTAGCTGGTACACTCACTCGCTCAAACAATGCTTGCATTGTGTGAGCGAGTGTGTAGTTACTGAGTGAGAGTGAGTGACGTCACCGGAGGCCAAAGGGGGTAGCCCTTTGCCTTCACCTCTTTCTCTTCCTCCTTTTCAATTCCCCTCCTCCATTTCTCCAATACTAAAAGGCGGACAGAACTCCAGAAGTGGTCATGGGCGGCGGAAGTCATATCCCAACAGGTGACCCGTCTGCTCGTTTATCCCCCTCTAATATTAAAAAAAGGGAAAACGCTCAATAAATTATATCACCATCGGTAGACGAGTTGAAAGAATAACAATAATAATCTTATTAGTTAATTACTTTGTAGCTCTTTGTATTTTATTTTAATCATTGTCCATATATTTTTATTAACTACTACAATGCTGATTCAAATTAAAGTAAAAAAAAAATGTCATTGTAAATCATTTACTTTCAGGGCTATATGGGACATTATACTTTGACGTTATCCGTCACATCTAGTTAAAAAATATTTTTTTTTGTTTCGCCTTCGTATGTCTTATCATTAACTGTTGCCAACGTTGGCGTGTAAAGCTCAGGTTGATGATCAAATAAAAAAAAAATTTAGAGAGGGATTTATAACACTCTTAAGATAGTTCTTACCTACAGTTTGAAACTTAATATTTGCGATCAATTTGAGGATACAAACAGACACTCAATATTGTCCTACAAAGGCAAACATTTTTACAACCTTAGTTTGGCGAGTTCGATTGTCAATTAAGCGATATAATAAAAAAAGCTGTTGAAGACAGATGTGCGGGCAAAAGCCTTCAATTTAGAATTACACATTCATTAAATATTTTTTTATATTAATGTTGTACTCATGATGTGCGGTTTTATGTTTAGCTGTAATTTTTCTTAATTATAACATAAAAAAATCTTATACTGGATTCCAACAAACTTAACCATAGTATTTACCACAAAAGATCCTTGATACAATATTATATGTTGCATTGCTCAGTAGTAAGTATTTTTTTATTTATAATATAGGGGGACAGACGAACAGACGGGTCACCAGAGGGTAATTGACAAAAGCCGTCCATGGACACCTGCAACTCAACACTCGCAAGCGTTACTTCACAACCGGTTTTCTGTGAGGTTGAATACCTAAGCAAGGCTCTACCACGACAACGTTTTATCATATCATTTGCTTTTTGTAGTGGCACCCTTTAATATTTTCTTTTTAAGAAATCTATACATACATATAATAAATCTGTAGACCTGAATTGTTTGTGTATGAATCATGAAACACATACGATTTTTTATAGCAACTCTTTATGCACTAATATTGTGTGTAATTCGGAGTAACATTTAGGCTATTTTCATCTTCATCTGTCGACTCTCTAACCATAAAACACAATCGAAGAAAATATATTAAAATAATAAATATAACATAGTAATTTACTACAGTAGCAATATTTTTAGAGGAACATTGTACCTATTTTACAATTTACACAAATTATGATATGGATATCTCTGGCATCATTCACGTTACAACGTAAACTTTCGGTCTTTAATGGTTTTAAGTTTTAGGCTTAAGGCAAATCAATTCGTATTAATTTATTCCAGTAGATCTCAATGTATTGCTGTTATAAGGACAAATTAATATTATAGAATATACTTGATTGTATTTTTTTCATGTAACAACAATATTTAATTTGTCTTCATTTTGTAAAAATGTTTATTATTGAATTCCGGAATTCATATTTTCCAAAGTAAGCAAAAAGTAGAAATAAGAAAACAGTGCAGTCATGAATCATATTATTTTTAACCCCCAACGTGCAAATTGGGATGTCGTAAGTTAGACGTGTGTGTTAAGTTAGATGTGTCTGTGTGTTTGTCTGTGTCTGTGTTTTTTTTTTGTTTGAAAGTTATTCAAAAGAGAGCATTCTCAGCTACATATTGGATCGTAATATGTTCAGCCATTTACAAGATTTAAGGCAGGTTTCTCAAATATATCCAAGTGGGGTATCAAATGATATGTGTACATTATAAAACTGCAAAACTGCTGTAGTGAAAGTGACAAAGATCCAACTAGTGTAAGCAAATATTATGCCCCAGTGTGGTAGGCAATATCAATGTTATTAACGACCGACTCAAAAAGAGGGGTATTATAATTTTGAGGTGTCTGTCTATGAACCTGTGTCGGGGTATATACAATTTGAAATTTATATTTACAGTTTTCACAATTTGTATTATATTATGTACTCATATTTTGAAATATTGTGGTTAAAAAAGCACCAGCAATTTTTCGAGAAGCTATTTTTTAATTTAAGTGTGCTTTTAACTTACGACTTTATATTATTAATGTTTTGCCTTTAAGGCTGAAATTCGAGTAAAATTTTATTCAACAGATTGTGAGAATAATGTCGTTTCAAAAAGTACTGCTTAAGGTTCAGAAGCTAGTAAAAATCTTGAGATATCTGCCTATAGCATTAAAAGTTCTCTAAAATATGTGAATAATATAATCATACACATGATCAAAAGCTTTGGACATAAATTATGATGTTATCAATATATATTTTAAACAATAGGACTACTGATTTTCGGTTCAATAAATGTTATATAAAATAACGTTATACGAAATAAGTTTTAGAGTATATAAATGTTATATGTAAAGAAATTATATCAATAGTTGGAATATCTAACGTATCTTGTAAACGTTACTGAAATGAAAATATACAAAATAACTTTATATGATATAAGTTGCATCTAAATTAGGATTGTCGAAGTAACAGTAGAGGGTAGGGAACGATCAGTTCGTGTCAAAATAATCTTTTGATAAATGGTTTTATCAGTTATAAGTAGAAATATAAGATATAACATTAGATTTCCTCAAAGATATCGCAACTTTTCCTTCACAGTTAAAATGCAGAACTGATCAGTGTTACTAGTTTCTAGTGACGTACCTACGTACGACGTATCCTCCATTATACAAGTACACACATCAAAAAAATCTAAGCAACATGCATCATGTAACCAATTCTACAAATTATTTAAATCAATTGTTATATTTTCAGTTCCACATACTAGTTTCTTGTAAAAAAAAAGCATTTCAATTATGTTTTGGTTTTCCATAAAATGAAAGCAAATGCATTTGTTCGAATTGAATAAAAAAAAAGATTTCTTTGCTAATTGAAATTTGGTATTGATTTTTGATTTTATAATTTAAACAACAGCTTGAACAGAGTTTTCCACGAAATTTAACTCACATTAAAAAAAAAAAAAACTCTACGTCATTTGAAGAGTTACAGGGACGTTGTAAGGGAACCGAAGCGGTATTTGCCATCTTGGGCAGAGTTAAACCTCCACAGGAGATCCCGCAAAAAATGCCGGAAGGTGAAACCGGTCAGGTGTTTACACAACTAGAAATCTTTCAAAATGCCGTAAGGCGAAACCAGTCAGAGTTATTAAATAAATTAGCCGATGATAAACCGAAAATAATGTAAACACGTGTACGAATACGACAGAGTGAGAAGAGTGACAACAATCCAACTGCTGAAGGATTTGCTAGAATTTCATCGGGAGCGATTGCCTATGAATAAGCGGTGCCACACATTGTTTTAAATTATCCAATGCCATTACAATAATTAAATAATTTTATTTTTCTATTTGTCATGCTTGTATAATTATTTTCAATATTCGACGCAAAAATGTTAAGCAAGTTAATATACCTATCTGATGACTGAGTGAAAAATAACTATACATTTATACTCGTATAACTTGCTTGCTCTTTTGTATGTAAATAATAATTAAACACATTTCTTATTTTCAGGCAAAATTTGCTCACTAATTGGATTTGTAGAAACATTAATACCAGTCATATATATACCTCTATACAGCAAGTTGTTCTCAAAAACATTGGAAACTCTTCCCGGAGCTGTATATCTTCTAGGTGCAACAATGACCATACCCGCATTCCTTATATTCTTGTAAGTATTCACTTAGCAATACTATATGTTTGTTAAAACGGGCTAATGCTGACCATCATCAACATCATCGTCAGGCGACGATCGACGACGACGAAAAACACCCAATGTATCACTCTTAGTACCAAAACCCTCAGGAATAGTAGGTATTTTTTTTCATGTGACGTCCGGTACCATTGCGACTGGAAGGCTTACTCCTTGAGAAAGGTCTACTGTCGAAACCGAAACTAGTCGGGGATCCCTGAGTGTATTTACACACGTGAGTAAAACCGTATATTTATTTTTTGTTTTCTTGGGCTTTCTTCAAGGGGCATTGGAGCCCTATACGAGTATTCACATTTTGCATTACTAAAGCTTCTGTAGGAAATTTGAAGTATAATAAAATACCAGTTGTTAAAAAAAATAACTTGTATCATAAAAGGTCAAGGTTGTCATTTGACCATGTAGCGAGTAAAGTACCTGATGGAATTTCGTCAGCGTTTTTGTTGGTAACTTGTTTAGTTCTACTATTCTTTATAGTTACAGAGTGAATTAATATACCTGCGTCTATGGTATGTCACGTTATTCGGTCAAAGACAGTTTTTATTGGTTGCCTAATACTGTAATGTTATGTCAATTTTATCATTTTAATAACAATTAGGTCATTCAAATACAATGCCAGTCGTTGACCACACACCACTGTAAACGTATTGTTGCGTGATCGGAGTTCAGTTGTATTTTTTTTCCAAACCATAAAATTATAAACATAATTATATTTTTATTTCTATTATAGACAACTCCCGCATGAGGAATAATTCCTGTATCACGGGAGGCTTTACAAATATTCAATTAATGGATACAAAGAACACCCAGGCTCAGGGACAAATACTTGTAGATCACACATATTTTTGTCTAGTGTGGGAATCGAACCCACGACTTCCAGTTCAGCAGTCAGGGTCCCTCACCACTAGACCAGCAGGCCCGTCAATAATACATACTTCAATACTGACTTTTAAATATAGTCATTCATCAAACATTTATCAATCATAGTCGTTCATCAGGCGTCGCAAATAATAGCAGAAAATGTAATTCATAATTATCTTAAAGCGTGTAATCTTATTTGAAGTTAGGTATGTTTATTAATGATCTGATTTTGTTGCTTTCAGAGTTCTATACGGATTATATAGACGACAAAGAAGAGACATGGTAAAGAACCCGGTTGAGAAAGAGATGCACGCACACGAAAATTATGTTACTTCGCTATAGCTGTCGAATAAAATAATATACTAAGACTTTATTAAATGTTTACGTAGATGTTGGATGTGATAAAGTTGTTAATAATCTCCTCCTTTTTTTCTTTTCGGCTACGGCGACCTCTTCAACTATTTTCTAATTGTCGTTGGTGTGCGATAAATGTCTACTGATGGAGTTGCCGCCGCGAAATCAACTTTTCATGATTTTCTTTTTCTATCAGACTTTATGAAAAAAAAAGTAACCTTTTATTACCCACTATGGAAAGGACACGGTATATGCGTTTGGGGTGAGAGGATGTTTGTTTGTGCAAATCCAAGTTGCCATTTTTCTCCAAAACTACTAGTCCGATTTTGATGCAGTTTTCAGTTATGAGTTTGGGTTTCATTGGTGCATGTTATTAGATAGGTGTAACGATGACAACTTACCAGAGGTCGCTGCAGTAAACATTTGTTTGTGCAAAACCAAAACTACTAATCCGGTTTTGATGCAGTGTGGTTGATTAGTGAGGTTTCTTAAATAGATTTTATCCTTTTCCAATTTCTTTTAAAAGTCGTGGGCTTTTTCAAAATTTTTAAACAATAGGCTTGACAATTTGTCAGTAGGTTTTAATTTTATGTAGTTAGCAAAATATTCAATTCACAGTGCCTACTCTCTAAAGGATATAGGCGATTGTAAATAATAATTGTTGTAATGTATTGCGAATTTTAAGTCATTACAACGCTTGTTCTTTACAAAAAATACTTTCTGTACTAATCATTAGGTGTTTATATGGCTATGAATATTTGAGTGCAACTACTATAAAAATGTGTGTGTTGTCTACAGAGTTTAAACTTTGTGTTCAGGTTGAGGTCATATGGATGTTTATACATTTTAGAATTATATTAACAAGTTGTAGTTTAAATTATTTTTGAATATTATGAAGAAACATAAGCTGATGTCTCAGTAACTTTGTACAGATCTTATCCCTAAAGACGAGGGGAATAGTTGTTATGGAATTTGATTATGACCTCGTAGCGGTCTACCGAAGTCAAAATCTAAATCCATGTTCTCCCCTTACGAGCGTAAGTTAAAAGTTAATATTACTATTATCAAATACTTATACGATATTGTGACCGTAATGTAAATGAAAATATTTTTTATACCCTTTTGAAAGTACACATTTAAGTATGGTTAGCAAAGCATAATTCTTCTTGTATATTGAAAAACTGAAATATAAACAGTTATTTTAAAATTATTCCTAACTTATATATAAATTGTTTATTGAATGGCTTAATTATAATAGTCTAAATCTTAATTCATATTCTCTGAACAATATTATTTTAGCATAAAACTCTCCGAAAACGATTTGATTTGTATTTTTGATAAATATTAGTATTTTGTGTATCTATGTACAACAGTTTCTTTCTATTATACTAGATGTTATTCTCTAAGTACTTGTTAAACAATAGGTACATACAACGTCATTGGCAAAGGCACCTCTACATACCCCCGCTCATGCAAAAGCTTAGCGTTAAATTACAATATGCAGTATAAACGATACACAGTGTCGTCTTCAAGTGACATGACATCATTATCTGTAGATAACGCTCTATGTTGAGCGATTAATTTAAGGCTTACGTACCAATGAATTTTGACACCATTTTTTTGACCTAGACTCTGATAAATAGACTAAACTTCTACTATATATGGCAGAGTTGTTTTTGGGAGAAAGTTTGTTTTTTTTTAACTTTTAGTAGTTTTATTATATAGTCCCTGTAACACTGTCGCTTAGAGGAGTGCTAAAAGTTTGAAATTTTTATCCGAATTATACTAATACCATAGTACTATAGTACTTCTAACAATATGTAAACAATAGTAGAGTGGCAGAGCCGTGCTTAGGCATGAATGGGCCAGCTCGACCAGTGCGATAACACGGCCTCATAGAAAATCGGTTGTTGTTTAACGCTTGCGTTGCATTTCTCCGAAAGTACCGAACTCCCTATCTCCTCTTTCCTCTCCCTTTATCCCCCTCTCCTCTTTCCCATCTCCTCCGCCCTCGTTCTTATTTCCCCTCCCCATATCTCCCTTCTCTCATCACCCTCAAAGGCTGTCAGCGAACTTACGACTTTTGAGTTGCAGGTGTCCTTGGACGTGGGTTGTCACTTACCATCAGGTGCCCTGCCTGTTCGTCGGTCCTCCTATATTATAAAAAAAAAGTTTGGTGTCGTGGGACACCAGGTAGGAACGAAGTTCCTTATTATAAAAATATTAATTTTAAGTTCTATTCGAGGTCTTAAGAAAATAATTATTTGGGTACACATTTTTATTAGGATTTTTTTATCAATAAAAACAACAAGAAATACTTTACAAAATTATCTCAACACCTTTATTTTATTTACAGTGATTTATAAAAATGTATAATAGTAATATAAAAAGAAACAGCTATTTACATGAATAATAATAGCAAACTGCAATAATAATAACAGTCATCACGTAGATTATATATGAAAATCTTACGTTTTTTTTAAACGTTACGGACGTTTTTTGTCTGCTAGGGTACCCCTCCGCAACGCCCCTAAGGAACTTTGTTCCAAAAAAATCTACGCAAAATTTCATGATGATCGGTTGATTGGTTGAGGTATTAAAACGTAACAAAAAGGAAATAAACAAACTTTTGCATTTATAACATTAATTAGGATTAGGGGCTTTGAATAACATCTTGGGTAACCTTTGTTGGGAACTTTGGAACTTGGGAACTATCCCTATGATTTGAACCATCCTGATGTGTGTCCGAACAACCTACAAATAAAACTTAATTATTGCACAAAAAAAAACATTGACCCATTCATTCCTATAATATCCGGGCACAGTATTAAAATGACAAAAGTTTTTTTATGCATAACAGATAATTTTCATACACTCATCATAAACATAAATAAAAATTATTAAACATTCATATAGAAAGAGGTACACAAGATCTAAATTTACTAATGAGTTTTGTCTAGTTAATGAAATATTAGAAAATTATTAATCACATTGTAAGATTTTCTTGTTAGTCTATGGCTGTGCGCGTCAATAGCTTTTAGTAAATTTCCAAATGGTCTCCTCCCTATCCTTTTGATATATGACAACACTAATTAATAAACTCAACAAAGTGATGTGATACAACTCACCTTTGAACAACATCTCACTTGAACTGCAATCGAAATCCACCTCGAAGGCCTTTATCATACCCAAATTAACTGGAAATATTATACACTACTAATTGATGTTGGATAAAATATTGCATCAGATCAGATAAATATCAGACACGCTGAGATAACTGCCTGCGCACAGGTTAGTGTTTGATGTCTTTCCTGTTAGATTAAAAACTTCTGTTTCACGTCACAGACACTAAATTAGACGAAACATATCCTTCGAAGTTTTATTTCAATTAACCTAAGATCTATTTATTATACGGGAAACAAAAAGTTTTATTGTACTAAGTACATTTATTGTCAATAATAAATATATTTACTTTTGTAAATACGACCACCCTTTACTTAGACACCAATCTTCACTTTACACAAATACAGCAAAATTCAGCGATGATAAAGAAAGAAATGCCAGTACCCTCAAAAGAGGCAATTCTTTTTCATAGTGTTGAAAAAAAAGAAATATATAATTTGCAATTTGTGCTGTGTGCAAACTGTACTGTACGTACCTCTAAAATATGACTTTTTGAAATCTTTCACAATTTTATCTAATTTCACAAACCCGAACTGACCTGGATTCCCGTATGGATGTGATGCAAATTAGAGGTAACCTTACAGATGCAACTTACGTGTGTGATTTTGAAACATTACAAAGTAACTAAATAACTGCAGAATTATGTAAACTAATTCTGAAAGTCAATTTTAACCTTCTGCTGTTTTAACCAGTTCAAGTAAAAATCTAAAATTGATAGTCTTTCCATTATAATTTTTTTTTATTCGAAAGAGTTTATACCAAAGAGATGGTCCCATTGTAACCAAAACAGGAGGTATTTAAAAACCAGGGAAATAACAAATGAGTTTTTTTATTGCACGTTTTTACTATTTAAGGTATTGCGCAAAGAAATTGTTAAGGCGCATTTAAGGCTTACTGTTTTTAAAAGTACTCCCTACTACTTAGCTAGTTTAACCACAATGAAAACTTTTTTAAAAGATAATTATTGTTTTTTTAATCTAAGGATCTCGTATCTCCCGATATCAGCGTGTTCGATCTACTAGAGGCATTCGACCCTGATGTCCTCAATCTATTCTTCCACCAATTGTAAGCAATCGTTTTTTTCTTTTATCTTATTTCTTTCTCTTGCTGTATTTATTTCTCTTTGCTGTTATTTTTGGCTTTCAATATACTCAAAACTTTCGCATTTTTTGTCCCTAAAGCTTTTTTTTTTGTATAAAAAACGGCGAGATGGTATGGCGGACTCGAACCGACTAAAATCACACAGTGTTCCGTCATGGAGTCTTTTGGGCGGGGCCTTAGGTGCACCCTAGTCTTAAATCCATGGGAATTGTTCATAAAGCCTATCGTAAAGTTGCAGGCAATTTACGATATTACGAGCTTGATGCCTCTTGTGTTAGTGAAACTAAATTCAAATTGGCAAAATATTGGTGTTTAATACCTCTTCAGATACATACATGCGTATGTACGAGTATGTTTAGTTTATGTTTAGTATTTTAAATCCGTTTAATCAAATTTCAACTTAAAATTACTTACCTACGAGTATAACTTGATTCTTCTAGGCGCTACAGTATAAAAGAATGTTTCATTTAAAATATTAAAGTTAAATATTCTAACATACATAAAACAAAAACAAAGGCTTCGGGTCTACAATATTATTGGTACTGGGATTGTGCAGCGTCACATGTAATATGAAAAATGTTAAAATAACTCTCTACTTCTTGCATTTTGTAGATCGAGACTGTCAGGCTATCGCGATGATAATATTTTTGAATATACATAAGGATCTGCTTGCATTATAACAACAACAACAGTAATAAGAAAGTTTTTACTTTATCAATAAATGGCATTACACGATTGATGTTCCTGAGCTAATTCAAGTACTTGTTCAAATACCCTGAAAGTAGAAGGTACAGTAAGAAATCTATGAGAAAACATACGGGACTTGATAGTTTTCTTAAATCTTCCTAAATCTTTATAGTTGGATCAGAACAACAGCTGTGTTGGTTGAATAGTCCAGTACGTAGCAATTGTATTTTGTTACATATTGCCTTGCAAAAAAAACTTATTTAAAAAATATACGGCGTCTTTGGGGACTGCCGATAGAAGTGAAAACTAAGTAACCTGTGAATTATATCGTCGAGCTATTAGATTATACACAGTATATATATGCTCATGGAAAGTGTTCGGTGACGATGACGCGAGTTTCATGATTTTTACCCAAAAAGTGCTCAACGCGCCTAAAGAAGTTTTCACTTCAAAAATATAACTTATGACACTCAGGATGACGAAAGGATTCAAATAATGGATATACTGATATATTGAATTCCGTTTAAGCGTTTAGAAATTATGATGGTATCAAGAAACGTAGGTTAGTACATGTGTATATACATACATACAGGTTTGTATATACACATATAGGGGGTATTCATCCTTTGAATTATTATGTCAGCAAGTGTCATAAACTATATTTTTTAAACAAATCTTTTTTTTTAAGGAAAGCTCCAGCTTTAAGAATGAATCCCGTGTTCGAGGCGCAAATATAAATATAACAATTGTATTGCGCACAAAAAGGTTTATGTTTTGGTCAGGGTAGTTAGAATTTTTATTAACAGCTTGTTTTTAGAATTTGAACATACAGTTGCTTGCCATAGAGTCCCATACTTTAAACTCAGTGCATCTGCATTATATAATGTCCCACAGACCACTAGAGAGTTTCTTTGACATAAATACTCCATTGAGCATAAAGTGTAAACTGAAGAAAGAATTCATTCATCCATTATTATTTCTAACTGAAGAAATAATAATAATTGGTACTTCTGGACGCCTTCAACAATCGTCACGGCAACAAATCACAGAATAAAAATAAAAAGTTTCTACCGAACAGCACTTGTGTCGAGTTGATACAGACGTCCTTGTTCCTAATTATGAAAAAGTTTATAACACTCCCAAGTTACAAATTCAACCAGACGCGACGAGTCCTTTACAAGGCTACGAACAATAAATTAGGTCATATCAGTCGGGCGCAATACTTTTTTATATTTCGAGTATTGGATGTAACTTTGTACATGTAATAATAACGCATAATCTAACAAAGAATTATACAATTAATCTCTTGTGCCATAAATGTTCTTAAATATTAGAATTATATACGATAAATATGATAGAACTCAGTACGCAAAATAAACATCTAAATTCGTATCAACATTATTGGAACAATCAACCTGAATCTTTAAATTAAAAGTTCATTAGTTATTCTTTGTTATTTTTTTGTATAATGTGTATGAAAGCTTTAAATTTTACAAATACTAAAATAAAATAATAGTAGGCAGAGGACTACTTATACATTTCATTACCGTTTATTTTGATAGGTGTACTATCTGTGAACGATCACGTGCCTAACAAAAAAGAATACGGCACGAACACAGAAATTTTAAAATTCACTTAATAATCTGTTTTCTCTTTTTTCAGGAAATGATGACGCCCAGTTAAAAGGATTTGCGGTTGATTGATGCATTGAATGAATACAGTTCAGATTTTCTCTTGTAGTCATATGGGTGTGCTAAGTTCAATTATGGTCAGAGCTTTATTGAGGGTATGACGTAATCATTTTATTCTTTCGACCTGTTTCAACGCAATTGAAACCCGTTGACGATAAGTTAAAATTGTCCAGAGCTTGATCTTTAAAATTACTTACTTAGGTATTATCAGTAGGTCTTGGACTTTACTTCAAATATACAGAATTAAAATACTAAAAACATGAAAATTGGTTCCAAATTAGGAATATAAGTAATAACGTAAATCACATACAACAAACGTAACGTAATGCAAAGGAATGCGGTAGAGTAGCACACATCAGGCAGAAAACATCGCAGGCGTGAGGATGCTCTTAGAAGCCTGTTAACGCCCCAGAAGGCTTTTGTGCTTCTGGAAAAACTAGTCAGCCTCCTGAACGCATGATTGACCGACAACGAGTCTAAATGCGTAAACAGAGCCCTTTTCCATTACCATTTTTACTACTCGGGGCAGATAATTGTTGATCAAAATATTTTCGACCCGCATTCGAATCGATCTTACGACCTTAGGCTTAGCAGTCAAGGCCAGTAATCACTAGACCAGTTTTTTAAAAAAATCAATGAATCATGCTAATAGAACTAAAAAGGTATGGCCGTTTTGTAAAGACGTCGTTGTACTTTAGCAATATTGTAGCATCCGAATACACCAATAATTCTACAATAAGTAAGAATGCTAGTTAGACCGCATCATATATTTTTTTCTGCAAGCAAAATATCAATATGATTCTTGGTTCGAACCCTAGTTGTATAAATCAAACACGGTTACAGAAACGGTTATTTAAAGACAATTATTATATTTTTTTAAAGTAGTTATGTCACCTATGCAAAGTTTCTACGAAATGATTAATATATGTATATAATGTATATTATAAAATCATACAAATGAAAGTGCTATAGCAATATTAACAAAAGTATCAAGTTATCGCCCCATCAATATACAAATCGTCGCTTTTATCCCACCACAAGATAAATGGTAAATAATAACTATAAAAGCGAGTGATCTTATTTAATAGTACCAGAGATCGATCGCCTACTGTTGTTTAATATTTTGTTTCATTTTATTGGCCAGTATAAGTTGATCAGTTATTGTATAGACTTCGTTTTGTAACTGGCATTTTGCTCTTGTAATTGTGGTCAATAAAAGTTAATTTTACTTCTCTCTTATCTTGATGTTTTAAAACAACAATGAAGCTCGTCTATAGACCTGCTAAAAAAAAATAAGACTATCGGATGACCAACATGTCCACCTACATTATATGTAGTCCCTTTTTTTTACGGTTGAAATCCTCATGGACTACGGGTTTGTCGGACTTGGCCGGCTAAAACCGCCACGGCCTTTCCTTCCTAGCACATGCTGTCGAGGGCCGCCGGAACACGACCTTCTTCCGCGACCAGCAGGTCAACATCCAACATCCGTCGGAGCGGACCCCGTCTCGTTTCGAAGGGGGAAAAGGATGTTGCCTCTCCCCCCCCCATCACTGCCTAAGGGAGGCACGAGGAACACTTTGCGCCTCCAACCTCGGACCTCGTGAACTGAACCCCAGGTTCATAGCCCTCGGGTGCATTTACGGAGGCCGGAATTGGGCACTGTCTGCCCACCTTCGACATCCGGTGCTTCGGATGGGAGAGTAGTCGTGTTTTCCATCTCCCTTTCCGCAGTCTCCTTCTGTGACATAATCGTTTCACAGAAGGTGACCACTGCATCACATGACCTCTCAGAATAATGGACAAGCGCTATGAGCAAGAGGTCATGGGATGCAGTGTTCATTATATGTATAAAACCTACCCTACAAAAACATATTTTGCCTTTTATTTATCGACAGATAATTCAAATTTTTATTCATTCAAATTGTTTAAAATGTACAATACGAAAAAAGACCTCGGTAGGGTCAGCAATATTTAGCCTTTACCTGCACCTTTACTTAGAAAGTAATTAATTATGTTTAGAATGTTTAAATCTTTATAAATTGCACTTACTTTAAAATACTAGCAAACCCAGCCCTTGGGTTGGCGTAAGTTAAAATATTTGAACGGTGCAAAACAAAATCCGATCGCCACCAAACTGTACAGGATCATCTGATAGACCAATCTGAAGATTCCCTGAAAATTTCATTGAAATTTTTCAAGCCATAAGTTACATAGGTAGTATACACACACACGTATATTATACATGTACATCGCCTTTGTAATACTTTGTATGTTGAAACGAATTGGTTATATAAGCCGCGTGGGCCGACTCTGTCCTCAAGTTATCTTCTCAACTATCCAAATTAAATGCAGTAAAAGTCAAAATTTATCTTCATAAAATTTCCGTGGTGAGGAAACTCTTTATTTTATACGAATGCATATAATTTATATTATAAATTCATATAAACATTTCTTTGTATTTTTTTTTCTTTGAACCAAAAAAAGAATTACTCTGTTTTAAATGTAAGTGTTATATAAATAAATACTTACATATTTTTATTTTGAACCGTTTACCCAGCGCATGTCGATAACTCCGGTGAGGTGACGACGGGGGTGTCCACACGAAAAGAAAGGTGCATGTCGATAAAGCGTATAACCGGTATTATTTTTTTTGACTTGTTACACAAATGCTGAAATTTTACAGGGATATAAGGTAAATATTATGATAAAATATAGCCGTTGCCGCTAAGAACGAGTCTAACTTCCTTTCAGGGAAAGAGTTTTTAAAATCGGATAGGTGGTAGTTAGGTATGAGATTACCCCCTGCAAACAAACGAACAATTTTACTGTCTGACCTTTACTTTTTTCTGAGATTTTTTTGAATTTTAGTATTTTCTTGCCTATTTATATGTAGGCTAGCTTTATTAATTCTTTAAACAGTACCATATGCTGCAGTACCATATACTTCTCCAGGCATTGAAGTACACCATAATAAATTTTATAGAAATCTCTTCACCAATTTAGACGTGATAAGCTAATAGGCAGACAGAGTTACATACTTTCACATTTATATTATTGGTATAGATTTTTCTTTGAGATCTACTTCAAAAACATTAGTAAATATACTTTCGATACCGAATAAAACGTATCTTATATTGAACAGAGATTACGTAAACAGCGGTCTCGCGATAACTTGTTCTTGGTAAGTTCCAATCGTTTGGAGCCCAAAAATAAAGTCGAAAGTGAAATTTGTTAATACTATAACGACCTTAAGAACTTAAAAGGCACAGTGGAAAACCGATACCAAGTAGACGCAAATACGAGTATTGATTAAATACGTATTGGCAGTTATTGAAGAAGAATGGGGAATTTTGTTTTAAATATTTTTGTTCTTAAAGTCTAAATTAAGGAATGTCCAGTAACACATTTTTCTAAATGTCCAGACTATAAACATACTCGTATACTATAATTAAATTATGCAAACTCGTACTCGTATTAAGACATAATATGCAAACTACACATACGTACATACACTCACGCCCGTATCCGCGAAGGGGTAGTCAGAGGCGTAATAACCGCTCACATTTTGCAGTTTATAACTTAGTCTCATTTACGTAATAGGGAGCACATATTGTCAGGAAAGGGATAATAGAATAAGGGAATGAAAAGGATATTGCTTATATAGATGGATTGTGGAGTACAGGCAATATCTCAAGCGAGCAGAATATATATAATTCATTGGGTGATCAGTAAATAGTGTCGTAATGAGTGTCATGCTGATCTAGTGGTCAGTGATTCTGGCTGCTAACGTCGGTACGATTTACATATGGGACAAAAATATGTTTAATCCACGAACCGCTGTCCCGAATCTGAGTGTTCTTTGAGTGTTTTGTTCAAGTCCTCGGTGACACCGACATCACGACGGACTTGTTTGAAAAAAAAAGTAATAGTTTCTTATTAAGACGAAGATTTTACAATAATAGTAATGATCATAAAATAAATACATCTCATGATAGAAATATAAACAAATTTTCATATTTTTACATATATATATTTTTTTTATATTCCAAAATGTAATTTACTTTTAAGTTAAATAAAGAGAATAATAATAACGAAGTCATTATATTTTCAATGAAACCTAAGAAAAAAAGGTGGTAATTTTGCAAAGGTATGTAACAAGCGCAACTGAACTTCTGTTTTATATATTTATCTTAAAATGACCTTCACAATGAAATAACTATTGAGTCATAAAAAAGGTTAACAACCTCTACTTACAGCACTACGATTACAATATATGTATATTATACAGTACAGCTAGATAAGTCTTCATATTTCTTAATGATGCTACGCACTGCACTGAAGCTACGCATTAAACAAACTTTAGTATCGTGAGCGATTTTTAAAACACAAAAATTATATAAACGGAAAGCCTAAGCCACTCCTGTGTACATTGCAGTAACAGTTATACTAATTATAACATAAGCGTTTTAGATGTTGACATACCTATCACAGAAGGAACAATGTTGTCCGAAGCGTAACTCAAGGTACAAGATAAATTGAACTACATATTTATTAAAAGTGGTGTCGTCGACAGTGGGACTTGTGTTATCGTATCGAGCGAGATGCGAGAGACTCGTATGCGCCGGCGCACTCTCATATCGTGTGTAAATTTACAACCTGACATTTACGGCTCAGGTTTTTGGAAACGACAAAACGAATAGCTACGGATTAAACGTATAGTTACCATCAAGTGTCGGTTAAGTAAAGTACAGTGTGTGATATAAATAAAGTGAATTGCGGACTTTTACTGACTCTCACTTTTCTCAAATAATACACAATATGATCACGTACAGTGTCAACGATTTAACGAGATCTAACGTTCAACTAACGAGGCTCCTGAGTAATACGACATGGAAAGAAAAATCTAAAAACTTATTAAAAAATATAAAATATTTTTTCAAAGAGACTACGGTTGAACCTTGTTTGTTTACTTACATGATGTGCACTGCTATTTCGTCATTAGCTGTCCAGAATATGCATTTGGAGAAAGCTTGCAGAGTTAATTTAGAATATGGAGATGATGTTTGCGATCGTATTGCTCAAAGAAATAATACTGGCCTGTTCAAGCAAGAAAAGGAAGTTCAATCACTGGTAGCTCGAGTAGTAGCTTGGAAGTTCCCTCTTCAAACTGCAATACCCGCCGTGATGGTACTTTTTGTTGGTGCTTGGAGTGACAAGTACAAAAAAAGAAAAATATGTATATTGTTTCCTTTTATTGGAGAAATTTTATGTAACATTGGTCTGTTATTCGCTACCTATTTCTTCAAGGAATTGTCTTTGACTGCGACTGCACTGATTGAGGCTTTACCTGCAGCATGTACCGGTAGCTATATTATTATATTTATGGGAATGTATAGCTTTATGGCCGATAGAACATCAATAGAAAATAGGACATTCCGCCTTGGACTTGTGACGATATGTGTTACAGCAGGAACTCCTACTGGTACTGCTTTGAGTGGAATATTGTTACGTGTTATCGGATACTATGGAGTATTTTCTTTATTATTGGGACTACATATAATGTCGTTTCTATATGGTGTCATAAGACTTGAAGATGTTATTCCTGAAGAAACAAACTCTTGTTCTGGGAAAGAGATGACTGGATATCGTAAAGTGTTTAGAGATGTAGTTCAGCTTGTGGGTAATACTATACTGGTAATTTTAAAACCAAGGGTGTTGAGGGGCAGGACGCAGATATTTTGTGTGATAATATTATACCTGCTTATGGTTGGACCTCTATACGGTGAGTAATTATTAATTTCTACTAATATAATCGTGTTATTTCTGTGCACAAGAAAAATAAAATCGGGCATATTTTGTGTAACAGGAGCGGAAATAAATGGGAATAAACGTATAGGGTTGTAATGACTATTTCGTATAATAGCAAAGTGTTATAAAACTAAGGATATGATAACGGTGATTTTACCTTTTCCTTTTTTTAAGTTATAAAATAAATACATTAAATATATTGTCGACCACATTATTTGTGTCTTTATAGAGGAATTAACCATTCTTATACTCTAGATAAGTTCGTACGTAAATTAAAAGTGCACGTGCAATGAATACTATATTTATTATTATCGTGTTCCACAGTTCCCCTTGACGTCATAGTTATGCACCACAACTAAACCATTCTAGCATGATGTTACATAATCGATCGAGTTATATCATCATCTTCCTGCACTTTTCCCAAATTTGTTAGTGATTGGTGGTGTAATTTGAATATTTTAAGAGGGCCACTTTTTTGCCACTTTTTTGTATGTTTATAAAGTCCCCAGAACTATAGGAATACTTTCTAGACTGGGAGTTCTCTTTTAATAAGTCATTAAAGTACAATTAAGAATTTATGTTAAGATAATTACTTACATAAAACATTCAAATTGTCTTTTTGGAATTGCATAATTAAGCTACAAAACCCATTCGACATTACTCCTATAATTTTATCCATATTGCAATTCATTCTATAGGCCGCCGGTAAGCCGCTTGGAATCCTTGACTTCATTAACTTTCTGTTAACTTACTTTCAAACTTTATAAACTTTATTCTAGATAGATTTAATGTATTTATTCATTTAGTACTAAAAATGCGCTTGATGTCATGTGAAGCATGACATTTACTTTATACTCGTATAACCTTGTTGACGATAATCGATAATGAGCGCATATATTGCTTATAATGTTCTAATGCCTGGCTAACCTGTTTCATTTACGAGCGTCTTTAAAACACGTGTTTTCTTGGATACTACTGTCTTACAATATTTTATTTTGAATTCCAATTGTCAGATAGATTGAAATAGAACCAAGAGATATTATTATCTGTTAATTAGTTTATGGATATTAGGAGTTATTAGAAATAGTAAATATATTATTGTCCTCTATGGCATGCTTCTGCAACAATCTATTATAGTAGAGATGATAGTTTGCTCGAACAATTTGATTATTTATAATCTATAATTTCATTTGTCTTTTTTTATTTTTGTAACAAAAAAAATCAAATAACTATGATTTTGTAAAACTATAAAAATAACAACAAAATATTATGATTGCCATTTTATCATTAGTATCTGAATCCTTAAGATTACGAACTCACGACTTAAACGTATTATTACATTGTATTGATTTAAGAATCATAAAAAAAGAAACCACACTTTCTCATGCTATAAAAGGTAAAGAACTTGGGTTGAGTAACATTCTTTAGGCATAAATAAGATTTCTAAAACATAAAATTAACTTGTATATTGCATAATCATTTTGTAATATGTATTAAAAATAATATTTATTATATAAATGTTTTGAGTGGACTCATTGGTCTTACGCATCGTTATACCCTCACCTATTTATTATATGGACTTTATGGTTGCTCACTTGCAGGTACTATTTTGCTTGTCGTAATCCATCCACTGCTAGCATGACAAAGCTATAATCTGATAATCTAAAACTGTGATTCTGATATTAAACTTTTTGTCTTGAAATACTATTTATCGTTTGTGATTTAGTAAACAAGCAATCGAAGTGATTCTTTTGTTAAATAAGTATTTATTAATAATATATAATACTGGCTGATCTGATTTTTGAGAATTACATATAAACCTTTTAAACAAAAAAAAAAGCAGGTCGGGTCCATCTGTTAGTAAGGTATGTATGATGCTCGCTTTTGCAGGGATTAAAAAAATCCAAATATTTGGATTTGGAGATTTTTACACAAAACACAAATCTTATAATCCGTCTGCTCCGAATACTATGTATCCCCAAATGTTCTGTTTTTTCCTTGCTTGATCCTTTGCCAAGATCATTTTTGTACGACTCTGATAATAAATCCAACGGATGGTGCCACAGATTAACTCTTTTTAACAAACCCACAAACAAATACTCATCAACTGTCTTATATTAGTATCGATTATAAATATACCATTTTTGCATAGTATTCGAGAGTCCCAAATAGCGGCAATATAAAATTATAAAATAATGTGTATATATCTTTTGTATTATACAAAAAATAGTTTAGAACCAATCATCCTGCATGTTGACTCACAATCCCATTTCTATTCCCTATAATAGTTAGGATAATAACGTTAAATTGTAATAGTAGGTAGGTGTATTTAAGGGTGTCTTGTGATTGACATGAGAATCTCCTATAAGACTTAGACAACATAAATTATCTAACAGAAATTTTTGAATGTGGAAAAATCTTTGCGTTTTATAATACCTATACAAAAATATTATTTTAAGATGTAATGAATAAAAAAAATATTACTAATTACACCCTTAACATTTGTTTTCCTTAGCAAAATACAATTCATATTGTGTATTGAATTAATAATCGTAAATTAACGCGGCCTGTGCAGTTGGATTTTTTTAGTGCGCACATATATAATATAAATATATATACGGGCTTGTGGTTGGCTCCTAAAAGGTACAAATATTACTATTCAAGAACGTTATGGTGGGTGTCACCAATAAGTTTTCAATTAAGTGGTTCAGAAATGTTGTCCCTTGTCAGAACACAAAATATAGACAACCTACACAGACAACGTTAGCTACTACAGACAGACAAAAAGTACATCAACTTAGCATATTTAACTTATCCGACACCATTACTTTTATCCGACACCATTACTTTTATCCGACACTACTTGCTCTGACCGGGAACGATTCCCGTTTTTTTTGTAGAAACACCTGTTGAAATCAAAAATATCAAAAGACATCAGAAAAAAAATCATAAAAACATGTCTTGAGCATTGCTCTATATGGAAGTGAAGCTTGGACCATGACTCAAAGGGATAGGGAACGATTAGAGGCCTTCAAAATGTGGTGCTGGCAGCGGATGGAGAGGTTAAGCTGGACTGAAAGAAAACCTAACGAGAAGGTACTCAGCATGGTCCAGGAAGGACGACAGATACTTCTGACTATAGATAACAGAAGAGGGAAATATTTGGCCACCTTATACGACATGATAACTTCATGAAAACCTTCATTGAAGGGAAGCTAGAGGCAAGAAGAGGAAGAGGAAGGCCGAGAAGGGCATTCATAGACCAAGTAAAGAAGAAAGCAGGTGTCATGTCGTATAGGGAAGTCAAGGAATTGGCGGAAGATTGGGACAGATGGCGCATACTCCACAGACAACTTAAATTTTGAATAAAATAATTAATATTTTTGTAAATTACTATAATATCGAAAGAATGAATGAAAGAAGATTGACAAAAGGTATTTATATGGCAGAGGTAAATGGAGTTGTCGGAAGGTAAAGACCTAGGCGAATGTTCTTGCAACAAGTTCAAGACAATCTAAGCAAAGGCTAGGTCAAAAGTACCTTTAACCGACGAGCCTGTATGCGGAACGGAATGAAAGTTGAAGAAGCGAAAAAGGTATGTCAGAATCGTAGCAAATGGGAAAAAGTGGTCTCTACCTATCCCTAAAGGAAAGAGGCGTGATATTATGTATGTATGTACTATAATATCGTAAAACTATTACTTTTTGACACTAAATATAACATTTTCTTCACTAAATACTACTTTGTAAGTTTTCGGTAGGGTAGAATGGGGCCTACCTGGTTCCCCGGCATCTAGTACCCAAGATGGCGTGCGGTTTTATTCGGTTCGAGTCCGACATGCCATCAGAAGGTGGTATCCGAGGGGATTACCGCACGGAGAAAAAAAAAAAAAAAAAAAGGGTAGAATGGGGCCACCTCATGTCTTCCCAGGGCTGTCGTAAAAGGCGATTTTGGGATCGGAATGTTATCTATCAGACCTACAACGCCCGGATGATGGCAATAGGCTTGCCCGCTATTATGAATGTGGAACTAAAGGATGTCAAACTATGAGCTACCCTCTTAACAGCATTCAACGGAGAGCGACTCGTGTCATGGATTACCAGGATATTTCTGATCAGTTTGACACCTTGGCTTTGCGTAGAGATGTATCTTGAATCTGCATTGTCTATCGCTTGTCTCATGGAGAATGTTCAGAAGAATCTTCAGATTTATACCAGCCTCCGCCATCATTCTACAAAATTTACTTTTCTTTTTTTCACGAATCTTTTTACCTTGTACTAACTGGTGGAACAAATTGAAGCCTGTCGTATTTCCGGACCGATACGGCCTTTAAACATTCAAGAAACGAACGCACTCCTACGTAAAAGGCCGGCAACATATTTGTGACTATTGTGTTGCGGGTGTCCAAGGGGCGTTTGCCCGTTTGCCCCTACCCCATAAAAAAAATATATATTTTATACGTCTCTGTCCAACCCTTCAGGAATATAGGCGTGAGTGTATGTATGTATATATGAAAATACAACTTATGGCTACATGTCAAAGATGACCAGATAACACGTTGAATCACTTAATATCAGGTAGCTGTAATGCTGTGCGCTACGTTTTCGGATATTGTTTTTTTTTTACTTATTGGCCCAAGGGATTAATTTATTTTAATAACTAAATATCAACATTTACTAGTGATTTCTATCGTAATTAAGCTAATCTCATCGATATAACGACTTTCATAAACAATTAGTAGGTAGGTTGATGACAGTACTAGTTTTTTTAAACTATGTAAAAAGTAGTGCTGTTAACAGCTCGCAATACTAAAATGCACTATTCGCCCCAGATAGTACATCCGTAGTAGTTGCGAGAATCACGTCGGGTATGCAGGAATCGTGTAAGTGTGACCCGATCTTCATGCTACGGCGTGTGTGCACTTTAGGTGCCGACGCTAGTTGCTTTGTAAAATACATTAGAGCATCTCATTAATTTATAAAATTACATTTAAAAAAAACAATATGTATTTCACTCAATACTTCAATAATTACAAGTTGATAAATAAATAGGTATAAAACCTAACATTTTCCTGCCTGGATGACCGAGATCTGTTCGGTAATTATTTTTGGGAAATCAAAGTGTCCCGAGACATCTATGTATATAAACTTAAAAGCATAATCTACACACAAAATTTGATTCAAGTAGATAGAGCAATTTCAGAGATTTGACTTCCATCAGAAAGTAATACTTATTGTCTTTAGTATTGTAACTATTAATAACGTTAAATATAAATTCACAATTACATTTACAGTGTTTTGCTTTATTACATACATTATTCGTGGGTCTGGTTCCTTAATACAACGTCTAAGTCAAATATTTAAATCTAAATATAAATATTTGACTTAGACGTTGTATTAAGGAAAGACTGTATCACAACAGTCGCAAGAGCTGCGGCCCGCCGATTCGAAAACGATAAAATTTATGCAACTAATAGTAAAATTTGGCCACATTCCTCGTCTCAAGCATGTTTAATACAAATTAAGTATTAAATTATTAAATAGGGCAAAGATTAATACAACAGTTATCCTGTTCCATTAAAACAGAACACAATCTGATCTAAAATTTACTGTGTGTGTGCTTCTGAAGCATAATATCCCATGATAAGATGCATAGAAAATGCAATATTTATTAAAAGGATTTTTCCAAAAATAAAGTAATATTTAATATTCCAATAAATGCATTTGAAATGTCACATAGAAATAATTATCCCGACAAAAATAGGACGGAATAGGACATAACACCCGTATCCTGCAACCCGATAAACACAAGTGATGAAATTAAGTACTCATTATTATAACCTGATTTCTTCCCAAATCTATTTGAAGTCTATAAATTTTTTTCTCTTCTTCAATTCTACTCTATCAGAGTTATATCCTCTTTTTCGCAGTCCATCTTTACTTTTATCAGTCATTCACTACTACTATGTCTGTCAACTTCCATACCTAAATCTCTCTTTACCATATTTTTGTCATTTCTAAATATAATCTATTGTGCCGCTAGTTTTCATCTATTAGCTTTACCTTCAATTAAATCCTTACCCAATCCACCCTAGTCAGTCTTCTGATTGTGAAAAAACGAGGTTATTAATTAAATTTATACAGTCAGAGCTCAGCAAGAGTCAGAGAAGATCTATCTTGAATCTGATTCTGTTCAGGTTGAAGATAGATATCTTCTCTGACTTTTCCTGAGCTCTGACTGTTCAAATTTAATTATAAATAAAATAAGATATGTTCTTTTCGACGTAATTTAGGGGCAAATGCATGTTTGTAATGCATAATTATCATCTGTAGTTATTATAAATAAGGTAATTATCACGAACAATGTATATTATTAACATCATAATGTCAAGGCTAACAAGTTCCCAGTTGCCTCCGACCAATCATTGTAGTTCCCTAGCTATGATAATATACGAGTAAGTACGTAATTTTAAAAGACGACGTTTACGAGACATGACATGCATGACCGATACTATAAGCGGTCCTAATGGAGATATTGTTGACAGCTATTACAAATGAGACGGTTGTTACGTCATCAAGTAGACGTAAACAAAAGAGATGAACAAAACCGCTCATATCAAAAGTTGCGTAAATGTCATTTGTACCTATAAGCTGACAAACAAGCATACGACTATTTCATGTTAAGTTGTTAACGGTGCATATATATTCTTTCATTGTATTCTTTCATGCAAAACAGCGACATTACTTAAAAATTGCATTTCTTATTTAATTTATCCACTAACCTTTTTTGGCCCTAATCATTACCAGAAAATAATAGAAGATCGCTATTGATGCTCTCTGGTTGCGGTCATCTACAGTCTTCGGTCTCGTTGCTCTAACTTCAGCAGAAATACATAGGCAGAATACGTAGGCAGAAGCGTAATTAACCCCATTTAGTCCCGTTTACGTAATGGGGGGCAAGCTTTTTGCCGTCATCCAGACACTTTTTTAAATTTGATGGGATAAGTTGAAACATATTGATAGGAAAGAAAGGATAGGAAGAGAAGGAAGGGGACATTGCTTCTACAGATGGATTAGGGAGTATCAACAATAGCTCAAGCAAGTCAGGGTCGTATATCTATAACTCTTATAGGCTAGCGCTGGGTAGTCCGAGCCGAGAATGCTACATAACGTATTTTTTTCTTAATTGACAGAAAAACGAATAACTTTGTTTAATATAATATAAATAAATATGAATATAATTATATATGAAAAAAGTATTACAGGGTAAGGGTGGTTAAATCAATCAATATAAATAAAAAAATATCAGCAAGTCCTTCAATGATAGTCAGCATACTCTTGACTGACATTTTCTCTAACACAAATAGCAGTGGCTTCTCAAGCGCACACTTTTTGCTAACTATAATTTGTCTCATTTGTGTAATAGGGCGCCAGACTATTGCCATCATCCGCGTGTATACCTGTATATGTATGTCTGATAGATAACTGTCTGATCCCCTAGTCGCCTACTCCCCTAGTCGTTGAAAGCGATTAGCCCTACTCTACTCTGGAAATATAATATTAGAAATATATTTTCTTATATTTCTCCTTTTTACATAATGAAATATACTTCTTAAAAATCTTGTTTTGTTATAAATTTTTACTTCAAATTTGCATTCGATAAAAAAGTAATTTCGAATGAGGCATCTAAATTTTTTATCGGCAAAATTGCACTAATATCCACAACACACATTCAAATTCATTAATTATACCTGTATGTTACAAACTCATTTAAAAAACGTTTGTACAACATTACTTCGTCACTGTTATCGCCCTATTCAAACAGGGTTTGTCCAAAAGTTCATTGACAGTAAAGCCGTTGTAAAAACAAGGTACTTAATAAACACAATAACTTAAACAATTTTTTTTTTTGCATAATTTGTTATGACTTCTAATTATTAAGATTTAAATATCACACGTATATTATCTTCTTGAAATGATAGGTAGAGATACATTACATCGTTTATCAGTAACGTTTTGTTGTATTGAGTAGATATTAGTACATACATATTTCATTATTCCTCGATAAGTATCTATTATACCGGTAAAAGTACTATGTTTATAAAAAAATCATTGGTTTATTATTTACAAAGACTAAATAAAATCAATCACAGTTCACAATTACTTATACATATATTGTCAACATAATATAACATTATAGATAATTGATTAATAGTACATGCTATCGCTTAGTTCAAATATTTGATTTTCTTTCAGTTTTCATTCAACCTAATCCATTAAAGGTTCCATAAAAGAATTGATCTTAATTATGAAAATTGTTTCCGCACTAAGTATTTTTATCCTCAACGAACGCCTGGGTGTCACAGGTTCGGCTCCTACACTCATGAAGGCGTCAGGCAACACTTAGTCTCTTTGGAATCGTATCTTCAAAGCGGATGCACCGATTTAACTGGAATGGTTCTGTGTGTAAATCTGTTTAGCCGTTTGATTAGGTTGTGTCGGGGACTTATTTTACTTACTTACATTATATTTAGATACGACAAAATAAGTCGACTTTACTTTAAACGTGAAACGTTACGATGGAAGGATATTTGATACTCTTTTATTTATGCATGAAGTTTTAAAGGGATTTTGAGAAAATATTAACAGCGTATAGCTATAGAGAAAACATATATATTTACACTGGTTTAGGATTGGCTTTATTGTAAGTAGTTGGTATTGAAAACAAGGTAAGTTTTATTATGTTTTCAACCGAGTTTGAAAAAGGAAGAAGTTCTCAATTCGACTGTATTTTTTTCATATGTTTGTAACCTCAGAACTTTCGGCTGGGTGAACCGATTTTGATGATTATTTTTGTATTTGAAAGCTAGTACTTCCCGTGTCCAGTTCTGACAATGGCATCCATGAACCATATAAGACTTAAATTTTATGATAAACGCATTGACGTCGGTTGTCTACTTTTTAAAGTGAATTATTCAATATAAAGAAGACATACATTAATTTACCATTTTAGAAGTTTTATCACAACTATAAAAAGGACCAAAGTGAATAAAATTAAAAAAAGATTACAAAAATATAAACAACAAACTAATAAAATAGCAAGGTATATAACAGTTCTTTTATGCACTGAAGAGGAATGGAAGTCACTGAAACTAGGTTTGTTTTAATTACTATGGGAAAACATGTTCCAGCAATATCATGTTCACACATTTTGTTATCAACTTATCGTTATGTTTCAATTAGCTCCTAATTGACGGGACGGTCGTTATCCTAGTGTTAAATAAAACTGACTGCTGTAAAGGAGGTCGTGGTTTTGATTCCCTCACGGGTTAAAACTTGGGGTGATTCAAAAAAAGTTGTCCCGAGAATGTCGGTAAAGCCCCCGACACAGGAATTATTCCTTAGGCAGGATTTGTCTCTTCTATAAAAAAATAAAAATGCTGAGGTATTTATGGAATTGTCAAAACAGGCGAGAAAAAAGCCACCAGGTAAAAATCACCGCCTTGCACATTATACTTGTAACTTAATTAAACTGAGCAATGACCTACTACTTATACAATACTGACCCGAGCATAGCGATAACTGTTGTGTTTTTCTTCCGTTTTATAAATAAAGTTATTTTGCAATAATTGCATTATAAATGTTTGGTTCCTGCATTTATATTCGTAAAATATAAATATTTTGTTCTAATAAAACTAATTTAAAATTGATTCTTTGCGCAACTGAAAGGATTTGGTAGGGGTTAGGTAACAATATCATTAGTAAGTGTTAGGAGCAAGTATTGAAATTATCCAAATAATTAAATATTCTTATTTCTGGAACACAAATCCTACTCATAACCTATATACTTGATGTTAAACAAGCCTTGCCAAAACTGACTGACTTGATAAGCCTGTCAAAGTTTTATGTACGACGTACGTTTACTCTTCATCTGAGTGTTGGTGGTTGGTGGTCTAGTGGAACAAGATAAATCCGTTAGTCAAGTGATTAGTGCTCCTGACCCTGCAACAATAATTTTGTGATAAATGCCATCATTTGTTTTGGGTTTAATTTATCTATAATATGTATGTATTTAGAAACTAAATATGTTTAACAGAAGGTTGGATACCTGCCAAATTTTGTAGCAGACGGCCAAGATGTCTCAAGTTATTCTTTTTCGTTTTGTTAATCTTTATTATTATTATATAAAGTAATAGTATATCCTTGAAAAGGTCAAATATCTGTCAAAATTATTAAAATATTGCTCCTCAAAATTTCTTATCTGTATTTAAGTATCCTACACTCGTACGTAAGTATATAAGACCCTTATACAAGAAAATTACGGCTTTATATGTTTGTAAGGTGCATAGGATACCTAAAGATTTTAAAATGCAATGAAAACCAAACACCATCTGTTAACTCTAGGGGCATGCCAGCTCAAAATAAGGCAAATTTTAGCTATCGGAGTCTACAAGTGCGCTGCTCAGTATATCTCAACTTTGGAATGCCATTTTAAACGATACGATGTTATTATTAAGGTTTATTTAAAATGTAATATTCAATCTGTGGGCCGTATATCATACACGTTTGCGCTGGCCTTTACTTTTTTCTCTTTTTCATACATCTGTTGTAGGTAAATTTATTCTATTACTGACGTTGTTTCAACATATAAATGGATTAGTATTTCTCACTTATCATCTGTTTACAGGAGATTCGCAAGTGGCATACCTGTACATGATACGTCAATTCGGCTTTACTGAGGTCGAATACAGCGTTTATGGCACCATTAACATCGTCCTGGGTTTGTTTGGTAAGTTAATTATGATTATTTTTAATAGCACCTAAAGATAAAATCAGGTAAGGTTTGGTACTGTAAGTCGTAAAGACTTGACTAAGAAAATAAAATAAAGATATATAAAAAGGGTTATTTTGTAGCATTGCTTTTTTTATACACTGTTATTTTATAAACTGTTGATTTTAAAAACTATTACGCTTACATACACTGTAAATAAGTATTTCGAGTCTGGGTGTTCTATTCTTTGTGTTCGTGGTTTGTATATTGTAAAGTCCCCCAAAATAGGAATACTTCCTAGTGCCGGGGTTGTCTTTAAATAACAAGAAAATAAGACGTTTAATAGTGTGCACTTCTATAAATTACTGATTTAGCTACCAACGAGTTCTAAGAAAAGCTAATATGCATATACATATCCTATTTAGCGGGAAATGTACTAAAATATGAAGAATTGTATTCTTGACTAAAAATATATGAAGCGGTTATGTCGGACTCAAAACGACTAAAACCACACGGCTTACGTCTTATAGCCTATAGTCGGGAGTTAAGCCATGCCCTAGCAGGACTACCACACAATTCCCGACTATTATTATTTGTGTTTCTAAGTTGTTATAGAAAGATAATTAAGTTCTTAGCACAATTAAACCTAATAAATATGAAATATTGTATGTAATTGTTGTATTTTTCAATAAAAGAAATTTAGGTTGCTTTTTATAAACACATACAAAAAACGTTGCAGTATTAAGATATTAAATGTTTATCATAAAAAAATTAATCCAAATATGCATATTTTATGCGTAAAAAATAAAGTTATCTAACCAGCATTTTGACCTTTCACATCTGTGTATCAAAAATAGGCCAATCTCAATATTTTCGTAAAACGAAGTGCATCTCATTGCGTGAGCGCACTAACGTCGACTTTATCATGCTAGGTCAAGGATTGCGGCTTGCGATAGAGACATGCATTCATCACGCGATCATTTCAGATCACCCGAAAATCAACCGTATATCTCCCACTTTACAGTCCTTTATATTATATGTGATATATCTCATTAGTTTATTAATTATTTTTATCTAAACTAGTTTCGAATACACCATGCAGGTGATATTCATATCATTCTAAACCATATTTTCTGTATTTCACATATCTACAACTTTATTTCAAAATTAAGTAACTGTTTGCCATATTATAAAATCTAAATAATATATAACGGTTATTTTTTTATGAATTGGCAACCCACATGTTTGCTCCTCTGCCTTTTTTTATGATGGTGTGAAGTTACTACCGCCGCTCATGGATACCCAACTCTATCTATCGCAACTTAATCAAAACTACTAAAATGATAATGTCTTTGTATTTGAATTCACACACAGACACAGCACTTCTTAGAGGTCCTTCTTCTACACTATACTTCTTCGTATACGTACTATACGTACCTAGGTTTTTTTATTAAAAATCACCTAAGTCGTGTTGAGCTTCGTTTGACGTCCATCAAATAACACATTCCCAATATCTCAATTAATAAATAGCCAAGTGACAGTGGTGTTCACTTTTATTCAAAGAGGAACCGGGGATATCCAAAATAAATAAGAATGATATAGGGTAATTTGAATGAAATTAGCAAACCCCAATGTTACATAATATGTAAAACTTCATACGTAAATTCCACTAGCAACAATTTTGAAGGCAACATGACGATAACGTAGTGTGAATATTTCATCTCTTTATAGTTTTATTTTCTTAGTAAAAGTATAATTCTTCTTTGGTAATTGTAACAAAACGATATTTCCAGTATTTGGATCAAACAATATTTGTGGTTAATTAATAGATATTAATATTCAATTTTGAACGATTTTTTTTATATTTTTTTAATATCGATTAATATCGCTATATGCAAAAAAAATGTTTAAAAGATAGCCGCCATTATTATGACGTAATGAAAGCAGAAACACAGAAACATCAAATGTGCAGTGCATATTGACTGACCTTTATTGATTTTTCTATAACTAAAGGTAAAATTACAAATAAGTATAATTTAAAACCACAAATTCACAATATCAAGATATTTATATTGTTCGCTGTTGTTTGCATACAAAAACTTGTTTCCGCTATAATGACGTCACTCACGAGTAGAAAATGGTGGACAGCGTTTTAGGTCACCTGACATACATTTAATAAAGTTAAGATTAAATTTGGTTTTAAATTCAATAACTTTTAATTTAGAAAATATAAATAAATCTCGTTGTTTAGTAACAAAATAGTATTAAATTCGTTTTTCTTGTGGTAAAAACTCTATATATTACACACCTTAAAAACATTAGAATATTGTAATTACATATTCTTAAATCAGAATTTGTACAATTGGCGGCCTTATCGCGATTTGCGATAATTAACTGACTTACATATACACACTGTATACAAAACACATATCAATATTATTAATATTAATCATTGTATACCTAATACACATCTAAGAAATGCTTGGCATCAAGTTAGCAAGTAGTGACCCTTTATGTTTTTTTTAAAATCGGTTAGTCTTGGCGAGCCTGATGGGCAACGGCAATGCATTCCATAGACGTATGGCCTGTACTAAAAAAATCTGTCCATGAAATTTGTGACATGTGGTGGCATTTACAATGTCAAGTTTTCCGAAGACCTAAGAACCCTCGGATGTGTGCTTTGCAAGAATTCAAATCGTTCTTTGAGATAAAGAAGAATCTTAGGATTGAAAGTATACTATACAACAGTGAAAGGATGTGAATATCCCGTCGAAGGCGAGTTGCCAACCACTTGAGCTTATTTCGAAAGTAAAAAACGTGGTCAAATTTGCGCAATCCAAATATGAGCTTTATACAAAAGTTTTGAAGTCGTTCAATTTTATTATTTGGTGTTCGATGAGGTCAGGATAACTGGCATCTGCGTTACCAATAATTGGAAGAAGAAGGGATTACTTATATACAGTTATATTTGTTTATACTCTATAGTAATAACAAGCTTCCTAAAGGGTGGTAATGAAATAGTAGCTCTTGGCTTTGATGTTAGTTAAACTACGTTTCATTGAAGTAATATAAATATATAATTAGATGATAATTTTGACGTACTCATAACTGCGTAAGAGTAGTTGTTTAAAATAAACAATATTGCATTTATCAATTGAATGCGGAAAGGTCAGTTCAAGTTGAATGATTATCGATATATGTACGTTCAGAGTACGATGAGATTAACATAGTAAAGTTATAGTTGTACAATTAAGAGGTAGGCGTTTTAAAAGTCAAGCGTCTCATTCAATTCGATAACCTGAGATTTATTTTTAATCGCAATATTTTAATAGATTTAGTCTATTTGTGTGTACTTCTGCTTTAATGAGATAGGGTGTTAATTGAAGTATCGTTTGAGTGAAGAGCAGTTCAAGATTTTATTTACAGGCTCCTAACAATTTTCACAAACTTTATTTTACTTGGCCGAAATAATGGATATTTAAAATAATCTTTCAGTACAATACGTGAATTAAATAACTGATATTATTAAAGCAGACGTAAAATCAAGTCATACCTACATACGTGTGAACGTATGTAGGTATGACTTGATTTTACATCTGTTTGACGCCTGTATTCCCTGTATTTTGACAATCAGAATTTAGTCCCATTTCTGTCAACCGGGCACTTTATGACTGTATGCATACGGTCTGATAGATAACAGTCCGTTCTCTTAGCCGCCTTTTATGCCACCACTTGGAAGAGATTGGGTAGCCCTATTATACACCACCGTGAACCACACGGCTTAAGTAAATAGCAAAGTGTTTCGTATTTACGATCATTATATTTCCGATGGCAATTATTACAACAGTATTATCAGTTACTTCGTGATTATCCTAATGACAAACCGTAAATTTAATAATGGCTCTTTGTTTTTCTCTTTCCTTTTGAACAATTTTTTTTTAAGTGTTGCACAAACATTTTTATTTCGCATTTATTATGTGGTGTTGTTATAGTGTTTAAAAAAAGAGAATAACAAACATATATTACTTTCGTGATCGTAGGTCACCGAGAACACGAAGAAAAAAATAATTATTGATTTATCTATTTACTAAAAAATATTGTAAGAATATATTAGAAATGCATGATATACCCTGCTAAGTTACCTAAAACCTTAGTTTTTGAGATATAGTATTTTGAATGGTACTTATGGTTATTATTATTATTACCTTGGGGTCAAGGCGGAAGCTGGCCGCGAAAAATACATAAATCAACATTGTACATCGAGTAAGTCGCGGGCAAAAGCTTCTCTTTAAAAAGTATTGTATTCCTAAAAATTATTGATTACTTTAAAGAAAATCAATATAAAGAAAATAATTAACAAATCATCATCAGTCATTGTTCCAAATAATAATAAAAAATGTACTAGAAATATGACACAATACGAAAGTATTGTGTAATATTCTGTAAACGGAAACGTTTACCCAATGTCAGAAATACAAAATGGACAAAAGTAGTATAGATTTTTCGCAAGATAGTTAGATAGGTTTTACTTTCTTAAAATATACAATCTTATAATTGGTGGTAGTAGTCATGGTCCTTCTCCAGGGTTTGAAGAATCCACTTACCAATTTTTATCAAAATCAGTTCAGTAACTTGTTAGTGAAAAGGTAACAGACATACAGGTGGCTACTTTCAGTTTTATAATATTAGTATATTAATTGCGTAGGATTTTTGTAATATTATTTTAGTAACACTGCCATTGATTAACAAAACTAATGTTACTAAAATAACATAAAAGATCCGCACGAGGGTATTCATTTCATGGAGTGCTCAACAAATATTATGTATGTCATGCATGACATTTTAATTAAGTGTCACTCACTATTCTAGTCAACTAATAGGTGATTAGAATGCCGAAAGTAGTGTTGACCTCCCCGGTCAACACTACGTTTGTAAGAGATTATTCAAGAAAAGTATTAGCGAATGATTACGACAATCGACCTTCAAATACTTCTGAATAATGCATAAGAAACGGCGGATTTATTTATTTAGGCGACCAAGTATCAAAAGAGTTGAATGCATAACGGCTCTCTGTAAAGAAAACAGCAATAAAAACTTTAAGACAATGTTGTACCTGGGACAGGTATTTAAATAATAATCTATATACAATATATTATATTAGTGCTCATTTTGCTTGTTTGGAGTAGACTATTAGATATTATGAGGCTGGAACCTTCCTGGCACACCCAGACCAATGCGAGTAACAGGAATGCGACCCTTAGGAAACCTTTATAGTACTTATTAAAACCCCAGAATGGCACTGGCCAATAGCATGCTCTCACAGTACAAGTAAAAACTATTGTATTAGATATAGAAAGGCAGTTCTGCATTTTTTTATTGACAACACAAAACACCACCTGGTGGCCAGATATGCAAAAAAAATAGTATAATATGCATAGCTACATATACGTATAGCCAGCAACTTATTTAATTGCGGTGTATATTTCGTGTATAATTTTGCCAGTTGTAACTTGAGGATTTTATACTTGTCTGTAATAGTAAGTAACGAAAAGTTTCACTTACGAAAAGTAGTATTTTGACATTTGGAAAGAAAATGTTTCCTATATTTAAATAACATGAAACCTTTAAGTTGCACAAACGGAAAACAAAAATAATTTCATTTGTTTGTGTCATTGTTGTCGTCAATCCATTAATATAGCCATAACGCAGCCATTTGCAATAAAACATAAGTGCTGCCAATCTAATATTATAAATACAATGATTAAAATTATGGATTCTGGCACAATATAATTACGTACCGAATTTTAAAGGGTAATTTTTTTATAAGTTTTTTATTTACACGTCCAGATAATAAATCCTTTACCTTCATCAAAATAAAGTGTCTCAATATTGCAACACATTGATTTTAGTTTGTCTATCTCTTCTTTTTATGGCGCTGTACTCAACAAAAACACGTAATTTTCTTTTGTTCTAAGTTGCCATAGCATGAGTACAAGTAAGCCATGTTTAAAGAAACTAAGTCGTTGGCTAATTACTTGCACCAAATAAGACAAAGCGGGTGTGACATCCAAATATCAACATTTTTGTATAGCCAGAATTTTTCTAATGGTATCAAAACTGTTTTGTGATCAATTCTTAGTTCCACGACTATGCCCTACCTACCAATATGCCGATCAATGACCTATATTTATTGATATTAAATAAAACCAGTCCCATACAAACCAGCCATGGACAAGTTTTTGTTTTATTGAATTTAAACATACAAGTTACGAAAAATATTTCTCGACCGTAGAAGTAATATTTGTATGATAATATTCTTGTTCTATTCCAGGTACATTCTTCTGCATTTCTGTGCTGAGTAAAAGACTAAACGTGGAAGATAGCGCTATTGGTGCTTTAGCAGGTGCGAGCAGGATAGCAAGCTGTTTAATGTTTGCATTTGCACCTAATAGGTCTTGGTATTATGTAGCACCACTATTGAACATCTTTAGTCATACTGGTCTTACTGCTGTCAGGTCAATAGCCACAAAAAGTGTTCCAACTGAAGAAGTTGGTAGGTATATTTATAATTCATTAATATATTCCCTTTTAAATTATAATACCTATTATATTTTCTTGCTGTTGTCCAGAATTAGTTCTTAACTTCAAGACTAAAAGAACTTATTTTGCAACAACTTTTGGTCAGACTTCCTGGCGTTAGCCTATTGGAGATCCATGTGGATTACATGGTATGTGACTCGGACCCGCTCGAGCAATTTCATAAGATCTTTTTTTTTTTGCCACACTCCAGACGGCTTCATAGATTTCAACATATGAGGTATAATAAAGTATATTAATATGAGATATTTGAATCGTTTTAATAGTGTGACATAGAGTATAACATTCCAAGATAACGTCAGCAAAAGGAAAGATGAAGTTAAAACGCTAATAAATTAGTCGGGCTTTATGTTTTTTGTGAGTTCTATTAAATTATCAAATGCTCTCAAAAAAATACATTAAAACATTACTACACCTACATTACTGACTGGCTGTAGCTGGTTATTCTTTAAATAATAAGTTATGTTAACTGAACCTTGCCGAATACCTTCGTAGATAATATACTGACGCATTAATTCGAAATTCGTAATTTCCTCTTACCTTGGTTTACTTTATCAGGCAATAAATCGCTTTAAATGATGTGAATACAACACCGAAAATCATCAATTGCTTTGTCTCGTGGCAACCAACCGCCGCATAGTTAATTCCTTGACATATATTTGCTCTTACAATGTAAATTCATCTCTTTTTGGTTTTCACAATAAAAATATATAATATAAAAATATATATATCTCGGAGGCATTTGATATATCTTAAATTTATTTTTGATATCTATTTCAGTAGATAATGATTTAATAACACTATGCAATATTAGAACATATTAAACAGTATTACTTCACAGTATGTTTTTTTTGGGCTCGACTCTATGAATATGTTTAAAACTAGATTTTTATCACAGTTTAATATAAATATTTTTGTAATCATATATATGTATATATATATATATATATATATATATATATATTACTAAATAACCAAATTCCTCATTTTTATTTTATTGCGAAATCATGTAATTCATAACTATTTACATCATTTGTTTTATCTTTAAGTTTTTAGTACTGTTTGTTTTCTTAAAAAAAAAAAAGAATGTTAAGTAAGTGTAGTGAATGAAAGGGGTTTGTATTTCACTGTGCACGTATTTTAAATATGCAATTTTTGTAAAGAAAAGAGGGTGTGATAGAATAGTATAAATAAAAACTCCAAATATATCACACAGGGCCGACTGACCCCAAACTAAACAGAGCCTTTATTATCATAACCAGAATGCTGATAAACATACTTATATATTTCTAAATTTATACATAATATGTGAAACATTATAAATAATTTACACCCAGACACGAGTGGGTATTGAAGAAATTGTCAGTACCATCCTGACTAACCACTAACCCAACAGCCCAGTCGAATTAAAAAAAATCATGTAACACAAAGATTCATTCTGAAAGGCTGTTATCCTAATACGAATTCATCCCAAAGGACGTTAAGTTCGTGTATTACTAAATCAAAATCTTCTACTTACAAAACTTACTACCATCCTTCATTTATTCGTAAGCAAAATAAATGACGTATAAAATTGGTCCATAAAACGTTACACTTTGATAAGAGACAGTTTGAAAGGTCAAGAGCAGTTTATATGAGGTGGAAAGGATTAACACTTGTTGATATCAAAAAGCAATATTTTTATTTTTACTCTAAAATAACTTAGATAAATTGAATTTTTAGGTATAAGGAAATGTTCCCGATTGTATCTTATCTTATTGAAGACTTATTTTCTTACCTTCGGTATTGGATTGTGACTTTAAATGTTTTTTTAGGTTCGATATTATGTACATGACCTGAGTGGGAATATCAGTTTATTGGGGAAATATTAAAGTTGCGGAAAATGATTCTAAATTTTTGTATGCAATTGAAGTGTTTGTAATTGTTGTTGTAACGAAGTAGTCGAATGATAATAAAATAAATATTGGTTTAGAGAATGATAATAAAATAAATATTGGATTAGTGTATGCTTATCATATGTATATTTTATACACATACACTCACGTCTTCATTCCTGAACGGGTAGTCAGAGGTGTATTAAACACCAACATTTTATCAATTAGGATTTGGTAGAGTTTTATATTTTTAATGCTTGTTTGCCTCAATATAATAACAAAATATTTTTTTACTTATGATTACTTCTTCGTAGGTATTTGGCACTCTATTCTAAATTAATGGTGTCTTTTATAACTTTCTTGTAGTAGCGCAGTTTTACCTGTATGAACGAATAAATATGTCTATCAGTGCGTATTGTCTAACAAATAGAACTATTTCAAATATGTAAATCAATTACAGTGTTAAAGCTATATAATATTAAATAAAAAGCGGTTTACAGCGATCCATGGCCGGGCTACCTGACATAGCGAAAATACAATGTTGTTGCATTTTATAAACCATGTTTTTTTTAATACCCAAAGAATTTAGCTTTATATAAAATTGACTCAACAAGACTGTAGCATGTAGTTTGGTGGATTTAAAACGCTTTAAAACAACTGTTAAACGTATGAGATATATGAAGAAAGAGAAAAAAGTTGAAATGTATTGAAGAAATTAATTTAATTTATTTTGTTCCAGCTAAACTAAGTGCTCTCATGGGAGTGACCGAGGCCATAGCGCCTTCAATATACATGCCCTCTACCAGCTACATCTACATGTCAACAATCGACAGCTTTCCCGGTGCCTTTTACATGTTCGATGTAGCACTGACTATCGTCGCTTTGGGATTGTTCGCGTAAGTAAAAATTTCTGGGAATTTTGTTTAGGATACAAATACTGACTGGTAAATTAACTGGCCTTTTGGTCTAATGGTTAGTGATCCTGACTGCTAAGCCAGAGATCGTGGGTTCGGTAAGATAAATAAATATATTATGACTATGATCATTAGGTTTGTGTCTGGGTGTACTTTTGTATTACACCCAGACATAGAACAAAAGAAAAAAAATACTGACTGACTTAGTAAAAAAATCAAAATCAGAATTATTTCAATCGCCTTAAATATGCAATATATTTTTTTTAGTTTTATATACAAAATAGAAAGTGTTTGCTAGAAGATATCTCTGTTTCTAAAAGTCAATTTGAAAATTGGCATTCAGTTCACAAGGCATGAATGGGCCGGCTCGACCGGTACTGTACCACGGCCTCACAGAAAACCGGTTGTGAAGCAACACTTGCGATGGATTTCCCCGATATGAGTGAGGTTGCGGAGGCCCAACTCTCCCTCTCCTTTTTCCTCTACCCTGACCCCCTGCCCCTTTTCCCATCTCCTCAAACCCCTCCTATCTTTCCCCTCCTCGCTTACCCTCATCCCTCATCACCCATAAAGGCGGGCAGTGCACTTACTACTCTCGAGTTGCAAGTGTTCGTGGATGGCTGTTGTCACTTACCATCAGGTGATCCGTCTGTTCGTCTGTCCCCCTATAATATATAAAAAAAAACAGCATTCAATAAACCGCTTGTTGCGGAAGTTTGTATAGTGTGTATGTTGAAGCGTTATTTAAGTTTCATCATATACGTAATTTCAATGTTATGTTATTCTTTATTTTTATTATACTAATTACGTAGCATACCGTCATAAAACCAAGTGCAATGAACGCACTTTGGAATTCTTGAATTGCTGGTGTGCATCGAACATGAAATCGCTCACAATCAGGTGACAGGTCTATTGCCTCCTTGCACATAAAAAATTGAAGATGTAAAAAACAAAATTGTATTGAAACTGATTATAAGAATACAAGTAAATAGGATGGTAGGAGTACGGAAGTTTGAAATTTCATTTTCAGATATGAAGCGTGTTTAATTAACATTATTTTTTTGAAATCAAGATAGTCATAATATTATAAAATATAAAAAACTTTACAAAAAAGTATTTCATGTTTTATTTCAATGCGCATTTCCTATCTATCATATCATATCATATCTTTGCGCAATATTTTTAAAAGTAAAAATGTATAATTTAAAAAAGGATTTGTATTTTCTCTGGTATGGTATGGTTTCATGATCAAATCCTGTTTTGGTTACAATACTCGTAGAATCATCGCAGGAAATTGTTTGACGATTGGTTAACAAATTGCTTAACGGACATAGAAAGATACATACAGTTGAACTAAAAACTTTTGAAGAGAGAAATTTTTGAAGTCGGTATCAATATATCCTGACTAGCTTATCGAATACTCAAATGAAAAAGGTTCTACTAAACTAAAAAAGCGGTAATCATGGGATCTTTGCTAAATTCGAAATTAAACTATGTTCAGGTAGCATAGACATAACATTAAATAAAAATAATTCGTATTGGGGGCAGTTCAGCTTTGGCCAGACGGGTCGGTATAGGTTATTATTTATCCTTCTCCTTCTCTTGCAGTAATATGAACTGTTTGATTCACTTCTTTAGTCAGCTCTTACGACACTATTAGAACCGATAGTGATAGTAGTTTGTATTCATATTATTTCAAATACATATGTACACTCCCGCCTGTAACTTCTATTTTTATATATCATCCTTACCGGGACCGGTAGGGTGTTATATCGGACTCAAACCTACTATAACCACACGGTGTTTCGTCACATAGAATTATTGACAGGGTGTACACCCCGTTAATAAAAAAGAAAGGAATTCCCTGTATCCGTAGCACACCTGGCCACCTGTGTATGGATGGCAGGATTCATGTTCATATAAGGCTACTCACTGTTATGGCCGTCGCAAAGTCAACAGCTAATCAATTACTTAGCCTACTGCAGTCAGCTGGAAGTGGCCTCTCCACGTCCAGTCTATTAATTCGCCCGTCGGCAAATTTGCAACTTCATTTTTTATCCTGAGCATTGCACTTAAATAATATGATCATAACTTTATCTAAACTCGTATTCAATAAAATTCTCTGTCAGTTCAAAGACGTGATATAAACAAAGTAAAAAAAAGTTGAAGGCGAGAAAAAATGTCATTCGGTTTTTATTAAATTTTTTAAATTCATTGTCAGTATTATCTTTATCGAGATTTATATTTTAATTCGTGTTAACTTTTAAACGTATGTTTTAAAGATGAATATTATTATGAGCCAGTTACTGAAGATAAGTGCAATATATATACATATATATATATTATCGATAAAATTGTAATTTCAACCGTAGGAATAAAAAAGAATATTATAGCCTATATGAGTTCACAGACACTTTCTGTCATGTGTGAACATTAAAACAAGCTTCCTGTGTTCTATAATCTTTAAAAAGGAGGTTCTCAATTCGAATCAATGCTTTGTTTTTGTGTATATTATGCGATATCTCCGACATTGGTGATCGGATTTCAATAATGATTTTTAATTAAATAGGTCATACAAAAATAAGTAATGGAAAACTTATTTTGTTAAATCATTAGGTTAGTAAAAATTACGTAGATGACGTATTTAAAAGTAAGGTATAAACAAATTAAACTCTACTATCTAAAGTGTATTTCACATACAGGGTGTCCTACAAAATACGACACTTATTTTAACCACTGAAAATATACATTCCTAGCCTGCGGTTGTGAAAAAAATGTGACAAGAAAGAATACAATAAGCACCATAAAGGTTATGGCCATTTTAATTTCTAGGTATCATCACCTCCGTTTCCCGTAAATGCAGATGGAATGTGTAAAGTGAAGTGTTTATAGTTTAAAAACTTAATTTTAAGGAATTTCTTAATTATATTTAGAAATATTATGGTCATATTTCTTTTGCATGGGTTATTTTTTCCACAGGTGTTTTATACTGCAACTGCATGCTAGAGATGTATTTTTTTTTGGCTTAAATAAGAATTCTATTTTCTAGGACACGCTGTGTGTTACCTTCTCGTAACATTAATAAACCGGTTTAAATAACCTCATTAACGAATACTTAAACATACTCGTAGTAATGGTTCAAATAGAACTATTATAAATTAAATAGTACGTTACCTAAGATGTTATTGGCTGAGATAATATGTTTAAACAGTTTTATAATTATATCACAATGAAAAAACGATATATTATGGGTGTAATAAAATGTGTGTATTAACAAATATACGAGGTCTGTTTATCATCAGTCTAACTACCAAGTACAAGCTCTGTTTAGTTTGGGATCAGATGGCCCTGAGTGAGATTTCTACTAATATTAGAGTTATTCCGCTGTGATCATTTAAAACAGATTATAATTCCGTAATTGAATCACTTTCATTATTATTTATTTTCTGCTCTAATCGGGTCCCCCGTGGAAGCTATTAGTAATAAATCAACATATTTTATGAGGCTCTCATACACACTTATTTCAAAATATATGTTTGTACAATCAGCTACAGAATTTTTGTAGGTTTTACTGTTAGTATCTATTACATTGTGATGAATCTACATATTATTTTTATTAGAAACTAGATTCAAAAATTATACCTACTTACTAGCTGTTGTCCGCGACTTCGTCCGCGTAGATATTACAATTTAACCCATCGGTGATCCATCAGTAATTTGTACTTTCATAATAAATTCCACCCCCTCTTTCACCATATTTAACTAAAACTATATCCTTCCCCGGGAATTAAAGTACCTTGATACCAAATTTTCAAAATCCAAATCGGTTCAGCGGTTTAAGTGACAGAAGGTATATTTAAGTGACGTGCAGTGAATAAAGACAAAAAAAAACTGCCTACCCTGGCAAAATGCTAATAAAGTAAAAAAAATGACTTGACTGCGCTGTACGCCTCTCTTTCGACTACCCCACCCCCCTCTCCTCATCGCCCTATCCCTCATCACCCTCAAAGTTTGATTGCACGGATAGCGTAACGGTTTAAGTGGTCAACTTGCCACTATACTACCACACCGAGTGTTGTGGGTTCGATCCCAGCACGGGACAACGCTTTGTGTAATCCTCAAATTCTTGTTCTGAGTCTGGGTGTTTCTTTGTGTCCGTTTCTTGAATGTTTGTGAAGTCCCCCGAAAAAGAAGAATATTTTGTTGAGGTTGTAGTTTGGGGTTGGGGATCCATCCGGCATCAAAGTGGTCTTGCGGTGCACTTCAAAGTCGAAATGCCCATCGTCGTGGACCGATCGGTTAGGAATATGTCAATATAAATAATAATAATTTTGTGACGGATCCGCTTTAGTTATCAAAGTGGAAAAATTCAATTTATTTTACTGTCAGCTCATATTGTTTACACATCTGTATGTCATGTGTTGTATGTCTATGTAAAGGCTGTGTTTTCTTGACTATTAAATAATATTTTACATTTACTTTATTTAACATTTAACGTATGATCTGAGATACAAGCAAATATTTTATGTCCCTATTAAAAAATAATTTAGGTTCATAAATATACTCCTAGTTGAAACTACTCTAGTACAAGCGCCAAAGGCATTAGTCATTTAGACAGTCAGTCATCTTGAAATCAATGGTACATTAATTTCAAGGTGACTGACTGTCTTGAAACACAAATAACATAAAATGTGTTTGTCAAGGTGTTAACATAAATAACATGAAATATGTTTTTAATACACACATTGTTATTCCACAGGTTTATTTACACTCTTGTTAAGCGGAGAAACAAGGTCGTCTCGGATCCAAGTAAAAAACAAGAATACGCCAGATCGAACGAAGTGTCACGGTTTTGAAGATATATAGGTATTTATTGAAATGTAAAGATTTCTTATGATCTGATTAAATGAAAATTCTGAAACGGTTTGCCATTGTGCTGCTATTCAAGATGTAAATCAACAACTGACTGCATTTACAATTGTTAGATATATATTTGTCTGACAAATATGGTATAGTTTTAAGTGAATTTAAAATATATTATTAAAAATAAAATATAGTAAAATTATTGCCTGTTATATGTGCAGGCGTTACATTGCTACTACATACTCTACTTGCATTTTACGGTTGATCTAATTTTTATTAAAAAGTAAAATGTTCTTTTGAATATTCATTCCATTCACATTCTTATGAATTCTTCAAAGAAGGAGCCAATTGATAATGATAAGAAAAATAAAACGACAATTGTAAACTATTTTTAGAAATCTTAATACCCGACTTAGTAAAATAATTTAATTTAAGCATAGTCATCTACCCAATAAGCAATCTCTTCCCAGCAGCAATTGTAGGGATACTATAAAAAAGCCTTCTATGTAGATTCATATTCATTTGTACCAATATATGTAGACACACACAAAGATGATATGTAAATACATAGATAAGCATATATATTGATAGAAAAGTATACATAAACATGATAAATATATACTCAATAGTATGTCACAAGGAATTGTAGTGCTCTTTCACTAGTCTGTTAAAATTGGTTAAGGTTTGTGCACATCTAAGGACCAGTGGCAAGTCATTTCACAGACGGACAGCCTTCACTGCTGAAGAGCTGTTCATAAATTTTATAGTACGTGTCTCCATTTTTAACCTAAGATTCTCAGACAAGCTCAGGAACCTTAAATGCGTAGTGTTTAAAAATTTGAAAGGATTTTTAAGGGTAGAGGAAAGCGCTAGGATTCAACAGAATATTGTAAAAAGGTGAAAGTATATAATTAGTGCTATTACTCCGGTTGAGCGGGCTCCTTCGTTCTGCAAGTTCTACCACAATAAACTCCTTCAATAGTAATGTTATTATATACTTACTATAAATTACGATAAATGTTTTTTTAGTTGATTTTAATACCGGTCGATACATTCAAGAATAAATTTTAAGTTTTTTTATGAGGGTTTCATCAATTTTCTTTGTGTCAGCTGCCAATTCAGGATCTTCGATAAATTTGCAGCTAGTGTTGCTCATTTAATTTTTATTTCGTTTTTTATTTTATTTTATAAGTAATTTCTCAGATTTTAATATAAATGTAATAGAGTTCCAAGAGTTTCTTCTTTGGGTAGAATAGATAAACTGTATCATAAATTTTGTTTTTTAGCTTGTCTTCATACTGAGATGTCATTAAAATCTTTAGCATCATTTAGCATCACAAATGTAGTAATCCATCGTGGATTTGGTCCCTGTAGCTGTGTTACACACGTTACCACCATTGGCAGCAGCATGCATTTCATCTTATAATCTCTTGAACCTAGTGTCACGAAAGTAGTAATAAAGTTATTAGCCGTATATATATATTTCATTTCTTCACACGTAGTTTCTTTAACAAATCTTAAAAGGATAGTTCGGCACTAAATAGGAAATAATGGAGTTGGATTTTCTACAAGACTTTATTAGTTCCGTATGTTATATGCAGAGGCGCTGATGAACTAACTAAAATGTTGAAGTCTGATCCACTGTCACTTTCGAGTTTTTGTTTATATTGTGCCTGTTGCTAAAAAATAATGATATAACCGGCCCCATTTTCGTATCATATGAAGTGTAGTGTACTCGTAAATGTAACTTCAGCTCAGTCTTCAGATACGCAAATTGACTCTTTGGGAGGATAGGATATCACGTATTTTTGTAGTACCGAATAGTATGAAAGGTTTCCCGTTGTTTCCCTGATTATTTAATATTCTTGTTAAATTGCTTTCACAAATATTTTGAGAGCTCTTTACAAATTTTTTGCGGCTGTCTCTGGGCTTTAAACTGCTTTTAGATATTCATGAGCTCGATCTTGATTTTGCGTTATATGATACACGATGCATTTCTCTATCTTGAAGCCCTTAATTTCATTTGAGCGGCATAATGAATTTTATTAGTGAAGACATGTTTTACATTGAAGGAACAAAATAGATTTCGGTATAGTATTTCAAAAACAAGTAAAATAATGAAAGTTTCTGAATCCACAGAAAAACATTAATTATTGTTGCACAATATCAGATGGCAAAATCTTTGTAAATTGTTTTGTACATAAAAAAACTAATTATAACCGATATTCCACATAACACTGATAACAAACCGATCCTTGCGCTTATTGCTTGTGGTATAAACTAACAATTACATGATAACAAGCCGCTTTATGGGGGGGGGAGTATTTCTATTTACATATGGGCCAGCTAGATTGATCTAATAGCCATGTATGGGTCAGCTGTTAGAAAAACTCGCTAGAAGTTTCCGGATATTTGATTTTGATTTTTATGTAAACTTAATTGACGACTTTGATAATAGTGATAATGATCGTTTTTTTCTTCTAATAGCCAAAATGATAGTTTTGTTTGCATATCTTCACTTCAAGATTATGTTCAGTATACATTTTCTGATGTTCTAAGGAAGTTTAATGTCATATTAATGTTAAGAGTGCTCCAGCTCATTTCTCTGATATGCTGGCTACCTTTGACTGTAAGAACACACATACTATCCTAGTTTACGAGACATGATGAAAACCTTGCTTATCTTTCGCATTTATAATACTAATAAATACAAAAATGACTCTGTGTTTCTGTTTGCCATTGTAATAATGCAAATATATAGTAATCAATATATATGTATAAACGTAAGCAAACATCAAGAACTAAAAGGTAAACAAATTTAGACTATATAAGCATATTATCTAGTCCTATGACTATATCTGAATTATAGGACTAGATAATAATTGTGCTGTAATTACACTATTGACTATAAATACAAATTCAAGTAAATCTAAAGGAACTCCCTTTACCTTGCTTGCTACCGATTTTCGGTGTGCGGTTTTCGGTCGCAAGCAATAAGTACAACAAGTACTACAGGGTCATTCTGCTTTTGGTTTTCTATATTCCATTTTGATCTGATGTATAATAATATATACATATATAAAAATGGAACTTACTCGTAATTATATAAATGAATTAACATAGAAACAATGTATGACTTTCTTACAGAAAGCTTTTTGTACAGACCATATACTACATTAAATCTGACATAAAAAAAAACATTTGAACGACGATTGCGTCAGAGTGACAAACTCTCGAAATAAATAAAATACATGGCAATTGTTTATATATTTGTAATTGACAGCAGACTATTTAAAACATATAATAAAATACAAATTCAGACGTGATTAAATATTTTTTTGTCATAATTAATAGAAAATATACGCCCAGGGGTAGAAGTACGTTAAGCAGCTATAGATTACTCTTGTATTTTGATGATGATGAATTCACGTCATTTAATAAGATCTTTGTACTCATTATATTACTATGGCTACGTAAAGTTCTAACTTGGATATCTAATATACCTGAGTGTTTACTGACTGATAGTAAATAATTATCTTTTATTTGCTAATGACTTATCAAATTCGTCTACAACAGCGATTAGTGTTTATTTATTTATTCAAGTTTTATACACAAATTGTAGGGCATTTGTACATTAAATCTTTAAAGATAAAACCATAATTACGAACTAAGCGATGGGACTTGAGTATAGTTGCTAGTTACACACAGTATAAGCTTACTTACAGATAAATAAATATATAAAAAAAAACAGACAGACAAACATAACTACACACAGATAATATACGTATACAAATATGTAAAAATATACAAATACTAAACACGAGCAAGTTGATTCTGCCAATTGTCTGAATATGTACTCATTTACGTTAAATGAGTAAGGATTAGTGGCCATCTTAATTTTGAGAGGAAGCGCATGCCAAAGTAGAATAGACTGAACAATGAAAGAAGAGCCGACTATGTGTCCGAAATGTGAGATTGGCAAAAAGAAGGATATTATTTGTGTAGCAAAGGTTTCTGTCGTGATGGCTGAAAGACGGAGCACTAAGGATAGTGAATAGGACTAGGAGAGCTTGTAACTTACGGCCGAATAAGCAAAATCTTAAGTTGAGTACGGAAATATCACACATGATCATATTTACGAATGTTAAATCTACATAAATCCAATGCAGTTACTAAGAAGACTGTCTGGTTAATTGAGAATATCTGCATGCAGGTAATAACAGCACACGTCACCCCAGTTAATTATTGGGAACAGTAGCATATTTTTTTAAATTTTATTTGATATAAAAGTGTATTTCATTTGTTTTGTTAGATCCAAAATTAATTATCACAAAACTCTTCTTTCTAGTGCTATTTCACGTGTATATTTTGATACTATATATTTCGATATTGGATCTTAATTTTATACTATTGAGATTGAGATCTCTATCTTATTCTATCCGGTTAGAAATTACAATCAGACGGACTGTACACTGACAAGTCAATCACCCCACCGACAATCCATTCCAAGTATGCGTAGATAATGGCCATACTAACATATTAAAACTTAATGCATTACGTAAGTCTTCCATAATCTGATACACTGGTGTTATGAAGGCTATCGAAACAGGACTGGGAATATATTGAGTATCCAATTACTCAAGAGAATTCTAAAGGAATATATGCATTGTTATCTTGTGTGTTTTATATTTATTCAGATGAGAAACAACTAGGTTGAACGCCCTACTATCTGTCTTTATCACAAAGAACAGGTTTAGCAGTGCTCACAGAAAAAAGAAACATATGTATTCCTTGTCCCTTCTACAATATAAAAACTGTAGAATAGAATGCAAATTGTATAACAGTTTTTAGTTTGTGAGTAAATAGGTAATGAAAACACCCAAAAACTAGTATTTATTCTATTTACAATAATGGTAACTAGATACATAAAATAGTGCAGTACTTAATAAAAAAAATATAGCCGTTATTATCACAAGCTAAACCTTCCGTTGTCGTGGCCCTATGCCATAGGTTGTCCCGAAAAGAGACGGAATAGTAGGGACGGAATAGTTCGTATTTAGCGCAGAGTACAAGCAAACGTTAGGTAAGTGCAATAGGTAAAATAAAATGGGTTTAAGAGTTCAAGTATCCTGTAATAAAGACATCGTTATCGCTGGAAAATAATATCAGCAAACAAATTACCAAGCTATTCAAGCATAATACCAATATCAGCACCATAATTATAGACAAAACTCGCAAACTTTTTCAAAGGCACATTCGAACAGCATTTGGGCGCTCGATTTTGCTACCCTAAGATTCACCCATTACAAGCTAACAGATGTACTAAATGTCTCGTGGTATTATTTTAATTTATTTGATTCATTAAAGTTATACTTTAGCTTTTTGGGTAAATTATTGTTCTTAAATTTAACAAATATTTGAAGTTCATTTTTAACCGATAATCCCCGATATTAGTACTGAAACTACGTGTAGGTGTAACAAATTGTGTATAATAAGTGCTTGTATATGTAAAATTTTCAAGTAGATTGTGATAGAAGCCCATAGTCACCCACTTACGATACTCACGGGTTAAAATGGTTCTAGTCTTTGCCGATATCTGTGTAGTTGTGCCGATAAATAATATTATTTGTCATAACACCTAATAATTCATATTTTCTTAAAATTTTACTCTGTCTGGCCATAAACACTGTTACAATTAAAATAAAACATACTATTATATTTGAATTTGGAATCTGTCACTCTTATATGAATATTCATTATTTTCTCATTTTCGTGCAAATATGTGTTAAATATTTTTGTGACATTAAAATGGAGTGTGGTGACAAAGAGAACTGAATTGCTGTGCATAGCATAGCATTACACAAAGAGCATACCTTCTTGGGAACCCAAATGGAATTTTTGAAACTATTTATCTGCTTGGTATTAGTCGAATGTTTGCGTACCGGGCTATTGATAGCTACAATGAAACCACCTCTGTTTGTCACAGAAAAAGATATGGATATCATCAATGGAGATCACTTTAAATGAACTTTGTATATTTTTCATGCTATTATATTAATTTACATATAATCTAACACATAAAATACAATACAATACTGGGCAAGAAATAATGCACATCGACCTCTAGAAAGCGACAATCGGCTAATTTCGGATTTGTAGAGCGTTGTCCCTTTCGCAAGAAATACTAACAGTCCGGTATCTATTAAGAGCTGTTAAAGAATTATTGTGAGTTGCTTATTTTGATATTATTCTTTTATTTTTTTACAAAACAATTTATTTTTTCTGCAAGTGTTGTCCTTAGATTATAGTAAAATAAAAAAAAAACATGTATGTTTACTTATTGATTTATTTATTTTGAAAAGTGATACATTCTGACAAAACAATTATAAATCCTCAATTCCTTCCGATTCACTATCAGTGCTCTCAATGAAGTCAATATCATTGTCGCTATCAGCCGTATTTATTTCCAGTCTATAGACGTGAAATCTTCGATATTCATTCTCACATTTAGTTACATGATCGCAAACCTTTTTCCACTCTTCAGTCCTAATCTTGTTTACTTTTTCTGCCAATAATGTTTTTACTGTAGTTAAATTCATACTCAAATTTCTAGAAGCTACATAACCTTTCAGTTGAGACCATATATTTTCAATTGGATTAAAATCCGGATGATACGGTGGCAATCGCAATACAGTGTGCCCATGTTCAGCAAGTATTTTGTCCACAGAAAACTCTGTATACCTCTCCTTATGCCGACATATTTCATGCCTGTTTAACCAGTTGATCATTTCCCTTTTAATGATGTTTGAATTGGGGGTCTTCCAACATATTTATTGTGATAGAGTGCGTTGTCGATAACTAGAACAGAATAATTGGGTATATTAGGAATTAATTGATTAAACAGCCATTTCTCATAGCTATCGTTATTCATTTCATCGTGATAATTACCTTTAGTGTCCGTGGATTTATGCATTAAAAATGCTCCAGGAACAAAGCCTTTTTCATTTCTCGCATGAACTATTATAAAGCGTTGACCTTTTAAGTTGGCTTTTTAACACCTTTTTTCTTATCATCACTCCAAAATTTTCTTTTCGTGTGTGATGTATGTATGTAACATATAGATTATATTTTTTCCTGTTTCGCGAAATTCGCGTATTTCATCAAGGTATTCCATTCGTTCGAGACTTACATCATGCTCTTCCATTAGAACTTTGCCATTATCTTCCATTTTAGTGAACCAAAATCCCATCTCATAAAGTATTTTTCTCAACGTTTTTTCAGATCCATTGTTATTAATAGCCTCCGATAGTTTCACTTTTTATGATTTTACTGTAGACAGTACATTAAATCTTAAGTAAAAACAACATAATCAAAATCGTTTATATCTAAATGAAATTGCTTTTTTGATCTACATTTTTTCGGGGTACTGAACTTAATTGCAGTAGAATCTGTTTCCGTACTGACTTCGTTTAATATATTGTTCGAAGTTCTTCTTGGAATTCCACTGTCATTCGTAACTCGCTACTGTACCTTCTTAAAATAGTTACATACGTCTTTATCTTCATGATTTTAAAATTAGTCGGCTTCAGTTAAAAAATATTTATACACTTTGTAGACAATTTCGCGTGCCTGGCCATGTACGCGTGTGGCCTGTCTCTCTTTTTCCTAAAGATGCCATAGTATAATGCTAAATAATTTAAATTTGGGGGTGTTAACAACTCTCTATATATATTCTGAACTGGACGCGACCATACTAAACCGCATTTGTCAAACGACTGACAAAACATAACAAATGTAGTGTGCGAAAGGGAAAATGCTCCACAAAGCCAAAATTAGCCGAATGTCTCTTTCTAGAAGTCGATGTGCATTATTTCTTACCCAGTACTGTAAAAAATGTTTTATGCGATAGGAAGAAAGCTTTTACTTTTTAACAATATTCATGGCAAGACTAACTTTATCTCGAAAATCTGACTAATATTGCCTGATATTATAATGTTTCCTTACTTCATAGACTAAACGATAATTGAGTTTAAAAATTAAAGCTTGTGTCTTCTGGAAGTACCTCAGAGTTTTGATAATAATCGGTGAGTAACTAACGAAATTTAGAAACTTTGACTTTGAATAGTTTTTAAACAACATGTCCAAATTTCATGCAATAGGGGAAAATATCTAGTTATGTTACTCCCTTCTGATAACTGAAAATTCGAGTTTTCTACCTACAACAAAGTCGAAAATATCCTGAATGGGTTCAAGAAAAGAGGATACCTCTGTGCCGTTTTGCTCGACAGTGGCAGTGCCTCCAAATAATAGAAGCTTGAAGCTAACAAAACTTGTTCTTCTTCCAATACGTAGATCCTACGGAGAAAAACAGTTATAATTTTGGTAAAATACAACAAGTAACTAAATACCTTATATAAAATTTAAATACTTCCAACAATATTTATTCTGCCTTTCGCCGTAGTATGTAGTGATTAATCCCTTCGGTACCATATAAATAGGGCCAAGCCCTAATTTAGTAATTTAGTTGAATCAAAAGTTTGTGGAATTAACCTGACTGGCCAGCATTCCCTGAGATTTTAAATATTTTAAGGGTAGATTGTGGTTGTATTCTGCTCATCCTACACTAATAAAATACATAAAATAATCTTTAGAAGATATTGCTATTAAAGGGAACTTTTTTTGTTTTAGAACATGATTTTTGCATTAGAATATAAACTTTTAGTCTCATAAAGGTCGTGTTGTATGTTTCTACAACAGAAATGAGCTGCAATTCTAGGTCATAGGTGACAGGTATGTCAAATATAGTACACACTTATCGCAATAGTACGATAAGTGTTATACTATATTTGCTACTTTTAGAAATTGACGGCAATTCAGAAAGTGTCTGTCGTGCCCCGAAATGGGTAAACTATACACTTATCGTAAGTAATTAGTCCATCACCTTGACAAAATGTTAAAACTATTGATAAGTTAGAACTAAATCAGAAAATCATAACATTGCGCAATATTTTTAAGAATGTACCTCAGATAATTCAATTTAGTGGATATTTACTATAAAGAGGGGTATGGCATAATATCCTTGCTCGAAATAATCTGTACGAATGCGCTCCTATGCAGAAAACTTTTACAATATTGCCTAATGACATTCTAATACTGCACGGTCGAGCCAATCCACAGACATTTCTTTATGAAGGTGTTTACTAAGTTTCAAAAGTTAATCAACTAAGTAAGGCATAAATATAGTTATGTCTGTTCGTTTTTGTGATCATTTGTTAAATTTATACATACCTATGGAGATGTATATTTTTTCCATTATCTGTATTCACCACCTGCGAGTCAATGTGTGATTTGTGTTGTATATTATATATTAATCATAGGTTAGATCTCGCCCACAGGGGGCAGCGGTTGTCAGCTGCCCCATCGCAGCGGCCCAAAAGGTCGCTGATGGACGTACCCTCCTGGTTGGGGGTTTTCTGAGGGCGCAGGCACGACTCCTGCAGGCCCGGCCGGCAAGGTGCTTCCGGTGCCTGTCGGTGGGGCATGTAGGCGTCCAGTGTACGGCGGAGGTCACCATAGGTGACCTCTGTTTCCGCTGTGGCCAGCCCGGTCACAAGGCGGGGGCTTGCAATGCTTCGGTGCAATGCTTCAGATGCACAGCAGAGGGCAAGCCTGCCAACCACCGGGTTGGCAGTAAGACCTGCGCCGGATCGAGACCGAAGCCGGGAGGCCGGCCATCTGTCCCCAAACCGGCGATGGATGATGCCGCTCTAGAGCGGCATCATTCAATAATGGATTCCCATCTCCGCATCCTGTAGGCGAACGTGGGCCACGGTACCGCCGCTCAGGATCTTCTGCTCCAGAGTATGGCACAGTGGTCCATTAACATTGCCGCTGTCGCCGAGCCATACACCCACCGGTTTCTCGGGCCAGCCTGGGAGACCGACTTGGATGGCTCGGCGGCACTGGTACACCCCTCCTTTTGCCGTGGTTGCAAGAGAACGGGGTTGCATAGCGGCGGTGGTTGGGGATATATCGGTCGTGGCCATTTATTTCACGCCGAACCGAGACATAACTGAGTATGAGCAATGGCTCGCTCAGTTGGCCGTCGTCGTCGACGCCTGTCGTCCTCACCCGGTTCTTGTGGTCGGGGATTTCAACGCCTGGTCAGAGGCTTGGGGTTCTCGGCGCACAAACCAGAGGGGCAGAGCTCTGGAGAATTGGGCCGAAAGACTCGGTCTAGTTCTCCTAAATCAGAGGGCCGTACCCACGTTCGTGACGGCGAGGGGCAGTTCAATCGTGGACATCTCGTTCGCGTGCCCTTCGCTGGCACGCCGTGTTCAAGACTGGCGCGTCGTGGTGGGGGAGGAGACTGGTTCGGATCACCGATACATTCGGTTTGAAGTCTCCGCTCCCACGAATGGCGTGCCGGCCATACCGGCTCCACCTGAGCCACGTTGGGCGCTCAAGCGTTTAAATCGGGAGCTCCTGCTGGAAGCCGCCATCGTACAGGCCTGGGCCCCTGCGCCGGATGGGCCTGTTGATGTGGGTGCCGAGGCACAATGGTTCCGGGAGGCTATGACTCGTGTCTGTGATACGGCGATGCCTAGGGCTAAGCCCAATACAGCGAGGCGCCGGGTCTACTGGTGGTCGCCGGAGATTGCAGGGCTGCGACAGGCCTGCGTGACCGCACGCCGCCGGTGGTCCCGGTTCCGCAGGAGGCGTCGCCGTCCTGCGGACGCGGTCACCCGAGAGGCAGAGCTGCTGGTGGAATACAGGGGTGCCAAGAGAACCCTTCAGGCAGCGATAAAGCGGGCCAAGAGTGAGGCCCGCTGCGAGTTGCTGGAGACACTGGAGCGGGATCCATGGGGGCGCCCTTACCGTATGGTTAGAGGCAAGATGCGCCCGTGGGCCCCGCCGTTGACCCGGTGTCTTCAGCCAGACCTGCTTGAGGGGGTCGTCGGCGCCCTGTTCCCATCACGGTTGGTGGAACACACCCCACCACCGATGGCTCCGCCTACGACACCTGAGGTGCCTAACGTGGATGATGACGACGTGCCTGAGGTCACTCGGGCAGAACTAGCGCTGGCGGTGCAACGGCTGAAAGCTAAAAGCACCGCCCCAGGACCCGATGGCATTCCAGGCCGAGCGTGGGTCCTGGCTCTAGATAATGAGACGCCGGCTCTCGAGCCCCGACTGAGAGGGTTGTTCAGCGCATGCCTCGAGCAGGATCAGTTTCCGAAATTGTCGAAGACGGGGAAACTGGTCCTCATCCGAAAGGAGGGGCGCCCGGCGGACTCACCATCCGCCTACCGACCCATAGTGTTGCTTGACGAGGTGTGCAAGCTCTTTGAAAGAGTGATTGCATGGCGCCTCGTCAAGCATCTCTACAGGGTAGGGCCGGATCTGGCGGACAACCAGTACGGTTTCCGTCAGGGGCGCTCCACCATAGATGCGATCATGCGCGTGAGAGCCCTGGCAGAGGAAGGAGTTTCCCAGGGTGAAGTAGTGTTTGCGGTGTCTTTAGACATCGCCAACGCGTTCAACACTTTGCCCTGGAGTTGCATCAGGGAGGCATTAGTGTATCATCGAGTGCCTCCTTACCTCTGCCGCATAGTCGGGGCATATCTGTCGGAGAGAGCCGTCATCTACCCAAGTAGGGCCGGTCTCGGTCGGCGTGAAATGTCGTGCGGTGTCCCGCAGGGGTCGGTCCTAGGGCCACTCCTGTGGAACATTGGCTACGACTGGGTGCTTCGCGGTGCATTCTTAGATGGTATCGCCGTCACGTGCTATGCGGATGACACGCTTGTGACGGCATGTGGCGGGACGCACCGTGAGGCAACCCTGAGGGCCACGGCCGGGGTTGCCCAAGTCGTTGAGAGAATCCGGCTTTTGGGTCTTGAGGTGGCTCTGCACAAATCCGAGGCGTTGTTCTTTCACGGGCCTCGGAATAAGCCGCCTGAAGGACTCAGCCTCATAGTAGGAGGCACTCGCATCGGCATCGAGCCCTCTATGAGGTATTTGGGGCTCGTACTCGACGGCCGATGGGACTTCGGATATCACTTCCGAAGTCTGGTCCCCAAGTTGGTTGGCGCAGCGCGTGCATTAGCACGGTTGTTGCCAAACATGAGGGGCCCGATGACTCCTGCAGGAGACTATATGAGGGGGTTGTGCGATCCATGGCCCTTTATGGGGCCCCAGTATGGGCAGAGATCCTGAAGGCCAGCAATATCGCGCTATTGCGAAGACCGCAACGAGTGCTGGCTATCAGGATCATAAGGGGGTACCGCACGATCTCCTTTGAGGCGGCAAGTCTCCTGGCCGGAACTCCACCATGGGACCTGGAGGCGAAAGCCCTTGCGGCTCTCTACCAGTGGCGCAAGGAGGCGCGGGAGTTGGGTAGAAGTCCTGAACCGCGTGAAATCGACTGGGCACGCTGTTATTACGTCGGTAAGACCCGTTATGGAGGATTGGCTCGAGAGGCGTCATGGGACCCTCTCATACCGGCTGACGCAGGTGATCACTGGAAAGGGATGTTTCGGAGATCACCTGTGTCTGATCCGCAAGGAGCCAACGCCTGAGTGCCATCATTGCGATGGCCAGACCGTGGACACGGCGCTCCATACGCTGGCAGAATGTCCGGCGTGGGAGGAGCCGAGGCGTGATCTCGTGGCGGCCATCGGGGTGGTGGTTCTCTCGCTCGGTAACATGATTGCGGCCATGTTGCGGAGCGAGAACGCGTGGAACTCCGCCGTCTCTTTCTGCGAGCAAATTATGCTTGCCAAGGAGACGGCGGAGCGGGATCGGGAGAGGTTTAGAACTCTTCCAGCCCGCCAGGCCCGGGAACGGGCCAGGTACCACAGGCGACTCAGGCGCCGGAGATCGGAGAATGATCTCCGTCCTCCATAAGCGCAGGCCTGGGGGTGACATATGAGGCCATCTGTCACCCTAGCAGAAGCAGGCTTGGGTGGCGGCGCGGACGCTGCGGAGCGTGCGCGCCCTTGGGGGAAGTTACGGGAACATTGGGGTTCCCACACTGGAGGGGGCCGTCTACAAACCGTAGGTGGCCCGAGGTACGTCGGGGTTCCAGGGTTTTCCTTTCTAGGGTGTACCTGGTTCCCCGGCATCTAGTACCCAAGATGGCGTGCGGTTTTAGTCGGTTCGAGTCCGACATGCCACCAGAAGGTGGTATCCGAGGGGATTTCCGCACGGAGAAAAAAAAAAAAAGGTTAGATCTCGCTCATAATACTTAACTTCTTTTGTCTCAAGTTTTTTTGTACACCTAGCGTTCATATTGTTTAATAAAAGTGTATTAGAAATATGGGATACTTACATATATCAAATATTTATAATATACTTTCTATAGTCGTATAATAGACGAGTAATAGCCTAGTATACGACTATTTTAGAAAAGTTATATCAAGTAGATAACCGCCTTCAATGCGCCTTTAAAATTCTTTTACGCAATACTATAAATTGGCAATACGTGCATTTTATAAAATTATGTTGGTAACCTTTTATCAAATCCTAATTCGGTTATAGTGGGACTGGGAGGGTTTAAATAGAATAAATTTAAAAACCGTTATCAATTTGCGCAGAAATCGCTTAACATGAAAAAAAAAGATATATACAGATACAGTAGAACATATAATCTTCTCCTTTCTTGAAGTCGATTAAAAAGGAGGAACTTTTATGTTTAACTGTAAGCATCTTATTATGTTGGTTATACTGATGAAAAATTTATTTAAATTTCGTATTAATTTAATGAGAACTCTTTTTGAATCTATAGATGTGTAATGAATTCTTTTGTAATTTGTTTTCACAAATTGGCGGCAATTCAGAAAGTGTCTGTCGTGCCTAGAAATGGGTTTGAATAGAGATAATTTTAATACAACGATTATTATAACTTTCTTTGCGGTCTTACTCAACAACAATGTTACAATCGATTGGCATTTTATTACGAAGACCCATCTTGTGCCACTGTTTACAACTGGTTTAATGAGTTTAAATGTGGTTCCAGCAAACTCACTTGTGATTCTTGATAAGGACGTCCTTCTACGGTGACTACTGAAGATAGCTGATAGAAGGATGATATACCCACCGATTTGGACATTTGTAGGCATTGGTATGAGTCAAGTATGAAAATTCTGACATGAACATTAAGGCGTCAGAAAGCTTTGTTCTAGAGGGATACCTCATAATTTGACGGAGGATCAAAAACGTCTGTCTGTCAGTTTGGATTGGTGCCGCTCAGTGCGTAAAAAGTATGGGGAAGGTGACTCGAATGCTGTATATGATCTCGTCACAGGTGATGAAAGCTTGATACATAACTACAAGCCCGAAACCAAAAGACAATCTTCGCAATGATGCTTTCATTCGAAGATTTAACGGCAAACGGTAACGGTAACGGTATAGAGAAAAGAAGGCCAGGAAAAAAGTTGAGTCAAAAACCTCACGCTTTTGGCAGACGAGTCATTTTTGCAACAATAATTCCTAAAGATACAAGAATTCTTACTGCAGATTGATTTGTCAGTCATTGCTTACCAGTTGTCTTGTAAAATGTTAGACAGCAGCGCCTAAGAAGCAGGATCCTCCTCCACGACGACAATGGTCCATGATCACTCCACCAGACGATCTATCGAATATTTGTCTTTCGAAGGTAAAGAGTTAGTGAGTTATCCTCCTTAGAGTCAACCTGGCAGCAACTGTCAGTGACTTGTATTTATTTCCAAGAACAAAAGATAATAAAAAAATAAGAGAAACTCAGAGGTATTCGTTTTATGACCACTGAAGATGCTGCATTGGAAAATGGCAGGGAAGAGATCCCTCAAGAATAGTGGTTTCACTGTTTCAGTCAATGGTTGCATCGTATGCGATGGTGCTTCAAATGGAACGGAGACTACTTCGAAGAATATTAACAGGCTTCTATATATTTCAGTATATTATTTTCGCACAGATTTCAGTGTGTATGTTCAACGCTATATCTGTTAGTTTACGTCCAAATTTTTATTTCCAAGTCAGGGTTTGATGATGGGATCCGAGGAAAATCGAAAATAACATTAAAGTGGTATTGTCATTAAAAATGTTTCTTTTTCATATACTTTTTAAAACTATTAAGATATTAATAGAGTTTGGGGATAGTTATTAAAATTACGTTACGTTACAAATGAGTAATTAGATTACACGTTTATACTACTTATCATGATAGGTGCGTTAAATTCAGTTATCTACTTTTTTAAACTCAATTATTATGTAAATCTATACCAGCTTATTTATTATGTATAAGTCATCAAGTTTTTAGTTTCTATAAACTCTTACAATTGGTTCCGATAGTAAAGAGGTCATGACGACGTGACGGGCGGCTTTGCAACCGATTGTGTTTTACAACGGATTAGCTGTATGCACATAATCAATATTAAGACCCACCTGTTGTTCCTGAAGTAACTTTTCTTTTAAGGTTTTGTCACTGTTGTTAATTTGAAGAATTACTATTCAAATTCCCTGTAACTATGCCTATTTGAACCACCAACCTCCAAAATACACTTCTCATAAAAAAATAAAAACAGTACTGTAAATACTATTCAGGCTGGATTTAAATAAGGAAGAGGATTGATGTCATTAAAAAATACCTCAATAAATAGATGTTTAGACAATGGTGTATCGCAATTAAAAATTTGGAATTAAATTTTCGAAGTTTCATCCAATAAATGATTGTGGGGATTGTTTTTATGTTATTACTTTTAATTTTATTGTTATATCACCTGAAAATGGGATGCAGTTATGGTTTATGAAGGCTGAAAAGTCGTTGATGTATTACAAAAACATTAGTGGTGCGAGTAGTACTCCCTTGATGAACGCCATATTTATCGTAAGTGCGAATGTATATACTTTCATGTTTAAAACCTAAAATATTTGTTGCATTTTAGTGTCATACCTACATATGTATATTGTACTTGTTAGGTCTTTTATTACTACTACTATTTAAATTCTTTATAATAAAATTGCAATATACGACCATTGTCATATATTTATAAAAAGTTTCCACACATTTGTAAAAAGTATACACCAGTGGATTATACTAAATGCGGGAGTTGTCATTTAGTATTCAAGATCACTGACCACTAGACCTACACAAGCCATTTGAATATGGCCATAGGTATGCCTGTATCCTTGAAAGAGTAGGCAGAGCAGCATCCAAGGCCGAAGTTTTGGGAACCATAATATTATCGAGTCAGTCTTGGGTAGTAGGTGCTGGTGTAGGAAGTTTTGAAAGAAATAAGAAATTTGTAAATAGTAAATTTCACAGTTCGATGGGATTAGACAATCTTTTATGTGTAAAAATGTATTTAGAAAAAAAAAATATCCTGTTTAATTTACTAGTTTGCTTACTTATTTTTAATTTACTGAATTTACTAATTTACTATTTATCTTTAAAAACATTCCAGTCCGTTTAAGCGAGCTCTTACTAAGCATTACATGTAGTCAGTAGCGGGAAGGTGCCACATTCGAGACAGTTGCATTTAATACATCTAAAGATTGTACAGTGTTTGAGATTTAAGAATAAAGGTAGCGATGTCCCACTGCAAGAACCATGTGTATGTACGTTTTAAATTGGTACAAAAATGAATATATTCTTCGTCAATAAAAACATTGCATTTATTGCATTCAAAACTTATAACATTCACACACTCACACAAAACGAAAAATAAATGTATTATCATTTCCTCTGTTAACCTTAAAAATCATATAAATTACATTTTTAACCTATACCTAAATATGTATATATAAAAACAAAATAAATGTAAAAATATCAACCACCGACATTCCGACCGACAATCTCGGGAGACAAATCCTAATATTTTATTTGTTTTTTTTTATACTATAGGGGGACAGATGAACAGACGGGTCACCTAATTGGAAATGACAACCACCAACTAAGAAAACCTGAAACGGATGCGAGGAGGTGTACGAAGAGAAGGGGGGTGAGGAGATTTGAAAGAGAAGAGGGGGGTTGAGGGGAGAGGAAAGAGGAATGGGGGAGTTGGACCTCCGGAAACCTCACTAATTTTGATAAATACAACGCAAGCGTTGCTTCACAACCATCTGTGAGGCCGTGGATCGCACCGGCCGAGCCATCCCATTCGTGTCTAAGCATGGCTCTACCACTGTCAAGAGTTTAATTTAACGATATTCTCGTCATAAAGAATAGCGATATCGGCAATTATTGCGCGGCGTTCTAATAGCTCTATCAATACTATATCAGGTTAATGGGAACAATAGTCCTGTCTGTGATGGATTTTCGAGAGCTGTAATATGGCACCTCTAAATTCAATAAATTGTATTTAAGAGCAGGTTGTTGTACAATCCGGACCATTTGGTTGTGCCTGTGCAAAAACTCTCCATTGGCAAGACCAGAACAACCAGACATAATATGCCTGATAGATTCACATGGTCTGCGATATGCTCGATAATTGTCGACCGTACCAACCTTCAGGAAATATTTCCAATTTCATTTCAATGTGAAGGATGAACAGATTGAACAGTCAGGTATTAAAATTACATTTAACAGAGTACTTTAATCTCCCTCCGGCTTACTTTTCTGATTGACTGACTGACTGATCACCGTTATCACCAGGATGAATAAAATATAGGTACTAACGTAAATCATTAACCGATCCTACTTATAATCTTATGTCACCTTAACTAAACACTGAAAGCTACAAGATAATCTTATTAGATGTGTAAATCATAAATAAACATAATCGCGACAATATTAAAAAGGCACAAGTCCTATATAATTTTTCTACCCTTTTAATAAATATTAGTAAAGTCTTCATTCACTCTGTTCCTATTTCACTTCACAGTAAATTAAATAAACACGTTTAATAAATACGCGTTAAGCAAAAAGAAATAGTGTGTACTTACAAGCCTTAAGCGTTTATTAAACGAATCGAGATCATTCCCTAGATATGAGATTTATTTCCGCACACCCACTTCCCGAGTCCGTTTCAATCAAGTGAAAAATATATTCCGAGGAATTCTGTTCATGTTACTGGGATTAAAAATTAGTTTTCCAGTAACATTTGATTAAAAGCATCCACTGAATCTTCCAGATTATTATTAAAAGTTATATACAGTAATGTGAATTCTTAAAATATATATTAATGTTTTTTATTCTTGTCTTCTTTTTTGTAGTTCAACGTATCACGAACAGGAAACACGGAAATAATAATATGTTTTGTTTATGAAATATACAATTATCTATACTTGTTATACCAGATCATATGACTTTTCAAAAACTGACTCAATGATTAGATTTATTAAATGTATGAAAATTTGTTCTTAAAGAATCGATTTCCGAAGATAAATTGGAATCTTGTAGGTGCCCAGCGATTGACATTTTTTAACTGTAGCAAATTGACAGCTCAAGTAATACAAACTTGTGTTAAATCCAACAGGCGTTAATGTTTAACGTTCTTACACACCATTCACATCAAATATACATACAGACACGCATGTGTCCTCGAAGGGGTAGGCAATGGCTGGAAGTGGATTCATTTCTTAAAGGTTCGAAAGTTGTTTTGGTCCATAAATGCAATCGGCGATAATAAGTAAATTCTCAGGTTTTACAGGCTATAATGATGAGTCCAAAATTACACAGACAGAACTGGGTACTTTAGGAACTAAATTAGAGTTGGTAGTATATTAAAAGAGAAACGGAGGATACAGGGGAGGGAAAAAGATATTACGTACGCAAAAGGATTGGGGACTGTAAGCAATAGCTCAATCAGGTAATTGTCAAATTGGGTAGAATTCAAAGTGGCTGAACCCGTGAAGTCTGTCTGTCTAAGATCTCTGTCCGAGACCGAGAGTTTTAAGTTAGAACTTTTTTGTGAATAACTAAGTAAATAACTTGCGATCAAGTGGTTGCGGGTTCAAACTCCACCCAGTCCAGCCAGTTTACCGTCGTAAACCCACCCCTAACACAAGATTTAGCATAGCTGGGGGGGTTAACAAGAATACTAGTAATGTGTGACCCACGTTGTTAGTGTTCATTAAAAAAATAGTGAAGATTAAAATCTTCATCTCTATGCTATATATCCTAAGAAAGAAACTTATTATGCTATATACCTTATCCTAAGCAAGAACGAAATTCACAAGTTGAATTATAAATGAAGTCTGCAAATTATAGCCGAAATCTCGACTCGACACTGATAGTGGTTATGTTTACCTTAAAATGACGTTAATTAAATGAGACCTAATGATTTATTTATAGCCCTGTAAATAAAATTATTAAATAGGAATGAATTAAGCAGTTTATGTTTAATTGTAAATTATAAATTCACATTTCTATCTTTAGATTTTGTAAACATCAAGAACCATATAACCATTAAAAAATTTGCCCTAAACAATAATTTGTATTTCAATAATACAACTAAAAATTATTTTGATCAAATCGATAATGGTCGCATATAATTGAAGCTACAACTTACATCCCCCAATTGGTATGTTTCAACAATAAATGAATATGTATTTGGGTTTTTAATGAAGTAGTGTGAAATGTCATAATATTTAATGTTCTCTCTGTACAGGATAACTGTTACTTTATGTCTCACCAAAACCATTTATCAAGCATTCCCTAATTGACTGCGTGCCAACTAGCCTACTAGATACTTATACAACTATATACTTACGAGTATAGCCAAATACAATTTATGAGAAAAGTGGTCGTATAATTGAAAATTTAGAGATTTGTTTTGTTTATTTTTCTGCATAAATAAAATATGACATCAGAACACGTTGCTGAGAGCCAATTTAATTTAAATAGTATATAAGGAAAAGTGGTAAAATAAAAAAAAATATGTTCAGAGTACGTACGCTTAAATTTTTTTTTTTACTATCTCCTTATTCTGTGTGATTCTATTTTGATTTATTCCTGACGTCAGTAATAAGTGGGAGACATAGTTTTTAATAATAATTTATTACTTTCAGCCAATACAGTCACTGACCCTTGCTTAATTATGCTTTTGTGACAAGCACTGCATCCAATACATGTTTTGAAAGGTAGGTGACACCCCTTTCATGATACGAGAATGATTGTGTCTAAGAATAAAATAATATTGTCACCTATTATACTACTTATTGCAAAAAAAAAAATTGTAATAAGATTACAACTTTTCGATTGTATTTAATAGCAAAGCGAGTTAATTGATGGGTATATCGTTCGCCATGCTCGTCAACGGTGTTGTTTGTGGTAGCCTCCAGACTGCTATTACTTAAAATATAGTAGTATTTCGCCCGAATGTTCATATTTCAGAAAAATGTATTTAATTGCCCTCACATTGCCAAACTTCATACCCAAGATTTTTGTGTAAAAATATTTGAATCTTCATCAAAATGTATATTACAAAATCGACTTTCTTTTCAACTTTTGTTGTAGTTGTTGACCGTTGCAACTAGTATCATGACTAGGTCTAATTGATTTCTGGATTGAAAATTAAATAATAGCTGTTTTTTTTTTTAATAAATTTTGATTTGATTTGACAAATTTAAAACTAAATTTTCATATTATAAGAAATATAATGAATAAATACATATTATACAAACTATAACAACAATGAAAATAGACGAAAAATATTTAAACTTGATAAATTATTATGTACGTACAAAATATCTCATTTTGGAAATTTTTCTCATCTCTCGTTCAGGAGGCAACATATAGTCGATATTGTTAAAAAGCTTTTATATGCAGTAATTGTTTGTAAGACTAACTACTTATCTTAACATCGACTTCAAAGAAAAAAAATAACTTAACTGAGCTACAATAACATAGACTATTATTTTTTCCGGATAAGATTTAAATTATATATATTTCAAACAATAGCAAAGGCATTTAAAAATGAAAAACTAATTTAGTTAAAAATTATATTTATATAAAAAAAAAACAGTAAAATCAACAGACAAGAGATTATAAAAATAGAACATAAGCATTATTTTCTATTAGGACAGATCGCGAATAGGTATGTTGACCTATTCGCGATCTGTTTGTCTGTGAATTTTTAACTAAAAGTTTTATTTAAAATAAATTAAATTGTAAACACTTTGCTCTTTATAACGTGTAGGCGTCTATACCATTTTTTTATAAAACGATTTGTATTTTTTGCTAGATACTATACTTTCAACGATGTGCTAAAAAGTGGTCAACTTAAAGTTACTTGAACTAAAATTTATAAAACAGTACACTACCCAGGCATTCTTGAAATATGTTCTTTCAGGACCAGATTTCGGTTCATTAAACTTACTGACTGACGCATTCTAATAAACAATTGTAACTTGAAGGACTACCTTTAAATGTTAGGGTGCCAGAAAACTTTTATTAGTTTTGGTGTAATATGTACGTATGTATGTATCTGCACATCCGTCTAGCATTGAAAATAGTTCAAAAGATCTACACCTTGGGTGTTGAATGTTCACTTCATTCATTTCTAAAGAAGTTAAAATTAATGAATAGTTCTAATGAACAGAAAATGTTCCCGGCATCGAAACTATACAATAGAAGAAGTATCGCCCCAATCGTATACGTCCAATTACTTTCACGTCATGGACACAATCTACTATAATCATCAACTTTTACAACGACGAGTTATCCAACGTTCCTTCGGAAACCCAGAGAGACTTCAAATTACGTTTCCGTCCAATTTCATACGTCCATTAACACTCTTTGCTTTACACGCATAGAGGTATTATAGATGGAACAGGAGAGCCAGGCCTCCAGCTGTCCCTCGGTTAGAGAGCATGAATTCAAAAAGTTAAATACATATTTCCAACAATGTGATATCATCTAGGTATTCGGAATAATATTATTATTAAATATTTAATAATGATTTCAGAAAACAATCAATAACTGATAAATGTACTACACCAAAGAAAAAGGTAACACGATCTTCTCTCTCTATCTAACCGTTGGAAATTTCCGCTTACAGGCAGCCGTGTCTTTATATCTTCTCTACTCTATCTATATACCTCTATGTTTACACATATTTCGGAACATCTGCAAACTGGAACTGGTGAAAATAATGTCATTTCACGAGTATTGAGTGTCGACATCTAGAATCTCTATTTTTAATACTTAAACAAATTTCTATGTTCAAAATGTTTTCTGTTCAGCTAAGTTTATATTGAAGGGACGGATTTAATAACTTAATATTTAGGTGTGTAGATAACTTTGTAAGGATACGATACAGCTACTAACGAAGTTAAAAGTAAGGGAACAGAAACATATAATACCATTAAAAGAACAATATTTACAGAGACGAGACGACAAGCAGAGATGTGATTTATTTGAAATACTTTATATAAATATTTAGTGTTTTTAAAATACAAAATAGTTTTGTTATATTTTTATTTCATTTTTCCTATTTTTCAATCTTAAATCCAAGATTACTTTATTTATGAACGCACTGATCGAGATCGTAGTGTTGTCATTGTCAACTAGAACAATAATGCCAACATTGCGGCCCGTGCGAGCCAGAAAAAAAAAATTGCGCGACAGTCAACTTGACAAAAGACACAGACAAGACAGTCAACAAAAGATAAATATAGATAAATTCCTTGAACAGGTATCCAAATGTTAAAAAAACTCTTCCTTAAATATAATACCTGCTTACCAAGTTCTGCCCCTGTTGAGCGACTATTTTCTTTTGGTGGAATGATTATAAGGCCCCATAGGCGGAACATGAAAGATTTACTCTTTGAACAAATACTAGTTTTAAAATCAGTTAAATAAAAATAAGTGCATGAGCATAACAAGGTATTTTATTTTGAAAACCTATTTTGAAAATACGTATTTTGCATTTTGTATTTAAATACTTTTATTTAAAACAATTTTGTATTTCTATTTGAAATAGTGCTAACAACTATGCATTTGCATTTTGTATTTAAATACTTTTATTAAATTATTTTTCACATCTCTGACGACGAGAGAATGACGTTAAACAGTTATGCGGACGGAAGTGACGAGTTAATATCCATTTATTTAGTTTGTTTTTTTTTCTATTTCAGTGGTAATGTGTAAATCGAATCGCCTTCAATTTTTTACTTTAGATAAAAGTACTTACTTGTAGAACAATTTTTCAATTTTCACTCACGCGGAAAGAACGTTAATCTAAAAGCTGTATATGGTATATTCTCTTTGTAAATATGAAGCAGATGCCAAGCCATTCCAATCGAGTCTAGCACTCAAGTTCATTATATGTTTAATCAAGCTAATTTTAAACTGCGTAGAAAAATTGAAGACTACTTCAGTGTCCCGCTTTGTTACACACTATGTGTTTTTATTTATACAGTAGTAATATAATAGTACATTATGGTACAAGTGTTTAGTGTTGGTGATTACCGCTGAGGTGCCATTGAGACCCGAGCCGTTAGGTGAGGGTCTTAAGATAGCCGAGGACGGTAATCATCAATGCACATGTGTATCGTACGACGTTTTTCAATATACTTGTAAAGAAAATAAATATTTTGTTTAGTAGATAAAAAGTTTATTTAGAGAAACAATTAGTATATGTGCAGTTAGTAAAATTATAATTAACTGATTTTGATGGCATAGCGGTCTCATCAGATAGATTATTTACCGAAATACTTTCATGTTCTATTATTATTTCAGATGGTTAATTATTTGTGTAGGTAAGTGAAATCTCATCATTGTATGTAGTTGGTGTTTCGCCAGTAGTACGCGCCTCAGAATCAAGTCTAATTCTTTTTGTGATTTTTGCACAAATTTCCTTCTTGTTTAGTATGGAATCATCTACGTATGATTCGCTACATTGCTAGATCGCCACCCACCATGACGCTTCAAAGTCATTATATCAGCTCCTGAATTAGCTCAGCAATGTAGCTGAAGTTCTTTTTGAAACTATGTCCAGTGTAGCTCTCAGCATCTTCTAAACCTAAACACTTAGCGATTTCTTTAAGCATAGAACCAAATTCGTTTATACCTTTAGGCTGACAGGTACATTTATCATTTTGGTAATTTAGAAAGAAACGGCTGTTTTTTGCTTTTGGTGAACGCAAACTTTCATACTTCTTAACAATTTCATAGAATGGACCGTGTATAGTGAACAGCTTCGGTATTTTATTTTTCGTGATAGGAATCTTCACTAAAAGCATAGCCATGGTTCTCTACGTCTTTTACAGTTATATTTGTTCATTCTTATATCCTACAAGCACCACTTACAACAAATATTAAAGATACCTGGAAAAAAGAAACAATAATTAAGTTCAGCACATAACATAGGCGGAAGTCGCGTAGATATTTAAAATTATTTTAACTAACCTTAGTAGCCAGATATTGGTTATCTGGACCATCTTTTATAATTTTTTTGATATCGTCAGACCTTTGATTTCTTGCTTCTAAATCCATTGGATAGTCTCTTTAGATAAGCTGACAAACTAGAGTATGATTTTAAGTCCACTCCATTCTTTGTTGGGACTGTACTTTTTAACATTGAGTATATACACCACAAAGAGCTAGATTTGTACTGAGAAGATAATTCTTTAAAGTACGACATTTTCTGAAAAAGACTGCGTATTCTTGTTGTTTTGCCATTGTACGAAATTTTGGTACGCTAATAGATATTTTTCTTTGGGGTTTACAGGTAGTAAACTTTCCATAACGTTAAGGGCTTCACATCTTATATCGGGCGGTGTACGACATAAATCATTTTCTTCATAATTAGTACTTGTAGACATTGTAATTAATAAATAACTGTAATTTCAACAGTGAAAACGAGTTGAGAAAAGTTTTTAGCAATGGCGGGAAAAAATATCAGTTTTCCTATGTGCGTTTTAGCCACGTACAAAATGGGGAATTCCAGGTTTTCTTTATTACAGAAAAAAACAAAAGTTATATTTGACTGAAAGTTTTATTTATTAAACACGTACAAGTTAAAATTATCTATTTAAATACGAAGTTGCATGAAATTTGAAAGCAATAGGTACATTAATTTATTTGTACCATTGAACACGATCTTTTTTGTATCGAAACTTTTTTAAGATCAAAGCAACTCAACCAATAAAATAAAACTCTATAACTCACTTTGTCACACAGTTTGATTATAGGTGTCATTATGTGCCTAATTGCGGTGAAATTAGAGCCACTTTATGAGCAAGTGTGTTGAAAAAAATAGTAACCTATGAATGGCGAGACTTAGAGAAGAAAAAGTTTAGAACATCTTAAAGCTTACTATATACATACGTTTATTCTTGTCATGTGTAAATATATAGTTGTCGTTATTTACTAGAGGTTATCATTATGTTAGGATAATTATTATTAAAAAACAGTATTAAGTATTTACGCAATAGTTTTTTTTTAATAATAATCCGTAATCATAAAATGAAGATAGCTAATTTGTCAGTTTAGATTGCTAAGATCTATATGATTTTTATTATATTAAGTAAAATATTTGTAGAATAATTATATAGGCTCTAAACATCACACTACAAACCCTTAGGAGCAGAGCAGACACCATAAATGTTAGTGAAACTGCGAGAAACTGCTAGTACATTTCTAAGACTATTCCAAGTATGAAGTTTAGTATATACCTAATTTCAAGAGGTATCAAAAATTAATAGTTTAGGCCTAAAATTATTTAAAAATATATTCCAGTGCATCCTATATACTGTAACAGAAATACTATGCCTTACTGAAACATATTTTCCGGTAGTGTCGCAAGACATCCGTTCTCCCGAGCCATGCGGCCGATGCAATATTCAGGGACAAACTTAGTTATCGTATCGTTTGAAACCTATTTACCTCGACTCTACAAGTTACGCTTATCGCTTACTCACTTCTGAAACCATTTTTTTTTTGCTGTATTCTCACATTGAAAGTTGAAAGTAATTCACAATTCGGTCAGGTCTAATTTGAATCTTAAACATTAATAATATTGCATATACGTACCAATTAAAAAACATATTTAAACTAAAGTATTATACGTATTACTAAATGGGCTAAGTAAAACTATTACCAAAATAATATGAATAGAATATTATAACATTTTTAATTTAAAATAGATTGGGCAAAATTAAATAGAAGTACACGTGGTTTAAATTGAACACGTGTAAAACAAGTGACATTGTAATATTCATATCGCATTACAGTGAAATATTACATTATAAATGCTTTAGGTCGCTCTCTAGCAAAAGAAAAACTCTGTCTTGTTTGTGGTTGGTGACTCCTGTCACGTAATACCTTTTTTTTAATGGTTGCGTATAGCTAAACGTTTAGCAATAGGCTCCACGTGTAATAAACAACAGGTATGCTTAAGAAGTAGATACAATTTATAATATTTATGATCGGATTAGACCAAGTAAATTAAAGAAAGAAAAACAATGCTGCACATGTCACTACACTAAACTTTAGCTAAAATTCTCTTAGGTTAAGAGACTTTGTATAGATATGCTATTTTGTCTTACATTGAACTTGACTAAGTCGAGAAACTAAACCAATTTTAGCTCTGACAAACCAATATTAGTTTAATCTCAGTTTTCCTAACATTAAACGTCAATCTACTTTTTTTGTGATTTTTACCAATTATAAACAATAAAAAGAGCCGGCTGTATCCCCAAAGGGGTTTTCACTCACATTTAGTAAGCTTATTGTATAATCTGGGCACTTTTGCGAAAATTTCAAGTATATTGACAGGAGAGGAAGGATAGACAGGGATATTGCTAATACGAATGGATTGGGGAGTATAAGCAATAGCTCATGTATGTCTGGGTCGCATGCCTTTAACTTAAACTGTCTGACAGCAACCTCTAACTGTAATTTTAAACAAAAGGGAATTGGAACAATAATATTTCAATATTAATATTTCTTTATTATGATGTATTAGTTAATTCAATTATATAAACCAATAAATAAATAAAAGATGTAAAATCTATTAATTAATTACTAATTTAAGAGTATGTTATTGTCATCAATTTTGTACTTACAATATAATAAGGATAAAAAGAAAACCAGAGGGGGTAAAATAGGATCAAAAAAAGTTAGTTTAGGGTTTAAAATTTAGATATCCCAGAATACAGACTTTTTTGATAACAGATTGTTTTGTACTTCACTGACCAAAATTAGCTTATTATTAAAATTTTAGAACCCTGACGTGGTACAAGTACAAAATGCAACTGCAACTAATAGTATAGTTCAAAGTCAGGTCTTCCGAATTGAAAATCCTCCCACGTCTTAGTCTTAGCCACTATCTATCAAACAATATATCAGAAACAATCGTAAGTATCCTTACTTTCGAATGTTTCATCAGAAATTTCTTAGATATGCACCAAAAGGTCGAATGATATAAATTTATAGACTTTTTCGACGGACTTGAGTCAATCATATCGATTGTAAGTGGGTAGAAATGATAATACTTTTTTTGTACTCCATAATTGTACTGACAATATAAGGTTTGACATTTGTAGTATAAATTATTATTGTATAAAAGTTCAGACTTATCGTTTAAAGAGCCATGTTTAGTTACGTATAGGCTGGCTCGGCACGTGCGTTACCACGGCTTCACAGTTACATTTCACCGAAATTAGTGAGGTTTCCGGAGGCCCAACTCCCCATCTCCTCTTATCCCTCCCCTCACTCACCTCAAAGGCGGACAGCGCACTTACGACTCTTTAGTTGCTGGTGTCCATGGACGGCTGTTGTCACTTACCATCAAGTGACCCGTCTGTTCGTCTATCCCCCATATTATACAAAAAATAAACTTAATGCTACAGGCAGACATCTCAAAAATTTTATAAGCTTCTGAAAGTAATAATAATATAAAAAGCGAGGAAATGTTTCTCACTGTTTATAACTCTATTGAATGAAATATTGCTGAAGTAATGAGTATTCTAAAAAGCGAAAGGTTAATATCTCTGGATATCTGGTGTCCTCTGAATAGCAGACAGTACTGTAAAGAAACCGTATCGGTGATTGTGAATTCGTTTGAAAAAATATTTTCATGTAAGTTTTTTTGTATTATAATGTGTATTTCTTGATAGTAGGTTTGTATTTTTTTTTTTAAGTATATGACAGTTATATTCTAAAAATACAAACCGTGTCAGCTTCACCTGCGTTTGTGGTCACTGCTACACTTGTAGGGGTCGTAACGCAATGTTTTATAGTTCTAATCCTAATCTTTCTAGTTGGAAGTTAAGTTACTTCTAGTCTATATTAGTCAATATTATTAATTATCATATACTAATTAATCAAATTCACCTCATAGTTAAATTTCGTTGAATCCTTCTTTATTCATTAAAGTGTACCTATCAACAGTCGGAAAAGGGATCGTACTAGATTAGTCACAAAGGAAATGTAATGAGTTACCAAATTACCGACTTCTGCACGACAGAATCTGTGTACTTTAATAGAAAGCAAATGGCTGAATAAAACATGAAGAAGAAATTTAAGAAGGCTGTTGAAATAAATAAAAGGAAAAATCAATGTTTTGGGTTTTTTATTATTTATTTAACCAAATTTATACCAAAGACACATCATTATACAAGCATAATTTTATGAACGTACATAGATAACAGTTTTTGAACAAATAATTTTCGAAGCCGTTACGAGGATCTATTGTAAAAAAGCAACACTCCGCCATTCCATTTTGAATCATTTGTATGCAACCAGCCATGAGTAATACACACTGTAAAATCTGCATGAATACATAATGACTGAGTGCTTAATTTTCAAACCATAATTACTTAGAATAGTGTCTGTACTGTGTAAATACTCTTCCTAAAACTGTAAAATGTTAATAAAAGTATTACTTTATCATCGATATCATCATTATCGATCAGCATTTTATCGTCCACTAAATTTTACTAGTCATTAAATTTAAAAATACTTCACACACATCGTTTTGTAGATTGAAATCGAAGATGAGAAAGGTAACCTATTTAATAGTTAAGTGTAATAAATTGTTAAACAAATACATTTTATTTCTTATTCAATTTCAAAACATACATAATTTTGTAGATTAAAAATGACGATGCCAATCTTAGTTCTAAAGAAAACGAATTATTTTTACGGGACTTTAAATGGCGTTTCAATTAGACTGTCTTCATTTTAATGTTGTAACGATGTGCTTTATAATTCCTAAAAGTGCAATAAAAGCTGTATTTTTATTCAAGTGCAGATCAACTCTAGGTGAACACTAAACTTAGTTGTTTAAAGCTAGTAGTATACTTCATTACCTTATTGCTATAATTGTTCTAGTTACTTAAACTCGACTTGCCTACGTCGTCTGTAAAAAAGTAATTATTTTTCTAGTTGAAACTCTCATTTGTGACCTCAAGTCACCAAACTTTAAATATCTGTTATTGACTGAATGAATAAATGCGATACGAAAACTTTTAATATCGCATTCCAATTGTAGGTTTATTAATTGTTTAAAAGAAATATAAAGAGCGAAAGCAATTGTGTGATAGTGATTAGTACACCATCCGTAAAAACATAATAAACAATTTAATTTTAAGCTGTCAAACCTGCATAAGATAAAATAATACCCGCCATTGCTAAAATAATAGCCTAACTAAACAACCATAGTAGGTTATATATATAATTTGTTTATATAACGAACAACATTGGAAAATACAATAACAAAGACTTTGTTTTGTAAAAGGTGTTATACGAGTATATTGAATGCAAAAAAATAAATTGTTTATAGTTAATTGTTTACTATATTTGATATGCCCTTTACCCCACGGTTTACCTTACAAACTAACTTTAGGAGTTAATTTTTTGCTAAACATAATCATCACCAAGGTAATTGTCACTTAGATAAAATATACGCCTCCATACTATATCACCAATATTGAATTCTGCTGGTTTACGGCGAAGATTAAATGACTGATAATTATGGAGATGGGCTGCTAACAGAGCTGTTTATACTCTCTCAAATTAATTTTCTAGTTGAAACAAGTAGCCAAGAGACTCCAATACATGAAGAATTTAAAGTAGTGTAGAATATTTTACTTTCATAATACAGGACAAAGGAAACAACTGGGTTATCTAGCTCGTGGATGAAAGGCGGAGTCCCCTTACAACTTTAATGTGGGCAAGACAAACGACAAAGACCGGAATACGCGTTTCATTTAACGTAATCTATATTTAAACAGACTTTGTTTTGTGTGTGTTCCAGGTTTCTTTCTTAACAGAGATAAAAGGGTTTTCCGATTGACATAAATCTATCTTAAAGTGTATTTATACCTTGAAATAAATGTTGAAAGTAATTTGTTTTTCGGTATAAGTAAAACAAATATTTAAACTTAGTAAAAAGCTGTTTATTTAAACCTTACCAACAGACACATTATGCTTCTTAATAAATGTATTCAGAATATTTATAGTTTCTTTATTTACTAACAAGCGAATTATGACGAGTAGCAGTACGATGTCATGCCCTATTGCTGTCCGGAGTAAGATGGGACAATATATCGCATTGCTAGGCATATAGGCTGGTTCTTACTTTTGTCATTGCCTGTGTCTTATGCTTGAGCCTTTCCACATATTAGATCCTTTTTAGATTCGAGTTATCAGGTTGATAGATAATCTATAAACATAGAACTCTTGTTACCAGTTATTGTAGCAAGTAACCAAAAATCATATAGGATTTATCTTATCTAACTTAATGTATAAGACGCGAGCGTATAAAAACGTAAAGAAAACCGGTTGTGAAGCAATGCATACGTTGCGTTTACCCGAAATTACAAATGTCGTCCGGCACCGCACTTAGGACTCTTGAGTTGTAGATATTTATCTTACCCGTCTGTTCTTCTGTCTCCGTAGACCATTAAAAAATAACTGATGGCGCAGGAAGGAGGGTTATGTACATGTGTATGCTGTTTGTTTGTCACACTCTAGAGCTTTAAAAACTATCAATGTATTGCAAAAAAGTGTGGTGTTAGGAAAAAAAGTGGAGCTTAAAGTGCAGTCGAATTTTATATCATTTTTAATAATTTAACTTGTTACATAAAATTTTAATTTCCTTCAAATTTATATAATCTTTTGATTTAATATCACATACATTCGTTGCTTCGTCTACGACTCGTGCAAAGTTTACTGCAGTAGATATATAGTCCGGGAGGTAGCGTTGCAAATACAAAAGTCAGAGCATGCCGGCTGATATTAACAGCGATAGTTGATCTTATATGACTAATAAGTGAACCGACCGTCAGCTGCTCAAGTCGCGGTGGGTGCGGCTGTGGGGGGCTGCGACAGAGGTACAAAGAAAACAATTTAAGTGATAGTACGCCGGCTGAAACTTTTTCCATAAATAGTTGTTATCATACTGAGCTGAAAAAAAATCATCAGCTGTATCGGGGGAATATGCGTCAGCTGCTCACATGAACTTGTAAAAAAAACGTAATAAAGTTATATTACGCCGAATGAAATTTAACTACGTGATTCTTCAAATAATTAAGAGTACGAAAACAGCAATCAGCTGCTTGTATAGTGGTGGAAATACCTTCAGCTGACCCAGTAAGGATTTAAATTATTGGATCATTGCTATTATGTGTTTCCTTTTAAACACATATTTCGCGATAGATTCTGGCCTTGCTCGAACCCATAACAATTCAATTCAATATTAGTACAATAAAATAGTAAAAATCAAAATTAATTTCAATACAAATAACAGTGAAAAATTTTTTTTTAATTATTTTTTCAGCTCAGTATGATAACAACTATTTATGGAAAAAGTTTCAGCCGGCGTACTATTACTTTTTTTTTGCCACTCCCAATTCCACACCCACCGCGGGTGCGCCAGCTGACTCTTGGTTCAGTTGTAAGTCATTCGAGATCTATCGAAAAAGATGGCAAGCAATCGGCGTAAAATGACTTCCCAAAATGCAACGCTACCTCCCGGACCAATAGAATGAGTAGCCAGTAGTTAGCGTAATCAAAGAAAAAAAAACGAAATTTGCAGTATTTTACACTGATTTTCCATTACTCCAGAAACATAAATAAAAGTACCTAGATTCACGAGACGCCACGTCAAAAATAAACCAAAATATTCATGAATAAAATAATGTCGTATATATTTCTCCAAAAGCAAACGATTTCCCAGATTCCTTTCCTGCCTTCAAGTACAACACGGCATTAATAAACATTACCAGGGCGCACCTTATCAGTCCCCTGCCAAACACGATTACTTACTCACGAGCAGTGAGAAAAAAGACGCGTAGAAGGATATACCACTGTCTAAATTGCGTTAGCTGTGGCACCTCATCTGTATCTCTGAAGATGAATTAGCTAGAAAGATATAAATCAGAGGGCAACTGATGGGCTCACCGTTTTGTCCAAGGTTACAATTTGTCAGAGGGAATGTTGAGAAAGTATTCATGCTCTGGACACTGTATAAGATTACACTTCTGTTGTTTTATAAATTGTGATTTGAGTTAGGTATCAAGTTTAATGTATATTACTACTAATGTGTAATCAGCAAGTGATACTCGGTCATGTATGTTGTAAAACACAAACAGCTAATGAGATTCGATCAAGAAACATTCCTTTTTTGAACAGGCGCGACAGACGAACAGATGGGTCATGGAAAGTGGCAGCAAATTGGTTCCGTTTGGAGGTTATCCCCCCGGCTCGATAAGCCTATTGCCGTCATCCTGTCACTTTTGGGAATGGACATCAGCCCGTCAAGAGTTGTAATTGCACTGGAGAGGGGGGATAAATGGAGAGGAAGGGGAGTCAGGCCTCAATTACCCTCACTCGACAATACAGTGCAATCATTTTTTGGTCTATCGGTTTTCTGTGAGGCAGTAGTATTACTCCAGTCGAGCAAGCCCTTTCGTGCTAAAATGTGGCTCTTTCACGGTTACAAGGAAAAAGTATTTTAACAATCTCATTGTTAAATTTGTAGGGTATATATTGATTTGGAATGTAAACTATTTGTATTATGACCACCTACCATACTGTTATTATGCCATTAATGTTTGTAATTGTTCAAGAAATAGTCGTATAACGTATACTTAATTTGAGTAATGCTTCCTATGTTACGTTTTTTTATAATATACGGGGGCAGACGAACAAACGGGTCGCCGGGGAGTGGTAAGTGACAACCCCGACCATGGACACCTGCACCAGGTGATTTCCACGACGATTCAAGAGATATTTTTATTTTTTGAAAAGAGAACTATGTAAATTTACTTATAAAGAACAAAAAAAAGTGATGTATTATCTAAATCAAAAAAAAATACTATCGTTAGTGCCAGTACCGAAAAAAAGGTTTAATTTATAAGAGGACATAAATCATATATTTTAACCAGCGACGCGCCCCCGCTTCGCACCCGTGCAATGTAGATACTAATATGGTGTCAATGTGGAGTGATTACTAATATTATTATAGAAGATAGATATACGCCATCGCGCACTTTTTTGTTGGTCGTTTTAAAATATACAATTCCGTAGTACAAAATTTTGATGTATGTATGTATCTCGTAAGGTTAATCAGCAGCGATACAATGTAAGGGCACAATCTATGATTTTACGACATCACATTACAAATATTTGAAATGCTCAGCTTTCCCTATTAAAATAGATATGTATTATACATATAATACTTCCTCCTTATTAACTCTGTCTTTAAATGAAAACCACATTAAAACCCGACGGCGGGAAGTGACTTTGTTTTATACTACATATATCGAGAACTGTGTTAAATTTTACCACTTGTGTTAATTAATAACACACAAAACAAAATATTTTTTTACGAATTTACACCACTTTAATTTCACTAATGGGACTATTACCTGGTAATTTATGATTCATTATAATTTCGTTACATTACACTCGAATTGAGTTTATACAGTTCATTGAATCGTAATACCTTAACAAGATTACCAGATGATGATATGTATAACTTTAAGTAAGCGTGTACACAAACTACTGAAGCATTGAAATATATTCCTAAACGAGTATATTGGTTACTAAACCTACGAGTAATTAGCCCCACTAGGCCGACAGAGACAGAGAGAGAGATATAAAAAAAAACAATTCACTTGAGTTAAATGAAGGCAATGAGAATGTATAAATGGATATCGTAGCAAGACAACAGTTTCGGAACATGAAAATAAACAATTTAACGAATCACTACTGATTTCTGAGTATCCTAGAAATACTCGACAATCAAACAAATATTTATTAGGTACGAGTTAAGAGTTGCTAATACACTCCTTATAAAAAAAATGGTACAGTACTGCAAGTATTTCATCATCATCATTAGGCATCATTTAAATTAAAAAGAGGACAGATATCATATCTGTACAGAAGATAGTTTAGTCTACACAACTACTACTACAAACTGGTGTACCACATCTATTTCATCCAATAAATGATTGTAGCGGTTGATTTCAATGTGTATTCAGTCTGAATTTCTGCATTTTTTTAATATTGGTTGTTTAGCCGTGTAAGCAACTCTTCAATGAAAAATTAAAAATATACAAACAGATCAAGAAAAAGTTTTGATCGGAGAAAAACAGTACATAAACTTTGAATATAATAGTTTTTTTTTTAATTAAATTTTAAGAGAAGATAACTAGATTTTTTTTACGCTATGGAGGGACAGGCGAACAGGTGAGTCACCTGATAAAATTGCTTAGTTTTGACTGTCGGAAAATTATGCCTCTCCCAAGGATTTCAGACCAGAGTACATACTATTCCCCCCAACTTTCTGTTCTTTTACAACATTACGGTTATAGAAAGCAATTTGAAATCAGTTGACCAAAGAAAATATCTATAGCTTATGGACATAGGACAGTGGACGAATGTCTCAAAGATTCTATCTAATTCTGTAGTGTACGCAGTTTACCGTCGTTATTGCAATACTCATGTTCAATCCGATTGCGATCAAGGGCGTCATCTGGCTGATGGGTGTTCCGGTCATAATAAGAATCAATCAATCAAAACGGATAATAAATGATGCACCAACTCAAATAAAATTAGTTAAAGTGGTATTCCCAATGGTTGGTCACTCCTTCGTCCCACCGGACAGGGTTTTACAAGAATTGAAACGAATTAAGAAAATCGATAATATAACCATACCTCGATATTGATAAGCACATTCTACAGATATAGAAAGTTGCTGTTAAAGTCATCTTCATGATCACAACTATTCCCATGCCTTTTAGTGATGGTGACATCAATCACCCTCCTCCTCGTCCTAAGAGGACGAGGAGGAGGGTGATTGATGTCACCATCACTCATCAGGTGAATTGCAGTGAAGCGCACTGAATTCAAGATTAATTAATCAATGTTTGTAGATAAACCAGGGCAGAACCTTTGAAACGTGAAAAAAAAAATAGTAGGATGAAATCCATTGGAAAAGGAAGATAATATAATAAAAATTAAAGGAAAAATAATTTAAGGGCGATCTGAGGTCGGGAAGTTGAAGGGGGTGAGTTTTTAGATAAAAGTTGAATAGCAAAGTTGTAGGTAATAGAAATATCCCAATTTCTGAGAACATTTACAATAATAATGTATATTCATGTTTACACTATCAAAAAGTGGAGATTGCAACGAACAAAAAGCCCACCGACTTTTTTAAAAAAGCTGATATGTTGATTTGAGAATTTTCGGTTGAAAATTAGGGTGCTTTCTCGATATGAAGTCGAAACAAGGTGAAAGAATAAATATTTCAATAAAAAAAAAATAGTGTATTTGGTTTTTTTTTTTTGGGAAAAGATAAATATATATATGTATATATATATATATATATATTGCATATTCATGCATATTCTCTTAAAATATTTTGTGGTTCTTTTTGAGATTATTACCGCAACAGTAAATTTTTTTAATTTAACGTATCTTATGGACCTGCGCAGTAACGTTTTGATTGAAGCAACCAGCTGCAATCAAGGCAGTTACTGTTGCCGTACAAGTACCTTGTGTTTTCTGTGGGCCGGATATTTTTTGAACCCTATCCTGCTTTAGATATAAAAAAATGTGATGTTTTTTCTTGTAAGGCGATCTTTAACTCTAGGCCTAATATTAATAATTAAATAAAAATGCGACATTACATTCTGGAAAAGATAATGTTAAATATATTTACAATTAGAATGTATTTTTAAGTACGTTGAAAAATTTACTCTTATAAATTATAATACAAATGAAGTCCTAATTTTCTTAACGACTGAAAAATATATGTAAATTATATTTGTTTATTTTATGTTATTAATACTATTACAATACAATTATATGTTTCTGCTATGTATGTAGATTAGCCGGTTTATAAAAAATATATTAAACTCCGAGAATATGTTTGTTCGTATTTGCTTTATCATGAACCAGCAGCCAGAATGTTCTTGAGCTACATAACGGTATATCGTAGAATCCTTATTTTTTATTAGCTGTAGCTCGTTAGAGCCCACTGAAAGTGTCTCGTATTGATGAAAGTTATTTTATTAATATTGTATCTATAATCAAATCTGGAACTATTTCTAACGAGCATTAATGCATAAAATTCAAAATTTGAGATTCAAAGGCAATCCTTTTTTAAATATAATGTAAATGTGTGGAATCACAAAAATTTCATTGGAATTTCATAGAACAGTGCGGGCATGATAAACTACTACTACTTTATACAACCTACTTTGTAAAACCTACTCAATTTAAATGATTATTACATTGGGTCTCCTCGCTAGTGCATTCCAGTTACTAAGAAATGAAAAGTTGGTTAGGTATATAACAGTAATCGCAAACACTTTGTAAGGCGTTTAACAGTAGTTTTACTGCGGGATGACATCGTCGCAGAAGGTTGCGACAGCGGTTCCTTTGCTACGGCCGGTTGCGAGAGCACCTCCACCTGCCGCCCGCCACGCGCGCACCTCCCTCTGGCTGACTTCCCTGGTAGCCAGACTCGACTCCTCTTGAAAGTTGCCCCCTGGGCTGTGAACAATGGGTCGTCAGCATAACAGATTACGCCAAGCCTGGGGGGGAGAAAGACCCTCGATGGTGAACATACCCCTAACACAAACATTTCAAAATTTAATTAACATCATTTTGGCAATTATAAAATAGGAACTTCCTATTGTATGTGTGTGTTACCATAACTCATCAAACTTCACAAAAAAATTAAAGGTTATCTACTTTAATGTAATAATACTGTACTGTAATACTGTACCTGTATGTCAATACTGTACTTACAACACAACAATATTAAAAAATGTACCTAAAAGTTGACCCATCAAATGACTCTAAATATATAATACTGTCTAAAATGCTCTTGACAAAAGATTGTTTCATAAAATACATGTTTTTAGGTCAAGTGTGACAAATAAGGGTTATTATAAACTTCAGCATAAAGTTAGAATTATCCTTCTGATTTGTTGTTATTTCATTGGCAACTGCTTTGTAATTAGTGTAACCACACTTAAGAACTTTTATATTGGAGTGCCTCCCTAGGGCACTCAGCTTTATTTACGTCTTGATCAACAAGTGTCGTGTATAGTGCAGTTGCACTATATGTGTAACATCGTAAATTATTTAGCAGAAGTCTCTAGAGAGGATAGTCTCTAGGAAGTCTTAGAATACCTTATTAATGAAAGTACATTTATTCTTTATTTATTTCAACGTAGAAATAAAATGTGCCTACCAGACTGGGTTTACCAGAAGTAAGAAATTGTTATTGCTTTTAACAAAATGGTTGAATGCCATACTGCATAATTTAAATTTATTGAGTTGTTAAGTTTAATAAATTGAATAAGATGTAAAGAAATTAGGTATTTGAGCTTGATAGCTTTAGAGAGGCTTTAACAGTGGTAGAGCCATGCTTAGGCATGAAAGACCGGATCGACCCGTGCGATATCCCCTTTCCATCATCATCCCTCATCACCCCCAAAGGCGGGCAGCGTACTTACGACTCTAGAGTTGCAGGTGTCAATGGACGGCGGTTGTCACTTACAGTTTTACAGTCTTACTTAGATCAGGTGATTCGTCTGCTCGTCTGTCCTCCTATACTATAAAAAAAATGATTTCAAGAAAAAACTCATCTGTATTGTACTGTGATAGCCTGCTGATATATGTACTTAAGCTGATATTCAGAAGTATAAAATGTATCACTCTTCAACGAATTCTAATACCATCTACCCTTCCCTGCACAAGCAGGCGTTCCATGGCATCCTCACGGCACGTCATATAGCAAGATACATACAACATCGATTCATTTATTATACGGCAAATTTATAGAGAAGGCGCGGAAGTTCATCAAGCCCACACATACATTATAAGCTTTTTCCACCAGGCAAAACCATCTAATCAGATCTCTACTGCCAACAACTAATTAGACTCAAGAGAGAGACAAAAGAGCTATACGTGCAATTTATAAATTGAGTCCCAGACACTCCCTCAGAGATACATTTAAAGAGATTAATATTATGACTGTGCCCTCTCAGTATATTTATGAAAATCTCATGTACGCACATAAAAATATTAATCTGTTTAAAAAATACAGTGATATCCATAGTATAAATACTAGGAACAAAAACCAATTGGTTGATCCTAAAACCAGGCTCAAGAAAATAGGTGGTTCGTTTAGATGCATACATTTCTATAATAAGCTTCCAAGCCAAATACAAGAACTAAGCAATAATAAATTTAAATCATTTATAAAAAAAACTACAATTAAACATTACATTGAGGATAAAAAGGGAATATGCTGCTTCATTAATGTACATGAGCCTTTGTTTTTCGTTTATACTTTTTGCTTTTCTTTTATACATATTGACATTTAATATTTTACTTTTTGACATGAATACTTACTTTTTTAAGTATTATATTGTTTTTTTATTGTTTTAATCTTTGTACTTTTTGACATGAATACTTACTTTGTTAAGTATAATATTTATTTATTTTTTTAGTTTTAAAATGTAATTATTGATTATTTATTGTAAATGTGACGACTATGCAGGTTATTTCTTTTTTTTTTCTTTTACAACTTTGGTTTTTAACGATGTCTGACTGTTTGAGTACTTTTGCGACCTAGCCAAATGTCCTTGCTTTGATACTGTTCGTCGGTTCGTTGAGCTCCTTAAAGTTCTAAGTTGAGCTACACGATAACTGACAAAAAACGCAAAACTGGCGAAAACACAAATGAGCGTGGTGCTTTCTTCTAAAGCTCATCTCAGACGTTAGCGTGCATGGTTCTCATATGTTTTTGACCAGTACATCTGAATGGACTTTAAACTGACTTTGACCTCTGAGTTTGTTTCGGTGTTTCTTCTCAGGGTAGTCAGCTAGGAAACAGCGGCCTCATCTAGCTTAAACTGACAAAAAAAATATATTGACGTGTAAAAGTGTTGTTATAACCAATTTACAAAACAAATATCATTTATCATTTATCATTTATTATTTAAGCAAAAAAAAAATGAGAAAAAAACGGCCTGAATTGATTAACAGAAAAGGGGTGATAAAGCCAGACCAATCAAATCTATGACCACTCAGAAAAAAATTAGAGAGCTTGATTGGAAAGTGTTAATATATCCAAACCATATAGTGCTAACCATGCTCCATCACATTTTTCGCTGTTTAGGTCTCTTAAGAATTCTTTGGGTAGTATTAAATTACATCAAGAGAGGACTCTCAAAACTACTAGTCGCATTTTTTTAATCAAAAACCAAAACACTACCTACAAGATGGCAACAAGTTATCGATCGAAATGGCATATATATTATAATTAAATGTAATTAAACTTCGGAAAAAAAAAGTTTTGAATTTGTATATGAAATACCAAGAAACTTTTTCCCTGATCTTATATAACTGGAAACTCGAAAGACATCAATCAAAACAGTAAACTTTGCTCTTAAGAGTTTTCACGTAACAGAGAGTAATAAACTAGTCAACCACTAAACTAAACTAGTCTATCTACTTGAACTTTATTAAACCAATTTATATTAAGTAGGATTATCTACAAAGATTAACAAGAACATTGTCACTTCTATTATATAGTTTTAATTTAATTGTAAAAGCAGGAATAATATTCCGTCATTTCTGTTCATTAAAAATTACGACTTTCAATTAATTTTTAAAAACAAAATTTGTACCTTATTTTCTGTGAAAGTTAAGTTCCGTTTATTACTTATTTCATTAGCATAAGAAATTTGTAATATTAAATATATACGGAATTTATATTTGTATCAAAGGAGATATTCAGTCGGGAGATTCATTTTTGTTCGAGAAATTGGCCCACTTTTTATGGTATGTAAACACCATAGACATCAATTTAAAAATCTTATCATTAAATGACTCTTGCACTTCACACATTACATTAATATTTGTATTCTCTTTAATTTAATTGTTCACATTCAACGAATATCGTTGTGTCCTTTTTTAATAACAATAGTTATTTCAAAGATCTTGAATTTAATATAGAGTCTAAGCTAATATTTTAGTGATACATAAAGTTGTGTATTGCTTTTACGTATCTCTACCTACCTGATTTTCACTTTGACGTTCAAACAGACAAGAACAATTTGAATGAAATAGAAATCAATTTGGAAGGAGCTTTAGGTATGTATCTTCTGAGTTAGAATATGCCAAGTTCGGCACTACGGTCCAATTAAAACAAACTCGTCTTCAAATCCATCCGACATCGAAAATGAAAAATTTCTCATTCTATTTATAGTCAATCAATTCACTATTATTTTACAGGGTTATAAAAGTTGTATGCTATACGTAATTGGAGAAATACATCATAAAATTATTTTAATCCTAATTCCTCAATCCAAATATTATTATCATTATTAAATTCGTTATTTTAAGTAAGTATATAAATTAATTAAATGATAAATCATATACAGTTATACAGGTTTCTTACTATTTACTTCTAAAAAAGAATCAATTAATATTTACAATGGACTAAAAATAAAATTAAAAACATAATTTAATAAAAATAAAGGAACTAATTACAAAAATGCATCGTAAAATTGCTCCGCTTCTTCGTCTACTGGTAGCGTTGCCCTGGAGGCTGGCAGCATTACCATGTTGAATGGCAATTATCCGCTGAACAAGGAAAATGCCAGTCTTCTAGTCAATAGAAATGTCAATCTGTATTTTTTTTTATCGTTAATAACCGTTTATCGTTGATAAGTTAATAGGTATATTGGGGTAATGTCGCCCGACGACGTCAAGTAACGCTCGAGCGTTATCACTGGCTTGCTTAGGTTAGCACTGAAAATCAGTATTATGGTGGTTTATGCCCATCTTAGTGTATGCTGAATGTCCATCCAAGTTTCTGAAGCACGACTTCCGTTTCACTAACAACATTTATTAATTTTATAATAATGGTCCAAATAGAAAAGTGAAAGAAAAACTGTTGCCACGTCACACATTTGACACGTGACTGCCACGTTGCCAGTTTAAAGCGTGGTCGTGAGTATCATGGTTCATTATATTTGGAATGTTGCATTTACAGCGCAGGGTTACTACTTACCTGAATAAGTCTGGAGTGTCTGCTATAATATTGTATTTTAATTGTTTTTTAGTGCTCTAAAAATTTATTTACATGTGTGTATTTTTATAAATGTGTGTAATATATAATTTATATATAATAATTATTGTATGTAAAAGCTGTCGTGTTTATTGGAAATAAAATATGTTTTCTTTCTTTTCTTCTTGCTTTCTATTTGTTAGAAAATCCGAATCTTCACATGCCATTATAAATAAAGACGTTATCTCCTTAAATAATGTAATTTAAATATAAATTGATTTATATTTTACTATCAAGAACTTAATACAATATTTCATAAAATTCGTACACATTAATTGTTATCACCAAAATTGTAGAGGCTTGAATAGTAAAACTAGCACATTTTATACTAATGTATATCTTATTGATTACTATATAATATTTGCTACCGAAACTTGGCTTCAAAGTGCTTCATAGATGCAGAATCGTTCGATGATCAATATCTGTTGTATAAGCGAGATTATGACCTGACAAGTTATCACACCAAAACGACAGATACAGCTAGCGCTTACCTGTTGAAGTAGTTAGTTTTACGTGTTGTTAATCTTTCCAACCTTACATGGATAATTAATGATAATGAGAATTTGATTAACTTAATAGGACAATCTTGTCTATTTCATCATCAAATGTGTAAATTTCTGGCTCTAAATAATTTGAAACAATATAATTCGATAAAACACCATTCTAAAATTCTCGATTTAATCTTTTTATCTGAGTCAAATATGTCCGTCACTGAATCTAATGACATTTTAACTAGCCAGATAACTACCATCCTCAAGCCGACTGTATTATAATTGAGAAAGAGTTAGATAGAATTAACTTAAAGTTTTTTTTTAAATTATTTAACAATGTTTACTAGATGGTAACACAGTTTTATGAGATTTTGCATACTACTATTGCTAAGTCACTGTACTACCACTGGCCAAACCGAAAAGTGTAAATTAAGTGCCTTAAAGAAAAACACCGAAATAGGATAGGATGTAAGAAGTATAAGAATCCATGGATAAAATTATCTTTGATTTATTGAAAAACAGAACGGATCCATTCATGTTGCAATGTCTGAAAAATGACTTTGATTGTCTCGAGGAGAGTATAGTGCTATAAAACTACTTTAAAAATAAGTAATGCTTGAAACTTATTTTCAAAACATTTTCCCCCATTTACAATAAATACGATCAGCATCGAATCACTAGCATATCTCTAAATAATATTTATGGTTTCTGGTAAATGCTCAGTATATATTAACACCTTGGTTTTGTTTGAATCAGATATTGTTAATAAACTGAAAAAACTGGATTTAAAAGGACTTGGTCCACATGGTCTACCAGCGATATTTTTGGTTACCTGGATCGCAGACTTGTAATATTTACACATATGTAAGTACAAAAAGACAAGTACGTGCCTAGTGCATTTTTTTTTTTGTTTACTTGGTGGAAGATCCTCATGGATGTCTTTCGCCCATTGGGGAGGGCGAGATCCAGAGCATCCCTGCGATACCGATACTGTATCGCAAGTAGTACTGCATCTAGATCCCAGGGCGCGGATCCAGAAAATAGGGTGGCCACCTCGAAGGAGATCGTACGGTACCCTCTTGTCACTCTGACAGCCATCGCGCGTTGCGGCCTTCGCAAAATCGTAATATTTGTGGCTGTTAGAGTGCTTGCCCATACTGTTTTTTTTTTTTTTTTTTTTTTTTTTTTTTTTTTTTTTTTTTTTTATAGAAGTACCATAGAGACGACAGCTTTCGGCAGGATGCATTTCCTTGCGCTCATTAAAGAATAGGCAACCACATCTAACATAATTATAACTCGTACTATTCTAAATTAAAGGATAAGCGATAACAAACAATGAAAGATAAGAATGAAAATATTCCATGATTTCTTTTATTGGGCTCTTTATCCCCAAAAATGTTCAAATGTAATAAACGATTGAGTTCGTTGAACGATTTGATCATTCTGGTTAATGGCGAGTTAAGCCATAGATTAGACTTATATTTACGTAAACCGAACAGCTTGTAGATACGTGAGCGTCGTGCTCAAGTCCCAAGTAGGCTGTCGTAGCCTACTTGGGACTGAGAAATAAATATTTGTAGATAGTTAAGGACAATCTATATTATAGTTAAGAATTTGGTATAAGAATGAAAGATCTAGGAATTTACGCTTATCGCTTAAAAATGTTATATTAATGTAACTTAATTTAAAATGTTTCAAACGATACATATAAACATTTTGAAATAATGTCATTTAACGATAGCGTTTATTCAATTTTAAAAGTTTATATGTATTTTTAATTAAGTGACATTAATTTAAAATGTTTCAAGAGGCATTGTACGAATGTAGTGATTTGCGAAATATTGTGTTATAAATAAGATGAGCAAGGAACCTTCTTTGTGTTCGAAGTGATTTCTGTGGCATTCATAGTAGACCAAACTTGAAAAGAGCAATATTCCAGTATAGTGCAAACCAAGGTATTAATACAAGAATTTTAAATTTTAGCAGTCTTTCTGAAATTGAAGACAAACATTCCATCAAAACTCCCAAATCATGTATATCATTAAATTATCGTCCCAAATTTCAAAATTTCTCTCATAATTTTTTGCGAGTTAGTTAAATTATCGTGTCTCATTGAAAAATGGATTTGCGCTAGGAACGTTTTCGCGCTATGATTTTTTACGACTTCAACACACCAGGTAGTAGAGCCACGCTGATTTATTCAGCAGGAATGGGCCGGCTCGACCGGGGCAGTACTACCCTCTCACAGAAAACCAGCCTAAAGTGACAACATTCGTGGTGTCGCCTTTCGCTGGTGAGTGAGAGACCGGAGGCCCATCGATGCAGGGGTGACAGTTATCGTGGTATGTGTGTGAGCAGTGGAGTGCTGTAGAGTCATTGTGAGGGTGGCGTGGATCGAACCGTCGGCCAGGGAGACCCGTAGAAACGGTGGTGCCGCTGGCCGCCCGCGGCATAGAGAGGGGCCCAACCACGGCTAACCACCCTGGGAGGCTGCCCCGTCAGATCGCGCATAATCCACGGAGTGGCTCGTCGTGCCGGTTGGTGACCGGATGGTGGGACCCGGCGACCACTTCCGGGAGGGTACGGGGGCCCTTCCGTCCGGCGGTTCGGTCACCGTCATGCTTTACCGATACATGATGACACAGCATTTTTAGTCTCAGTTTACATTGCCACGATGACTGTCATGCCTTTTACGCCCCCTTCCTCTTCTATCATGGCAGCACAAAAAAAGAAAAGTGGTCCTACAGCGGCATCCTCCTCTCCCACCAACCCGCTTTTTGAGGTGGAGTTCACTAACATACGTGGACTCCATGCAAACCTCAGCGCCGTACACCAACACCTCGAGACGGCTCGGCCGGCCATGCTCTTTCTTACGGAGACACAAATACGCCGCCCTGCCGACACGGCATATCTCCACTATCCCGGCTACGTGCTCGAGGAGTGCTTCCTCGCAAGGGCTGGAGTGTGCCTTTTCATCAGGGCGGATGTTTGTTGTCGCCGTCTGCACTGCCTAGAAGACACATCCTTCTCCATCCTTTGGCTCCACGTGGATTTTGGCTCTACGAGCCGGATTTAGGTGTGCCTCTATCGCTCCCATTCCGGAGACTCCGAGACAACTCGACTCTTTGACCACCTGAGTCAAGCAGCGGATAAAACGCAGGAGCAGTTTCCGACCGCCGAACTGGTGTTTTTGGGAGATTTTAACGCCCACCATGAGTCCTGGCTGGGATCTTCCAAAACTGACCACGCTGGTCGAACTGCCCACGCATTTGCTCTCACGCATGGTACCCAACTGGTACTCCAGCCCACCAGGATACCAGACATAACGGGTCAAGCGCCCTCTTTGCTGGACCTACTGCTGACGAATCACCCAGCGCAGAACAGCGTATCGGTTCTCGCCCCTCTGGGATCCTCCGACCACTGCCTGGTGTCGACCTCAGTGCCTCTTGTTACGCCTCCACGACCTGTGGTAACAAGGCGGCGGTTATGGCACTACTCGTCAGCAGACTGGGATGGAATGCGGGAATATTTTGCATCCATCCCGTGGGCTCAACGCTGCTTTAAAGATAGGGATCTGTCGCAAAGTGTGTCTGCCGTGACTGACGAAATCACTGTCGGTATGGAGTATTATATCCCCTACAGTGAAGTCGCCAGCATGAAGACCCGTCCCTGGTTCAATCGCGAGTGCATCCGGGCCGTTGCTCAAAAGCAGTCGGCCTACCGCACATGGATCAGGGCCCGCGCACATTGTGACCCAGACATTGATCGCCTAAAAGCAGCACTAAACAGAGCCACTAGGGAATGCAAGAGGGCTTACATCAGAGCAGATGCCCAGCGCATTGCACGGTTTGGTCAAGAACTCGTCGCGTACCCTACGGGTAGCCGTAAGTTTTGGCGATTCGCTGCCGCCGTTGAACTACCCTGACGGATCACTGGCCCACGAGCCGCAAGAGAAAGCGAATCTACTAGCTGACCTCTTTGCGGCTAACTCCCGAATCGATGACCGTTGCGCGCACACGCCCACCATTGCGTCCTGCGACTCCGCAATGCGGGATATTCGCATCCGGCAGACGGATGTCCGTGCGGAGCTTCGGTCACTCGATGTTCGGAAAGCCAGTGGACCCGATGGTATTCCGGCGGTGGTTCTTAAGAACTGTGCACCTGAGTTGTCTCCCGTACTAACGCGCTTGTATCGCCTGTCCTATTCCTCAGGAATTGTTCCGGAGGCCTGGAGAGAAGCGAATGTTCAACCCATTCCCAAAAAAGGCGACCGCTCCGATCCAGCCTATTACCGACCTATAGCCGTCACTTCCATACTCTGTAAGGTGTTCGAGCGGATCATCAACACCCAACTAATCCGCCACCTAGAGGATCACTCCTTGTTAAATGATCGGCAATATGGTTTTCGGCCGAACCGATCCACGGGTGATCTTCTAGCGTACGTCACACACCTTTGGGGTGAGGCTATGGATAGGCATGGGGAGTCCTTGGCCATCAGCCTCGACATTGCCAAGGCCTTCGATAGGGTGTGGCACCGCTCGCTTCTCTCCAAACTTCCTGCATTTGGTCTGCCACCTAAACTCTGCAACTGGGTTGCTGCCTTCCTCGAAAAGCGCCGCATTAGGGTTCTCTGCGACGGCGCGGCCTCAGACTTCTACGAGGTAAGCGCTGGTGTACCTCAGGGCTCCATCCTATCGCCTACGCTGTTTCTTCTGCATATCAATGACATGTTGGCCCTTGGCAATATACATTGTTATGCAGACGACAGTACAGTGCACGGGCGATATTTCGGGCATCCTACTGCCAAGCTGGCAGACGTTGAGGAAAAACGACAGGAGCTTGTCGCTGAGCTCGACCGGGTCTTGAGCCGCATTTCCCAATGGGGCTGTGAGAATCTGGTCGAGTTCAGCGCCAAGAAAACACAAGCGTGTGTGTTCTCTAACAAAAAGTCTCCATTCCTTCCCCTTCCTACTCTTCAGAGCACTCAACTGCCACTGCAGGATAGGCTAAGTATTCTGGGTATGGATATTTGCCGGGATCTCAATCCGCGCGATTACATCGAGAGTGTCACTAAGGCGGCCTCGCGTAAGCTCGGCGTTTTAAACAAGGTGAGACGGTTCTTCTCGCCCGAGCAACTGTGTCTTTTGTACAAGACCCAGGTTCGCTCCTGCGTGGAGTACTGCTCTCATCTCTGGGACGGCTATGCGCAGTATTTGCTTGACGCTCTCGATCGGTTGCAGCGGCGCGCAGTCCGCATTATCGACTGTCCTGAGATCACCCAGTCTCTTGAGCCTCTGCAGTTGCGAAGAGATGTCGCCTCTATGGCAGTCCTCTATCGCCTACATCACGGGGAGTGTTCTGATGAGCTCTTCCAATTGGTCCCACCTTCTCCCTTCCTCTACAGGACTACACGTGCTGGCCTGAGGAGTCACCGTTTGTGCGTCGAAAATATACGTACCCGAACTAAACGGTTTGGCTCTTCTTTCTTGTGCCGATCGGTAAAAGCCTGGAATTCTCTACCAGCGCACGTGTTTCCTTCCCACTATGATCCCGGGTCTTTTAAGCGGGGCGTGAAAAAGCATCTCACCAGGCCGCCATAGTGTGGGTCACCATGCTGCATTGACTAGACATGCAATGAGGATGGTGACCACCACTCTTTGACTCCACCTATTGCTTTCCATCAGGCAAAGTGGAGTCACTATGGTAGGCTAATATAAAAAAAAAAAAAAAAAAAAAATCAAGTATCGCCTGAAACCGGACGATAGACTTCAAATTGCATTCATGGATGAAGGCCCTTCCAAGGCAACTGTGTATCGTCGTATCGTGGTTGAGTCATTTTGGGGGATGAAGAAAGAAGTGGTCGCCCTTTGACGGCTGTTACGGAGGAAAACGTGCTAGCAGTGAAAAAATTAATACAAGATAATAGGCGAATTACTAATCAGGAGATTCAACACATACTGCAGATTGGATCGGGAAACCTTCACGAGATTCTACAAGTGCATCTTCGCGTGAGGAGGATAGTTTCACGCTGGGTGCCACACAACCTCACCGATGCTCAGAAGCAATGGTGCCATGATATGATAAACAAATTTGAAGCAGGCTCGTCTCGGCGTGTTTACGACATCATTACAGGTTTGATGAGTCCTGGATTTATTAATACGACCCAGAAACGAAGCGCCAGTCGAAGGTTTGGATGTTTCAAAACGAATCACCAAACCAAAGTGAAGCGATCTAGAAACGGGGGGAAGATTTTAATCGCGAGCTTTTTCAAAATGCTTGGCAGAAGTTTTTACTCTTGTGAGCAACAAGCGACCAAACACAGGGCTCCGCGGGCTACCGCTCTACCACGACAACGCGCTCGCGTACATAGCGCTCAAAATGAGGGACTTCTTGGACACCACGCCGGTCAAACTTCTAAGTCCTTACAGCCCTGACCTAGCACCGTGTGACTTCTTTTTATCATCATACAAGACAATTCATAATATACATATACATATCATATGATACAATTTTCATCGCCGAAAGATGTGCTGTCAGCGTTCGAGTAGGCTGTAAACGAGGTGTCTGCGGCGGACTGGAAAAAGTGTTTATATAACTGGTTCAAACCAATGAAACTTTGTAGAGTATTTTGAAGAAAAAAAATAACACTTTTTTTATTATTTTCGCAAAACTTTCAGAGTGTCCCACGTATATATATTTTTTGTATGGTAATAAACTGTATTCAGAAGTATTCGGTTACATAAAATAAAAAAAAGACTAAATAAAATACTAACAAAATAGTATGGGGTTTTTATTTCTCGATTGTCATAAATTATTAGACTAGAGGTACTAGGAGGACTAGATTAGAGTTTTTTTTTTAATGTCCCTTAAAAATATTTATTGGTTTAATTTTTGTCTATGTCTTTAGCTTATTTTTTTCGCACACGTGTTTAAAACACTGGGTTTCATCAATAAGGAGTATTAGATGTTAACGAAAACAAACTCCAACACAAAAAAAAACATGTATTGAGCGATGACACATTGAGTTAGAACGTAAGTCGGTCAAAATGGACCGCATTTGATAACGTTGACTTGAAAAGTTTTTTTTCAGCAAAACAACATACTAGCTGTTCCCCTCAGTTTCATCTGCGTTTATGGACACTGAATCTGAACTACAAATCTGAATCATCTTTACTTTATTTGTATAGATAAAAGCCATTACAATATATTTTCAAATAAACTTTTGAATCGCTTAATAAAAAAGTAACATTCTCCTTATATATTTCAACAGGTTTTGATTAGTTGCCACTGACAAACATCCATATCCATATATTCCATATCATTACGAAAACATGTACACATATAATTTGATGGATATACACGCAAATCAGAAAATCAGAACAGAGTACAATAATTTTAAGAATGTTCTTCAAAGAATTCAATTTAGTGGATACAGTAAAGGAAAGAGTGATATGGCCTAAATATGTTTGCTCGAAATAATTTGTACGGCTTTGCTCGTAGGCAGAAAACTTTTACAATAACGCCGTCTGGTAACGACATTCAAATACTACACACTCAAGCCAAGTCACAGAAAAATATTCTAGATGAAGCTCTTTTTATTATAATTTTTTTAACTTATTCAACTAAGTAAGGCAATGTGAAAATTTAAAATAGTTGTGTCTGTTTATTTTTGTGATCATTTAGGTAGGCACAACATGGCATATGAACAGGAAGACCAATCTGTTTAACCTGAAGTAACGTTTCCAAATTTTTCATATACTCTCAGAAAGGGGATAGGTTTTTTCAATGCTGAATTTGAAGAGTTGACTATTCAAATTCTATGTATTTTTTTTTATGCGATAGGGGGCAAACGAGCAGATGGGTCACCTGATGGTAAGTGACTACCGCCGCCCATGGGGTGTCCATAAGTGTCCACAACTCAAGAGTCACAAGTGCGTTGCCGGCCTTTTAGGTAGGAGTACACTCTTTTCTTGAAGGTTTGAAGGTCGTATCGGTTCGGAAATACGGCAGGCGACAATTTGTTCCATAAGCTGGTTGTGCGCGGCAAAAAGCTTCTGGAGAAGCGCACAGTGGTGGAGTGCCAATCGTCCAGGTTATTTAAACTGACCTAAAAAATATAACGTTCTCCAGTGTGTTGACTGTTGTTTATATTATGTTATTATTTATATAGGAACGTCTATTGCGGACGGTCTATACCATCAAGCGCGCTTCTTTTAATTTTGTATCTGTGTTCTAATATGTCTGTGCCAAATACCTATTTCTTTGAGGAGCAGATCTTTTCAATAGATAGAATGTAAAAATAAATAAGCTTTATCGCTAACGCTACCTCTGTTTTGCTTATATTTATTAAGGGTTATTAGGGGTTTAAAGACAACTCCTGCACTAGGATTAATTCCTGTGTCGCGGAGGACTTTACAAACATTCAAACAACGGATACAAAGAACACCCAGACTGAGATCAACAATTTGAGGATTACACAAAGTGTTTACACAAAGTTTCGCGGTAGGCAGAGACAACAGCCCACCACCTCTATCTTCTCTCGCTTCTATCCTAACATAGCTCAAGAGCTTCCTCTACTGTCACTGTACTGTGGACCATTTTGATTTGTGTATGTACTGTGTGTTCGATCCATTTACGTTTATTTGATTTGTTATTCGTCCTGTATTCATTAAGAACACTTTTAACTTCGTCGCCACAGTGCCCCGTCTATCGCCCTCAGGCAATCGCTCATGGAGGCCGGAGATCGTTTTGCTTACAACGGGACGGAAGAGCTCTCTCCCGATTTTATGCACCTGAGATTCGGACGTTCCAGTTAACAAAGTACTAACTGTTAATTACAAAGTACTAACTATAAGGAGTATCAGTTTGTGTTTATTAACACGTGTACCAGTAATATTAAAACAAATTAATTTTACATTGTTCTTTATCTCTACAGTACAAGTATAGGTTACAAAACCAGTTTGTTTTATTTTTTAATAGTTATTTATCAGTATACTAAATACAACTTTGTATAACATGCTTGCATTAGTTTAAATACTAAACTTGAATATATTACTCATTGAAAAACGGCTTAGAGATTATACTTCTGCCGATTTATGTCTGATACGTCGGAAGTGGTCTTCACTGCTTATCTATAAAGTCTGGGCGGTTAATGGTGCATGTAATACATGCACCATTAACCGCCCAGACTTTGCCGCCGAATAATTATCTACAACATGTAACAATGCCGATTTTTTCTATTCTATTTTATTGAATTCTTTTTTTAGATACATATTTAAGCCCTTCATTTTACACTAGAAAGCATTCACATGACAAGTATATCAGACCTGTATGCATTTTTTATATGCATATGTTTAAAGTATATTTGAAGAAAATATGTAGAAGCTTTAACATTTTAATGGATGTTTTAATTTATTTAGTAATTTTAATGCATTAAATTAGAAAAATTAAGTTTGTATGAGATTTCTTTTATTATTTTGTTTGAAATACATGCGCTTTCGCATTGTAATATGCGAAGGCGGATGATTAAGCTTGGTGCCATTTAGCTTAGTAAACCTAGATCTAGGGCTATTACTTTATAAAACCCTAAAATAGAGCTTACTGATTTTCACCTTTGGAGGTTATAAAATTGCAATCATATTGTTTTACTTAATAAATAAAGATAACAAGGTCTCTTAAAAATAGTATGTCTATAATATAAATACCAAATAAAAAGTAAAGAAAGATTACGATCATTATCTTATTTCTTACATAAACTTAAAACAATTTGAATAGAAAAATGCTACTATTTCACAATAAGTGAAAAATATTATAACATAATATTAGAATGATAAACAAAGAAAGATGCAATAATGATAATTAAAGGTTTATATGGTCTTATCTTCTTCTTTACCTTGCCCAACAAGGTTTACAAATGTACCTTTTTTGCTTTTTTTTTTTCGTGTGGTAACCCCCTTGGTCCGTCATCCCATCGGGGTTTATCGGTGGAACGGTGTGTCGGAATCGGACCGACTACAACCACATGGTGTGCCACACTGCGCTTAAAATAGGAGGAATCCGGGAACAGCTTTATTAAGACATCCGGACTCCTCCTAGCGCAATGATAGCGCTGTTAACGAAAAGGATACCCCAGGGGGGTACCAGCGCTAGCGTTGGAGAATCCCCCCCTGGACGTCCACCCTCAGTACGGATTATGCCTGAGCGTGGACGCCCAGGCTGCCCCTCGTACTCTGGGGGGGGGTTCAACTGCACTCTCAAAATCTGCTCGGGGCAAGAGAATGCATACCATGGCACCCCCTGTCACGTTTACCGTGGATTTTTGTAACATCAGGGGCTTACATTCGAACCTCGACACTGTCCACCACCACCTTGAGACAGCAAAGCCGGCCTTGCTCTTTTTAACCGAGACGCAGATATCATCTCCAGCGGACACATCCTACCTCTGCTACCCTGGGTACGGACTGGAACACTCCTTTGTTCCTAAGGCTGGTGTATGCGTGTACGTTAGAGATGATATCACTTCTCGCCGCCTCGGCAATCTTGAAGGTAGGGACCTCTCCATCTTATGGCTACGTGTAGACTGCGACATCCAAATGGCTACAGACTCAGTGCTCCAGCAGGTCCCATCCGCAGAGATCGTGATTCTTGGCGACTTTAACGCCCATCACGCCGAATGACTTGGTTCGCGCAAAACCGATCATGCAGGAAGATCTGTTCTCGATTTCGCCTTGGCATATGGCTTGACACAGCTGGTAGCAACGCCTACGCGAATCCCAGATGCAGATAGCCACGTGCCTTCACTGTTGGATCTTCTGCTGACCTCACATCCTGAAGGCTACAAAGTATCCGTTGAGGCCCCTCTTGGCTCTTCGGACCATTGCCTGATTAGGAGTATGGTGTCACTCGTTCACTCGCTGCGGCCCTGAGTTACAGGCAGTCACCGCGTATGGCACTATAGGTCAGCAGACTTTGATGGAATGAGAACATTCTTTGCATCCTACCCATGGAGGCAGGTTTGCTTCTCGCCGGATGATCCCAATGTCGTTGCTGACTCTGTCGCGGATGTTGTGCTTCAGGGTATGGAACTTTTCATTCCATTCTCCCTGATTCCCACAGGTGGCAAGTCCCAGCCTTGGTTTGGTCGAACCTGCAAAGCGGCGTCCCGCCGAAAGCAGGAATGTTACCAAGCATGGGCTAATGCAGCGACAGCACGGGATGTAAAGACCAGCACATTAAAGAAGCAATTTAACTTTGCCTCCAGGTCCCTCAAAAGAGTATATGCTGGGGCGAAGTCGGCTCACATCGGCAGAATTGGCGAGAGACTAGTTAGTCTCCCCTCCGGAACTCGTGCATTCTGGTCTCTTGCCAAAGCTATCCAGGGGAACTTTTGTAAGCCATCCCTTCCACCTCTGCGCATAGGAGATAATTCGTTGGCCCACGACGCTAAAGAAAAAGCCGATCTTCTGGGCAAACTCTTTGCGTCCAACTCGACCTTGGACGACGGGGGAACCGCACCGCCGACCATACCGCAGTGCGAGACCCGCATGCCGGAAGTCCGGTTTACACAAAGGGCAGTGCGTAAAGCGCTTCTTTCCCTCGACGTTCATAAGTCGAGTGGGCCCGATAGAATCTCTCCTATCGTGCTGAAGACGTGTGCTCCAGAGTTAGCACCGGTTTTAACGCGCCTTTATCGGCTTTCCTACTCTCTTGGCGTAGTCCCGAACTCATGGAAGACAGCTCTAGTGCACCCAATCCCTAAAAAAGGAGATCGCTCGGATCCGTCCAAATACAGACCCATAGCCATCACCTCCTTGTTCTGAAAAGATAATGGAATCCATTGTTAACTGCCAGCTCCTCCGGTACTTAGAAGACCACCAGCTCCTCAATGATCGACAATACGGCTTCCGTCAGGGTCGTTCAGCTGGTGATCTTCTCGTATACTTGACTCACCGGTGGGCACATGCGATCGAGACCAAGGGGGAAGCGTTGGCCGTTAGTTTGGACGTGGCGAAAGCCTTCGATCGGGTCTGGCACAAAGCGCTCCTTGCGAAGCTTCCTTCCTATGGGCTTCCCGAGAAACTGTGCAATTGGCTCACCAGTTTTCTTACAGACAGAAGCATCAAGGTCGTTGTTGACGGTGCATGCTCCGACTCGAAGTCTGTTAATTCTGGTGTCCCACAAGGCTGTGTGCTATCACCCACGCTGTTTCTTCTGCATATCAACGACATGCTGCAGATTAGCAGCATCCATTGCTATGCAGACTATAGCACGAGTGATGCCCTTTACACCGGCCGCTCTAACATTTCTCGGGTAAACGTTCATCGAAAGCCGATCCAAACTTGTGTCTGAAATCGAAACTTCTTTATCAAAAGTTACAGATTGGGGTCGACTTAACCTAGTCCAATTTAACCCCACGAAGACACAGGTTTGCGCGTTCACCGCTAAAAAGATGCCATTGGTCGCATCACCTCAATTTGAGAGCACTTCCCTAACTGCATCAGCCAGTATCGGAATCCTTGGCGTCGATATATCAAGCGAAGTCCAGTTTCGCGGTCACTTAGAGAGTAAGGCCATATTAGCCTCGAAGAAGCTTGGTGTGCTTAACAGATCGAGACAGTATTTTACTCCGGCCCACCGCCTGCAACTTTATAAGGCGCAGGTTCGGCCGCACATGGAATACTGTTCTCATCTCTATGCAGGTGTACCCCAGTACCAACTTCTGCCTCTTGACCGCATTCAACGGAGAGTGACTCGCATCATCCACTGCCAAGATATTTCTGATCGACTTGACACCTTGGCGTTGCGTAGAGATGTAGCTTCACTCTGCATCCTCTATCGCTTGTATCATGGGGAGTGTTCAGAGGAATTGTTCGGACTTATACCGGCTGCTGGTTTCCGCCATCGTCCTACGCGACAAAATATCCATTCCCATCACCTGGACGATTGGCACTCCACCACTGTGCGCTTCTCCAGAAGCTTTTTGCCTCGCACAACCAGCTTATGGAACAAATTGTCGCCTGCCGTATTTCCGAACCGATACGACCTTCAAACCTTCAAGAAGAGAGCGTACCTCTACCTAAAAGGCCGGCAAGGCACTTGTGACTCTTGAGTTGCGGGTGTCCATGGGCGGCGGTAGTCACTTACCATCAGGTGACCCGTCTGCTCGTTTGCCCCCTATCGCATAAAAAATAAAAAAAATAATAATAATTGTATCCAATAATTATATAACCTGTTTTGCATATTAATGTAAAAATAAATATTTATGTTAATTTATAAAGTAGTGAGAAATGTTATATTTTCCAAATATTGTACTATCTAAACAATAAATCAATTACTTTATGTCTTACCTAAACCACCCATCAGTCATTTCCTAATTGGCCATGTGCCAACTAGCCCCTACTAGCTACTAATAGAAGACTATACTCACAAACAGAAATCCAGTTAGTAAGTAAAGTGGTTGTATGATTAAGTAGATGTAGGTTTCTAAATTTAGAAATTTGTTGATATTTATTATTTTCTTATTAATAAAGAGGGAATCGTTGCAGGAAGCCGGTGTCAGGGTTAATATAAACAGTGTATAGTAAATAAGGAAAAAAGTAAAATAAAGAAATAATCCTATAACTTTTTCAAATAACTCATTTAGTGATTTTTGCATTTATAATCACTTACGCTTAATTTATCACCTTTGTAACGGAGACTGCGAACAATTATTTTGTAGAAATGTATGTTCTGCTTCAGATAACGCCAAGTAAGTAGTAAGTACCAAATCATGTTTCGAATATTCAGTTGCAACTATGAGGAACTAACGTCGATGTTAAAGCCGTAGTAATAAAATGATTTCAGTAAATATCAAGCAGACGCCGAGCCTTTCTAATAGTCTTGCACTAAACTTCATAATTTGTTTCATAAAGCTAATTTCAAACTCTGTAGAGAAATTAAAAACCTTATTTTATTGTGTAGCCCTGTTACACACTATGTGCTTTTGTTTATGCAGTAATAATATTTAAGTAATTTTACCAATCGCGATAAAACCTAAAGAAGTAACAAATACCTGAGCAAATATCCCTAATAGCCTAAATCAATTTGTATTTGTATGCACAGACACATACACTCATACCTGTATACCTGTAATCGATATAAGCGGTAGGCAGAGTTGTAACTGAAGCCCAACTTTTGCCGATTATAATTTAGTCAGGATATTGCCGTCAGTGTATTTATTGTAGTTATCCGGTCACATTTAGAAATTATTTGGAAACATTTGGAGTATATTACAAGAAAAAGGGGATAGAAAAGGATATCGCTTATACAGATGGATTGAGGAGTATAACCATTCAGTGTCGTTTACCTATAAGTCGATCTGGTTAGTGCCGGGAACCCCGAGCCCTAACTATTTACCGACAACGCATACCTACGCGCCCTGTATTTAAACGAAATTTTTCAGATTTAACTTTTTTTAGTTTTGTGACACGTGCTTGTCGTTGTTTAATGGTTGATGGAATAGTAAGTGGTTAACATGACGTTATGAAAATTATTAAATGAAAGAAGTATTTATACAATCATTTATTGAGTAATAAAATTATATCTTTCATTTCATTTTAATTACAAATTCTGCAACAATTCTCTTAAGTTCAAAATAGACTTAATTTACACTTTAGTTAGAAATTTATTCCATCTCGGAATCGTTACATACCTACACCGTAAAGTAATATTATGTTTTTAAAAGTTAAACTAATACATATAAGTAAATTGAAATATAATTGCCGGTAGTGTGGGAAGACATCAGTTTTCGCGACCGAGATGCAATATCCAGGGACAAACTTAGTTACCGTATAGGTTGGAATATATGTATTTACCAAGTTATTTACTTATTTATTTACACTTGTTGCTATTTAATTTTGACTTCACTTTCCTATTTCTATTCCATTCTTAGATAGGTCTGTAACTTATTATCAACAACAGGGCTCTCATTGTAATGAAACACATTAATTATACTTGTTAATCTAAACCTATAGGTACCTAAACAAACGTATTACTAATGTATTATTAAATTGCTATTACACTCATTAATCGTAAATACAACTATTTTCTATTTCAATTTCAATTTATTTATTCATGAAAGTAAGGGGCCACACACAATTTTTAAACATAATTTGTGGTTATCTAAACAGCAATAAGGTGTGTAACCAGCTGCTCTTGTTCTTGTTGTTCCACTCCACGTGTGTGTTCTATGTTATTGTTTTTGAAATGAATTTTTTGGATGGATAAATTGGAAATTATTATAATAATAATAGTATGATATTATAACTTCTACCTTTCACTAAAGCGTGTAAAAAAATCAAAGTTTAAAACAGCGCAATATGTGTAGTTTAATATTACTTTATTCATGCTTCAGTTCACTCTGCAGCATAAACAATTTGGTCCGGTTTGGTTTTGGTAACTCCTGTCATGCCACCAGGGGAGCCTCACTGGTGGTCCAGCACATCGAGGCGCTAGGCTTGCGGGTGGCCCTGGACAAGACGGAGGCCCTTTTATTTCATGGTCCCCGTCGTGGTCCACCCGCTGGCGCTGCCATCATGGTCAACTCGGTCCTCGTACCGGTTCGGGCCCACATTAAATATATGGGCCTGATCCTTGACGGGAGGTGGCTCTTCGACGAACACTTCCGGCAGCTTGCTCCAAAGCTGGTCGCCGCTGCGTCCGCCCTTGGGCGACTTTTGCCCAACTTGAGTGGACCCAGCGTTGCAACAAGACGGCTGTACACGGGGGTTGTCCGGTCAATGGCACTTTACGGTGCACCGGTGTGGGCGGAAGCTCTGACCGCCCAGAATAGGGCACGCCTCTGCCGCCCTCAGAAGGTCATGGCGGTTAGAGCTATACGCGAACGACTGATTTCCGGGCGGGATTGGCAATCGACCCCCGCCCGAAGAGCGAGGTGAGGCCGCTCGCCGAGTCACTATGGCTCGTTGGTCGTCCCAGCTGGAGGCTCCACGTGCTGGCTTAGCCACCGTGGAGGCGCTCCAGCCAGTCATCTTCGAGTGGGCAGGGCGGCAGCACGGCACCCTTTCTTTCCGACTAACGCAGGTTCTTTCCGGGCACGGTTGCTTCGGAAAGTACCTGCACTCGGTCGCTAGGAGAGAATTGAGTCCCGTCTGTCACCACTACGACTGTAGTGAGGACTCGGCCCAGCATACGCTCGCGGATTGCCCCGCTTGGGCGACGCAGAGTCGGGCCCTCACTGCAGTCATTGGAGAGGATCTGTCACTGCCGGCCATCATACGCTCCATGGTCGGCAGTGACAGGAATTTAACCGCGGTCGCAGCCTTCTGTGAGGAGGTCATCTCCACTCGGAGGGCCCGGGAGGATGATCTCCACTCGGACCCAATTCGCCGCCGGCGAACCGGGTGGCGGAGACGTGCTTACCAGCGCCTCATGCCGCTCTGAGTGTGGCTGCGGGTGGTCAGTACGGGTTTTCCCCTCCAACCGCCATATAGCTAGCCGCGAGGGGGTGTCGCCCGCCTGTGTCACACCGTGTGGTTTTAATCGGTTCGATTCCGACACACCGTTACACCGAAAGCCCGGGTGGAATGACGGAACGAGGGGTTTCCACACGAAAAAAAAAACTCCTGTCACGTCACGTAGGTCCGGATAGTCCGGTTGTAGGTCCGGATATCTTAATAAAGCTGTTCCCGGATTCCTTTTCGATTCCGATACACCGTTCTACCGAAAACCCCAGTAGAATATTTTGAATATTTTTCTATAGTATAGGGGGCAAATAAATAGACGGGTCATCTGATGGTAAGTAACTACCGCTGCCCATGGACTCCTACAACTGAAGACTCGCAATTGCGATGCCCACTGTTGAGGTTGCCCCCCTCCCTGAAATAAAGAGAAAACAGAAGGGAGGGAGGGTCGTTCAACCTTACTCGCTAGTTACAAACTTAAACCAATGCTGCTTTACGACTAGTTTGTACTCCGGGTGAGCTGGCCGGTCGGCCCGGATACATTGCAAAGCATGGCTCTACAACGTACAAACGTACGTATTTTCAAAGTTGATTTGTAAAGATCTGAATACTGAATTTAACTTCATTCACATCGGGAGTAAAATTTTTCCCTAATAAATTAAAGGTCGAAGGTAGGTTCAAAGCAAGTTCAAAACAAGTCCTCCCACTCTCAGCAACTATACTTCTAAAGATTTAATTTCAAAAACATTATTTTGTAAATATTTCATACATTTAAATATTTCTTTAGCAATTTCTTCGCTATGCACTAAAAGTTACTATCTGTTTTAAATAGTTAGAGAAACAGGTAGTATTTTATTTCCTATGGTATTTTATTCTGGGGGCGTGCTGCATATATTTTATCAATTTTCATTCTGCAAAAACAGAGAGCAATTAAAGCCATTTAAAGTCAGCGTAATCGCGAATCCCTTAGAAAACTATTTAAAGAGATTAACATTATGACAATGCCTTGTCAGTATATTTATAAAAACATTTATTTATGAGAAAAAATCTAGAGATAGGAATAAATTGGTGGAATCAAAATTTAGATTAACAAACGTACAAATATCTTTTATGGGGTACTGTGTTACTCTATATAATAAAGTACCTTGTGATATTCTTCATCTAAAAGAGAAGAAATTTAAAAATGCATTAAACGCACGCTTTGTAAATAAGCATATTAAAAATTAGATGATTATTTGTCTGACAAAAACGCTTCGCAACTTGCTGGTCCTGCTCCACAGACACTGTAAATGACTATGTATTCGTTTTTTTTTTATTTCTTTTTCTAGATTTTTTTACATTTATTTATTTACTGAAGTTTTCAATTATTATTACTGCTGACATTGTTTTCTTTTATACAAATTTTTTATAGTTTTATAAAAATAAAAATCGGCTTTAGATTATATGATTGTAAGTTTTATGTAGGAATTTTATGAGTTGTACATGTGAGAACTGTGTAACTGGGTAAAACTTGTTTAGATCTATTTTCTATGTCGCCTGGTAATTCTGATTATGTGATTTACGCCTGAAAATGCTGCCAATGGCGGCGTATGGGTCGGGTCGTTAGGGTCCCTTGGACATGGTTGAGGTAAACGTTGGCGCTTGCGTCATGCTCCTGAACGAGTGCCGTTGATCGGTGCATGTCATTTCCGGACTGCTATTACTTAATATATACCCGGTAGTTATTATTAGAATTTATATTTCAGAATGATATATTGCATTGTCCTCACATTTTATTGTACACTTTTAAACTGTAACAAGAAAATTGTATAAAATATTTGATTGATTTGCCTGTTATTCTACACAAGATCTACATATCGGAAGAACAGTATTCTCTTTAATGATCTCTTTATGTTCCGTTTTCACACATAATTTTATATATATATAATGATTGTATGTAAACAAAACATTTTAAAAGAGTAACGATGGAGTTTCTTGCCCATTCTTCTAAATAAATAAATGTAAAGTAAATGTGGACGTTTGAAAGTGTCTTTTGGGCCTATTTAAAATAAATGCCTACTTAAAATAAATTTGACCTTGACTTTGAACAGGCAACTAGCTTCACGACTGATTTAGCGTGACCGACTTCTTCTCATGACAATTCAAAATGTCTGTGATTGGTTTAATTAAAATAAATAGTTTTGATTTTAGTTTTGATTTTTGATTTGTATAAAGTTGTTCTACACATAATATAAGAGTGCGCGCAACTTCTTTCGGGTCATAAAATGACAAAAGGTCGCTTATAATAAGCGTGGTAAAAGAGGAATAGGGCATTATTATACTGTAATAGAAAATAAATTACCTTGAGCTTACACAAAAATATTGTTTTGCTTGCTTAATACAATAATCACACAGTTGATATCCACCCCAAAGATAAACCCGACCAGGAGGAGGACATGTACGCAAGCTAGGCATTTCCAAACTTTCCGAGTTTAAGAAAACTTTAACTTTAAACGTTAAATATAGTGCCATTATTATGCCATAAAACATTTAAGTTGTCATAAAAACCGTATGTCTTAAACTCATCAATTTCATAGTATTTTTATGTACGACAATACAGCTGTTTTGCATTTTTATTTACACTTGAAACACCAACAATACTGCCTATCAAACATTAATGAATATAAATATAATCAAAATCTAGAAATACAAAAGACACTTACTGGAGATCTTTATACTTCGATGTAGTTTTGTAAAAAAAAAGAAAATAATAAAACAAATAAATAAAATAAGGATAGATTCTCAATTAAAAAATATGTAACATGAATGAAACCGATAAAACGAAAACATAGAATAAAATAATTGTTCTACTTAATTAAAAACTATATGGCATTTATATACACATGATATAACAATCGATATTATAGGATATAGGTCATCTCCATGTTGAATAATGTCAAAAATTTCAATTCAATCTGCTTGTTTACATTTGGCGTAGTAGAAAGAACTAATATTTTGTAGTGTGGCAATTAGAATTGACGTTATTTAAAATGAGTACGATTCCAAAGTAATAGATACCAAAACCGTTTTTAAGAATGTGATTAAAATTGGTAATTAAACAAATATAAAATCCGATTGTATTATAAGCTTCAACATTCTTCGCTGACGTCTCTATCAATAATACCTATATTGTTATGTCATTCTCACTACCAAGGAGATTCAAACGATACTCCAGATATTAATTTTTAGCCTAAGCCAGTCAGCCTGAGACCACGGCTGGTGCAACCTGGTCGAAACAACAGGCAAATTAAAACGTATTTAGTACCTGTATATCGCGTTAAATTCCCGTGTAGTAACTTTTATAGTACTTTCCATGTTGAAATCCATCAAGTCGTCTACTATGGGAACAGTGTAGGACGTGACAAAGAAACATCATTTATCGAAAATGAAAACCCTCTTCGCTGCACAGTCTCGTAAATAAAAAGACTTCAACAAATAGCGAAAGAGCCATCAAAAAGCTCTTTTGGCTATATAGGGATTTAATCTGCATGTGCATACATACACCTTCTTACCCTTTTAAAGCGTACAGACGAAGTGTTTTGTTATGGAATAGTGAAAAAAATACATAGACATACCGTTACAGCAATCTCTGGTTATTTGCTCTTCTTTATTAAAGTGTTACGTTGTTCATCTCCGGAGGTCTTCATCAGATCCTAATATGTTTTATTAAAAAAACTTCCCTTAAAAATATGCCTGTGAATATAAAAAATGCCTTCCATTTGGATCAGTTGCGTTTGAGAACACATACATATGGGTCAAATATAGAAAAACTCCTCTTTTAATTAAATTCAATTCCTGCATAAACATTTCACAATATTTTCTCTTTAAGAATTTCCCAAAATTGTTTTGCACTTTTTAAGTGAGAATTCATAGTTTGAAAAATAAATGATCAGTTAACGCTAGTTATAGCCTTAAATTTAAAAGTTTATCTATATTTAAAAAGCGGCTAAAACATTGTCATGAATGACACCTTTGAATAACGCAATCGTGAATTGCCTAAGTACTACTACTAGTACTATACGAGTATATTATTTCCACTCTTAGTTTAGTTTTGAAAATATACTATAGACCAACAGATGGCGTTTTGTGTTACGTAAATAGACAATATTGGTTTTCTGAGGATTGAGTGTAGAAATCACGATTAAACACAGCCTAAATGTTTCATGAAGTTACTCAAAATATTCCTAAATAAAAAGTGTAAATTATAGTTTAGAGAAATTTTAATTGGATATCTCAAATTTTTTTCATTTCAGAAACGCCGTACTTTTTGGAACGAAATTATTCTCACAATCTGCTGAATGAAATTTTGCTCGAATAATTAGTATTCCAGCCTTTAAGGCCACACATTAATATATTAGCTCCGTATGTTCTCTGAATAGCAGACGGATGAATCCGTTTTTATATATAAGTATACCTGTATTATAACTCTGTATATTTCATGACTGTTGAGAGTTTTAATAATATAAAAAAATGCAGTTTTATTCTCTAGCTGCTATAGAGGTGGCATTGAATTTGTATAATTGAACTAGAAAAAAGAGTAAATCACACACCTAACGCAGTAGTTCTCCGCAGTTTTATCTACGTTTATAGTCACTGCTCCACTCGTACGGTTTTAGTAGTAGTTTTACAGTCTTATTTTATAACTCTATAAATACTCTATCTGATACAAAAGAATAATTGGAATCCAACCGATAGTTCCAGAGTTTAGCTTATTTAAATAATTAACTATCAAAAAAATAATCACGATAAAAACGTAAAACGTGAAATTAAAGAACCATTTTTAACGTAATTTAAAGAATTACCATAATCGTTAATCGTTAAGGAGTTGTACCTTTCACCAACAGCTCAGTACATTAGATGCAACTATCTTATTGGCTTCAGAAATATATGAAAATATTAAGTCTTCCGGTTAGTTTTGAGGAAATATGTCAAGTAGCTGTTGCGACACGTCGGTACAAGTTACTTAGATATTCGATGCGGCGTGTTTTAGCTTGCACTTTAATTGTTCGAAGTAAGTCACTTACAGTCAACGCACGCAAGTTTTTAGTATGATTAAATATGGAACGCGATAAATATTATTTTCGTCATTTACTACTATACTTTTTCGATGCAAGAAAAACAGTAACAGAAGCTCACAGACTTATTGTAGATACATATCAAGAATCTGCACCATGTGTTAAAACATGTAATATATAATAAACATGAATATCGACGATTTAAAAGTAGTAATTTTGATTTAGAGGATAAAGAACGAAGTGGAAAACCAAAAAAGTTTAAAGACGGTAAATTGCAGGCACTATTGGACGAAAACCCTGCCCGCATACTGCATGAGTTGGCTGAAGAATCAAATGTAGGTAAATTAACAATTTCTGATCGTTTACGCGCAATGATTAAAAATCAAAAACAATGAAAATGGGTTCCACATGTTTTATCAGAATTAGCGATTTGTTCTTCACTACTGTCTCGTCACAAAAAGAAATATTTTTTGTATCTAATCGTTACCGGCGATGAAAAATGGATCTACTATGATAATCCAAAACGTAGAAAATCATGGGTAGATCTTGGTCAACCGTATACATCGACTTCGAAGCGTAACATTCACGTAAATAAGGTATTGTTATGCATTTGGTACGATATGAAAGGTGTTATTAATTATGAATTCTTAAAACCAAATGAAACATTTACAGCTGAGCGTTATCAACATTAATTAATCGAATTGAGTCATGCATTGAACCAAAAACATCCAAGAATGGCACATAGAAAACAAAAATAAATTTTATTGCATGACAATGCTCGCCCCCACATTGCAAAAGCTGTAAGAGATACATTTTCAGATCTTCAGTGGGAAGTTTTACCGCATCCCGCATATTCACCAGATTGTGTTCCTTCTGTTTACCCCCTATTTCGATCTATGCAACACAGCCTTGCAGATTAGCACTTCAAATCTTACTAATGTATCAAAAAATTAAACGCTTCAAAAGATGATCAGTTTTTTTATGATGGAATCCATTTGTTGCCCGAAAAATGGCAAAAGGTTGTAGCTAGTAATGTAGCATATTTTGATTAAAATATAAATTATCTTTTTGGTAATATAAGAGTATTTCATTTTTATAAATCCCTCAAAACTAACCGGAAGACCTAATACATTATTAGTGATGGAATTCCCTTTTTTAAGGTTTTTAAGGGCTAAAAGGTATGTTGGACTCAGACTGAATAAAACCACACGGTGTTCCGTCACAAAACCTTATAGCCGGAGACTCAGGTTTAAACTTGAAAGGAAAACCCTTTGTGTTGAACAACAGACGACCCTACTAATGTGTATCAGTCTTCTGTTCAAAGAGGCGCGCGCAGAACATGGCGCCGCCATCTTGGGCCTGCTTCTGCTAGGGCAGCGGATAACCGTGTCAGTCACCTGCCCGTTCGGTTTCCTGCTGCTGGCTGCAGAATCCCATGTGTGAAGTGCGGTATCCTTGCGGCAGTCCCTACAGTGGTGGCACAATTGTAGAGTGCCCTAGTTTGATTTCCCTTGGATCCCATTCTCAGATCCTGACTAGATTTCAATGGGATCACCACAGAAGGGGGATCACTCATACTACAAAAAATAAATATTGAAAATCGGTCAAAATTTAGCGGAGAAATCTATTAACATACCTACTCAAAAAATACATACAGTTGTATAGATAACCTCATTTGTTTTGCAGTCGGTCAACAAACAAAAACTTTCACTTCAGTAATATAGATAGATCGATAGATACGTAAAGTGTAAAGAAAATCGCAAAAGTGGAGAGCTACGAGCTAGAACTACAAAGAAGTAAATAATCTCTCACAATTTTTGTCAAGTTTACTCGAGCACATATCAGTTCCAGACTAACACGCACATGAAAACAGGTGCATGTCAGTCTGGAACTGATGGTTTAATCCACGGGAGAGCCATATTTAGGCCGGCCTTAGAGAACACCGGTTGTCGAACAATGTGTGTAAGTGAGTGAGGGCACCGGAGGCCCTAATCCCCCATCTTCACTTTCTCCCCTCCTCGCCACTCTCAAAAGCAGACAGTACATAAGCGGCAATTAACACTTACATTCAGGTGACCCACCGGCTCGTTTGTACCTCTTTTGCATTACAAAAAAACTTAAGGGAAACCTTTAAATTCGTTTAACACTTTTTATTTAGAAAAGTGTACCTTTGGTTGGGACTGGGATTTTAGAAGATTGATCACAAAGGAAGTGATGATGATGAATTAGGAATTCTAGAAGGCTGTTTACATAAATTATAAGAAAAATACTTCATTTTTTATTTCTTATGCTCTTTAAGCAAAATGCATGTTAATATTAGGCGAATATTAGGCATGTTAATAAGAGGCGCATAAAACATGTTTATTTTCATGTTAGTATTATTTGAACACAAAGACTTATAAATTCTTTAAAGACTAATATTATCTAAATTAAATGACGTAAAAGCCTTACGTAAGTTAGAAAAATCCTGTACTTAATAGAAAGTTTAATACATGATGAAGACGTATTAAATGACAACCTGAATGTAAATTCTCACTTCAATTTCTAAAATTAAACCAACAGCCACAAAACATTAAATAAGTGTAAATTTCAACAAACCTCATGCAAGTCTCGAAATTGCGTTTTCCAAAATTGTTGTACAAGTTTTTTGCATGTTAAATAAACCAGTTTTTGAATGAATGTTTTGAAGCCATAACGAGAGACTATTGTGTAAAAAGTCAACAGCTCGCCATTACATTTTGCATTATTTGAATGCAACGAGCCATGATTCATACGCACTGGGGAAAAACTGAAAAGAAACGATGAAATTATATGCTTTTATTCAACATCGTCATCAACAATCAGCTTTCAGCATTTACTGTTTAACACAGGTATCTGCAAATATACGCTACTCAGCTAAAATGCCAAATAAAATTTGCTTCGTTAATTATATTATATTCATACTATAATTTAATTTGATTTCATCGAAAATATTGATTACTAATCATAATAAATCCCAATGTATATTTAAAGGACCTCTTAAGGATTATAATTTACTAGCTAAGTGTAAATTCGATATACAATATAATTTGCAATGTGCAAATACCTTAAATTTAGAAATATTTACACACATCTTTATGTAGATTGAAATCGACGATGCCAATCTTAGTTCTAAAGTAAAACGTAAAGTATTTTTATGGGCCTATAAATTGCGTTTCAATTAGAGTGACTTCCTTTTAATGTTGTATTCGGTCGATGTGCCCTTTATTATGCCTAAAAGTGCAATAAAAGCTGTTCTTTTTTATTCCGGTGATATTTGTGCTCCAGTGGCATTGTCCTTTGTGCAGATCAACGCTAGGTATACGCTAGACCCAACTGTTTATAGTTTTAGTAACATCAATGCGGTTTTATTACACATTCTATATACTTCAGTAATTAAAAGGATATTTATGTTGTAATATGTATCGTCAAAACAGCCAAATAATCTGTTTTGATGTCGAATATAACTTAAACTTGCATTATTTCTAAAGTGATTATAACATTATGTTCGATATCGATTCGTCTTGAAAACGAATCATTTTTGAAAATATTGATGCAAGAATAAAGAAATTTGAAAATTAAAAGCGTTTTCAAGTATTAATAACGGTAGTTTTAGCGACAGAGCGACATTGCCGGTGTACTACGAGTATAGTTATATATTGGGGTACGATGCCGCGGTCGGGACTTCAGAAGACAAATTTAGGGCAGTGGTTTAATAAAACAGGAAATATTAGACAGGATTATAATAAAATAAGATTTTGCGAAATTCTTTAAATTCTCCGTAAATGGATAAGAATATATGAAAACAAACAGAAAAAACAGATTCTAAATTATCACTATAGTAGAAATCTAGCCGAAATAAATCGAAAATGAAGGTTACTGAACTGTCAAATAAAAATAAATGGAAACAAAAACTTATTTTTTTTGTGTCGTGACTATTTCAAATTTGTAACCACCTTTTGCGATCTTTCGAAGCATATTTTTAAATTTGCTTTTTATTTGGATATTCTTTTAGTAAGAATAGATATACAATCACCGTAATAAGGTATACAATCACGGTAAAATAAACACAGTGCTAACGACATCTGTATCGTTTCTTAAATTTAGTCTTTTTGTATATACATACATTCAAGAATACAAAGGATACATTCACCATTACACTGTCCGCTAATATTGACGACACAGCGTTAGCAGATAATTATTTTTTTTTTCTGTTAAATCTGAATAAGAGAGAAATGTGTGCCGCTATAAGAACAATGAAAATATTGAAACAATGTTCAATTCATCAATTTCAAATAATGAAACTGTAACCTTATGTACTCCAATATAATTTATATGCATTGATCGCATTTAACGGAGAGCGCCTCGCAACATCGATTGCCACCACCTTGGCGTAGAGATGTAGCTTCACTCTGCATATTCGATCGCTTGTATCATGGGGAGTGTTCAAAAGAATTGTTCGTACTTATATCGGCTACAGGTTGATTCCTAGCTACAACCAGCTTGTGGAACAAATTGTCGCCTACCGTATATCTGGACCGATACGACCTACAGACCTTTAAGAAAAGAGCGTACTCCTACCTAAAAGGCCAGCAACGCAGTTGTGACTCTTGAGTTGCGGGTCCATCAGGTGACCCATCTGCTCGTTTGCTCCTATCGCATAAAAAAATATGTAAATACTATAAAACATTTACTTATCAATGACATAACATATTTCTCAAAAATATTTGTGGTATTGAAAATTTACCTATTTGTTATTAAAATAAAAACAATATGAATATGGTTTTTTATACAACCAACGTAGTGTACAAGAAAGCCTTACACCAAATAGTAGTTGTAAGAAGTAGTGAAAAATTAATCTGTCTAATTAGATCCTTTGATTTCGCTAATAAAAAAAATATTTTTTTTTTATTAGGACAGGATTATCGTCCTGATAATTTTAGTATTATTATTTAATTTCCTTTGAAGAAATTGTTACTTGTGTTATTTAGTATTTGAATTTGTTACTTGTTTATGAGGTTTATGATATCTTACACTCTTAAATTAGGATTATCGTTTTTATACTTTTGCAATATTGTTTATTTTGCTTTGAAGAAATTGTTACTTGTGTTATTTTGTAGTTGAACTTGTTACTTATTTTATATTATATTTTTGTTTTTTTTTTTTTGTAACAGGCAGCATTGATGAGCCGCTACAGTATCTTATAAGTAGTCATACTAAGTCTTTCGTTAAGTTTTGGTAAATAACTGGTGCTGATAACTACAATAATAGAAACATAGTCTTGTGGCTACACTACTCATCAAATTTCGTTCATAATTTGCAAATCGTCTAAGACCTATTCTTAGACGATTTACAAAGTCGATAATATTAATTTGATCTAAAAATTATTATTTTTTTCCCAGACTGTATTTGCGAATCACTACGAGACATATATTACCTACCTACTAATTTAATATTAAATACTTACTATAGTATTTCCTGAAACGTTACTCGAGGAGAAGTGGAACTGAGTAATGGCCCCTCCACAGATATCTTTGCATATTAAATCTGTCGTCTGTCAAGTTTTTTATTTGGTATTTAATTCAGTTAAGAGTTTACAACTTATTTTCAAAGACTATATTAGTTATATATATTTTTGTAAGCATTGGTAATCATGGAGCATGATGAATGATGACATAATTGTTTTGTTTTATATACATTGCTGGTTAGTCTGCTACTCCTCGCAACAAAATTTTGCACTCGAAATTGAATGACATAGTCGTAGTACGGCGTCCTGTGGACATTGATTAGTGTCACTTGTTGAGATTGGTTGTCTTCCAACTATGATTGAGTGCACTTTAAGTGTGAGTTGACAATTTAATTATAATTCATTATGAGAGAATTCTATCCAATAAATCAAGGATTTTCAGCGTTTAAAAGAAAGGCTCTCAATTTATATATTTGTTTAGCTGTGATATTATTCTTCAAATTCACAAACAAAATTAAATTTAAAAAATAAAGATACTTATTTCATATCGACAGTAATATGAAGAAAAATTAATTTCTTATGGGAGTTCAAAAGTCAAAAGCATCTGAAATGAAATTTGTTGTGTCTACCCTCTAAAACAGTATCTACGCTGCCAGAGAAAATTACATTAAATTGTGCGTGTATTGGTTATGAAATAATTTCTTAAGTGTTCTTTATGAAAATGTATGAAGCATAAATGGATCAAAAACATATAACTTGGGAAAATTTTATTACTTATGGTACATATTCTAAAAAGGAGAACGTTTACAGTATTGAAAACATGCATCAACATCAAAAGTAATTTAAAGCAACAAAATAATTTTATTTTAAGCCGAGTTTAATTTATTTATTAGGTTGGCAACTAATAAACCCGCCACTTTTTTCGATCAGTTTCTAAAACATTATAGAACTATCTCGAATTTCTTGGAGTAGTATATAAATAAAGCAAGAGTTGTATGTCAGATCAGTTGACAACTGGATCTCAAATACTAAAACTACAGTATATTATGGATATTTCTCGTAGAGAACTTCGGCTGCTATTACTTCACGAATTGCGCTTAGGTCGAAAAGCGACTGAAGCAGTGCGCAATATATGTGCAACGATGAACGGCGTGCTCTCTTACGATACCAACAAACATTGGTGCAGAATATTTAAGAATTGAAATTATGACCTATCTGATGAACCTCATCGAGGACGACCTCCTAAAATAGATGTAGATGAGTTAAAAATACTCATAGAAATGGATCCCAGGTTCACTTAACGTTGTCTGGCAGAGCAGCTCCAGTTCTCATACTGCAGTAGAAAAACAACTCCACGCTTTAGAAAAGACCTGAAAATATTCAGTTTGGTTGCCACATGAGTTGACGCCGTTGCAACGTCAGAAGAGAGCTAACGTGTGCATGGAACTACTTAGTTATAATCGTACCAATGAGTGGCTGAGGGATGTAATTACGGGAGATGAAAAGTGGGTTATGTACATAATTTTTTTTGCGTAAGCGCCAGTGGCTTGGACCTAGAAAAGCAGGAGTACCTACGCCAAAATCTGACACGAGTAAAAAAGTTCCTTTTTTTTATAGCTGGCAAACGAGCAGACGAGTCACCTGATGGTAAGTGACTACCGCCGCCCATGGACACCCGCAACTCAAGAGTCACAAGTGCGTTGCCGGCCTTTTAGGTAGGAGTACGCTCTTTTCTTTTTCTCTTCTTTTTTTTAAGTATGTGGTAGGGAAAATACGGAATTATATACTGGGAGCTGTTGCCATCTAACACTACAATCACGGCCAATATTTATTGTGACCAACTGGATAAAGTAGCAGCGAGATTACTGAAAAATCAAAATAAAGTATACTTTTGCACGATAATGCTCGACCACATGTAGCTGGGCTGTCCTTCCTCACCCACCAGATACTCTCCAGACATTATGCCCTCAGATTATCATCTATTTCGTTCTCTACCCCAAAACTTAGCAGATAAAAAAATTAAAAATGAAGACCACCTTAAAAATTACCTTACTACTTTTTTTATCAAAAGCCTAAAAACTTCTACGAGGAAGCCCATATGTCTCTGCCAGCGCGTTGGTGACAGGTAATAGAAAACGACGGTGCTTATATAGTAGAGAAATAATTAGATTTTGTATATATATAAAAAAAAACATTGTGTACAAAGATGGTGGGTTTATTAGTTGCCAACCTAATAGTTTAGCAGGATTTATATTAAGGATTTATTTTTACTATTATTTACTAATACGCTAGGGATGCAGCCTATTTGAGGACATATTATATTTTTTATTGACATGTATATTTTAATTTTAATTATAGAGAGATTTGAGTGAATATTTTTACTTGAGAAATCAAATAAATTATCGATATTTATGTGATTAGATTGTAGCTTCTACATATTTATTTCACAAACAAAGCTGTCTGAATGATTATTAAGGTAAAGTTCAGTTCTAAACCATAGTAGGAAAGAACCTCGAAGACGTAAAACAATGAAGTGTTATCTTATGTTTACCCAGTTATAACAAGAATAATTTATGTGATAAACAGTGCTTCAGTCTTAAAGATTTGTAGTAAGACTCTTTTTTTTTTATGCGAGAGGGGGCAAGCGAGTAGACGGGTCACCTGATGGTAAGTGACTACCACCGCCCATGGACACCCGCAACTCAAGGGTCACAAGTGCGTTGCCGGCCTTTTAGGTAGGAGTACGCTCTTTTCTTGAAGGTTTGAAGGTCGTATCGGTTCGGAAATACGGTAGGCGACAATTTGTTCCATAAGCTGGTTGTGCGAGGCAAAAAGCTTCTGGAGAAGCGCACAGTGGTGGAGTGCCAATCGTCCAGGTGATGGGGATGGATATTTTGTCGCGTAGGACGATGGCGGAAACCAGCAGCCGGTATAAGTCCGAACAATTCCTCTGAACACTCCCCATGATACTCTTATACGATATGTTTTTTTCAAGCAATTACAGAGTATATTACTCGAATTCTAACAAAGGTAGTGTAACTTTAAACCCTCACGTAAATACGCAGAAAATCAGGATGGCACCAAGTCGCCTATCTTTCAAAACAAGGGTTCGTGCTCTTTTCGTCCGTAAGCTGGCCTCTGTCAGCTATATATAGTCATATGGTTCTAACGTTCTGATGACTCTTCATCAGAACGTTAGAACCATATGACTATGTATATTCTTATATATGATTATACATTATTTTAGTTCTATACATTATTGTATAAATTTATTATTTTTGTACGTTTGTATCTAATGTCCATATATATTATGTTTATACTACCATTTATCTTTTGTACTATTTTTTTCTTTGCATATCTATTTTCATGCTTTTTAGTGCACCTATCTCACTCATTTCACACCACCCTAAGATAAACTGGCAGAAAATTCCTTTGGCATTAAGTCCACCTATGTAAATTTCGTGCACAAAGTGTTAAAAAAATAAAAAACAAAAAATACAGAAAACTTTACATTTAAATACACTCAACGCACTGTATAGTAGTAGTACAAATGAGCGAAACGAAAAGGACATATTAAGTGAAACTAAGTTTATAAATAAACATTATGCTAAGGTTGTTATAATTGTTTCAGTGTAAAAGTATTTTTACTCGTACAATATGTAGAATAGCAATATCTTATAGATTCTATTGGTTTTAGGGCCATACGTATATAACAAAATCAACTTAATTCTTTCCACATACTGTTGAACTAAATTTAAACGAAAAATAAGCCTAATGCCCTGGCTTTAAAACTTACCTTATAATCATACCGAAAACCTACTTATCTAATTAATATAACTAAGCACAAACAATACAGCAAAATGAATCATGCACAGGCGCACTTACACATACACACACTCATTCATTCATGCACACGCACAGACTAGCAATAGGGTTTACTTAAATTATATCTGTTATCCAAAGATATAAAATATTGTGATAATGACCGCAATTTGTCTAACTGGACTCTGCCGATCAACAGGCTTTCATATTGCAGACACCAGCCTCTCTATAGGCAAAATTAGATATCAACAACATTATTATTGCAACAGTTTTTTTTTTGTATTTCACCATGCCTTTGTGAAGGAGTTATAAATTATATTATATTCTTATGTTATATGTATATACTTAAGAAAAAAATGTTTAATTTACTAAGAGTACTTCGGCGAAACAATTTGTGAAGGAGTTATAAATTATATTATATTCTTATGTTATATGTATATACTTAAGAAAAAAATGTTTAATTTACTAAGAGTACTTCGGCGAAACAAGAGTTATTAACCCAGTACGTGATGACACATAGAGCAGTACACATATGACCGACTGATGGAAAAATTACAGTGACTTTGAGAATAGGTTGTGGAAACGTCGTGAATATTTTTAGTATTCCGTGTGAAGGCCACAACCTTTCACTATTCACTAACAACAGACTATTTTCGGCAGGGCGTTTGATTACTTGAGATTACATATAAGAGTTTTAACTAAAAAGAAATTACTTTTATAACCGACTTCAAAAAATGAGGAGGTTTTTTCTGTTTATTCGTCTGGTCATTGTAACCAAATCAGGATTTCATCATGGGATTCCAGGGAATTTTTAGTTATTGGTTTTGTTTTAAGACATGGTTTTACACGTCGAAGCAATAAAGACAGGGCCATAAAATCAGAGTAAGAGTTTAGTGATGAATTATGCATTAGCTCTAAAGATCAGCGCCACCTCAACCCTTTCGAGTGAGATAATTTTTAATTCAGTGTGACTTGAATAAATATTCCAAATTCCTTGGAAGGATCTGATTAAGATAGGACAAACGTCACTGTCAAGATAAAACATGCAATATTAGGCTACCAAACCGACCAAATTACTGTTATATTTTCGTGATATGTCAATAAAAAGCAGCCTATGAAGTCCCAGGGTTTCAAGTATGCACATACTAAAGTTAATCAAAATTGGTTAAACCATTAAGACGTGAAGAGGTTACTAAATACTTTCTGATTTATAATATTGGTATAGATTGTGTTTTCTTTTATGTCCAGAAAATCAAATCAAGTCGTATTCATTTGCTAAATACGGTACAAACTATTATTCATTATTAATGTATTTATAAAAAAAATACGAATAATAGGGGCGCAAAAACTAGACAAACCTTGGACACATTTTATGGTTGTGACTTCTTTGCAAAGTTCTGATCAGAATTAGCCTATAATTTCAAACTGAATACAGTAAGCTATACTATAAGTACTTCAATCTATTGTATGTAAAACAAAAGAACTCGATATAAATTGCTATTAAACAATAAATAATAATGGTCACGCCTATATCTGTTAAAAGACCAGGTAGAGGTGTATAAAGCAATGAGTTATAAATCCTATTATTTAGTCAATTAAGACCAAACTGGAATGTTCGCTTTCATCATGTACAACGTTGAAGTAAATGTGCGTAGCAGAAATTGAAGGAAATTCATTAATTATTCACTAGTTTATATTTCGATTTAGAGATTGCGCAACTCATTCTAGATTAATTAATCAAAGTTTGTTTTTCATAACAGAATCGCTCAACTATTTACAATCACCTATGAAACATTTAAAGCTGTCTATAGTTTTACCAGCGTATTGGATTCGAATGTTCAGAGCTTTATTGGAGTCAATAAGTAGGAGAAACAAAATAAGAAAACTTTTTTTAACTTTTACTTTATCATTTTAGTACTCACTAGCGTACACATGGATTAGCTTCAGATCTACTTCAAAGCCACCTTGTATTTTTTTAGGGTTTTATGATATTTATTTAGATAACGTGAAAGGTTAAGGGTAGGATATATTTTCTCTTGAATGGTAGAAAAAAAAAATAAGATTATATACCTTTGTATAGTATTTTTCTGAACTGAAAAAAACACCCACAGTTTTCATTATCAAGACTTTATTTTATGAGTGATTTATTTAAAAAAATATTTTATATTGAGCTGAACTTTAGCGCAATGCATAACTCGAGAAATGATAAAAGAACACCGTCAAATGGAAATCAATACCAATTCCAGGTACCAATTCCATTATATTTATATTAATGGCGTGCCTTGCAGTGTGGTTCTCTGTGGAGTGGAATAGGGCAACCCCATCTCTTTCCGGGTGACGGCAGTAGGCTTACTCCCGTTTACGATAGTGGGAACAAATTCAAATTGGCAATATGTAGGTGTTTAATACAGGCGTTAGGGAATGTATGTAGATTAATCGGTTTATAGAAATTATGTTAAACTCGGAGCCGTACATCGTTTGGCAGACACAGCAGTCCACGAAAATGTCTGGTAAGAACGAAAGTAGTTTTTATCAATATTCTGTTACACCCATCTCAAAATCTACTGTCACCTCCGAAATGACTGCAAACTATTATTAATGCATCGAAACAAAACATAAATGTATTTTTTATTTCTTTTATTTATTTATTTTTCAAATAGAAGTAATTATGTTTGAAGTCAAGATATAGCCCCGTACATGAGAAACAAGTCCCTTGAATATCGTAAATTTTTCAATTCGTCATCCAGGTGGAAAAAAATAATAATAACATCTCGATTTTATTTGTCATTTAGCCTATAAACTAATTATAATATTTTTTCAATTAGTTTTAATGTAGGAAATTTACACTCATTTGAGGTACCTATAACTCATTAACCCTTACAAGAATAAAATGATATCTACTTCAAACCAGTGATGTTTTATAATTATTAAAATACTCATAACAAAACCACATAAAAGTTGAATGACGCGTTTACAAATTTACCTGAGAGTTGACCAAAAAAATAAGTCTCTAAATAAATTATACTCTCTGAAATGTTCTTGACAAAAGACTGTTTCATGAACCAGATTTATTTAGGTCAAGTGTGACAAATTAGGGCCGTCGAATACTTAGCACAAATTTCGATTAGCCCTAGTGGCAAATGCGTTGTAATTAATGAAACCACACTTAGGAACTTTCATTTTGGGGCGCCTCCCTAGGGCACTCAGCTTCATTACTTCTAGATCAACAAGTCTTATGTATAATTCAGCTGCACTATACATGTGTGTAAGATCGTAAACTGTTTAGCTGTCTCTAGAGCATCTCGTTAATGAAAACACCAATCTATTTATTCTCTGTATATTTTATCGCAGAAATACAATGTGTTGGTTATCAGATAGGGTTATTGGAAATGATTTAATGGGACATTTGCAATATAATCTGAATTTATTGAATTCTTAAGTTTTATGTGAATAAGATGTATACATATAAATTAAAGACAATAATTTCAAGAAAATAAAATTATAATGATATTGTGCTCATGTGGCCCGCTGATATATATATTTTACCTGATATTCAGACGTACAAAATGTATCACAAGCTGAATTAAGTTACGCGTTGGTTCGGGCCTCTCATAAATTTATTATCAGCCTATCGTAGCTACTTGAAGTTAATAGCTTTAACTGATTTAAGGTAGTAGTAATCAAGGCAGAATTTATTTATTACTTCTATTTGGACAGATGTGTTTTGTTTTAACCACCTTACGATATATGTACTTACGTATTTTTACATTCACTCATTTTTCTCCAAATTAGTAAATAAAACCGTAATTTCGTGTTCTTTGAAGTGGCATGGTTTGACGATTGTTATTTCTCGTAACCAGGATGCTGGTAATGTGTATTATTGCGTATGTGGGTGTTAACATGCACACTAACGTAAGCGTACGGTAATTATTTAATATACAAATTTTACATTTGATTAGGTTCTATACGTACAACTACTGTATATATAATATAGAACTACTATATATAGCTCTACATATAGAACCTACTCAAATGTATCTTTGTATGAAAGTACTACAGTACATTTGAGTACTTATTTCACTTACAGTTATAGACTAATGACTAATGTCTGAAGACTCAGTGAAAGGCAGATAGAGTAAATGGGCAAAATTGAGATTTTTTTGAAATATGTAGGTGCTATAAAAAATAAAATATGAATAAGAATAAGAATTTCTAATAGACATGTTGTTAATAAAAGGTCAACACGATTGGGAAAGCAATCAGAACTTTGCCGTACGCGGTTCCTACAATAATTGGATAATTCGACATCAATCAAAACAGTAAACTTTGCTCTTAAAAGTTCAGTCTTCTCGTCACAGAGAGTAATCAACTAGTCAACCACTAAACTAAAGTAGTATATCTACTAGCACTTAATTAAACCATTTTCATTTTAGTAGAATTATATACAAACTTTAACAAGAACATTGCCACTTCTATTATCTGGTTTTAATTAAACTATAAAAACACTTATAATTTTCTACTTCGATTAAAAATTAACTATGTTCTGTTTATTGAAGACTGGCTTCATGTTCTAGTGCAGGGATTCCCTAACTGGGTTCTGCGGAACCTAGGGTTTCCGTCGAATAGTTATCAGGGTTCCGCCCACATTATTTATTATTCTGGATAACTAACGTTCCAAAGTACACATGAAAAACTAACCATTAGACTTTTTGACAATCATTTTATAAATGTATTTTTTATACGTTTATAATATATTTTATTGAGCTTATTATATTTTTATTCAACTCAGTATATAAATGAATTAAGAAATTATTAAAAATAAATATCTATATAACATTTATGTACTAAATCACAATTATTACTTAGCACATATTTCTTTGCTATCCATCAGGCACTTTTACTTACAATTACTGTATAAGGAGCTTTCATTTAGAAAAATATGTATTTTTTATTTGGTATTATAAAATCAAAACATCTGAAATAACGGGAGATATCCTACAAGTCATATTTTTTTAGCACAAGTGGGGCATAAATCAACGGTATGTTTAACATTCATGGCAATATTACAACTATGAAAATAGTTCTTTGTCATGCGCCTTTTCGTGTATGAACACAAAATGCAACTTTTTCTTTTCTTCGTAAAAAGTATTTTCAGGTGTCAAAGTGTTTTCGGAACTAGATAGCACAACTATTTGAGATACCTACTACCTATATTTTTTGGAATATTGGAATTACCAACATACTGAACATTTGGTAAATCTGCTGAAATCTTTGTCCGACTGCTTTCCTGAAAATTATATTCATATTGAATCGGTACAAAATCCATTTATTATAAAAAGTCAACCAGCGGTGCTCACCGTCCTGGATTATGAAGCATTCATGGATCTTCAAAGTACATCCATATTAAAACACACATTTGAATCTGTATCTATGAATGAGTTTTGTGTTGGTGTTGGAGTGAATACCCTGAAATAGCCAAAAAGGCTATCTTAACATTGCTCCCATTCGTCACAACGTATCGTTGTGAAACAGACTTTTCAGCCTACGTCTATACAAAAAACAAGTACAGGTCAAGATTGGATGCTACCCCAGATATACGCATACAAGTGTCGGACATCATACCGATCTATAAAACAAATTCATTCATATACATGTTAACAACAGTAAAACAATTTCATTCTTCACATTAAAACTTTAAGTTAAGAATAATGTCTATAGTTGGTGTTCCGTTACCTTTAAAGTTAAGGAACCCCTGGTCTAGTGGTTAGTAACATTAAAAAAATGTCAAGAAAAATAATAAATAATTTACAATTACTTTAAGTAAAAAAATGGTACATCCTTAAAACATTACGTGGCCCTCTTAAAGATATAAATTTTTTTGGTAAACCGACAATGAACATAAAAATCGTGTTAAGCAGTTAGCTTTAGCTCCTGTTTAAGTAAACAAAATTATATAGCAGAAAATAACTCAAATAAATTCTATTCAATCTTTATGTCACCATTTCATGAAATAAACATTGCTTTAGAAACTCAAAAGGCGTTTTGGATAACCAAATTATGGAACTGTCAATGACGATGTCAATTTGTTTATGGCGTTTTGTTGATGTTTGTAACGGTCGGCGATCGTTTGCTGTTTTTCTTTTGAATGTTGACCAACATGGAGATCATATTTTTATAGACTGTTTTTTTCTCTCGAAATACTTGACATTGGCTGAATCTCTGCGTGGAATATATACGAGAGAGAGTAAATAAAAAACTAATAATAATATTGTTTTCTTTTGCTGCGTTTCTGGTTCGGTTCGTTTAATTAATTCAACTATGTACGCCTGTAATAGCTATTTACTGTTTTGAAGTGTTACGATACTGGCTCTTTTGTCACGGTGGCTTATCGTAATTTTAACATTGTAGTGTTTTGTAAACGCCGCCGGTCAGCGTTCATCGTGCCTGCCTAGTCAACAATGGCTGGTAGAAGCATCACGTTTATATGGTTTTTTCTCTGAATACGATGAATAGTAACTATGATCATGTATGTTTATAATAATCTCTATAATAATGTCACTAAAACAACAAATGTTTTATCTCACTAACAATTTCACATTCTTTATTTGTGTTACCTTATCATATCTATACTATGTAATGCACTTATCAAAAATGCGGCCTAAGACACATACCTAAATGTGTAATAAATACATTATAGTAGTCAAGTCGAATTAAATTGCTAAAAAATATAATCAGGCGTTTACTAACTTTTTTGAATATTTCGAAAACGTGTTAATTAAGCCTTAACAATATATAGTGGGGTTGGTAGTGAAAAGTTAAATAAAACTAGATTTTTCGCATTAAATTTGGTATGACGCAAATTGGTACGGATCCCGGTACAAAAATGGGCATTGTCCTTTACGTTGTTGCTTTGCATTATGGGTGGCAGTAGTTACTTACCATCAGGTGACCCGTCTGCTCGTTTGCCCCCTGTCCAATAATAAAGGCCCCTATAAACCTATAAACGAGTGTGTAATAACACATGAACGTTGATTTGCATCAATGTTTTTTTTTATGATGCAAGGGGACCGAACTACTTAATAAACGTTAACTGTATTATTTAGCAGCTTAAGAGTTTAATGAACTGTGCTTACAGGTTGACGATTTTATAGTACTAAACTAAAATGATACAATTACGTATTATAAAGCAACAGGCAACTACGCGCAGTTACTGCTAGAGTATGCATAAAATATTAACATGATATTTTTGTTAATTTTCTGCACATTATTTTTTTTTTCTAGTCTAGGAACTACTAAGATAATGTTGACATATAAAAAGCACTTTCCGTGTAGTGAATTCCTTTTTCTGTTTTTTCTTTTCATTATTTAATTTGTTTGATGAAGCCGCGTGGCGTCTAAGGGAATGCACTATTATCCATTACACATACATATATATATATCTGTATATGTATATACATTCATACAGTGCCCGGGTGTCGACAATAGGCGAGCCCCTAATACGTAAGGTTGACTAAATTATGGTACGCATGAAGTAAGCATTTGAGACGCCTCTGCCTAGGGACAGTCCTAGTCCGTATTGTGTCAGTCCATCCACAAATAAGTTACCATACATACATACATACATAATATCACGCCTCTTTCCCATAGGGGTAGGCAGAGACCACTTTTGCTAAGTTACCAATACAGGTTTTTTTCCGATAGTTTGAGTAGATTCGTGAAAGAACGGCCAGTTTTATAATGAATTAAATATATAGCTGCGGTCCTGTATGTAATCATTAATATTTATTAGCGTTCTTGTAAAATAACTTCACAAAGTAAGGTTCAGTCATATAATATTTAAAATTAATAGAAGACTTTACCCAAAATTGTAACTGTTTTAGTTGGTAAGATCAAATTCGTAATAAAATAAACGAACACTAAATTATATAATTCAACTTTTATTAAGTAACTGGTTCCACTTGAAACTAAAAACTTGAGATTTTCCTTTCAAATTACGCAGAAATGTAAAATACGTATTTATACATACAAATCTTATACACGGAAAAAATGGAAAATTCCTAAGCTCAGCATAAATTGGCTAATGAAACGTTTGGCTGATCAATCGCTCTTTCCTAGTCAGGTTTTGTTGTTTGAGGTTTGCTTTGATGCTTTGACTCAATATCTATAACTTTCGAACGTGGAACGAGAATAATCTTTAACGAAAAGAAATTACTGATATAACCGATCAGGATAGTGGAATCTGTAGAGTCATGTGATCAGGTTTTACTTAGATATAACATTTATTCAAAACATAACACAGTACAGTATATAAGTAAGTTCATAAGTTCATAGTAAGTACAGATGAATTAAAGAGCTCTCTTACACTCCTAAATTTTAACAAAAACTCTCACGACATTGTTTTCGAGGATCGAATAACCTAAACAGCACGCTACACAGCAACACTTATGTATGTACATGTCTTCACTTACCAGTTTTATTGCAGTCTTTAAGAACAATGGATGTATCAGGGAAGGTGAAGAATGTGTAAGTGGAGTTTAAGTGAGCACGTGACCGTCTTCTACAGCGTGTCATTTCACTACATGTTGCCCTCATTTCGCTTAGTGACCCTGTTATTACCAGCATATTTTGCAGCAGTTTCGGGAAAGCGTAAACTTTCAGTACGTATTTTCGTATTTTTTCTTTTTACCTGAATCGTGCTGACTTACGTGACAATTTATTTTTTTACCGTAATAAATGGACATTTACAAACATAATATAGGTTCCTTATAAAGATACTTACTACAGAATCTGAATACCTAATAATAGAAAATATACTTATTGGAAATATTTAAAGTACGTAATGATGGAAGAGTTATTTAATTGAATTAATTAATTTTATTACTTAAAATGATTAAATATACAGCTATATATTTAATAGTTTTACAATACAATGTTACTAAACATGAGACTGTTGTATCCTATGACACATACATGTATATGTCATAGAATAACCCAGATCATAAAATGTATTTCATTTCAAAAAACTCTAAGGTTGCCTGGAGGAAACTACTTATTAAATACTTATTACTACTTATTTCACAGTATGCTGACAAATTACCGACACTCACTATTACAAAATGTTATGTTTTTATTTTAGATATGGTAGGGGGGGGGGGGGTAACTTTCTTACTAAACGGCTGAACAGATTTTAATTAAATTTTGTATTCAGATAAAACACTGGAGAAAGACAAAAGGTCACTTTAAACGTAGGACGAAACTAGTGTGAATGTAAGCTGAAGTACAATGTGTCATCAAACCTTAAGAACACATGGTCGTGATATTACAAACACAATTAAACTCTGTTATATTAATAAAACATCAGTCAATTATCAAATGTTCGGCATTTGGATAATTGGCTGATAATTAATAATAAGTACACTACTACATATTAGATCCCCATATATTAAATTTAGTTTCGTCCTTCTAATAGTCGCTCATAATCTCAAATGCATGCATAGTCATTCAACCACATGTTCATGTCTACCAATGGAAATCGTAAGCCAACATACATATCTACGTCTTTTGATAGACAGACATACTTTACATAGATTTAAGTTGTATCGTTGGATACCGCATCACATTTGGGAATATTACTTTGGACTCAATGCAAGAGCTCTACAAAAATGCCGAGGGTTATTCAGATAATATTAAGTAGCAGTAAAATTTTAATTAGGTTTGCAATTTAACAATGTATTTGCTATGCTTCTATCATAAAATAGTATTAATGGCAATTAAATTATTTTTTTTACAAAATATTTATACAATTGCAAATAGAGAGAGAGATAGTACTGTGAGTCCGTAACACAGAGGAATAGCCGCAGTCAACGGCGGGGGCCTAGTACCAGAAAGTAATGCTAACGCGGTCCCCCAGTACCAGGTACAAGAGTAGGGAGTTTTTTTTTGAAGATTTTCATCCTCGCATAAAAAAAAGAAAATAACAAAATAATTTTGAAAATTATTTTAGGTAGGCGGCCATGTTTTAATCAATCAGTGTTATAGTTTTCAGTTCATAGCTTTTTTTTTTTCAGTTGCATTAACTACCTGACCCGAAAATCAGGTGGTAACTGATAAAAAACTCGTTCAGTGGAACAATGTAACAAAAAAAAATTTGTAAGGGTTTGAAATCGAGAAATCTTACAAAATATTTGTTTGTTATGTTTCAGTATATTTTTGTCAGCAACAGGCTAATTTTGAAAAGTAGAATGGGTTATAAACGAAGAAAACTCAGTTAGAAACCTGCTTGTAAGTCAGCTTTTGCAGCGAAACTTTTCAGAAAGCTAACTTTGACGTAGTGAACATGAGAAAAGCAAATTACTTGTTGTAGAATGAAGAACTTTATTTGAAAAATATACATACATATGTGTTAAATATAAACTTTTTACTTTGTTCATGATTCCGTATTTTATAGTTAATATTTTTATATATATGTATATTTCGGTAGTGGGCACGGACCGGCCACAACCACTTGGAGTGGAAGGTATGTAATCCCCACATTCTCGAAGTATTTGTTATTAAAGAGGGGGATGAGGGGAGAGGAAAGAGGAATTTGCTAGTTGCGCCCTCGGTACCCCCCCCCCCCCATTCACGCATTATTTGTCTACCGGTTTTCTGTAAGGCCTTCTAAAAGCCGGCCCATTCGTGTCTAAACCATTTAAAAATCCACAACATTACATTTTATATTTTTAGGTGCAATGAAGACGACATATAAAATATAAGTGCTACTTATCTTATGAACGGGTCGTGCTCGTGGTGCGTCTTACTTGTAAAACCGTTGACCAAAAAATAAATGCACAGTGCCGACAGAAGTGAAAACTTATTTAGATGGGTACTAGGGTTATTGGGTTATTGGTTAATTAATTGCATTTTATTTATTTATAATTATTAAAAACTTTAAAATAAATTTAATATTCTTTTATGAATGATCGTTAACAATTTCGACAACTCTTGTATCATCATCATTATCATTAAAATTATTAAAATCTAAAATAGAAACTATAGGTTCATGGTATCTAAAATAGGAAATAAACAATTTTGATTCGAAGTTATTTAAATATCTCGTTAATACCGCATCAATTGTACTTTTATATCTCGTTGTGCTAATATTGCGTTGATTGTACATATGCGTCTCGTAACGGTATCGCGAGTCCATAGATTTTATCTCATCTAAAAATATGCGTACCGCGCTAAAAGAAGTTTTCAATTCAATATAAAGAATATTCAAGGAATTATTATCTTTTTAACAGAACTCTATCTTTGTTCAACGACTCACCAATTAAAAACCGTTACTGCTCAACACACGCATCAAAACAATTGTGAAAAAAGCGATCCTTCGAAACCAGTATGCATACAAATGGATTTATAATATTTTAATAGGAAACACACATGTCTGTATATAACATAACGTCTTAATATACTTCAATTGATTTTTTAATCTGACCCGACTGACGAAATTTCGCCATCTATATAAAAAGCTATATAACTAATTGTGATGTTTAAAAGAATATTTTGACCATTTATTCTAATACTTTTCGTAACTACTGTAAGATTCGGCAAAATATGCCTTCCTTTTCTTGACTTAATTTCATTAAAAACTAATTGCGAATATGGAAAAAAGCTCAAATAATAGGTAGGCCTAGGTCTTTTACCCCATGTCATCGTCCTATTTCAATTTTACTGTCTGTGTGAAAAGTTCTAAAACGCTTAGTATATTTCTATTTAACCAATTCACTCTTTGTTATCTCATAGAACGTTTTAGGTTACTCTGTGACACACATTCAATGTTTTTGAGATCATGTGAAAACTCACAACTGCAAATTCCACTACATTCTACAAAGTTTGCCCACAAATGCTTTATTGTTGGAGCTGCACGACGTTGGAATGCACTACTACTATAAGACAATTACAAACATTAGCATAATTTTAAATAATGATAAAGCAATACTATATATTATGATTAAATAACTTTTAAAAGGTAGATAAGCGCCTTCAATGTGTATTTCCAATTAATTTTCGCAATACTAACCTAATAACGCTGTTATACCATAATGAAATCCTGATTTAATTACAATAAGACCACCGCATGAGTATACTACAGAAGCTTTTTTAAATCGGTCTACAATATTGGCGCAAAAACACACAAACAGATACATACAGATGAATACCTATTGAACAATATTTTTAAATATATATTTTGTAAGATCTACTAAGCACGGCCCTACCACAATTAAATTAGTATTGTTATTATTAATATAGTATTAGTTTATATATATTAATAAATTGTATAAATTTGTTATTTTCTTCTTTAACGCATATTTAGTTTCAGTATCTATAAATATCAGGTTATTTTTTTGTTTTATTTGTTATGACATTACAAAAAGTGGTTATAATTTTACAAAATAAAAATATTGTTTTTCTATTTTTTAGAAAAAATAATTGTAAAATATTATATATTGAAGACTTTATGTAAAACAGAAAATAAAGTGGAATACAGAGATAGTTTATTGTACACATAAATAAATTGTATACAGAGAGCACAACAGATGAACATGTACATATGTAAAAACAATCAAATCTTTGGATGGACAAAGACAACAGTATTTAAATATAATGAGGGTAATAAACGTAGTTTTGGTGTAAAAAGTAACATAATAAGGAATATATTTTGATCATGTTATGAAAATTACATACTTCTATAGCATGTAATATGCTTCAGAAGTATGTAATTTAAATATTCTGAATTCTAATATTCATTTAATAAAAAAAAATACAGAGAAATTGTATGCGTGTAATTACTTTGATTCAACCATAACTTCTATGTCTGAAGTTCAAATATTCGGAATGCTGCGACACACCATTACTCCATACATATTTATTTAGACTCAGAACAGACTGAACAAATAACATAATAATTATATTCATAATTTTTTTTCATTCATTATTAACGACAGACTCAATGTTAGTCTTTATTTAGGTATTTAATCTACTTGTATAACATTTCTCAAAGAACAAGTTAATTAATTTGTATGCACCATAAGCTTTAGACAGTCTTAACGCAAGTCTATTCGTTAAATCTTACATTATTTATATATGAACATCATTTATAAAATCACTACTACTACTTTCAGGATAAACGCATGTATACATTTATTAAAGCAAGTAAATGGATGTACCAGTGACCCTATACTAACTGAACAAGGTACGGCTCAGGGGAAAATTCTAGAAACTATAAAATACCTGATCTATGTTCATAAAATATATCGGTATGTGAATATACAACACATATTCACATACCGATATACCAATTTGCCTATGACACAACACACGCCTAGTGATATATGGTATTGACATCCAAGATACCCAAAAATTGATGCAAAGTGACTTTGATATAATGTGCAAATGTACACACTATATGGGGCTGATAATTAATAATAAGTACACTACTACATATTAGATCCCCATATATTAAATTTAGTTTCGTCCTTCTAATAGTCGCTCATAATCTCAAATGCATGCATAGTCATTCAACCACATGTTCATGTCTACCAATGGAAATCGTAAGCCAACATACATATCTACGTCTTTTGATAGACAGACATACTTTACATAGATTTAAGTTGTATCGTTGGATACCGCATCACATTTGGGAATATTACTTTGGACTCAATGCAAGAGCTCTACAAAAATGCCGAGGGTTATTCAGATAATATTAAGTAGCAGTAAAATTTTAATTAGGTTTGCAATTTAACAATGTATTTGCTATGCTTCTATCATAAAATAGTATTAATGGCAATTAAATTATTTTTTTTACAAAATATTTATACAATTGCAAATAGAGAGAGAGATAGTACTGTGAGTCCGTAACACAGAGGAATAGCCGCAGTCAACGGCGGGGGCCTAGTACCAGAAAGTAATGCTAACGCGGTCCCCCAGTACCAGGTACAAGAGTAGGGAGTTTTTTTTTGAAGATTTTCATCCTCGCATAAAAAAAAGAAAATAACAAAATAATTTTGAAAATTATTTTAGGTAGGCGGCCATGTTTTAATCAATCAGTGTTATAGTTTTCAGTTCATAGCTTTTTTTTTTTCAGTTGCATTAACTACCTGACCCGAAAATCAGGTGGTAACTGATAAAAAACTCGTTCAGTGGAACAATGTAACAAAAAAAAATTTGTAAGGGTTTGAAATCGAGAAATCTTACAAAATATTTGTTTGTTATGTTTCAGTATATTTTTGTCAGCAACAGGCTAATTTTGAAAAGTAGAATGGGTTATAAACGAAGAAAACTCAGTTAGAAACCTGCTTGTAAGTCAGCTTTTGCAGCGAAACTTTTCAGAAAGCTAACTTTGACGTAGTGAACATGAGAAAAGCAAATTACTTGTTGTAGAATGAAGAACTTTATTTGAAAAATATACATACATATGTGTTAAATATAAACTTTTTACTTTGTTCATGATTCCGTATTTTATAGTTAATATTTTTATATATATGTATATTTCGGTAGTGGGCACGGACCGGCCACAACCACTTGGAGTGGAAGGTATGTAATCCCCACATTCTCGAAGTATTTGTTATTAAAGAGGGGGATGAGGGGAGAGGAAAGAGGAATTTGCTAGTTGCGCCCTCGGTACCCCCCCCCCCCCATTCACGCATTATTTGTCTACCGGTTTTCTGTAAGGCCTTCTAAAAGCCGGCCCATTCGTGTCTAAACCATTTAAAAATCCACAACATTACATTTTATATTTTTAGGTGCAATGAAGACGACATATAAAATATAAGTGCTACTTATCTTATGAACGGGTCGTGCTCGTGGTGCGTCTTACTTGTAAAACCGTTGACCAAAAAATAAATGCACAGTGCCGACAGAAGTGAAAACTTATTTAGATGGGTACTAGGGTTATTGGGTTATTGGTTAATTAATTGCATTTTATTTATTTATAATTATTAAAAACTTTAAAATAAATTTAATATTCTTTTATGAATGATCGTTAACAATTTCGACAACTCTTGTATCATCATCATTATCATTAAAATTATTAAAATCTAAAATAGAAACTATAGGTTCATGGTATCTAAAATAGGAAATAAACAATTTTGATTCGAAGTTATTTAAATATCTCGTTAATACCGCATCAATTGTACTTTTATATCTCGTTGTGCTAATATTGCGTTGATTGTACATATGCGTCTCGTAACGGTATCGCGAGTCCATAGATTTTATCTCATCTAAAAATATGCGTACCGCGCTAAAAGAAGTTTTCAATTCAATATAAAGAATATTCAAGGAATTATTATCTTTTTAACAGAACTCTATCTTTGTTCAACGACTCAACAATTAAAAACCGTTACTGCTCAACACACGCATCAAAACAATTGTGAAAAAAGCGATCCTTCGAAACCAGTATGCATACAAATGGATTTATAATATTTTAATAGGAAACACACATGTCTGTATATAACATAACGTCTTAATATACTTCAATTGATTTTTTAATCTGACCCGACTGACGAAATTTCGCCATCTATATAAAAAGCTATATAACTAATTGTGATGTTTAAAAGAATATTTTGACCATTTATTCTAATACTTTTCGTAACTACTGTAAGATTCGGCAAAATATGCCTTCCTTTTCTTGACTTAATTTCATTAAAAACTAATTGCGAATATGGAAAAAAGCTCAAATAATAGGTAGGCCTAGGTCTTTTACCCCATGTCATCGTCCTATTTCAATTTTACTGTCTGTGTGAAAAGTTCTAAAACGCTTAGTATATTTCTATTTAACCAATTCACTCTTTGTTATCTCATAGAACGTTTTAGGTTACTCTGTGACACACATTCAATGTTTTTGAGATCATGTGAAAACTCACAACTGCAAATTCCACTACATTCTACAAAGTTTGCCCACAAATGCTTTATTGTTGGAGCTGCACGACGTTGGAATGCACTACTACTATAAGACAATTACAAACATTAGCATAATTTTAAATAATGATAAAGCAATACTATATATTATGATTAAATAACTTTTAAAAGGTAGATAAGCGCCTTCAATGTGTATTTCCAATTAATTTTCGCAATACTAACCTAATAACGCTGTTATACCATAATGAAATCCTGATTTAATTACAATAAGACCACCGCATGAGTATACTACAGAAGCTTTTTTAAATCGGTCTACAATATTGGCGCAAAAACACACAAACAGATACATACAGATGAATACCTATTGAACAATATTTTTAAATATATATTTTGTAAGATCTACTAAGCACGGCCCTACCACAATTAAATTAGTATTGTTATTATTAATATAGTATTAGTTTATATATATTAATAAATTGTATAAATTTGTTATTTTCTTCTTTAACGCATATTTAGTTTCAGTATCTATAAATATCAGGTTATTTTTTTGTTTTATTTGTTATGACATTACAAAAAGTGGTTATAATTTTACAAAATAAAAATATTGTTTTTCTATTTTTTAGAAAAAATAATTGTAAAATATTATATATTGAAGACTTTATGTAAAACAGAAAATAAAGTGGAATACAGAGATAGTTTATTGTACACATAAATAAATTGTATACAGAGAGCACAACAGATGAACATGTACATATGTAAAAACAATCAAATCTTTGGATGGACAAAGACAACAGTATTTAAATATAATGAGGGTAATAAACGTAGTTTTGGTGTAAAAAGTAACATAATAAGGAATATATTTTGATCATGTTATGAAAATTACATACTTCTATAGCATGTAATATGCTTCAGAAGTATGTAATTTAAATATTCTGAATTCTAATATTCATTTAATAAAAAAAAATACAGAGAAATTGTATGCGTGTAATTACTTTGATTCAACCATAACTTCTATGTCTGAAGTTCAAATATTCGGAATGCTGCGACACACCATTACTCCATACATATTTATTTAGACTCAGAACAGACTGAACAAATAACATAATAATTATATTCATAATTTTTTTTCATTCATTATTAACGACAGACTCAATGTTAGTCTTTATTTAGGTATTTAATCTACTTGTATAACATTTCTCAAAGAACAAGTTAATTAATTTGTATGCACCATAAGCTTTAGACAGTCTTAACGCAAGTCTATTCGTTAAATCTTACATTATTTATATATGAACATCATTTATAAAATCACTACTACTACTTTCAGGATAAACGCATGTATACATTTATTAAAGCAAGTAAATGGATGTACCAGTGACCCTATACTAACTGAACAAGGTACGGCTCAGGGGAAAATTCTAGAAACTATAAAATACCTGATCTATGTTCATAAAATATATCGGTATGTGAATATACAACACATATTCACATACCGATATACCAATTTGCCTATGACACAACACACGCCTAGTGATATATGGTATTGACATCCAAGATACCCAAAAATTGATGCAAAGTGACTTTGATATAATGTGCAAATGTACACACTATATGGGGCTGATAATTAATAATAAGTACACTACTACATATTAGATCCCCATATATTAAATTTAGTTTCGTCCTTCTAATAGTCGCTCATAATCTCAAATGCATGCATAGTCATTCAACCACATGTTCATGTCTACCAATGGAAATCGTAAGCCAACATACATATCTACGTCTTTTGATAGACAGACATTTTAATTGGAAGCCACCAGTAGAACACGTATGTAATAAACTAAGAGCGCCCTTGCTAAATTCACCATTACTTTACAAGCTACCATATAAAATCCTTAGGATGCTATATGCATTACTAGGAGAAATAACAAAAAGGATACCCCAGGGGGGTACCAGCGCTAGCGTTGGAGAATCCCCCCTGGACGTCCACCCTCAGTACGGAATATACCTGCCTGCCAGACTGCCCCTCGTACTCGCGGGGGGGGGGGCTCAAAATCTACTCGGGGCAAGAGAAGGCAACCATGGCACCCCCTGTCACGTTTACTGTAGATTTTTGTAACATCAGGGCTTTACATTCTAACCTCGACACTGTCCACCACCACCTGGAGATAGCAAAGCCGGCCTTGCTCTTTTTAACCGAGACACAGATATCATCTCCAGCGGACACATCCTACCTCTGCTACCCTGGGTACGGACTTGAACACTCCCTTGTTCCTAAGGTTGGTGTATGCGTGTACGTTAGAGATGATATCACTTCTCGCCGCCTCGGCAATCTTGAAGGACCTCTCCATCTTATGGCTACGTGTAGACTGCGACGACCATCCCCGCATCTACATACGGTACGGACCGACTCATCGACCACGTCATAATGGCTACAGACTCAGTGCTCCAGCAGGTCCCATCCGCAGAGTTCGTGTTTCTTGGCGACTTTAACGCCCATCACTCCGAATGGCTTGGTTCACGCAAAACTGATCATGCGGGAAGATCTGTTCACGATTTCGTCTTGGCATATGGCTTGACGCAGCTGGTAACAACGCCTTCGCGAATCCCAGATGCAGAAAGCCACGTGCCTTCACCGTTGGACCTTCTGCTCACCTCCATCCCGGAGTGGGACCGATAGAATCTCTCCTATCGTGCTGAAGACGTGTGCTCCAGAGTTGGCACCGGTTTTAATGTGCCTTTATCGGCTTTCTTACTCTCTTGGTGGAGTCCCGAACTCATGGAAGACAGCTTTAAAAAAGGGGTGCACCCAATCCCTAAAAAAAGGAGATCGCTCGGATCCGTCCAACTACAGACCCATAGCCATCACCTCCTTGTTCTCCAAGATAATGGAATCCATTGTTAACCGCCAGCTCCTCCTGTACTTAGAAGACCACTAGCTCCTCAATGATCGACAATACGGCTTCCGTCGGGGTCGTTCAGCTGGTGATCTTCTCGTTTACTTGACTCACCGGTGGGCACAGGCCATCGAGAACAAGGGGGAAGCGTTGGCCGTTAGTTTGGACGTGGCAAAGGCCTTCGATCGGGTCTGGCACAAAGCGCTCCTTTCGAAGCTTCCTTCCTATGGGCTTCCCGAGAAACTGTGCAAATGGCTCACCAGTTTTCTTACAGACAGAAGCATCAAGGTCGTTGTTGACGGTGCATGCTCCGACTCCAAGTCTGTTAATTCTGGTGTCCCACAAGGCTGTGTGTTGTCACCCACGCTGTTCCTTCTGTATATTAATGACATGCTGCAGATTAGCAGCATCCATTGCTATACGGACGATAGCACGAGTGATGCCTTTACACCGGCCGCGCTAACATTTCTCAGGTAAACGTCATCGAAAGCCGGTCCAAACTTGTGCCTGAAATCGAAACTTCTTTATCAAAAGTTTCAGATTGGGTCGACTTAACCTAGTCCAATTTAACCCCACGAAGACAAAAAGATGCCATTGGTCGTATCACCTCAATTTGAGAGCACTTCCCTTATTGCATCAGCCAGTATCGGAATCCTTGGCGTCGATATATAATCATCGGGTAAGGCCATATTAGCCTCCAAAAAGCTTGGTGTGCTAAACAGATTGAGACAGTATTTTACTCCGGCCCACTGCCTGCAACGTTATAAGGCGCACATGGAATACTGTTCTCATACAAATCTACGCTCTCATATTTATCGCATAAAAAAAAAACGATAATAAGCTACGATTTAAGTCGTTATGGTCGCACATACAAAACCAACTTAGATGCTATGTACAAATTAGCACAATTAAAACTAATTAAAACTATTAGCACATAAGAAATAAATCTAAAGGAGACGAATACTGTTAGAACTCTGTTAAATCATATCGGTTTTTAATAAAGTTAAAATGCAAGTATTACTGGACGAATAAGATTACATAAAAAAAAAAATATATACCCAAATAACGAAAATTATGTTATATCCTAAAAATATGCGCTACCTAAACGGAACAATGAATATGGTAGGAGGATGTGGGTTTCTACCTAACCTCGTTTCCTTTATAGTAATTGAGTTAAGGGATATGGAAAATTGAAATTATAAACCATTAAAATTATAATTTCTTTACCTTTACTGACTGTAAAGGCAAAGAAATTATATTCGTGGTTGTGCGACATGAATACGTTTATAAAAAATAATTATATATTTTTCTTTTATGCACATAAGATTTTCTTTTTGAACTTCGAACTAACATTTTTAAATGGTTCTATTTTCTTCATGATTACTTATCTTCTGTAGCTTTATTTAAAACATATATTTGCGCCATAAAAGTTATAGGCCCATTGTATTCGTCTGGCGCGTGGCGTGGCGACTTTGCAATACTAATTAATAAACTCGTTATAAAATTAAATAAATTAAATATAGTTTTTGTCTGTTAACAAAATATATTCAGCATTCAGCAAATAGATTAATGTTGGATTTTTATCGATTGCCTAAATCATGAAATAGATGATATGAAATTGTTGAAATTGCCTGAAAAGTAGCAAAGCAAACACTAGCACTTTGCTAGTGGCCACCTCGCCACTACGCTGCCGTGCCGCATGTTGTGGGTATATCCCCATAGGACTACACTTTGTGTAATTCTCAAACTGTTGTTCTGAATCTGGGTGTTCTTGGGGTCCGTTATTTTAATGTTTGTTAATTCCCAAGCTATACATCAAACAATCCTAGTGCGGAAGTTGCTTTTTAAAAATTAAAAATAAGAAAGTAATCTTAGTGAGAACTGAATATGAATCAGATATTAAGAATTTTGCAGAACAACGCTACGTAATTAACTTGCTAAAACATAATCAACTTTATGGGTACTTCATTATATCACCATACTAGATTTAATATTACACTACACGGTTGTCGTCTATGTTACCTATACATATAATAAAATAGTAACCGACTGATGTCTAAACATTGTCGATATTAAAAAAAAAATTCTTTATTAGTAAAAGAAAAGCCAAAACAACAGATTTTAGTATTTTTCTTAGTGTTGTATATGTTTTTGTACACGCAAAAAGCAAAAACTACTACATCGAGTTGAATGCAGTTTCTGAGTGGTAATTCACAAGATTAACGCGTTAAAAAAAGCAAACTAACATTTTTAACCTTATTATTAGTATAGATAAAAGTAAATATTATTTCACTTAATAAAAAAGTAACATTCTCCACTGACAAACATATTCATTACCCTATTTTTTATTGACGTCACCACAAAAACATGGTAATCTATGTATATATTTATGGTTTCAGAATTAGGTTTATGATGTTATATGAGTTGAAAGAATTGTGTACCAAAATTAATAAACATAGAAAAAGTGTGTAGGAAGCACTTCTTAAACATGTAAAAGTGAAAAGAAAACATAAAGATAATTTATTGTAATAGTAAACATAGGAATGTTGTGAATGTATTTTTCTGTTTGTATTTATATTTTTAAAATAATACATGTCTATGATAACAATTAATATTCAAAAACGTATTGTGCAGAACATATTACACGCTCATTTACAATAAGTTAATATATAATAAAAATAAGTTTGTACTCACAAATTGCCTGAGTATAAAACAGTTATAAAAAGCTGCAAAATAAACTCGTACAAACTTGTATATTACTTATAAAATAATTAACACATCACACTCTGACAGAAAGATACTTTGATTGTAGAAATGTGTCATGTCTGTCTGTCTATTTCGCCTTTTATCCCAAAATTATTACGAAACAAGTAAGATCTTTATCTTATCTTAGTAAAAAAATATAAATTAATTATATTAACTATTATTTATTTACAACACTTACTTAAAGGCTAACATATAACATTAAAATAAGGGAGATACCACTTATAATTTGAATTAGGATTTGATCATCGATTGCTTGTGAGAGAGGCCTACGATGTCCAGGGGTGATGTGCCTTGGTTGAGATGAAAAGATAATGGTTTTGCTTGCATAGGTAAAAATATATAAAGAATTTCATCACTGGTCCCATACGAGTTATTTATTAATTTAATTTAAAAAAAAGACAGGCGAAAGTGACTTTATTTGTTTGTTACACTTTCACAAAGCTTTTACTTTTCAAAAAAGGAGAAGGTTTTATGTTTGTCTGTAACTCCGCCCATTGTAGACCGATAATTAAATTATTTTAACGGGTAAAGTATACTCCTGTGCCACCTAAGGATCAGATCCTGGGAGTGGTCCTATTGTAATCAAACCAGGATCTAATATAGAGGGAAACTGAAACTTTATATCTTTATATGTATTTAAGCTAACAAGGTTTTCCCATACTTTTTTACCTATTAAGGTATTTGCGGCTCGTGTAACTGAGCTGAGTGTAAAAGGTACAACTCCGTTATGGTTAGGAGTTTATAGGATAATGCTTCAAATTTAATGAATTTATAAGAATTTAAATTGCATTGTCTTTAAATGGCACTTTTTATGACATTATTGCACAAAGAAATTGCCAGAACCGCATTGAAGGCGATTTTCTACTATGAAGTTAAAGTCAATTAAAATAATTTCACAACCCAACACATCACAATGGAATTTTGTACACACGTTGTCACAGGCATCACAGGTACAAAAAGTACAAAATACCGAAAGAAGAACTGTTCTGAAGTTAAAACATGCAAATACAAAACTTCAATATAATATTGGGGCTGTATATTCTATGCACTGATGGGAATATAATTTGTTTTCGATTTGAACTCGACTATCATTCGAACTCGAACTAAAACCAAACCAAAATGAATATTAAATTACATTTCAGCTTTATTGATGTTGTTCAGGTTGGATACCTTAACAACATCAATAAAGCTGAAATATTTGATTACGTCAGTAGAATGTTACTCGTATCTTTATGCTAGTTACGTTATGGTTAAAAATAAAACGAATAAATAGTTCCCATGAGTATCATACTCCGATTGTAGAACGACTGAACGGAGAATAAATCGAAACGAATTTGAAACCTGGCAGAAGTACTTTAGTTGTTTTGATTGAATATTGGTTTTTTCAAAGAATATTTGCCACAGGCCCTCTGCGGAGAAAGGAGAAATTATTGATTAAATTTATTCTAAAACGGGATTCTTGATGCTTAAAATAAATTATTGGATAATCATCATTATTTCATTACTATATTTTATTAGATGGTTGCGAAGTTTGATGTCACAGTTTATTTTTTTATTTAAGTTCTGTACATAATCTAAGTTTTCTTTGCGTAATAAATGACTAAGGCCTGGTACCATCACGAAATCTGTTCTTCTAAAAGTAACTAGTGAAATCAGGACAGGAATGAAGTAATCGAAAGTTACAGTATTGGCTTTGGTTGATTTTTCGAATGCTTTCAATACTGTAACTGCTTTCCATGCTTTTCCATCTCATGATTCCACCTGACGCACTGAAATTGTTCTCGCCTTATATTCGAATCCGTCTGCGTCAATGAATCCTCTTCAATATGGCGTGATATCTGTTCTGATGTCCCTCAAGGCGGCATACTTTCTCTCTTATTATTTTCTATATTTATCAATCTCACTTACATCTATACCTATTTATCGCATCTTCACGCAGCTACTCCCATGATCCTGTTCAACTGAGGCTATTTGTAAAATAAATAGTGACCTTGAAGGCTATTTCTCGCTGGTCTGACAGGTTCAGCTTGACAGTAAACCCATCTAAATGTAAAGGCAGCCCCCGACTGATGATTAATCTTGATTTATAAGCTTGATCTAAATAATTTGCCATTAGTGACGTTTAACGGATCAATTATACTTTTTAGTCCTTCTATAAAGGATCTAGGTGTAAAATTTTAAATAGATCTCCTCAACAAATACTATAGTCTTCTGAATACCTACATTCGACTCATTTTTAATGTTAGAAAGTTTGATCACGTTTCCACATTTTGCTCTGAACTGAAATGGCTTCCGATTCGTCAGCGCCTTCATTTACGCGCCACTCTGTATTCCATACTCAACTCACTCACTTCTTCTTCCTAAGTTATGTCTGTTTTCCAGTTTCTTTGTTCTAATCACAATAGACATCTTCGATTTTCAAATAATTTCAAAATAATAAGAATTTTCTTTCCTTCTCTGGAACTCTTTGCTGCAGAAAATCAGAATGGCACCTAGTCTCCTATCGTTTAAGACTAAGGTTCGAGCTCTTACTCACATTCGTGAGTGGTATTCATATTCTTTTTTTTTTCCTATAGGGGACAGATGAACAAACGGGTCACCCGATGGGAAGTGACAATCGCCGCTTTTTTTTTTTTTGTTTTCTGCCCTTTCCCGCCCATTAGGCTCAGCGGGTCCTTATTATTCTAGGTACCACATTCATACCAGTTTTCGCTTGTATGCCTCTCGCACTGACATGCCTCATACTATACCTTTCTTTCATCCATCACCTTCCTTTCTTAATAATTTTACTACGTGTGACCATTTATTGTAACCATGGTGTTACTACATGTTATCTGCTTATCAACATTATACAATACAATATAGCTACAATATTTCTTAACTTCTATTTCTTACAGTACAGTGTTATATTGTTATATCTAGAGCTTACTGTCTATTTCTTATTCCATTCGCCATTTCTTTATCCTCACTCTTACATAATTCTTAACAGCTAGTTCTTTTCTAACAATACAGTTCTTTTTTTTTTTTTCTTGTTTACAATTATTTCTTTTTTACAATTATTTCTTTCTTATTCTATTTAACAATATGTTTTTAACTTATATTTATGGTTCCTTCTGGTATTAACTTTATCTAAGATGTATTTTTAGTTAATATTGTTTAGACTATAGGATAGTGACGTTTTTGACTCAGTGTATTGTTTCTTTGTCAATAATATATACTCGTATATACTCTAATATATATATACTTATTGCCATTTCTTGTTGCGGGATTATTTCTTAGGCTGTTTTCGGTTTAGTTATTTGTGTACGTGTTCAGTGTTTGTTTGCATGTTTTGATATATTATGTGATAGTGAAATTTTTGACTCAGCGTATTGTTTCTTTGTCAATAATATATATATACTCTAATATATATATACTTATTGCCATTTTTTGTTGCGGGATTATTTCTTTCACTGTTTTCTATTTAGTTATTTATGTACGTGTTCAATGTTTGTTTGCATTTTTGATATATCCATATATATTTATTATATACTTTTATATCAGTGTGTATATGTGTTTCTGTGTCATGTGTATTTGTTCCACTGAGTGGGTGAGTCATATGTATGCCGTGTTTGATGGGGCCAGGTAGTCCCACTTTTTGCGGGTTGGGCACTCGACTCTGAATGCGTTGTGATCCGTACTCTGCAAACCAGAATGTAATCAATTGCAGCACTGCGGTTCAATTTCCGCGGTGTAATTGGCGCATTTCTCGCAGGTGCGGGCCTCCACTACACTTGTCCACACTCTCGGTGCAGAATTTGCGAGCGTGGCCGATAGCGAGGCACTTCGTGCATTGGATGAGCGGAGACTGGTCCTCTACCCTGACCCTTTGCAGGTTCAGATAGAGGGCGCCAGCTTCCGTCATCCTCCGCCATAACTTTGGCCTTACCTGGATGACAACGTGGGAGGTCTTAGGATTTCTGGACCTCTTTTAATATTTGATTGTCAAGTCCATCTCCTCTTGTGGTAGGCCCATGAAAATGTCGGTGTTGTGAGTGTAAAGGGCCAGCCAAAGCCATTCATCATCATTTTTAACCTTGATTTTATACGTTGATCCTGGTACATTATTAATGTTTTATCTGTGGTGTCTTTTTTTATTTAGCAACATTTTTTTTGGTTGTTATGATAGCAATGTTTTTATCTACACTGAGCGTGTTGTTGAAATTTTCTTCCCAGCATCCCTGCTCCTTCAGGTGAGAAGAGGCACTCGTATCCTTTTTGATCTCTTGAGTATCACTTTCTGTGTCAATAATAATGTCGTCAAAATAAGAGGCTGCCCACTCAGCTTTTCCGAAAAATTGCAAATGACGATGTTCGCTTTGTCAAACTGTTGAGTACGAAAGCCACTTGTTAAATTGTATAGTGTAAGAGTTATGTTAACAACTTATAATTATAAAATCTTTTGGTCATAAGCCATATACTGTATAAGTTCCCTATTCTTCCCTATTAGATGAAAACAAGGTTATCGTCGAATGTAAACAGAAAAGTGAATAGCTTAGTTTACATAATGTCTTGAAGTTGACTTATTATATGTAGGTATTTTAATGAAAATAAAGCATATTTATTATCTATCTTTTTCACAGCAGAACGGCTGAAAAAGATTTTGATTATATTTTGTATGTAGGTATTTCAAACCCGGGGGAAGGATATATCGACGCTACTTTTATCGACATACTACTGTGAGCTATGTTGTGAAGCTAGTAGTACTGTAATGCGTAAAAGGGTGTTTAATTTAAGGGACTTTTAAGGGATATAAGAGATTTTTTGACACACACATTTTTTTTATGTAAACGCGAAGACGGGTCACCACCGAAGCTCCTGATAAAAACAAATCAAATTGTATTACAGTTTTAACTGATAAGTTGTTTGATTGAGGTATTTAAAATTTAATTTAACATTGAAATGACTCTTTTAAATGAAGAAACCAAGTAAACATACTCGACGGGCCATTTGGTTTAGTGGTTAGTGGCCGACTGATGAACCGGAGGTCGTGAGTTCAATTCCCAGATGGGACAAAAATTTGTGTGATCCATAAATACTTGTCCCGAGTCTGGGCATTATTTGTGTCATTTAATGTTTGTAAGCCCCCGCGATACACATTTTTTTTATAAATGCGGGCATTATACAAGTGTAGTTAGTAACAAGGTATAGTTATATATAGATATATAGTATTTAAAAATATTCCCTATGTCTTGTTACTATGTAAATGATTATACGATAATGTAAGTTGTAGAGTAACCGCACTTAATTACCACCACATTATCGTAATAGCATATTATATCTTAATTATTGTGTAAGGAGTCAAAAATTTATTTTATTTTTTTAATTATAAGCCTACCATAGTGACTCCATTTAGCCTGATGGAAAGCAATAAATGGAGTACAAGAGTATACTTAAAACTATTTTTGCTAGTTTTGCCCCCTCCCCCTACGTAAGAAATAATAAGAATAGGTCGACCCTCCCCCCCGTGTTTAATATTTATTGTGTATGAATCTAGGGGAAAAAATTAATAGACGTTTGGTTTGGTTTTTGGGAATATGTCTTTGTTGGTACCTACTAGTAATTTATTTTTGGTAGTACAAAATTTCGACTTTGATCGTTCATCCCTAGCGAAAAGATTTTACAAATATCACTAATTATTTCAACACAGCATTCCTTATGAGTGCATTTTAAAAAGTATTGTTGACTCTTGCGCATGTCTTGTATAGCAATATTGACCATCTAATAGTCATACGTCATTTACATGTTTCATCTTTTTATCTGTACCTATGCCTCCTCATTGGCGTTTAACTGTGATTCATAACAAGTGATTGGTTTTTCGGCATTAGACTGTGCAAATCACGCTGTTTAGGCTTTATATATTATTAACCTGGTCGTCATCTTCAGATTCAGCTTTACGTCCAAATTTTTGTACTTCTGGAGGATTTAATTGTTGGGTTGCATTTAAACTGTTATTGTTATTGGTCTTTTTGCACAAGATGGGTTCACTGTTACCTAATAATAAAATATAATATTTATATATTAGGACACAATTTGGAAAAATTGTACATGTTAGGACCAATTTAACTATGAAAAAACCGACATTACAATTACTTATAAATAAAATCATTTCATGCTCTTCATCAGCAGTTTCTTTTGTCCGAATGTTGTTTTCCGACAGTAATTGCACGAGTTAATATAAAAATACCCAAATAACTATAGGTGTTTCTAAAATATTTGAAGAATTACATCTTTTTCTCTAGGATCCCTTTGTCAGATCCTTACCTATATTTACACAATATACACAATATTTATATTTATAACTGTGAAATACCATGTAATATAAAAAGAGATTTTCCTTAATAAGTACCTACATATAAACAACAAGAACACAAGTGAAGATACATTTTTTTATATTAAGCAACACTAAAATGTTTATTGTGCTTTAGTTTTAGTAAAGTAACTAATGAGAAATACTTACCTTAACAAAAAACTTCACTAAGATAAGTTTTTTGTCGCTTATTCTTCATGAAGGCTTCTTATTTTGTCCAATATTTGGTTTTGGAAACTTTTAACATCTATACTGTGATTTGCCTATGCAGAGTAATGAAATATATATAACATATTTCCCTTTCAAATCTTCTTAGTTTTTATGGCCAGAACGTCCCACATACGATTAAATTTTATTGTATGCGTCGAATAACCTTTATTTAAATCGGCGTTAGACAATGAGGCCATGATTAAAATACAATAAAGACATTTACTGTGCAAATGACACACTTCAAGTTTACCATCATTTTATCATAATTATCACATATCAACATAATTTCTTTTATTCGTCAAATGAAGAACTTGTATTCACACACTTTAATAGTTCAATTACTATTTCTCTGCTATAAATAAATCATCAACGCAATAACGGGTGTTGTTTACGGAAACAAGTGACGACGAGTTCACAAGTACGGACTTCCTGCGAGCTTTCTTTGAACTTTGCGAATTTTTGTAAGATTAAGTTACTACTTAAGTAAGAAATATCGTCACCCCCATGTAAGAAAAAACTGAAAAAAAAACTGAAACTGTCTGCCCGTCAAAAAACTTTTTTCCTTAGACATAGACATCAAGTTAAAGTTAACATCAAATAACATATCTACGATTTCTTGAAACACAATTTCTACATAAGTCTATCAAAACCGTACTTATAGCGTACTTACCTTAGACCTGGAATCCTTAAAAAAATAAGTTTTTACAACTAAAAAGCGTTTACAAACTTATACTTGCGATCGAAGATGACGTTATTGTATCGGAGAGATCTGCAAATTCAAGTTTGTCTTTCGTAAAAAAAGATCACAAATCTTCGAGCATATTTTCCCTAAATGAACAAATATTCAAAGTTAGAGTACTTTGAATGTTTGTCCATTTAGGGAAAATATGCAGGGGAAATATGAATCTTAGTACCAGCATTTCGTTTTTATATATAAGAAGAAGATATCACGTTAATAAGCCTTAGAAGATAATTAGCGTTACTTTTAGTTTGCTGCGCTACAGTCACATAAATGTGTTTATATCATACAAAGGAATAATGAAAACCAAATGGAGCCTTAGATATATATTCGTAAATATTATGTGTTAAAACCGTCGGGTTATCCTACATTGGATTAAAGAACTCAGCGAATCACTCGGAAACGGTGTGAACGATGAATCTCCGAGGAATGGGACTGCACTGCTACCACTTCCCTTTAATAAATTTCACTATTGGGTAAATCAATAGACTAGGGAAGCACAATTTGATCGATGGACCAATACGCCAGGCTGCAGGCAGTCCAGAATAGTGTTGACAGAAGTGTCATCATGTTTAACCTGCATGCTAATTGTCCTTAACCTACGAAACATACAACAAGAGACATATGAACCTGTATACAGACACCTATTCACCCTAAACGCTACAGAAAGCCTCATATACAGAGGATGTCTCAATGCTGAGGAAACGACTGTCCATGTAATCCAGGAGTGCGAGGGAGTGACTACTCAATGGGCACGTATCATCACAAATCGGTCGGGTCCTAGAAACCTGTGAACATCCCAGGAGGCTACTGCGCTTCTAGAAGCTATAGAACCAGTCAGAACTAGTCATAATGGACTGCTCAAGAGTCTAAATGTGGAAACAGAACCCCTACTAATACCAATACAAATACCAAAAGCCGTCAACGTTTAACTAATGCAATATTTGTTTACAATTATAGTGCCCTTTTAGGTAAAATGTCACCAGACTACAGCTAACGATGTAATCAGTGTCGATTTACTCACATATAGCTTAAATAATTCACTGTTTCTTTTTGATATAAATATTAAGTACTATTGTTCTGAATTTCAACAATTTTGTTTGACTATATACAGTATAATAACCATATCTATCTGGCTGTTGCCCTTTTACGTCTAAACGGCCACTCCCATGACATTATTAATTTTTTTTTTATTTTGAAAAATTTACACCTAGGCTACTTTTAGACCTCATACCACGTGAACTAAGCCTCGAGCCGATGCTTTTTTATACTATAGTAGGACTAGTACACTAGCTTTCGCTCGAGGCTTACATATGTTAAAATTAAAACTAATAGCTAAATAATTACGATAGTTTCTCTTCCCGACTTAACTTACAATGTCAATGCACCCTTATAGCCTTTGTGGCTAATTTACTAACTTATGACGTTCGTTCCTACTCTCGTATCTTTATCAAAAACATTTCATGTTGTCAACTTTTCTAATACACCTTGCATTAATTTGTAGTAGTTATGACCTTTATGTCGGTGAATTTATTTACCTATTAGGTTAGGCAAGTTGCAAAAATTTTTGTTATTTTTCATTCACAATTAAAATATTCATAAAATACTTGACATGTATGTACACTTAGCGAATAAGCATCGATGAATCCCACCGATCTGCAACAACGCTTTGGATGCATTTGAAGAGCACGCATAACCGAAGCAAAGCTGTCAAACGCAGCCTGGGCAAATATACCTGTGGCACTACGAAACGGCAGCAACACCATCAGTACCCTAAATACATTATTGTATTGGATGCCCAAGTCGCTGTACGGGCAAGACTGATTCTAGACGTTGAATAGGGTGAGTTTCACTTGTTCGAAAATTTTAAAATTTGTTAATAGGATGTGCCTTTTCATGTAAAAGTAACACTGAGAAATATTTTTAAGATATATTATCTGTCATGGTATTGACAACCGTTTTATCGCAGTTGTCAGAGTTTCTGTCCAAGAGTAAAAGAAAAGTAAATGAAATAGAACAGAATGAAAAGTTATGGTAACCCAAAGTTTCGAAGACAATCAGTGATCGAACACTGACACCGATAATTCACACTTTATTTTTATTACGAAATGATGTACTTCATGGCATGATGTACTTCATAAGAAGGACAATTTCTAGAGAAACTAAACCTAGTGAATAGGGGTCGTTAACCTGTAGGTAGGTTTTAAGTTATGAAACAAATGATTCAACAACAATTATTGCAAACATAGTCAAAGATAAAGTAAAGGAAAAAAGGAAAATTAAATCAACAGGACTATAGGCAACATATTTATACATTCATATATTTTAAATTTTTTATCAATTTATGATCAATATTACTTCCGAAATCTACATAACAGACATATTTTTTTTTTCTTTACATATTTATTTTTCTTGCGGTATTTTTCTTTCTATAAGGTTAAAACAATAAAGATTTGCGTTTTTATACCACGGAATACAATATATATATTTAATGGGATTCTTTTTATATTTTTATTTTCACGTCTTATCATCATTATTACTCTATATATACATTCTTAACCACTTCACAATTTGTAAGTGTAATAACTCTCATTGTTATCTATAAAGTAAACTATTTTTACTTTTATTATTTTAAAAATGAGAAATATCCAAGTATTTTTCTTTTTTATATTTAATAGTTGTAATAACAATAACGATACAATGTTTCGAAGGTTGATTGTGCATCTTAAGTTACCCATCACTTTACAGTACAGTCCATCAACGGTTGTCTGTAAGAGATCGCAGATTATGATAAAACCGCCCATTGTATATACTACTACTAAAAAAGTACATATTAATGTATTATTTTTTAATATGTGTCCTATATTTTGTTTTGCAATAAAGTATATCTATTTAGATAAATAGATATACTTTATTGCAAACCATTTTGTTTCTACATTTTACTTGGTTATAGATAGATTATCTATAACCAAGTAAAATGTAGAAACAAAATGGTTTATATACATAATATTATGAGTACAAGCAGTACCCATATATCGTAAGGTATGTAAACTTTATTAAAGAGATTATACAAAATATACCTTGCGCAGCTAGAAAACATCTTTTCGCAAATCAAAAATAAGCATGTACTTGTATGTTCGGTTATGGTTTCATAAAACGCTTATTCATTTAGTATTAAAGATATAGCCATGTATAATTAAAACAAAACAACGGCGAATAGGTACCGAGCCAAGGGTGAACTACCACTGAAATTTCCCTACATAGGAGCGTCTGAATGTCTCAGTGCAATTTGAACAGTGACGGGACGCGGGCGCGCGCTTCTCACGCTCTCGAACTGTCAACGTAAACTTGTAAACTATATTGAGACTGTAATACGAGTATATAAACAAAAAATATACAGCAACTGAGTATGTGAAACTGTGTTGAAGTGTGTAATGTTCTCGTGATATTTATTACTACATAGCATCTCTGATTTATTGCCAAGGTAACCATTCTTTATGTAATTTCGTCTTATATAGATATGTAACATTAAAGTATCAAACGCTTGATATCATTTGACCCCGTCGTTGAGACGTTTGTTCAATTTATTAATGCGATGTTTTATTGTCGTATTGCTTTTAAGGATGTGTTAAAATCATTGAAGCTAGTACTAGTTTTTATTGAACCCTTGATCATTTGTATAACCAAAAAACGGCATAACGAAATTAGCTGCATTGTATTTAAAACAATAGGCGCTTAGTAGTATATACATAAGGCAGTGGAGGAGCGAACTAAACTGTGTTATTAATTTTGATTGCCTCTGTAGTGATACCTAGTAATATCGTGTAAGAATTACATTATCGCTGTACAGTGAATCATAATATTTAATGACGGTAGGCATGTTGTTTGCCTGCCGTAATCGAACAAATTAGATCTATTAATTCGTGAAAAGTATCAGTGATCGTATCGTGTTATGAAGCTCTAATAAAATGGGAATATGAATTTGCAACACAACAAAATATACGTCTAAAGAAAATAACAGGAAATATTCGCTTTAGATAACAAAGAGAGGATTTTTAGAGAGAGAAAATAATTACCTTTTAAAGTGAGCGATGCTGAACATGTTATAGTTTTCATTTTGTAGTGTATGAAGATTATAAGTATAAAAATAATAATTAAAGTATAAAAATAACAAAGGTTGCCGTATCATGAAGCATATATTTTTCCAAGTTTTTTTTTTACTTCATAAAGTACAGCAGAAAAAAGTACATACATACATACATACCCTCACGCCTGTATCCCTGAAAGGGTTGGCAGAGGTGTATTTAACATTACATTTTGCTAATTAGAATTTGGTGACCCTAACGTAAGAGGGGGCAAGACTTGCCTGTATATATGTATGTATATACTGATAGATAACAGACAGATCTCTTAGTCGTCTTTTACGACACCACCGGGAAGAGATGCAGTGGCTCTATTCTACTCCAACGTGGACCATAAACTACTGTTCATTTTAATATATTAAAAGAGTGACATCCTTACTTATAAGCATCTGTTGATAAAGAGGTAAATCCTATCCTATCCTAAATATTTTATACTAGACGACATACAAAAACAAAAATGATTTGAATCATGATAAAACGTTACTGCTCAAAATTTACAAATAATATTTAGACATATGTATTTAAGAAATAAAGCTTCACTGACTCGTGACGGTAAAAAATCTATTAAATTCGTAGCGTTGCACACGTATTCCAACGAATTCTTTGTAGAAATAATCTTAGCATAGGATGTGATGACATATGATAGTTAAAATTTCGTTCATTCATATTAGATTTTTTTAAATTATTCCCAGCGGCTCTGTGAACTCAGCGTTACCCAACCCTAACATGTACACGTAGTTCACAATACTAATTAGATTCAAGTATATGTGTGGAGTACAATATTTATTTTCGTATTTCTTATGTGTTGTTACATGAAACATACTATTTGAAAAAAATACCATAGTTTGGAAAGAATGATTAATCGAAAGGTAAATGTATTCAATTAGCCTATTAAATGGCTTTATCAACAAGTGAGTCATTATTACTTATTTACTGTCAAGTGAACTTGTAATAACGAATATTACTTCTATAGTAGACGATTTTCTACCGATTCGGAAAAGGAGCAGGTTCTAAATTTTTTTAAGGAACCTTGTTTCAGAATATTATGGATAAGGTATTCGATTTTAAAATATAAAAACATATATATATAAAATTGAGGGAGGCGGATGCACTACTACTTGCCTTCCATCCTAACATACCTCACTAGCTTCCTTTACTGTCATTACACCCTCCGGTATCGGGTACTTCTCATAAAACCTGCATATGCATATTATTAAAATAGGGCAAGTTCTTCTTATTATAGACCATGCTAATTAGTGTAGTAAAATACTCGTAGATAAAATGAACATTGCCAGTGATGATAACATTTTACGCATGACCTAAGAACACGTGTGATCTAATAAACAAGCAATTGAAGTCACATTTCTAATACACCATATACTCTAGTATTTTAATGGTTTAGGACATTTCAAGAAAATACAAAATTAACGATACATGAATTATACAGGTGTTACAGAAAATAGTTATGAGGTTTATTTATGGGTCATATATAATAGTAGTAACGTAAAATGGTTAAGCAGCAGTTTTTGGTAAATTCATTATTTTAATCAGGAAAGTAATTTTTGAACTGATAATTGGTTATTCAAATTGATTCATTGATTGAAATTTGATTCATTAAGCTAAAGCTTTTTGTTAGAGAGGGGGCTCGCATAAATGATCCTCCATAGTTTCCGATTCAGTTTTAGTTCATTTGATACCAAGACCGTTATTGGAATATACAGAATTTTACAAAATTCATAATTTATTTGCTTAGAATAGTCCGGTTAATCAGACCAGGAAAAGCATTTGGTTGATTTGCTTGAAAGTAAATCAGCAATTTTTCGACAAGGCATACCGCTTCTCAGATTCGAATTCACCTTACTGAACCACTATATACGGAAGTCATATATTTCGACATGTGACATCATAACGAAAAAAAACTGACAACATTTCAATCATGTAATGTTTATATTCTTCGTCAACCGTCCAAATAATAAAACAGATACGTTCACAGCTCATATACACCAATTTTTAATCCACTCGTATATACCAGGGGCCAGCTGAGTACGTAATAAAGAACGTATCCTCACAAAGTGCGACGGTATAAAGTAAGGTGTGGTTATTTCAATAAGTAACTTTATTGTATCGCTGGGCACGGGAAGTGCTTGCCTTAACGAGGCCTGAACCACTTTTATGAGCAGTTTTACGGTCTGCCTTGTGACTAGGTCGTATTACTCATACTGTTATCTTTAGTGCAACACATAAGCTTTTAATAGAATGATAGAGAGTCCTTATAAAATTATTTCATAAATAAACTGAATTGGAAATAAAGAGTCGCATGGTTACAGTAGCCATTTAATGATGGTGGAAACGCAAATACTGACTTGATTAAATTCTTTCTTTTTACCAACTTTTGGGTGCACTTTACTATAAAATTCGGATACTATTAACTACAGTTACAATACTCCAAATGTTAAACATTAAAAAATTGCTATAATATGCATTTTCTCTTCTTTAAGAAGTAAGTGGTTAACGTTAAACGTGGAACTTTTGAACCAGTGCGGTTTGCATCGTCGAAGTTTGTAGTCGTATGATTTCAGTCTAAATAAGATCTAAATATCATCTGCTGCCAATACTATTACTAGTTAGGGAGATTAGGTATTACTGTAAATTAAGAATTTAAAACGGTCCTAGTATAGAACCGTAGCAAATAAAACGTAATAAGTAACACAACACCATCCCCATCAGACCTTCATGAACAACATAGTCAAATATTGTATATATAGCTTTTGCGATATATGCAATATTTGGAATGACCATCTTGGGAATCCTCCCAAGTATCAAAGATATGTTTTACAAGCTAAGAAGCAAAACAAGGTAAGAAGTATTAACAGACTTAAATAATGAATGATTTAACTAGATTTCATAAGATCAGGAAATACAACTATCAAGACGTTAGTTAAATATAAATAATAAGTGATTAGCCACAACATTTTTGCCAATGTTTACAGAATTACAGAAAGGGAAGTTTAAATATTTAGTAGTCGACACAGGAATATTCATGAAAAAGTTCTCAAAAGCTGTGTATTCAATGTCTGATGTCATTAGTTTGTTGTTTATTTAATTGATATTATTTAGGGGTATTGTGTCAAAGCCTGTCTTTTTCTCTCGAAATACTTCACATTGAATATAAAAGGATTTATATTGCATTGAATCACGTTTGTCATGAGAAGAAATAGTGGAGGACTTGACCAGCAAGGGAGTGCCAGTCAAGTTTGCGAAGCACATCCGTGCTCGCACTAGCAGACCCGGATGCATCTTCTTCGCAGAAGTGGAGAAGAGCCCGACCGCAACCAAGGCCTACAACATTGACGAGGTCTTGCTCATGCCAGGCGTCGTCATAGAGGCCTGGAGGGGCAAGAAAGGACCCTCTCAATGTCACCGCTGCCAAGGCTTCCGCCACAGTTCACAGAACTGTCACAGGCGCCTAGCCTGTGTGCGATGCGGTGGCGAGCACCAGGCGCACAACTGCCCTCGACCAAAAGAGGAGCCACCCACGTGCGCCAACTGCCAAGGCCCGCATCCAGCCTGCAGTGCGGCGTGCCCCGTCTACAAGCGGGAAGCCCGCAACAAGAAGGCGGGACTCACGCCGAGGACTGGCCCGCCCAAGGTCATCGACCAACCAAACGTGGTCGTCGACTCGGCACCCACCACGCTGATGGCCGAAGCAAACCCGGGGTCAAGCTCCACCAAAAAGAGGAGAAGGCACCGAAGAAAGAAGGCGGCCCAGGAAAAGCCAACCACACCTGCGGCGGCACCCAAAAACTGCAGCCCAGCAGCCAAGGACCCGGAGAGGGACCAACTCGCTGCCTTGCTCATGCTGTTCGCACAGCGTGTTAAGGCAGGCGAGATAAACACAACAGGACTGCTGCAAACACTCTCCACCAATGGATAAGCCGCTCAGGGTGGTTCATTGGAACGCGGAGACGCTGAAATCCAAGATAGGCCTACTACGCCTATTTCTCAAGGAACAGCGGGTCGATATCATGCTGATAAGCGAGACCCACCTGAAGGCCAACAGGCCACTCAAGATCCCAGGGTACATTGTGTACCGCCAAGATGAGGTCTCGCCAAGAGGCGAAGCATATCGTGGACTCGCTGTCCTAGTGAAGAGGACAGTAGTGCATCAACCCGTCGAACCGAAGAGACTCGATACCATGTATGCGCTTGGTATCGACGTCCAAATCGGCAGGCGGGAGATGCGCCTCTACGCGGCCTATCGAGCTCCGAATCAGAGAGCCCGCGTCGATGAACTCCGGAGCCTTCTCCAACATACGACGCCGACCATAATCGCGGGAGACCTGAACGCAAAGCACCAAGCATGGCACAACACCACCAACAACGCAATGGGAAATCTCCTTATGCAAGACTCCGATATGCATAACTATGAAATCGCTGGCCCCAGAGAACCCACTAGATTGGACCCAGCGGGCTATAGTGATAGCGTACTGGACATCATAGTGTTCAAAGGACTAAGAGCACCTCCAGTACAGGAAGTGCTCGAGGACCTACCATCGGACCACAGGCCGGTGCTACTCGTGTTCAGGGAGCCCGCGGCTACGGTCGGCCCACCGAAGCCCACAGTCCACACAGACTGGAGGGCTTACAAAGAAACCCTAGCGGGTTACAGCCGCCCTACGGTTGTAAAAACGCCAGTGGAAGTCGATGAAGCCGCCGAAGAAATCACCGGAGCTATCCAAGCCGCACTTCGAGTCTCCTCGAGCACTAGACCGAGCAGCGAGCGACAGAACCCTCTGCCCGCTCGGCTCCGTAAAATGCTTGAGGAGAAGCGAGAGGCTAAGAAGCTCTGGCAGAGAACTCGGCACCCCCGAGACAAGACCCGATACAACCGCCTTACCAACTCGTTCAAGGCTGCTCTTTGGGAGCACAGAGGTGACGCATGGGAGAACTTCCTTATAGATATCGAGGACGAACAGCCCTCGGTACACCGACTCTGCAGGCAACTGACTGCAGAACCAAACCCCACGCGCCCCCTGTTCGCTGAGGACGGGCAAATACGCTACAAAGCGCAGGACCGTGCCGAGATCATCGCGAATAGCCTCGAAAAACAGTTCACACCTCACGACAATCAAGACGAGGACCACACTCGGGAGATAGAGGCGGCAACCCATCTCTACCTCTCGAGGCCCCTCGCCCAGTCTGAGGGTGAACTGCTCGTAACACCGAGCGAGGTTGCTGCGATGATCAGGAAAACCAACCCACGGAAAGCACCTGGTGAAGACGGAATACCGAACACTGCACTGCAGCGACTTCCACTGAAATCACTCATAGCGTTGACACAACTGTTCAACGGTATCCTGAGGACCGGCCACTTCCCTAACATCTGGAAGCGGGGTCGGGTTATCGTACTTCCGAAGCCCGGCAAGGACCTCAGAAAACCGGAGAACTACCGGCCCATCACACTCCTCTCGACGACGTCTAAGGTGTTCGAGCGCTTACTGCTAGTAAGGGCTCAACCCCACATCCGGCTGAGGCCCGAGCAATTTGGATTTCGTCAGGAGCACTCCACCACGCTCCATCTGACTCGTGTCCTAGACGAGATGGCTACGTGGTTGAACAAGGGCGGGAGCACGGTGACCGTGATGCTCGACATGGAGAAGGCGTTCGACAGAGTGTGGCATGAAGGTCTCATCCACAAGCTGTCGACATCGTCTCTACCACGAAAAGTAGTCGCGATCATCGCATCGTTCCTGACCCAGCGAACCTTCCGTGTGGCTATAGAGGATACCACATCGGAAATCAAAACCATCAGTGCCGGAGTCCCGCAAGGGAGCTGTCTGTCACCGGCCTTGTACGCCCACTACACGGATGACATCCCTGTAGTCGGAGACGTCAAGCTGGCACTGTTTGCAGACGATGCCGCGTACTTGTCAAGTTCACGCAACGCCGCACACGCTGCACGGAAATTGCGCCCCACACTCGAAGCCCTTCCGGGCTGGCTGAAGCGATGGAGGCTCAAGTGCAACGTGTCGAAGACCCAGGCGATGATAACCGGTATGGCACACTACCCGCCAAACCTACGTCTGATGGAAGAGGACATCCCATGGTCCCCAAAGGTCAAGTACCTGGGAATCACCATCGACAGATCACTGTCGATGAACCACCACGTCGAGACCATCACAGCGAAGGCCAGAGCTGCGCGGACGAAGCTGCGTCCCCTGCTATCCTCCAGACTACCAGTAAGTGCCAAACTAGGCATTTACAAAACATATATCAGGTCGCGCCTCACCTACGGTGGGCCGGCCTGGTACAACTTGATAGCAGGGACATCGCGCCAACGTTTGCAGGCTGTAGAGAACAGCTGCCTTCGCATGGTGGTCGACGCCCCCAGGTACCTCAGGAATGCAACAATCCACCGAGACCTGAAGTGGGAACCAATAAAGGAGTTTGTGAGCAGACTCGCCACGGGGATGTTTGAGCGGGCTGACCGCTCGAAACTTCCCCACCTGGTAGGTATTGCTCCGCTCCCACATCCAGACGACACAACACTCATCCGGAGGCGACTCAAACGCCCCGCTCGGGAGCTCATATCAGTTCCTTCGAGCGGGGCATTGGCTTTGCCATCGGATGCAGATAGCCAACCACCGACCTCTCGCAGGCGGCTCGCTGGACCCCTCTTCAGAGGAGCGATCGGCGAGCAAACCTCGAGGCCGGTGAGCTAACTCCAATGACCGGCTCACAGTGGTGAGCTGCGAGGAAAATCACTATAAGGAGCCCAGTGCTTCAAATAGTCTCCCCACCCCCCTCAACAGGGGTGAGATGATACCAGATGATGTTTGTCATGTATTTATACTGGGTGGACCATGAATTAGTTAATATTTCAAAAAATAGTAGAAGATAAAAATGTCAGTTAATGAAAAGTAATATTTCCTAGTACTTTGGAATTAACTTGTTAAAAATAATATTTATCTAGTCACTGCACAACGATTTTCGAATACTCGTATGCATAAAGAGTAAACAATTGCATCATATCTTCTTTTATTCTTGCATTCAAGTCGTTTTCAGTTATTTGGTCTTAATAGGGAATACAAAAATAGCTACTTTGAGATAGTTTCATTTTCTATGTATCATAGATTTGAGATCAAAAAGATGTTGTGCATTTTTCATTGGGATTCATAGCGAAATTAATATATTAAGTGTCTATTTTGTTTTATTCGGGACAATATTCAGTTACAAGCTAAAATGTTACACCGAATTTCCTAATCTAAATTTATAAACAAGTAACCCACATTATTGTCCACAAAGAAAGAGAGATAGAGAATCATGCCTGCTCATACCGACATTCCCAAATTCAAAATTATCTTTCAAAAACGTACTAAGCAACTACTAATGACTAGGGTACTAATATATCTATTCTGATTTGTCACTTAATCGACTACTCCAAGCTACCTTAAACTGAGAGGATGTCGGCTAAAACGAGCATCTATCTAAGACGAGCACGAGAGATATCATTTTTTTAGGATGACCACATGAATCATTTTAATAACCATTTGGTTAAACATATTACTTAAGCGTGAAACAACCGCGGCCTGAGAACTCCTCGCTGCAAAACGTTTCTATACCATAACATAATATATCATAACATAATTTGTTTATTTTCATGCATTCAAATTTACTACTAAACAAACCATATACCATCATTGTGCCAAGCAGTAAACGTCTTGAGACAACTTAGCAAACGGTATCGCATGAGTAAATCTGTGTAGGAAGCCCTGGACCGATAACATTTTAAATTAATTTATACATAATGGCTTTAAGCATAGGTAATTTGCCCTTATTACAATTTTGAATACTAATCTAAATTGTAATAATAAAGCCGCGTAATGCCTGTAACTTGAATCATTAAAAGGATTAATATCATATTGAGACATATATTGTTTTTGAGAGACAAAAGTTTGTACTTTTATATACAACAGGCCATATAATAATAGAAGGTTAAGTTAAGAAAATAGTTAACCGTCCAATAAAAAACACTAAAACCTTTTTATAAGGTTTTATATATAAACTAGCTTTTGCCCGTAGCCTCACTCTCTTGAATGTAATTTTTATCTTCTTTTCTTTTTGTATTCTTGTAAACCAGATTCGTCCAAGTTATTATTATTATAAATGTCAGTATAATCAGGTAGCATGTCATATAACTAAAAGTATAGTAACATTTTCCACAAGAGTGATATTTAAATGGGACTGATGTGAGCATGATATTACGAATCCTGTAAATGATCAAATATTTGCACCAATTTGCTTTGTTTAATATATTTTATAGCGAAATACTATATGAAACTTCATATTTCAATAAGATTACACGATTATGCATATCTTGGGTCTCGAAGTTTTAGTTCCGTCTGCAGATTCTCACTGTTGGAAACTTTGGATCTTTTGATCCTAGTTTAGAAGCAGATCCTGATAACAACATGTAAATTAGTAGAAGTCTGTTGCAAAGGTTAACTGAATCTTATTAATATTATACCAGTCACTGTACGTGATAATATTTGATATAAGTATAACTACATATGTTGGGTATATTTGTACTGTTACGATTATTTATAATATATTTTACTATTCTCAATAGTATGTGAATTTTTATTTAGTTAACTTCTTATGTTTTGATTACATCAGGATCTTTATCTCCATAAAGTAGTTAATGTTAGTTCTCGTACTCAAAGAATCAGTAAGAACTTAAACGGCTTGCTTTGGCTTTGAGGGAGGCGCGAGGAACAAGACGCGCCTACAACCTCGGACCCGCTAAGCAATTGGGGTGGTGAAATGAACCCGTAAATGGACCCGAGGGCGGTAAATAAAATATATATATTTCGAAGCTCAAGTGAGACACGTTAATGGAAACTCCGAAATATTGAGACGTAGCGTGCAATTTTTTTTTTTTTTCTTATTCCTAATTAATTAACAAATAATATAAACAATGTGTTAAAAATTTAAAAAAATAGGAACTATTCTCCTCGCAGGTCTCGAGGCCGAGGCGAGAGCTCTCTCCTTTCTTTGCTTTTTTTTTTTCTGGTGGAAACCCCCACAGGTCATCACCTCACCCGAGCTGACGTGAAGTGGTATTTCGTACTTGAACCGACTAAAACCACACGGTGGTCCGTCACAAGTGGGTCTATTGCAAGGGACCTGGTTATACCCTAGGAGGAATCCTTCCACAATTCGATTCAATCCTGACACAATTAATTTTCTAAGTGGCCTCTTTGTTCATTTTATTAACTATAACTCGTTACTCAATTGTCTGAATAGGTTAGTATAATACTATTTCTAATACTAATTTAAACCGATCACGGCTATAAGACAATACGGTCAATATGGAGATCCACCTGATTTGAAAAACCGTGAATGAAAAGATCCTGAGACCTTGTTGTGTGTTGCTTGTTCAGTAGCACTCTTGAACGGTGGCCATACCGAGTCTGCGGCGTCACTAAAATATATATGATTATCTTAAAATTCTCTTTCTTATTTGAATATTATTAAAAATGACATAAAAGTACACACGTTATATGCCGTAACATATCGGCTAGTAATGACGTAATCGACTTTATATTATTAAAACTTGTTATTATAATATAAATGTTTGTTTAAATTGTACGTATCAGTCATGTCATGTAACCAATCAATGCTGGAGTTTATCTTTGCGGTGACCGAAGATATCCTGCACTTGACATTAAACAGTTTGGTACTCTATTTTGCATAGAAAAAGTTTTTTTTTTAAGTTCCGCATTCTGCTATCCGTCTGTTTGTTAATAAAAAAAAAAGTTCTCCGGAACTCATTTAGATATACAGTTGAAATTAACATCAAATATTTATGTATAAGATCCGTTGAAATTATAAAAGATTCAGTTCATTAGCTTCTAAGTTAACGCAATCAACAGATGCGGAAATTAGGCTTTAATTTGAACAACTTAGAGCATTTCGCACATATAAACATAAATCGAAATTTATCATATTTACTTAGAATCCTCTAATTTGATTAGACGCAAGTTTACAGCACTCTTAAACTATCAAATCGTCTATGTATGGGATAAAGAACCGCAACCGTTAAAATTGTCTTTCTAACAAAAACTGTCAAATACATAGTGATCGATTTCTGACATATTCGAATTGTTTAGATAAATAAGAGTTTGTTTGTTTACGGTATTTTTAATGCTTGCCTTCTTACGACCATATCAACATTGATGGAATGTTCACCATGATCTAATATAACATTTACTGGCAGAGGGAACAAACAGATTGCTAATTTAAAAATTATTAGCTAGTAATGTCTTTATTGATTGGTGTAGGTGAGTAAATCTCGTTATCATACATCATATCACATATGTATATGTTAAGCAACCTTTATCTTAATACAGACCCTAGCGAAATATACGAGAGTCGCATGATATACGATTTGAAAAAAGAAAATGACGAGTGTTAAACGAAAACGTAACGTAAGTTACGATAACTGCACACAGTAATAATGTAATATTATAATAATAATCTAATAGTTTTTTGGCCATCCAGTATAAAATAGGATACATACAATAAAATATGTACATCTGTATAAGACGCTAGTTGTTTAAGGTAACTTAAACCATATAGTATATCTTAAAAAAAAAACTTGATAGCTGGACCGCGGTTTCACTCTTGTTAAATATGACTATACATACATATGAATATATGTCTCCTCAATAAAACCTCCTCAATAAAGGGAATGCAAAAATATTTTTTTTTAGTTTCTAATATTAGAGAGTTCAAACAAACAAACCCGTTTTATAAAATTAGTATGGATTTACTACAATTCATATCTTTATTGTATTGAACTACTAAAGAGTAAATTACTGACCTACTGGTAGCCAATAACACCTAAGTAATTACTAGTTTTATTACCTTCATTACCCGAAGACAAATATCTATAAAACTTTTTAATTTCTTAATTGTATTCATTTAATATATGTTTGAAATAATTTTTAACATACTTCGAATTCTATATTGTACCTACTTATTATGAATATTTTAGTACAATGGAAGACTATTAAAATTTTAAAAGTAATTATCGTCGTACATCTATTGTACCCTGAAAATGATTATATCGCTACTTAATGAGAAGTATAAAAATGATGCAGTAACTATTTAGTATTAACTACTTCATGGAATGTCTATACACAATCTTAATTTTCTCTGTAATTTTAATCTACGTATTTTAAGAGCTGAAAGGTTAGTACTGATAACTAAAATAGTATAAATGGATATATAAATGCAGGCTTAAGCCAAAATACTAGACTGCATTTAAAATTTCATTTTCTTTAAAAATAAATCAAATAATATAATCAACCTACTCTATTAAAAGTTATGATGACAGATTAAATATTTATAATTATCTAATTTTTCTCATCTTTTAGTCAAAAATATTAGGCAAATTTATTAAAGTTAGTGATAGTATGTGTTTCTGTGAGCCGTTGCTTCTTCGTTGGTGGCGATTCTGCTGTTGCAAAACAAACTAAACTAGACTAAAAATTTCTAAAATTCAGTTTAGTCCTGTCTAACGACGTTTCGTATTCTTAAAACGTAAGATTAAACTAATTTTAGTTTGACAGAACCAAAATTGGTTAAGTTACTCAACTTAGTCCATATTTACTCATTCGCTATTCTGTTATACTTTTTTAAATGTCAAAAACTGTATAAAATTTAAAACGTCAATCTAAAATTAGATTATAATCATGGCATTCTTATTTGAAGTTACAAATACATATATTGTGTTTAGAAAATTTTAAGATAGATTGAGATTGGAAAACTTAAAAGAGATAATTCAGAATTCAGAAAAAAGGAGGAAGAGATTCGCAAAATTTTAGGCTCTAATGATCTTGGATTAGGGCTACACTCCAAAGCAATCAAAGGTTTGTTTGAATGCCATTTGCATGACATTTTCTTCATAAGATTGACTTGATGTAAGTACAGTACAATTTAGTACAAATTGAAAAATGTATATACTTCTCATGTAGTAGAAGTGTACAAATAAAGTATTCTCTATCTAACGTTTCTCTATAATAGTTAGGTATAATTTGGTTTATCTATGTAATATTTTAACAGGTTTTATCTGCACTTTTGCCCAAAGTAAAATCAGGCTGCTGTAGAGCAAAGTAATTTTATTGCACTCAGCCAACCTTCTGTCATATTGGGTGTGTGTTCAATTCCCACCCAGCACAAATGTATGTGAGATGAGCACCATTAAAATTTTGTTCCGAGTCTGTACGTGTATTTAAAAATATATAAGTGTATGATGTTTTATTGAAATTAGGATTTAAAAAACTCCCATCAATACCAAATTATGACGTTTATATCTCAAATTATATCTACTGTATATGTATACTTCCAGATTATGATGAATATAATGTGTATACTGAGGAGAATGTAAATCCTGATTTCATCGAGGAAGAGTGCCATGATTTTCGAACAGAGGCCAAGCAAGCATATTATAGAAGAAATAATACAAACACACTTTAATGAAACTGCTAATAAACATATTTATTTTAATTAAAACATTAGTTTTACTATTACTATAATCAACTATCACATAATTAAAAATCGCAACATAAAAATATTCATTTAATAAACTGTAAATGTCAAATAAAACAAAATGGTTTGGGCAAGATAACAGACAAGCAATCAATAAATTATTATAAGTAGGAGGCCGAGGAGGTCTAGGCATGATGCCGTGTCTTGGCAAGATTTGTTGTCGTATTGGTCCATGTTCTGCCAAGATAACTGTAGGTTGCTGTGACTTATGTACCTCTTAAGGCTTCCAAGGAGACTGTACAGGGAGTATTAATTCAGATGCAGATATTTTTCTATATTAGTTAGGTCATACTCCTGTTGCCCTTACTGATTCACGCACCTTGCGAGCTTTGGTTTTCTCGTTAGCCACCCATATACTCCAAACCTAAAAAATAAATTTATACGATTTATTAATCACAATGCTTAAGAATGTATGGCTTAATGCTTTTAACTAAAGACACTTATATGCTGCCGATGCTGTATAGTCCTATTGTAGCCTACGTTGTCTGCCTGATTACCTAATAAAGAAAAGAGCGTACTCTTACCTAAAAGGCCGGCAACGCACTTGTGACTCTTGAGTTGCTGACTTACCATCAGGTGATCCGTCTGCTCGTTTGCCCCCTATCGCATGAAAAAAAAACTTGAAACACTTGTGAAAGTTCAATGGAAACAAGTAAAACAAAGATTTAACAAATATTAGAGCTTTAACAAAATAGTAGTATTAGTTAATATCACTTAGCAAATGAATATTTTGTTACCTCTCACAATTTCCATATTAATGTGAAGGCATTCCACATGTAGTTTTATATTTTAGTGGTACAAATGAAGTAATGTAGGCACTGGGAACGTATTTATTTATTCCGAATAATTTATGTTAGTTTTTATTACTACAAAAAAACTAACACTTTTTTTATTACAGGTTATATTATGTGTAAATTAACAGATTTACAAAAAAACATTTACAGGCATGCAAGAAACCTAAAAAAGTAGTTTAAGGAGAATTCATTATTAAACTCTTTGTCATTCATTCTTTATCTTAATGTAGTGGTAATACCCTCGTACTCAATTTTTTGTGATGTCAATTTTAAATTTAGAGTTGTCATGTTGAAAACTAAATTTAATTTGATGTAAAACCAGAATGGCACATTGTACTCTGTTCACTAAAATAAGAGATTTTTAAGGAAGTTTTAGTTTAGTGATGTTAACAGCAAAATCGGCACCAATAACGCACTTAGCAAGGGCTATAAAAGGCCGTTGTTTGGCCAGCATCCAGATTTGATGTGTAACGGGATTACAAATTGCATTGCAAATTGCGTCAACAATATCTTCGTGCTACTGTTGCGGGGCTTCATGTAGAGTATATAGTGAGACCAGTTTTTATCTGCGCCGTCATAAGTTTATGTGTTATACATTACCCTGGTAGTGCAATACATGCTTACATACCTAATTATAGATACGATAATATCCTACTGTTCCAGTGTGATTTTGTGTTATATTTTCAGAATATATATATATGTTTTTAAAGTATTAGACGAGCACGTGTGTCTTACTTTAGGTTGATTAAATTTTAAATTTAAATTTGTTTATTTGCAAAAAGTTTGTTGATAAATTGAATCTTACGTGATAGTGAAAATAACAATAAAAGTTATTTGACATGCAAATATGTTTAATACATTTTTCTTGACACAGATTAAAATAATTTATAAAATTGGTTTAAAATATGTACGTCAAATATTATAATTATCTCCGACTCAAGAAGTCAGCAACTAAGTAATAACATTTATCTACCAACCACTGTTTTAGTTTTTGTGAGCAACTATTATCAGGCAGGTATTTGTGTAATTAAAAATATTGTTATTGATGAATGATGATGTACATAATTGATGTTGACAGGGTAGGCAATGCGAATTTCTCTAACATAAGTAACATCTAACGTAGTAAGGAGCAAGCCTATATTGCCAGCCGGGCACTTTGAACATAAAGTTGGGAAAATTGGTAGTATATTAAAGGGAAAAGATATGGAAGGTAACGATAGGATAGGGATATTGATTGGCAACTGTAAACAACCGCTGGATAATGTCGAAGTTGCATAACTATTTGCCAACTGGCTTTAGTCAAGAGGTACGAGCCCACTACCCAAAGACAACAAATTATACAAGTTAATAAATCTAAATTGCTAAAAATCAAATTCGTGTAAAAAATCCATAATTGTGTGTCATCTAGGACCTCTAAATATTCTTGGATAAGAAGTGTATGAAATAGAAGACTCTTGAGTTTATTACGAAAGTTTTAGAAATGGGTGGGTATTGAGTATTTGACCTCCTTATTTGCATATCTATCGTTGTCTACTCCTGCTGCAACTTCAGACATTTATTAAACTTACGTAACGATGGATAGTATATATAGTGTTATGTGCTCTTTGTATACTACAAAGATTAATACCAATCTACAATCAGTCTATACCAAAAAGCGGAATTTTCAGAAAATTTATTTAAACAGTAAACAACAAACAAGCCTGCTCCATGCAATTTTCTATCTACATTCCTAAAACTTTTGAAAGCAGCATGTGTCAATGTTTAACCACTTATTTTTAATACATCATAAATGTCTAATAAACGAATTCGTGACTAAGGGCACGTACTTTTATCGAAGATTGAAAAATGAAGTGCGTGCTTTTAAGATACTTTTGCCAACATGGATGTTTTATTGAAATTGGTAGATGGAAGCTAATTTTGTCAGGGATTAGTATATGTAGCGTTTTATCCCTAAAATTTTCATGGTGTTCAAGGACATGGTTATATTGGGGATAGACCAAAGAAGTCTCTACAAAGGCTCTAACAACACCTCAAAAAGAAAGAATTAAATCGACTGCACATTTGAACTGCAACTACAGATTTGTATACACAATATCAATGGGTATCTTTATTGTATTATATACGATTGTGTGGTTTCAATCTCTACTAGTTCGTAGCTACTCTATCTACTATGTTTTAACCCAGGTTAAAATGCCTGTAAACCATCCGACATTTAGATTGGCTTTTTGAGTACTTAACTCACTCACAAGTAGGTAATGCAGTCTTGCAAGATTAGGGCTCAGGCGAGATTCAACATCTCATCAGCGAGATCAATCATTTTTTTATAAACTTTTAAGTAGTAAACTTCGACTTATATATTTAATTAATCAAATAGGAAATGAAATAAAGAACCAGTCTCCTCTTCTAATATCAAAAAAAAAGTATTTTAGTAATAAAATAGTTCTTTTATAACAAAACAACAAGAAGTAAAAACTAAAATGAAACTCACTAACTAAATTGAGTTGACTATTAAACTGAGGTATTATTATCAATTAAAGAAAAAGACTGAGAAAAAGAAAGAAAGAAGAAAAATCTGATTTTAATTAACAAAATATACCAGACAAATGAAAGGCTTGTTTAGTTTCTACCACATGCCATTATTATTTTGCAAGCAGCTGCATAAGAAGCACAAAATCTCCAAAGAATCGTCTGTTAAGCGGTTTCTTATTTTGCTGGCTAGATAACCAACCGCCGAGAAGGCCCTTTCAGATTCAAAAATTTTCGGACTAAAGCGAATTCTTAGTTAATTTTCTGTCTTTTAAACTCGTGAGATCTTGCTCATTTTTCGACCGAGATCAATCTCGCTAAAAGGGCTGAGATCTAAACTATTTGCACATTCTTGTAAAATGTAATAGGTTTTATTTAATATAGACATGACATATCAATGTACTCAGTAAATAAAATGATCTAAATCGCCTCAGACCAAAAGGATTAGCAATGAAAAAATTAGCGCTGATATCCAAGTCCTCTGATAAACAAATCGATGTATCACGATGATCCACCATTGTAATACTTTCAATAAAAAAGTGTAAACTAAAAATAAAACAATATTTCACAGTCATCGATCAAGTACAATGTTATTCCAAAGTGTCTACTCCTGAGCCTTCGAGACAACAAACCCAAAGCGATAACATTTGATTTAGAATAAATTTTCTTACAAATGGCGTTTAACTGTCCTGGGTGGAAACTTTTGTGACCTATGCGAGCTGACAGCTACATATTTTTATTATAAAACGAAAACTGCTGCAAAACTATTGTAACTTATTCTGAAAATTCCATTGTTTCGAATGTTAAATGTTACGATGAAAAGTTCCACCAAAAGCTACAGACATCCCGCGCCCTCTAGCAACCGTATAAAAGAAATACTTAACTACGCTAGTAGTTAGGTCTAAAATTTTACTTCTGTCTTTCCTAAATTATGTTTAAGTCATGTAATTTAATAATATAATTAGGAACAAAGTTTCTTTTAAAAATGCTATCTACTTAGTTACACCAATTGTTCTCGTTCGGATGTTGCCACTTTTTAAACATTTTGGTAGTTATCGAAGGATCGGCGTCCTAGCAACGCAATGTATGAATATAGATCAAATATAATATTTTTTAAATAAATATTAATATCTACCTGTATGTTTTAATATAATTAATTAATTATAACAATTACGTGAGATAAATAAATGTTGATACTATGACAATTCTTCGTTTGAAGGGAGCTATAACTCAAACAGGACAAACAGATACGCCGACTCGGAGAACGAATATTATATTGAATTATATCGCACCAGAAACTCTCTTAACTTATCAGAACCAATTTGATTGCCTACTTAATTAAATAAATTATTCGGAACCCTTGCCCCTGAGTTTAGTTCGTATAATATAGAACAATATCTAATACAAGCTTTTATATTATTTAGAGCTCTGTAATGTACCAACATGATTATTTTAACAAGGCTTAAAGCTCTTGTTGGTTGATTTAACCGCGTTCTCCGTATCCAAGGCCTCTTTCATATCTGTATCTAAGGAGCATTCAAATTTGCAGCATCTTTTAATAGAATATTGGTATCTATAGAGTAATCCATGAGCAATAAACAGCTTTGCAGCATTAGTGATCGACATTGCCGCAACGCAATATTACATAACACTTACGATGCCATGATAATGACGGTTTCGTGCCACGTTTCCGGTTCCGACCGCTTTGCATTAGCTACGGATCAAATGGGCTATTGAAAAACCTTGAAAAATACTTCAGCAGTTTTTTGTCAAATAAAAATGTGGATTTAGTGGCAGCAGATTTAAAATGGCTGCATTAAGCTACCCGCTTCTAGTATATAATTTTGTTTATCTGTCATAGTACGAAAGTCAGTAATATATAACAAAATATTTCAAGCGAATGAATACCAAGTGATCTCTATTGGGTAAGAGATAGTTCGAAATTTGAAATTTATAATGTTGATAAATGAATAAAGCTATACTCAGAATGCTTCATAGCTAATAACAATTAATAACACACACAGGTCTCCCAAAGTAATAATGCGCATAGAAATCTTCGTCACTGTTCGGCAACGGTCGTATGTCCCGAGCGTTGGAAGACGATATATACATATATGTATATAGAGTGGTTAAGTGCATTCATGCATAATTTAGTAAAATTATGTGTTTTGTTCTAAAAGAGAGAAAAGAGAGATAAATATTGAAATATCAGTAACGAAATTTGATTCGATAACTCCATGTAAGTAAATAGTGAGGAAAACCACACGATTCCGAATATGCTACAATCTTTGTTGGATTGATTCACTTCGAAGATGTTATAGTACTTTTCAAGTGTCTTACTGAAGCTGGTGTAGAGATGGAAGAAAAGAAGGTTTAAATAACACAAGTTTAATATTAGAAGAAGAAAAAATGGTTTTCAAACACAGGTTTACATTAAAATCCTAGAAATCTAAACATTAAAGTCTCAGTTCAAAAGTACTTACAGCACTGATCCTTCTAGAATAATATTACAATTACAAAAAATTAATCAGAATGAGGGAGGATCTCTATTCCTGACATCGTAGATTCATCAGAACTTTCAGTATGCTCTTGTTCATTCACACTTTCCCCACTGCTATCACTTGTGTTAATAATCATTTCATCGGAAAAACTATCGATTCTTGGCTCAAATTTTCTATCTATCTATTACTTTTTTCCATTCTTCTGGTCCTATATTATTTATTTTTTCTAATATAGCATCTTTAACTGACGTGACAGTCATTGCAATATTTTTTTTTGGCTACGTGTTGCTTTATTTGGGACCAAATATTTTCAATTAATTTTATTGATTGCTCGGATGGCGTAGCGGATTAAGTGGTCACCTCGCCACTTAGCCGCCGCGCCTAGTGTTGTGGGTTCGATCCCCGCACGGGACAACACTTTGTGTAATCCTCAAATTGTTGTTCTGAGTCTGGGTGTTCTTTGTGTTTAAAATCTGGATGATATGGTGGCAATCGTATAATTTTATGCCCATGTGCCTCCATTATACGGTTAATGGCAAATTCTGTGTATTTTTCTTTATCTCTTTTTATAATTTCATACAAATCGGGTTTCAGTTTCTTTGGGTCATGCGGAATCTTGTGTTGTTGTAACCAAGCTATCATTTGTGGTTTAGATGTGTTTGAGTTTGGTGGTTTCACAGACAGCTTATTATGATATGGGGCGTTGTCAATTACCAACACACTATTAGGAGGCAAGTTGGGAATCAATTGATTGCGTAGCCAAGTTTGATAACGTTCCGCGTTTATTTCTTTATGATAGTCACCTTCTGTGTCGACACATTTATGTAACATTAGAGCCCCTGGGACGAAGCCTTTTTCATTGCCTGCGTGTACAATAATTATTCGCTCTCCTTTGGAAATGGGTTGTTTGATAACTTTTTTGCTACTATCTTGCCAAGTTTTACCCTTAGTATGTGATGTATGCACGTATGACTCGTCCATAAACACTATGTTTCTACCAGAATTCCTCAGCTGTTGTATTTCTCTGAGATATTTGATCCTTTTTAAACGTATATCATGCTTTTTCATAAGTAACCGTCTGTTATTATCAGTTTTCAGAAACCTAAACCCCATATCTTTCAAGATCAGCCTTAAAGACTCTGCACAGCCTTTGAAATTAATAGCTTCGATCAACTTTTTTCTCAAATTATGTACAGTTGGGAGTTCTTTGAGCGTCAACTGAAAATTGTATATCATATTACGAATCACACAGTAGTCGAAATCATCAAGCCCTAGCCGAAATCTATTTTAGGTTTTCCTTTTTTCGGTGTGGAAAATTTCATTGATTGATTATGGTTTTTTTTCATTTAAGATATTACTTAAAGTTCATCGTGAAATTCCTGTAGCTTTTGTAACACGGTCCTGAACTTTTTTAAAATAATCATCATGGTCTCTTTTGAAAACATAGGCTTCATTTAAGAAATAAAGGTACACATTAATGACCATTTGTCGTGCTTGTGACTTAAGCGGCTTTCCACGTTTAAATTGATCCATTCTGGAAGAATTCGTCTGAAAGAAAATGGTATGGGCAGAGTTAGGCATATTTTTATTTATTTGTTGTATTATTGCATTATGTACTAATATACTTTTTAATATTATTTATTCCTATATCTATTTGTTTATTTATGCATGTGTTTATTTATTTGTTTATTAAATTTATATAAGCCTAAATCTTAATATGTATTTAACGAAGGTATTTTTATTTTTTTAATATAAAAAACCGTGAAAATTTTTATGTATATTTACCTATTTTACAAAATAAACTATTTAAATTTGAATAAAATATTTAAAGTTGAAATTAAATTTACCTTTGAAAACAAAACCAAGAAGGGTGTAAAAGGGTGGGTGGTAGAAAGAACACGTGCAGTCACCACCAATATATAAAGACGACTGACGGACCTTTAACTGATCGGCGACCGCCGCCGACCACTAGAATTGTTTTGGATTGTGTACTCATGATATTGACTCCTATTCCTTTCGAACAAAGTGGAAAATGCAAGTGCGTTGTTTAGGGCTCTTACGATTCAATGATTCGGGTGTTTCCGGGAATACGACCATTAGCGAAGATCTGCATGCGCATTATTAATTTGGGAATACTGTACATACGTTTCCTTTTATACCTGTGTGAAATCCTCAATTTCCTAAAATGGCAAATTCTTTTTGGGTTTTACTGTTAGAAAATTCTACGTAGTAGCTCTGAAGCTAAACGCGATAGACAACAATAGATCCTATTACGGAAAACCAAACTGTTGAGGATATGTAGGTTTGTAATATACATACAGCTGATAATTAACATGAATATCTCAAGCCTGGACATTCCATACAAGGGAGGGATTTTGTGAATTGTGTAAAAGTATGTCTTTCCAAGAACAAATTAAACTATAACAAACGAATTTATTGAAATTCCGATAGGTCAAGGTCTGTCGGATCAGTTGGTTATATGTATTAATACTTTTTGTTGGTTATATGTAGTGGTACTTTGTCCAATTGAGAGTAATAGGGACTCGTCACTGGCATTTTAACTGTCTAGAGAAACAACAACTTTATAGTGTTGGGGTTATTTTAAAGAATATTTGAGTTAAAGTTTAACTTTATTTTCTAGAACCAATGAAAGTTAAGCGTTTATGTTGAATTTTCTTCCTTGTTCCTTTTAAGTCAGCGGAGTAATTGTCAAGAAATTTTGTGAAATATTTGTAGTTATTGAAATATTAAAAATGCAGACATGCATGCAACATTTATTTGAAGAATATTTTACGCTATAGTGGGTCACTCATATCTTTTAGGTTATCCTTTTGAGAAACAATGTACTTAAATTTATATAAATGTTAGGAGGTTATACAGATGACATTTAATATTTCATGGGAACGTAATTTTAATGTATTTGCAAAAACTATCGGGGTATCTGCCTCCTTAGCGTGGTAGGAAAATTGTATGCAAAGGTATTAATTGAAAGGGTAATGAAAGAAAATGATGAAAGGATATGGGATGTGCAAGGAGGATTTAGAAAAGGAATGGGATGTACGGACGAGGTTTTCTCCTTGCGGGGCATAACCGAAAAGTTTTTGGCGAAAAGTCAAAAAGTTCACTACGTATTCGTGGATTTTGAGAAAGCTTACGATCGAGTGGAGAGGAATGAATTGTGGAGGGTTTTATTGGTGAATGGGGTGAACGGCGCACTGGTCCGACCACTGAAATCTCTATATGAGAACTCCAGTGCTTGTGTCAGGGTGAACGGCGCCTACACTGAATGGTTTAAGATTGAGAAAGGTCTTAGACATCGATGTGTAGCTTCGCCATGGCTGTTTAACTTATTCATTGATGATTGTCTTAGGGAAATGAAAGGGAAAGAATGTGGTTTGAGAATGAAGGGATTTCTCGTCAAATGTCTCCTATATGCGGATAACCAAGTAATACTTGCGTCGTCAGCTGAGGATTTACAGGAGATGGTAACAAGCTTGCACGGGGCATTAGAAAGAAAGGGTATGAAAATTAATGTGAACAAGACGAAAATTATGGTTTTTGAAAGAGATGAAAAAAGTGGAACAAATGGATGAATTTGTATATCTGGGATCAAAGTTTACTAGGGACGGAAAGTGTGATGGTGATATAGAACGAAGAGTGAGTGCGGGTAATGCGATCAATCAATGGCGCATTGCATACTTTTATGACCAGCCACAGAGTCTCAATGAAGGCTCGCATGGCCGTGCATAGAGGTGTGTTGGTGCCAACACTTATGTATGGCAGCGAAAGTTGGGTATGGTAAAAGAAGTACGAAAGTAAATTTAATGCGGTAGAAATGAGAGCATTGCGGAGTATAGCTGATGTGAAATTGAGTGACAGAGTGAGGAATAGTGTGATAAGGGATCAGTGGGGTGTGAAAGAGGATGTAGTGACAAATATAGAAAAAAGTATGATGTACTGGTTCGGGCATATCGAAAGGATGAATGAAAGAAGGTTGACAAACGGTATTTATATGGCAGAGGTAAATGGAGTTGTCGGAAGAGGAAGACCTAGGCGAATGTTCTTGGACTTGGTCCAACCAAGTCCAAGAAAATCTAAGCAAAGGCCAGGTCAAAAGTACCTTTAACCGATGAGCCTGTATGCGGAACGGAATGAAAGTTGAAGAAGCGAGAAAGGTATGTCAGAATCGTAGCAAATTGAAGGAAGTGGTCTCTGCCTACCCCTATGGGAAAGAGGCGTGATATTATGTATGTATGTATGTATGAACATAATTTGCTTTTCTCAAGATTCCATTCTTTTTCGAATTATTAATTATTTTTTAAATGATTTCAGAAAACAATCACTTAAAAACTACTTCTTTCCTCCTTGCCATAGTCGAAAAACGCTATTAAATCGCTTTGTCGAAAAAATATTGTGTGTATTATGGTAGTATGCTAATCAATGTTAATAAAGAAAACCAAAAGGGGATATTTAAAGTTACAGCAGTATTCATAAACACTTAACAAAATTACGCTCAAAAGAGGATAAACACTCCTAAACAAACCCAAGTTATAAATGGTAACTGAACCCTTTACCTAACTTGAGGACTTACTAAAAGACATGACGCCACAGACCACGAAACTTTCTCTTTGTATTCATTAATTAGGGCGTACACCTCTCACGTAAAACATGTATATATAAACGGTTTATTGAATAGTATGAGTCTCATTTCATTTTATGGATATCAACAAACCTAAACGTTAAATTAAAGATACGAAAAATGCGTATGACTAGTACAGTAGAATCCGGGATCAGATTTCAGTCTGTTGGTGCACCGAGAATCTGTGCGGTTTAAGTTAAGACGACTACACGAATAATACCAATAGTTTTGTAGGTACCTCATAATATTTTATGATAAAAATATAATCACTTAGTCTGTTGTATTATAGAGAACTCTTACAATATGCAATTAACATTTTAAAATATAATGAGTTAAGTTTTAGTGACTCTGTTAAGTTAAATTAACAACGACGAGATGAATGAAGACGGTAATATCCCCGGAAATTGCCTTAATTGCAATTAAAATAAGTTTAGGATTCGCATTTAATAAATAAGAAAAAAGATTTTATATTAATAATACAAGTTTATAATTATACAATTGAGTATATTAAGTTAGGCATACAAAACAGAACCTATACACGTAATACATGTAATTAATACAGTTATTACAGGCCGTTGTCTGTACATTATAGTCATGTTTGCGGTCCACGCATCACGCGACAAAATAATGCAAGGAATTAAATGCAGTTTTTACAGAAAATTAATAGATTTAACTCTAAATTCCACGCGTACAAAGTCGCGGGCAAGAATGGATGGAAAAAACTCTATTTATTCACCTCCTAAACCTTACCTTGTAATACATTTACCTTACCTTGTCATACATTTGCCTCGTCCGCCCCCTCCCCCGAGGCCGGCTGCGCATTGCCCCTTATAGCAGTATAAAACATAATTATGGAACTTGTAATCGAACTAATAGACTCAATCTTACTTAAAAATCAGGGATGCCTAATCTTAGTAAGCTCAGTCAGTGACTTAGTCGGCTTTTAGTGGATTCTTATGAAATTTCAAATAAACATTAAGTATTTATGGATTTCTACTACAATACATCAACTTTAAGTACATATACTTAACTATAAGAGAACGCTTTGTGCTTTGGAACTGTATAGAGTAAAAAGTAAGCACTTAGTGTTCTCTCGCAACAATAATTCAACTGAAGGTTTGTGCAATTGTTCGAGTGTATATATTATTGTAAAACCACCCACGTAAAAGAAAAATGATAAGAGGATTACGTTCAAGAAGTAAACTCGTTTCATGCATATGCATAATAATATATCAGTAGAAGCTTTTTACTTGAAAAACATTCCATGGATATATATACGTGTAATATAATCAATATAAATACTTCTATTTTACACCAAACCGACCCATTATTCTGTAAATCCATCAATATTTTTTTAAATCCTAATTTAGCCTGTAAAAGATCGCTATACATAAGGTTACCCATTGTGCATATATTGTATATTTAAGCAATATGTCTTTGGTGTACAATAAAGATAATTTTTATTTTATCTACTCTTTTAAGTCAGTTGGACTATGATATATTTGTAGATTAATTTGATTATGGATGATTTAAAAAATATTATTAACCTTTATTTTTCACCGTATAGATTTCTCATTCTTTAAACGTTGTGAAATAAGTATTAACATTGATTTAACAATCTTAAAAGAAGAAGGCCGTAGCCTGTACAAGAAGTAATTCAATTTAATTATAAAAAGATTTTCAAGTTATTGAAAGATTAATGTCAATGTTATTGAAAGATAAAATCAATACTCTAAATGAAATATCTTTGTTCTGTAAAGGTCAACTTCGCGTTTTATTAATTAAACATTGAAAGTGATGGAAGACATCTGTTTTTTTTTAATATCTCTAGAGTTTGAGCGTTCTAAGGGACATACCCCTAGAACCCTCAAACTGTTTGCCGTTTGCTTGAATATCTTTTCGTAACCAAAGTTATTCGGGGTGTTTTACTTAGCCGGACCATTTTGACGGAATTCTGTATGTGGTACAGTACACTATACAACGAAAACACCAACACAGGTACTGAAATATGAACCAGTTCCAAAAGCACTACTAAAAATCAAATTTATCCTTGATAATTTTTTCTTCTTCAAAACATAATTATGTGTATTTAAACAAAATAAAAGAGTATGGTGTTGAAATGACATACTTTTACAAAAGAATGTTGCTGAATTATAGGACTAAGAAGTCAAGGATAGGGGGAAAAGTGTACATACATATACTTGACCGATTGATTTCAACTATCTTGTGCCTATCTATAACAAAGCCATATGCTTGAATAGTAAATTCTCAACAACATACAGATTTAACGACTACTAAAAAATATAGTGCTGCCAGTCTGACGCCGGCATCAAGTTACATATGTTCAAGTGGGTTAGTAGATGATTGATTACGTCTAAAACGACTTTTGAATTGTTTACCGCTGTTATATATGTACTCATGGGGTCTTTTTTAACTGATTATACAAAAAAAGAAACATACAACATCAGCACAACCTGTCATATTAAAAAATATTATTGCTCTCCTAAAAAGTTTCTGTTTATATTAAAAATATTATCAAGGGAAAATTATTAACAAATCAGTTTTTAAATCTTATATAAATCTTAATTTCTTAAAGACTATATAATTTTCTTCCTATCCTTGTCCCATCTGTCCTTGGTTAAGGGTATGGTGTTAACCTTCACCTCTTAACCTTCGACAAATCTTCCATTATTCCTCCTTTGCCATGTTAAAATGACCAAATTTCCAAGCAGAGCTAGAACAAGAATCAACGCTCGGATAAAAGTCAGAATCCCGTATCAGTGTTTCCTGTTCTTTCTATTATTGAAAAGCCACTAGGTCAGAAACAACTGCTGATTGGAAAACTAAAATAAACTAAATTTTCAACGTAGATTAGTGTCCCTGTCCCTAACTGTAGCCACAATTCCGCACTCTGTCGTGTTCAAACATCCTAACTTGTACTTTAATTTGTCTATGTACTTTTGACAGTTACCAATATATCAATAGGCATGCGAATAAAATTGTTATTTCAGAACCATTATACAAAGCTATTAAGAACGACTAATGTTTTTTTTTTTTTTGGTCAGTCTGATTCAGACAATGGTCCCTTCCGGATAACTTATTGCACAATAAGTCATTTTAAACCAATTTTCGTTTCGAACGATTCATCATTTAGCAAGCATTTAGCTAGTAGTGTAATTAAGACTACCATTGTGTATGTGGCTTAAAAGGTAACTGATAGGAGTAATCAGTCGAAAGAATATAAAAGTACTTGAATATTAAGGGACTTGTAACGCATAAGTAACGGTCTATGTTTGTTCATCGCTATAAAGCTTGTTTTAAAGTTGACACATACATGTGCATTAAATTGTGCTTTCTTGTGGTTAGAAAATATAAAAGTTAAACACCTCTGACATAAGCAGTTAACCACAAAATTATGGAGTCTGATGAAATTTGACGAGATATTAATTTATTTTCTATGCAATAATTGACTTCCTCTTGACTTGTCTCGGTAACTAGTAAAGCTATTAGTCCTAAAGTGGAATACATTTATATATTCTTAAATGAGAGTAATGGTGCTGCTACACGATGTCCCTTGCACTTAGTCTCGCGTTATCGCGACTCCCTTAATCACGTGCATCGATCAAAAAGTGCAGCACCCCACTAGTTTCGCGAACGCCAAGCTCGACTAGCCGCAAGGTTATTAAATTTGTTTCAGAATACTAATATCTTTAAAAAAATATTATTTTTATACTATCCTCTACTACCAGTATAAATGAAAGAAAATTTCTTGCCCGAGGCGTCAAAGAACAACCTCTACGCCCCTGCAAATACATGTATAGTTACTTTCAACACAAAAAGTAACGTTAACAAAACAGATGAGTTGTACTTATTTTACTTATTGAATATATATATAATATACATCTTACGAAAAGGCATTGATACGGGCTTATTTCAATATTTTTTACAAACTTTATATTACCTTGATATGTACATAACATATGTATACAACTGTGTAATAGAATGTTTCAATTCAATTCTCACACACTTCTAATCGTCTCCTTAATGCAAATTTTCTCAATAAAGAATATACCTAACCTTAAAAGACACGATTACTTATTATTTATATACTCCATTGTTTATGTATTAATAAGTTTTATGAATAAAGTCCCATTACCGAATTGCCTACAATGTGGTGTAATAAAAGATGTCCAACAGGATTTGATGAGAGTTTCTCCGAAACGAGCATCTTACAGCGGCGTGCTCTAAGATCGTAGTTGATAAAAACAAAAGGTATTACCAAGAAAAGGTATTGAAAAACGACATGAAATTTACAAATTTGAAAATTTACTCACACAAATAAATTCAAGACAGTTTATGTTACTTAATATAATAGTGAATTCAATGTATCATTAAGATACATGTACAAACTAGCCATGCTCCTAATAACAAAATGAAATATATGTAGGTATTTACAAATGTATTATTTGGAAAATAGGTAAACTAACTGTGCCCGCCGCGGATTTTCTCAACTTTACATATTAATGTATAGTATGTATTTTTTTTTACTGAACCCCAATTAATCAAGTCTAAGTTTAGGGTGTGTTAAAGTTTCAAGGCTATATTCTAATAAAAATCCCGTCTAAATTTGTCAGATACACAGATATGTCAATTTGTTTACTTATATAGAAAGATAAGATAATATAAATACCGTCATGATCCTGTGATTGGATAGATTAAAGTTTCTGAAATGGATCTGCGAATTCAGTAAATATAAAGTTAAAGACGATTTCAAAGACATTATTTAAATAATTTTTGCAAATACATATATAAAAAAATAAAATAAGTGAGTAAGTATTTTATTAAATGATACAATGTGTTATCAAAAAATAAAACGCCGGCTGGCATAAAAAAAAATATATTTCATTGCCAGAAATGTTTGAAAAATTCGTGAAGCACCTTCGAAAAGAAAAGAAAGAATGTCTGAAAGAAAATTTGGCATTAAGTTATCTGTTAATATTGTGTGTACATTTATTTTACCATTATGTTAGAAAGGTATCACTTACATGATTAATACAGCTAAAATTCTGCTTCAAATATTTATTACCCCGTACAATAATATGTTTACTAAATATTTGATATGTCTACAGATCAAATGGTATCTACAGACATATCAAGTAAAATTGGATATCAATTACATAAATCTTATCCGCACAGACTTACTGAGAGACTGAGACTGTATTTTGTTAGTGGTATAAATATTGCTAGTAGTATATTATATATTATGAGTATATATTGTATAGTATTAGTATATATAAATTGAATTGAGTCCGGTTTCGATTTAGCAGGTAGATTGGAAGTTATACAAATGTCAATTTTAATGTAATGCCACTTAGCATAAATTTTATGGAATTCTTTTTTGCTGATTTTATTAAATCAAAAAATTCTTTACATGTAGGTATTCATCATCACAGTTAAGCACTATTTAAATGTACTTGTCTGAGGCCTAAAAGATGGTAGTGGGTTACCGCTTTGTTTTATAGCCATGTCTTATATTGCTCCGTGCATTCCATCGACGTCGTATTGTTTTATCTGTAATTTACCTCCATATCAATTTCGCCAAGTGAATGTAACAGGATAATTATCCAATTTGTGCATAGGTTTGTACTAGATTAGTGGTATTTTTTTTTAATAGACATTTTACTTCTAATTCAATAAAGTTCAATAAAAATGATTTTAAAAAAGTTTCATGAAAATGCGTAATTATTCAATGAATATTAAGATTTACTTAGAGAAATACCCATCTTATCAACGTGTATCAATAAATAAGAAACTGTTTGTCATTTAACTACTCTTTTGATAAAAAACCGAAATTGAAGTAATTTAAAACCCTATTAAAGAAAGTCATACATAGTAAACATTAAACAAAAAATAATAGCTGAAAAGTTTGCTGAGAAACGGTGGGTATCCAGACATGAGCTCATGATCAGCAGCATCATCATCAATAAATATCTCGCACTTGACGTACCTACCCATTATAACCCCATAATAAATATATTATCTTGTATTTTTTTCTTGCGTACATAATGTTTTCATAAATATACTGACAAGGCACCGTCAGCATGCTAAATTCCTTTAATAAGTCCCTAAGGGATTCCCGACTACGTAGATTATAAATGGCTCTAACGGCTCTCTTTTGTAAAATGAAAATAGATTCCATATTTGTAGCCCGTCCCTACAATAAAATACCATAAGACATGATACTATGGAAGTAACTGAAGTAAACTAGTCTTGCAGAATGTATGTCTGTTAATTGGTGGACCTTTCTTACGGCATATGCAGCAGAACTGAGCCTCTGTGAAAGAGTTGTTAAGTGAGGGGCCCATTGTAATCTAGAATCTAGCGTTCAACCTAGAACACCATCATCAGTTGTGCTTTAGTCACCTGAAAAAGTGCGCCTTGAAAAAGTGCACTCTTACTAAGACTCCCTTTATGATCATGTATCAGAATTACGCAACATGCTGAAGGAGCTCCTAATTTGCCTTGGGTAGAATGTTTACATTTTATATTTCCTTTTTAGTATTTTATTTCATCCTTGTACTACAACTTAGCTAATGGAATGCTTTAAATTCCCCAATTACTAACATTCCAGATTCTTGAGATTGTCCGAATCGTTGAAACTTGCAGTGCCAATTCACTCAACTAGGCTTTACGATAAATCATTTATTGTGCAAGTCGAATTGCGTGACCTTAAGAACATGGTGTAAAAACATTACCTGACTTTCTAACATATTCTTTATTGATATGACATTAGCCTTTTAGACGAGTAGAATAAGGTAACTAAGGGAATGGACTGTATATACAGTGCCCGGTTGGAGGCAATAGGTTTGTCCATTACTACGTAAGTCCGACTAAATTATATAATGCTTAACAAAATGATGGCGTTTGGTGCGCCTCTGGGATCCTGGGATCTGGGAACCTACCCTTTTGTGATATAGGCGTTAGTAGTAGTATGTATGTATGCTTAAACAATTCTAACTGCAGTATACCGATAATCTCATCAATTCAATCACTATTTTTACTTTTATTTATTTATGTTTATGTATAAATAATTACTTAGTTGTGTGTAAAATAAGTTTTGCTATTGTTGTTGTATATAAATATTTCAGTGTTTTCTGTTAATTAAATGTTAGATGACTAAATGTAATATGGGGGGAAGATATGGAATAAACTTTGATTTCATTATCGGAATTACATATTTTTTAATGACTGTTTAAAAAATATGTAATTCTCATAACGAAATCAAAATTTATTCCATATCTTCCTCTCATATTACTTATTACACTGAAATTTACGTTAATTACATCTAATTACTGTCACCTTTGTTCATCCAAGGTTGTCTGTAAGAAATCGCTTTTAGCGATTAGGCAACTGTTTGTACATATAAACATACATGTTCATTTGTTTTAGTCCTTGTAGACTGTGTGTGACGTACGACGTTAAGTGATTTTTTCTCTCAACAACAAAAATATCAAATCTAAAGACATATACTCACATAGAACAGTAATAAAACTTTTCTAGGCATAAATTTAATTATTTTATAAGCAACATATAAAAATACACAAATCTTAATACGTTCGAATATTTTAACGTTCGATTTTGAATACATCAATTTTGTTAAAACTTTTAACTATTGTGACTATATTGTGAAACTATTGGACAAAACAGATCATCTTTCTTTAAATGTATTTCATATATGTAGGTTTTTAATATATTTAATATATATTTTATTTATGAACGTAATAGGTAATTACGTTCATAAATAAAATTCAAATGAAATTCGTAACATACATATTTGTCGGAAATTAGTGAACTGCACGTCTTTATTTATATACTGGTACGTATTTACAAAAAAAAAAAAAAAAAACAAGAAAGCCGACTGCGTAATTAAATTCATTGAAGAACTGAAAAGATGGGTACAAGATTTTAATTTTAATTACTTTTTTTGGTTTTGAATAATCTTAGTGTACACAAATGCTGTCGGAAGCATCTGTTAACTCTAAGATTTTGTTGCTCTGCCTATATCACCAACCAAATTATGAGAAGTGAGCGTGTTATGCCTACTGTGTGTTCTGCCTCTAGAGCGTGCCAAAGAAATATACATACACTCGAAAAATATAACCCTCCTTCTTTCGCAGTCGGGTAAAAAATACCTTCTTCTGTCGCCTCATGCCGTCCTAAGTGTGGCCGCTGGTGGTCGGGACTGGTTTTCCCTCCACCCGCTTTCCCGGACGCCGCCTAATTGAGAGGTTACCTGTAGGTGGCGCGTTAGTCTGGGCATGTACTAGGAGGGGTCCGGATGTCTTAATAAAGCTGTTCACAGATTCCTCCTATTTTAAGCGCAGTATGGCACACCGTGTGGTTTTAGTAGGTAGGTAGGATTCCGACAAAACGTTCCACCGAAAGCTCCGGTGGAATGATGGCCCGTGGGGGTTTGCACTCGAAAGAGAAGGCTCTTAGTAATCGACCCATGAGCGGATATGACTATCAGCACAATGATTGCAGAATGTATGGTCACGGGGAATGGTAATGTCAACAATCATTGCTCGACGCTCTAATCGATCAATAACTTTACGGATTATAGATCGATCTCAGTATAATGATGCACGACTATTTTCAAGGTCTGTGTCAAGCACATACCTATAAAACGGTAACTCAACAGCCACAAGGTTCTATCTAAGAGCAAGTTGCTGATGGCCTATTCTAGCCACTTGGTTATGTATGTGCACGTACTTCCTACTGCGGGTTTCTCCTGGATCATATCATGCCCTACAAGTGTTTATTGTTCCGTCCTTCAGGATGTCTCCGATAATTGTTCATCATAACAACTTCATTTCTAATTGCGCAGACAAAACTTTCTGTTCCTCAGAAGAGGTCACTAAAACGTAGCTAGGCCACAGATGGCAATAGATTTTCCTATGGCCCGTTTAAGGCCTTATGCATTGACCGTTTAAGGCCTTAATATTTATGCATTGACTATAAAGAAAGAAGAAAAGAAAAAAATTATAGATTTAGCTTCTCATATTTTTTTAACAGATGTCGTCTTTTTCTTATATTAACGTGGTATGTGTAATATAGCTGTTTACAGGCTAACAACTGATTTGTTTTAATGAAAAAATCATTAATGCAGATCTGATTCAAAAATATCAATCAGAAGAATTATACAGTTAAATCAACTATGTGAAGGTATTCTGTCTATCAAATTTATTTAAGAAATATATTCCCACACAGTCGTAAATTTCGAATATAAAAGTATTTTACTCGCGAGCGAAGTGAAAGGGCGGAGCGCATTCGTTCGTATCGTTTTAAAGATTCACAGTGAAAAGGCATTCTATTTATAAGAATAGTTTATATTATACTGTTCGTACTATCTGAATACACATATATATAGTATAATGCTTATATTTCAAGATTCCTAGAGAAAGCTCTATTTTCTACTTGTGTCCCATATCACTTTCTTAAGCTTTACCGACTGATAAATTAATGAATTTGAAGTTTCAGTCAGTTTTATTGATATTTATTAATTTATTATTTTTATAAAAATACTCAATTGTATTAAAAAGATAAACTCTAAATATACAAAACTTAAATCTGAGCCACACTAAAGAAATAAAACTATTTCATCTATGCATAGGCACATATCAACCAAGGTTTTCTTCTTGTCGAAAAATAATTTTCATTGAAAATAAGTTATTAGCAGAAGGCAAATTTGCATAGTGATATAAGTTCATGCTAATTAATAAGCTTTTCATGTGAAAGTTTGTGCTACTTTATAGTCGACTATTAATTGGATATGCTATTTAAAGGTCAATCAATTAAAAATATTGCAGTAATTTATTTTAGTTAATGGTGTATGACTACAGACATCATTGTCTCTTGTTGTTGATATCCTTTCCTATTGATAGAAAATACATATTTTACGCCGTACCTATCAAAATAAGAAAAGCTCAGACTGTAAATGTGTTCAAAGCAATGGTTAAAAATCCTTACCTAAAGATGTGTCTCATCTGCAGAATATTGGTATGCTTTCTCTCCTTATATATATATTTTTTATAATGTAAATACTATACATAAATACAAAAACTGTACATACACATATTTATTATAAAGCTACCACTTACTGGTATCACTAAATCCATCCTTACGTTGTCTGGCAGAGATCACTTTAAGTGATAAGGCCGCCCATTGTACGGTACATCTATTTTAAGATCATTGTAATTTTATGTATATGGTGTACAAAAAGGGATAGGAATTTCATAATAGCGAATTTGCAATATGAACTAGGCAGCGCTCCTTTCTACCACTACTCTTTTTTTATACATCCCGAGCCATCTGTACCGTAACACCTATTGAATATTGAATATCATCAGCCCATAATTAATTTAATTAGTAATTTGGTTGTTCATCGTCATAGAGTTTATTTTATTCTCATGATTCTGTGCCCGCAATGTCAGTTTCTAGTTCAGTTAAAGGTTATGATAAAGGAAGAGACACACGCCCTATAGATTATATGTCAGTTAAATAAAAAATAAATACACAAATATTACCGTGTATCTGACATGTGTCATATATTACGGTCGTAAGTAAAGCCATATTAGGAAAAGTCCTGATTTTAATACAGAAATCCTAGTTTAAAACTGACCAGTGAACCTTTAAATATTTACTAACAGGGAGAGGGATGGCACAAAAAAATATGGGTATTAACACATTTTTCTAAAAATGTGTTACTAAAAAATAAAAATGTAAAATAAAAAAAATCATTAGGAATAAGAATAAAAAAAGTAAGTGGTAGTGAAATAAGGTACAATATTTATAGACGTCCACTAAAACACACAAAGACGCAATTAATGAAGTACAGTCGGCTTTTAAATTACTTCACTTCGACTTCACAAAATGGGAAGGTTCTCAATTAGACTGATTTTTTATGGTGTTCCACGATAACCTCGCCATTTGTTAAACGAATTGAATCTACTCAAGGTTGGTCCGGTTTAAATTTGAAGACAATTTTTTACTGTTAAGCCTTTAAGGTGTTAAAATAAATATTACGTGATAACTCATTAGTTAATAAATTTCAATAATTAATGTTTGTTTGATTTAAGATCACTCTTGGCAAATATAGTAAACATAAAAAAATATAACATAAAATCATTCAAAATATATTAGGGATAGGAATGGAAAAGGAATACGTATTTATGTCACTGATCTCCATATAAAAGCAAGCGTAACTATAATGTCATTTAAACAAACTATTAAAATGTAATTTCTTAAGCTATCTATACAATTGCACAAATGGCGTAGCGGTTTAAGTGGTCACCTCGCCAGTACGCTGCCGCGCCGAGTTTTTTTTTTTTTTTTTTTTTTTTTTATACTATAGGGGGACAGACGAACAGACGGGTCACCTGATGGTAAGTGACAACGCCGTCCATGGAAACTTGCAACTCAAGAGTCGCAAGTGTGCTGCCCGCCTTTGAGGGTGATGAGGGATAGGGGACGCAGGGAGCGGAAAGAAGAGAGGGGTGAGGAGATGGAAAAAAGGAGAAAGGAGATGAGGGGAGAGAAAAGGGGGCGGGGGAATTGGGCCTCCGGAAACCTCACTCAATTCGGGGAAATGCAACGCAGGCGTTACTTCACAACCGGTTTTCTGTGAGGCCGTGGTATCGCACCGGTCGAGCCGGCCCATTCGTGCCTAAGCATGGCTCTACCACTGAATGTGTTGTGGGTTCGATCCCCGCACGGGACAACAATTTGTGTAATCCTCAAATTGTTGTTCTGAGTCTGGGTGTTCATTGTGTCCGTTGTTTCAATGTTTGTAAAGTCCCCCCCGACACAGGAATTAATCCCAGTGCGGGAGTTGTCTTAAAAAAAAAAAGATATGCATGAGTCAATACAGGCAAGAATAACCAGACATGGGACAACTATTTACGGATCACACAAATTTTTGTCCCTTGTGGGAATCGTAGCCCTCAGATGACCCTCAGAAGTCTGGATCGTTAATTACTAGACTAACAGGCCAGTTAATCTTTCATCTTTCTTCTTTTCATATATAATTCTTTTATCTTATTACATAAAATACGTGTTCATATCGCCCAATAATCATAGTATACGCATGTCTCTAGAACTCCGCTACAAAAAATCTTTATATAAATATATATTTATTTATGATAAAAAATGCCGTGATTCCAAGTTAGTACAAATAGACATTTATATACATACGAAAATTTAAACAGTGTGGAAGAACTAGCCGTATTAAAAAATAAAATGTGTTGGATAGAGTATTTATTGAGGAATAATATAAGGTATACAAGATTACGCTTCTTTAAGGAGAGGAATAATGATTTTAAACGCAGGTGAAACTGCTAGACTTAATTGATTTCACTTTTATACTAAAACGGCCAGTATTTAATTAAATTCCATTTTATTTTCTCTAGACTAAACATCAAAGTAATGTAATAAGGAAAGAATCGCTATCAAAGTTTCTTGTTTTCGTATTGCTCATTATTATTTGAATAATAGAAATATTTTTTTTTTTAGTTTCGTGCTCAATGAAACCCTTAACTCATTTTTAGGTGTATTTTATTACGAAATGCTAATATATAGTTAGCCACTTAGTTATAGTAAACTGTAACGGTTCTCTAAATACTTTCAACATTCATTTCTTAATGACGTATCTACTATATTTGCCTAAATATTTAACATTAAGTAAATTACAGGGTAATTAAAATTCAGAATAGACCAAACTACACATGAGTACCTTTGTAGACATACAGTATTGGCTTATTAGCATATTTAAAAAATACTGTGCACCATCGAGTAACAAGTCCTTTACGGCATAGATTTACAACAATCAATGCAGGTAAAGGAACTTCTTCCTGAGGACTTCATTGACATGAATGTGAATGAGTTATCTTGTATATCGTTTACTATACCAATTAAAACGTGTATGTAAAGTTTCATGATGATCGGTTTACTATATAATTACGGCGTAAAAGTGATAAAAACTAATAAACAAACTTACTTTTGCATTTATAGTTTTAGGAAGCTCGTACTACGAGTACGATGATGATATATATATGTGTGTGTATGTGACAACTAACCATTCCAAAGATATAAACACTGCAGACTATATAGTCCTATATATAGGTACACGGCGTTGGCAATGGCCTATAGTTCTTCGGTAGAAACAACACAGTAGCCGGCAGACTGCCAATAGATACCGAAACGGAGTACAGCAGCTTTTATAAAATCTCCGAATATTGCTCTAAATAAATTATTTAAAACCACCTCACATTTTAAGGGTATTTCAAATATCTTAATAGAATAGTTGTAGAATTTATATAAATATCTCATAAAAATGGAGTAGAACTATGTTGTATTGGAAAAAGTTTTCTCAACATAAAGGTATTTGGAGGGGATGGAATGTATTATGATATCAAAATTTCCTTGAGTAAAAGGGTTCAGCGCATATGACACATGTTTTCATTGTAAACCCATAAACGTGGTATGTTATTTGGGTCGTTGTTCTACGTAAGCCCGGGTACTAAAATAACATCACTCCGGGGCTTTGGCTAAAAACCACGGGCGCTCCTGTGGTGCATACATATGACTAACCGCACACTGTCACTCACTCAAGCATTAGTGATATGTGCCTGCTAATGATAGGGGAAAAGCACAAAGCGACTGTGTTATAGTTAACGCTATTGATATATTGATTATTATTTATTAATACTTTAACTGAAAAGCACACAATAAGTAAGACATTTGTGCTACACTATTTACATTAACCAATACACACCAATCCATCCAAAGGTTATATAGAAGAAATTGCTGTTAGCGGTAAGACCGCCCATTCTGCATTAAGTGTATTTATTCTAGATACATAATCTTATTTTTTTTTTGGTGCATTATGCATTAGAATATTAATTGTTTATTATTATTATTACTTTTCGTTAGTATGGTTAGTCGATCTTTGCATGTAATTAAATTAAATTGCCGGTCGATTAGTTTGTATTACTTTAAAAGCTAAAATATAGTTTATATAGTTTTTAAAAACTACTTGAATTAGAAATGATTAGTACACTAATGATAAAACCATCCTGGTAAACTAAACTCTTGTGCTGAGAGTGGGTTTACGACAGTAGAGCACTTAGTGGGATTCAACCCTGCAACCACTTGATCGCAAGTCTGAAGTCTTAGAAATTGCGCTTGGATTATGAAATTTCAATCTTCCAATGAAATACATTAATTTATATTTTTTTATTACCAAAATGTGCATAAAAGTTAAAATTGATTCAGAGTATTTAGTGAATACGCCAACATTTTAAACAGGATGATTTTGAAACTTAAACCCAGTCGCAAACATTAACAAATTGCAAAGGTTGCAAACAACACTGAAAGTGACAAACACCTCTCGTTGCCGACGACATTGTCGGTAGGGAACAAAGAAACTGATAGTTGATAAAAAATGTTACACCTTTATGATTATTTGCTTGTATTGTGAAGAAGATACCAAACCATGGAGGATTATCAATAAGCTTTACATTAAAGAAATATTTGTTTGTTTCGATTTCTTTATGACAACATAGCGTGATATAAAAGAAGATATTTTTATTTTTGTATGATAAACAACAAACAACAAAGGATAGAAGTTAAGATTGTTTGTTTGTGTTTGTTATTCATGTGGCCTAGAATTTAAAAAGAAAATGTTTATGGTATTGTTGAATATTAGAGTTACATAATATTCTTCTGTGGAAACTCTTTGCGTCCAACTTGACAATGAACTTTGCCATTTATAAAATATAATAGACAACGGGTTAACATTAGCGGCAATGAGCAACCTTTTTTTTTTTTTTTCTCCGTGCGGAAATCCCCTCGAATACCACCTTCTGGTGGCATTTCGGACACGAACCGACTAAAACCGCACGCCATCTTGGGTACTAGATGCCGGGGAACCAGGTACAGCCTAGAAAGGAAAACCCTGGAACCCCGACGTACCTCGGGCCACCTACGGTTTGTAGATGGCCCCCTCCTGTGTGGGAACCCCAATGTTCCCGTAACTATCCCCCAAGGGCGCGCACGCTCCGCAGCGTCCGCGCCGCCACCCAAGCCTGCTTCTGCTAGGGTGACAGATGGCCTCATCTGTCACCCCCAGGCCTGCGCTTATGGAGGACGGAGATCATTCTCCGATCTCCGGCGCCTGAGTCGCCTGCGGTACCTGGCCCGATCCCGGGCCTGGCGGGCCAGAAGAGTTCTAAACCTCTCCCGATCCCGCTCCGCCGTCTCCTTGGCAAGCATAACTTGCTCGCAGAAAGAGACGGCGGAGTTCCACGCGTTCTCGCTCCGCAACATGGCCACAATCATGTTACCGAGCGAGAGAACCACCACCCCGATGGCGGCAATGAGCAACCTATTTATAACGGTAATTTAGTAAATGACGACACTGAAAATTATTTCCCCAATTTAAGGAATGATATTTTGATGATTGATTGATTTTGATGATTATGGTTTTTTATTGAACATTCGTATGGTTTAATAACCGCTAACCTCACAACAGTAGCCATGTATTGCAAATGTGAATTAGAATCGGTTACGTGTTTTTCGTTTGATTCTCATTTTATTCTCATGCACGTGGCGCAAAAGGTTTTAAGGCACCTGTGCACGGAGCAGCTTTTTGTATAAGATACAAAAATATTGATGATTTGTATAACGTTTTGCGAAGGAATTTGACAGTCAATAATTTTACTAATCAATATACATGGAATGTTTATTCATTGACGTCACTTACATTAACATTAGTACCACTAAATGACAATCAACCTCATACTAATACAGATAATAGCGTTCCCATATCAAGCTTTACATCTGAGATCGATGAACATGCATTACAATGAGCATGAAGTTTTGAATCTAAAATGATAAGAGAGACTACCAATATCCTTTGCAGTGTTGAGGAAACAGTGCCCGCGTTAGAAAGTGTTGTTGATTTTAATAACCCAGATTCAGTAACCGAGTTGAGATTATAGTCGAAATTAAGAGGAAAAACGCTCCGCCGCTGAATTTGGAACGAGAGCGTCAACTCGAAGAGCTGGCCTGGTATTTTCTTTTCCCAGATGGTAAAAATGAACTTCATGAGGAATGAAATGTACCTATTACCCCATTAGATTACTTTCAGAGCCGAATAAGCCTAATGACAGACGTTTCCATACGAACGATTATTTATTTTATTGTTTTATTGACTTTGTCTATTGTTGAGTATTATCGAGTAAAGGCTAGCATTTCTGTATCATGTATAACGCGTCAAGCTCAGGGAAACACGACTCCACAAGGCCTTGTTAATAATATTTACCTGATAGTGAGAAACATAAGAGGTTTAGCATCATATATGAGAAAATGTTGTTCGGAACTTATAGCGACGGTACGAACTTTACGGCCTGTTATCTTTTTAAAAACAAAACATCTAATCTGTTTTAAAAACAAATTAATGAAATTGACCAACTTACATTTGAAATGAAGCTTAATTTAGTTCAAAAATATCCAATAGTAGTTGCCAGACAATTTTCAGTACACATAAATGCGCTAAAATATATTAAAGAGAATGATAACTGCTTAGGAGGCAAAGTTGTGGATTATTGACACCGAATTGAATTTCAAAATCGAGGTAGTCCACATCTCCACACATATGGTGTGAGGGTCTTCTTTACTTTTCACCTCAGAAGGTACTGCGGTTATTGATAGAGTGATTTCTTGTTCCTTAAATCCTGAGAGTGTTACATTGAGAGCATTGGTAGAGAACGTACAAATTTGTAAGCACAATAGCACTTGTTATAATAATCGCATTAACCAGAGATGTGAAAAATAGTTTAATAAAAGTATTTAAATACAAAATGCAAATGCATAGTTGTTAGCACTATTTCAAATAGAAATACAAAATAGTTTTAAATAAAAGTATTTAAATACAAAATGCAAAATACGTATTTTCAAAATAGGTTTTGAAAATAAAATACCTTGTGAAGCTTATGCACTTATTTTTATTTAACTGATTTTAAAACTAGTATTTGTTCAAAGAGTTCATCTTTCATGTTCCGCCTATGGGGCCTCATAATCATGCCACCAAAAGAAAATAGTCGTTCTACGGGGGCAGAACTTGGTAAGCAGGTATTATATTTAAGGAAGTTTTTTTACATTTGGATACCTGTTCAAGGATTCTATCTATCTTTTGTTGTCTGTCTTGTCTGTGTCTTTTGTCAAGTTGACTGTCGCGCAATTTTTTTTTTTCTGGCTCGCACGGGCCGCAATTTTGGCATTATTGTTCTAGTTGACAATGACAACACTACAATCTCGATCAGTGCGTTCATAAATAAAGTAATCTTGAATTTAAGAATGAAAAATAGGAAAAATGAATTAAAAATATAACAAAACTATTTTGTATTTTAAAAATACTAAATATTTATATAAAGTATTTCAAATAAAATACAAAATATATTTAAGAAAAAAAGTATTTAAAATATAAAATAAAAATTGGTATTTTGCATTTTGTATTTGCATTTCAAATATATGTATTTCAAATAATTCACATCTCTGGCACTTACCAATCCTATCGATTTGGTTTTCCTAGGGCACCTAGTGATAATAGTGTTTGTTTAGGACCTGATGAAGCACGAGCTAATAATGAATGATTTTGTAACCTTGTACCTTGAATGTGTTTATAGATTATGCCAGTTACCTTTTAAGATGAGTTCACGGAAGACTGTATTTATTAATAGTTGTAAACCAAATGAAATATTTAAGCTTTTACGAGTTGAAAGCAATCATCAATTTATAACAACATTTTGACCGCTATTTATAGATGTGATGTGATGTGATGTATTTAAATACAAAATGCAAATGCATAGTTGTTAGCACTATTTCAAATAGAAATACAAAATAGTTTTAAATAAAAGTATTTAAATACAAAATGCAAAATACGTATTTTCAAAATAGGTTTTGAAAATAAAATACCTTGTGAAGCTTATGCACTTATTTTTATTAAACTGATTTTAAAACTAGTATTTGTTCAAAGAGTTCATCTTTCATGTTCCGCCTATGGGGCCTCATAATCATGCCACCAAAAGAAAATAGTCGTTCTACAGGGGCAGAACTTGGTAAGTTTTTTTGACCGCTATTTATAGAGACCCGACGATCTCAAAAACTGAGCCTGGCTGAATTTGCTGTAAGTTTTAAACAGTTAACAGTAATAATGAAGAAGGAAAGGCATAATGAGCCCCTACATTTTATTTAATTAAGAGACACCACTCGAATTCGCATACGGAATAAGCACACAGTTCTAATTATCTTCGCACTATATACTACACTTTAAATAGTGCCTCATATCAATTGGCTGGTAATTCATTAAATTTTGATGGTGTCGTATAAAAACTTGCGCATCATACATTTGCGTTTACAGGAATACAAAAACAATGATAAGTTATTTGGCTGAGTCAACTTACTACTGTTTGGTGATGTAATGCGGCTACTCCCGGTCAAAGGAAACTGGTGTTTTTGCAGCCATCGTGGATTGCAGCCAAAATTAATTTGTGGCAACAATTTTCGTTTTGTGAATTAACAATAAAGATGCGCAAACAAAATGATGCCGAATTCATCGACTTGCTAAATAACTTGCATGTTTGTGAATTGACTACGAGTCAACTTGAAATGCTATGTGAACAACCAGAATTTCTTTGACAAGGGTCTTTGCTGACAGAGTTGCTGTGCGAATTGTCCCCACCGTTAAACAAGTTGACGATTATAATAATTTAATGACAGAAGAAAGTTCTAAAATACATAATGTTGATACCATAATTGCTTTATACGAGTCTCGTGAAGTTGTGACTTATTGAGAGATAACACAGCCCAACGCAATACCGAGGGATGTAAATAATTGTGGAGGTTTATTATCAACGCTAAAGTTAACTAAAGAATCAGTTCGGAAATATATTGGTTTTAGATAGTCTTGTAAACGGAGCAAAATTAAATGGCCTGCTCTTCGGAGTGAATAAATTGAAGAAGGGGAATTACCGGAACGTGAGTTAGTTACATTTTGATGATGATATGACTGGAAGTACAATTAAAGATGAAAACCGCTGGGTACCAATTACTCTTACTGTTGCAACATTTCGTTTCGTTTGTATGTTTTGTTGCAACAAAAGGATACGGAGATTACTTTTATTAGTACGTCGAGCACCGAAAGTTACCTTTGATTTTAAGTTGCGCAGTTATGACTCACAAGTTACAGTAAACTTCACTAGAAAAAGCTGTTATAGATCTAGACAAGAAAAAAATCGCTGAAGGACAGTTGTATGTTGCTCTGAGTTGTGTTAAAACCTTGAAATGCGTTGCCTGACTTAGATTCAAAAAAAATATTGAGTAGGCCACACAATGAAAGAGCATTGCTAAAGATGACGCGTTTACGCAACATAAAACACTACTACAGTGTCAAATGGACGCATCAGCATGCCTAGTAAGTAGTGTTATCCTATGTAATACTTCAATCTTTATTAGGTATTATTTTTGTACGAACTTCAGTTTGTTCTCATTTTGGCATATTGAACCGTATAAAGTAAACCCAACAAAATGTAAAGGCTGTAAATCGTTGAGGAATTCCCTCAACTGTCTCTGGTCTTCATCGTCAGACCTGTAATGACACTTATTACCCACATGGATTCAAAGTTCTCATCAATAGAAATAAATTAAGTCCAAACACCAGGTAATTGCTGTTAATCTTTGAAGAGTTCCCTCGACTCTCTTTCGACTGCATCATCAGATCGACTTCAGACCTTCATTAAATAGTAGTGCTTTAAAATATGTAATGACAAAAATTAACAAACGCATTAGTCCTCGATTTCTCTGGGATGCCATTATTAGATCTTGGTTTCCTTATCATGGTACCACCCTTGGGATATCTCCTTTCGAACAAAAAATAATAATCTAAATCGGTTTATAAACGACAAAGTTATCCGCATACACACATATAAAAAAATATACGGTCGAATTAAGAAACTTCCTTCTTTTTTGAAGTCGGTTGTAGAGAAGTGCATAAAATTAAAATTAATAAATACAAGAACTGTTCTGAGTGTTCCGTGAATACGCCAACTCTACCGACAAAGTCATGGGCATAGAATTGCCCATGACTATGTCGGTAGAGAACGATCAAGCTCATAGTTGAAGTTAATAGAAAATGTAACACCTTTATGTCGTCATTTGCTTGTATTATCAAGAAAATACCAAACCATGGAGGACTATCAATAAGCTTTACATTGTAGAAATACTTGTTTGTTTCGATTTCTTTATGATATTATTTAGCGTCATATAAAAGAAGATATTTTATTTTTATATGATAAACAACAAACAACAAGGATAGAAGTTAAGATTGTTTGTTTGTGTTTGTTATTCATGTAGCCTAGAATTCAAAACAAAATGTTTATCGTGTTGTTGAATATGAGAGTTATATAATATTCTTCTGGGGAAAGTTTGCGTCCAACTCGACCCTGAACGCACCGCAGACCATACCACAGTGTAAGAGCCGTATGAAAAGTTATTAAGTATAAATTATATGTAAGTCCGGTTTAGTTTAGTTTAGTTAGTAAAGTCCCCAACTCATGAAAGACAGCTTTAGTGTAGACGATCCCTAAAAAAGGTGATCCGTCCAACTACAGACCCATAGCCATAACCTCCTTGTTCCGGAAATTAATGGAATCCATAATCAACTACATGCTCCTCCGTTACTCAGAGGAACAAGGAGTTGGTCCTTTAATGACCGACAAAACGCTTCCGTCGGGGTCGCTCAGGTGGATCTTGTTGTATACTTCACTCACCGGTGGGCACAGCTCTCTTTCTTTGCTTGCGTTGGTATACCTAAGTAGCTAGGGCGTAAAGACTGACTGACTGACTGACTGTTTAAAAATAAGTTATAACTTAGGTCTTTCAAGTGTACTTAGCCCACACTTAAAGGAGGAATTTAAATAGAAGCACTGTATTATAAATTTACCATCGAATGATGAGAAACAATAGAAATATTTTTAATCGTCTTTACTAGAACATTCTATGTCTCCAGTTACAAATATGAGAGATATTAAAGAAAAAAATTTTACGTAATCAAACTGGATTATATATACTCCATTTACATTTACAAAGGCCATAGACATCTGCAGATGTCACTTTTAAAACTCATTTCACGTAAATATTAAATTAAACGGAGACAGTTTGAACAAGATATTAAAATTCTCATATTACATGATATCTAAGAAAAGTGCCATTTTACCTTGGGGAAAAACCCTGCTTAAATAAACTTCAAAAACGGTCTAAAAATCCTAGGAATACTGAAATCTACAACTAAATGTAAATAGTATTTTAGTGTTCGTATAATACCAGCGCTTCTTTCAAGGAAAAAGCATAATGCTGAGCTAACGACCAAATTTGGCTCATTCAGAGAATTTATTTTTTGTATATAAGTGCAAAATGGACATATTGTCTTTCTTTCTTAAATATCTCTCTCTCTCTGTACGAATATATATTTAAAATAGACATTTAGCATTGATTTATATCTATATTTAAACACACTCAGGTGTTTTAATGTACTACATATATGATGTATGGTCGTTGTATTAAAAAATATGTATGTGCTTCGGTGTTCTAAAATTATAACTACTTCAGTTTGTATATGCCAATTTCAAACACATATCATAATACATAAAAAAAAGTTTGTGATAGCTGAAAACATATTCTTGAATTAAAGTCGGCGTGTGGTATTGATCTTTTATTAATCCACCAGTGCAGATTAAACAAAGATCAAAGAGAATCTCAAACGAAGGCTGAGACCATCAGATAAAACTAGTCAGTTGTAAGGGAATTTTTGGTCAAGTCTTAACGTTTTCGGACATACATATATCACGACGGTTTAATAGTGTGATTTTTGTTTATGCCAACCGAACATATATGTATAATATGTATGTGCATGTGAACAATTTGTCACCCGTGAGGTATAAACATAATTAATAGATAGGTTATAAATATTCTACGAGATGGGCTTAAAATAAATAAAAAATAAAAAAAACAAAACACACAACCTACTTTATCATAATATGAAGCAGAGGTAGCTAACTCTATAAATATTAAAAAACTCATTAGATTTTAATTTTAAGTATCGTTTATCAGTCTTTAGCTGCTTCTACTTTTGTGTTTACGGTACAATGCGATTTTTGTATAGTAACTTCTAGCAGCAGATTCAACAAACGAAATAAAGATCTTAGCTTTGAGATAAAAGTTGGAGTCAGATTGGAGAGAGAAGAAACCTCAAGGTTTAGATATTAGGTTGGAATAAAATAAATACTATCTTAAAAGAGGTATCATTACTATTGAATTATATAATAGTCTCTATCGGTTAGACATAGGACTAGGGTGTAAGAATGAATAAATTGAAACATGAATATATAAATAACATTGTAAACTGCTCGCATATTCGCACAAGTTTTCCATTTTACGTTTTCCATTTTAATCATCAATGTCTGTCTAAAACAGGAATGTTTCTGTCAGCATGGACAACGACAACAATAATCTGTTGTAAATTAAGTTCCGTTTTGTTTGTTCTTATTTCTGAGATTGCTATGTGTTGTTTGGAAGATTTTTGTACATCTACTAGAGTAGGAAGCAGCTCTTTCGTTGTTTCTTACTTGGGGCTGGCCTTTTTATTATGACTCGCTTCTTTTTTCCTATTCATACTAGTTTGTGCAGTGGTTGTAGAGATACTTAAGACAAACTCTTTTTTAATTTTCGAGTTTTATTACATTTCTCATGTTTCTTACATTTCAAGTAACTGTATTTAGAAGTAAAACCAGTCTTAGTATATTTTGTCAATTATATAAAGATAAGAGATATGGCACATTATATTTCGGCTATGGTAAAATGTACACGATTAAATAGTGGTATATTTTTATAAAACCATACTAGCCACTCATTAAATGCTTGCCATATGCCTCAGAATGCTTTGATTAATCCTAATAAATGGGTCTGATTAATACCAGACCCATGTGTGTGATAGGAATAATAGAACCTATCTTGAGATCGTTCTCAAGATAGGTTCTATTATTCTTATCATCTATGGTGACCTCCTTCTCTAGTTGTAACATTATAAATTGAATATGAATAAAGAAATTATATTTGCAAAAATATAATTTCTTTTATTCATAACGTATACATACATATGTATTCATACATATATATGTTCTTGAACAATTAAAGTTAGTATATATAATGTTCAACAGCGATATTTCTTCAATGGTTTTTTCTAGTTATTAGGTGCGGTTCAAGAGAGGGAGGAGCGAAATCATTTAATGAGTGAACATTACTTCAAAGCATTTCAACACCAGCCGACTATATTACATTAAGTTTTCATTTTAACGCTTTATTTTAGTAGTCAATATAACTTGAGCTGTCATTGTATATACTTTATAGAATGTAACAGATGAATGTTAAAACTTATGAAACGCAGTTTGTGTTAAAAAGAAAAAAAAGTTATCTGTACTTCTAAAACATTCCTCTGACTAAATTGTGTTTGAAAAGAGAATCATAAATTCTTTTCATACTCTCACGCTTGTATCCCCGAAGGGTGAGGTATAGGCGCCCACATTTTGCCGATTACAATCTAGTCCCATTCACCTAACAGGGTGCATTTCAGTCATCCGGACACTTGGGAACTAGATGGGAAAATTTGGAGCGTATTTTTTTGAGGAGATTGGAAATTGGGCCTCCGGAAACATCACTAACTTCTGGAAAATGCAACGCTCGCGTTACTTCACAACTGGTTTTCTGTGAGGACGTGGTATTGCACCGGTCGAGTCGGCCCATTCGTGGCTAAGCATGGCTCTACCACTGTAAAACTTATTGACAGGAAAGAGAGAATAGAAATGGAAGAAACGGGATATTGCTTATATAGATGGATTTGGGAGCAGCTCAAGCAAGTCACGGACAGGTCGTATACCTATCCTCGAAAAGCTGGTTCCAAGATTTTAACGTATTATAAATAAATTACTTGAAGTCGTTATGCAATTTTGTGTGTCTATTACGTCAGCGTGTTGATTTTAACACTATGTACAGGCCTTGATAAGTCGATGACTAATACAATTTCAGCAATTACCACTTGTTTCAAATAGAAAGATTGACGAGGTGAGAAAATCTGTCCCATGAAAGAAAAAAGTAAACAAGTGTTATAAATACATTTATATCTTTTACAGTTTTACAAACCTACTTCAAGAGATAAATGACGCCCTACTTGGACACATGCACGATGACTTAGGTATGTGTAAATTCTGCACACTTTTTTAATTCACAACGCATAAGTGATAAGATCGTAGGCTACTTAACAGCACATGCTTTGCCCCCAACATGTGCCTAAAACACTGACGATTCTAATAATGGTCATGTCTATTATAAGTTCTCCTCATATTAAACCACGTCTCAACTCCAATATTCAGTTCTGCACGTCAGTCCATAACGGTTAGAAGCTGCTCAAATGTCGATAAAATTTATTTAATATCTTTCACATTCAGCAGGGTCGATAATAGCTTGAACATTATTGTACTACAGGAATTTATTGTGTTGGTTGTGGAAAGGTGTTCCTAATAGATTTACGCACATCACATTTAGCTTTCTGTTTATATTTACAAATGTTTGAAACAATCGAAATCAACGGTAGTATCCTGAAATAAAATCAAATAGACCTGTGATTAACTACTATACCAACAGAATTTCATTTTATTAAAGAATAAACAGCAGTTAGAATTCATTTTGTAGGTGTGTGTGTGTGTGGTTGTGTGTTTACCAGAATTATGATTTTGATAGACTTCCCTAATTTCAATTTCTTGTTATGTATTTTATATCATATAAAATTTTACAATCTTAACTTACTGTGTTCAGGCTACATCAAAGTCATTGCATTTTCCCAAATGGGATGGAGAAATGGAAGCTTAGTGAATTGAGAGCACATACATACATACCTAAAAAAAAATTGCAGATTACTCCAATCTACTGTCTTGGTCTTGATTTACTAGAAAGGGTCCCGAATGTTACAATTTTTCTTATATTTAAAAATATAATTAAAAATACAATGAGCTACTATTTTATAACTTACCTACCCCTATTGGTCGAGTACCCGTTTGCACTAAACTTCTTAAAGCGCCTAAAAACTTTTATGTAAGGTCTAAATTGACATTTTTTGAATGGATTTGACGCTTATAAGTATCACCTTAGCAACTTTGGCTATTCTTAAGTGAAGTGCAATCGGGTATGGCGACTGTTTAGACCGTTTTAGAGTTTTTTCATTTCTAAATTACACAAAACCGCAGTCGGGTTTTAAATTTTTTTTAATTACCGCTTTTTTTTAGTTTTATGTTTGAATGAGTTTGTATAGTAACCTATATGTACACATGCCACATACGTACATTCAGATTACGCAGATTATGAACTTATTAGCTGATAGAATAATATTCTCGTAAACGTTGAAGCTCTATCAAAGAATTTTGATCGTGTGGCCGATTCATTGATATGGGAGTTTTAACCAGTTCAACTATTACAACCTTCACCGCATGGAGGTACTCCCAGTTTATGCTGTGTTCTGATTTCACAATTAATACGAATCTAGTGTCACCTATGAAGCTAAAATCCTTCGAGCCGTTCAGACTGCAGAGCGTGCCAAACATTTGAATTTGGCGCCAAAAATCTGCCATGTTTTTTTTTTTTTTTATTTTGATATACCGTATGCCACTCTCACAGTAAATGCGAATATAACGACACCTCTCGAGCTAAAATCAAATAAGCCGTTCAGGACGCAGAGCGTGCCACACAATTATACATACATACATACATAAATACATACATCTTGAAAAACATATCCCTCTTTCTGGCGCAGTCGCGTAATAATTTATAAAGTAGAATTTAATATCAAGAATTAAAAAACAAAGGTTGTGAATTATCAAAAGAAAATTTCGTTTTCATTTCTCTAAATGCATAAAGCTTGGATTCAAGATTAATATCTTGGATCATATTATAACCCGCTTACAAAGGAACTTTTTAGATTATATTATTACATATAAAAATATACCGGCTTTTCTTCTTTATACATTTTAAGAATATAAATACTGTTTACATACAGGTTACACTTCTTAGGAAGGACAGCGGTCTACTCTGAGAAAATTTTTCATCAGTTCAATATATTTTATTTCAAATCTGTTTTGTTTTTATACGCTTTGAATTTCAGATCTTGTATTACAGAGGCAATTAACACTCTATGAGATCAACTTTTGCTTTTGTCAAATCTCTCAAAATTCTAAATTTTGAGTTAACAATTAACTTATTCGTGTCATCACATTTCCTTTATTTATTAACAAGCTCTATTCATATATTCGCTATGAACCGAATTTGATCTTCGCTCTGCCAACAAAAATAGGCATAAATTATTATAATATGAACAGTGGCTTTAAAACATTTGATACATAAGTTAATGTGGTACCTTTAACACAACCTTAACTTCCATAAAGTCAAACCAAACGTTTAATGTAATTTAAAAAGTATTACTAAATTTTTATTTAATTACATTGAAAGGCTTGATGGCGACTCACCTCTGCCCGTAGGTCTCATAAAAGACGACTCGGAGGATTGGACTGTTATTTATCAGACTTTCCCTGTTACGTAAATAGGAGTAAGTTGTGGTTGGTAAAAAGTTACTCTGACTCTGTATGTAGAGATGTTTGTAGAATATGTGTTCAATAGCGTGTTATCCTAACCAATCCAAACTAGTTCCCAAATAGTTTTTATGGCTTACCTACTTAACAGATCATCTTTCAAGGGATCCTGTTGTAAGAAGTACCTAAAAGAATATATGTAATTTGTACACAGGATACATTTCATTATAAGATGTCAAATATCCCGTTAAATGTATCCTATCAGTTACAGAAATTATACAGAAAACCACATTTAATGTTTTCATAAATCCTAAAATAGCTCGCGTGCTATTGCGTTGTGATTTAGAAATACTATCTATCTGTACTAAATAACATTTCAGCCAACATAAATTCAATCATGTACGTATGATCATAGATCAAATACCCAATAATTGTGTGAAATATTTCATAATCGAAATGAATTCGATGGATTGCCTGAGATGGTATTCTGCTCATTAAGAACTTTCAGTGGTATTTTTTCGTGTGTTGCCTTTTTGGTCATATTATACGTTAGCTGTTATTGAAGAATTATTGCGTACATAAGGTTTTATTAAAATTTACTTAGTTATTAAACAGTGATATAACAAATCCCTCTTAAATACATGGTACAGGATAATTAAACCTGCCGACAGTGTCCACGTTTCGAGAAATGGGCTTACTGTGACTACAACGAGCTTATTTTGTTTGAGGGGCGTGCTTACTATGCTTTCATAGCAATGATGACATCATGTTAGATGACGTCATTAAATTCGAAAGGGCCATGAACCTTGGGTAAATATACCAAATAAATTAATAATGATATAAAAAATACATTTAGTTAATGTTTTTGTCACTTATCTTGAAATCAACATTAGCTTTATATCACCTTATATTTAATTAAAACTTGTGAATAGTAAATTAAATATTCTATTAGTAGTTTTAAAATTAGCAATGAAAACATTATAATAAGCAAACATAAAAGTCGATGTATTAGCATAGCAGCAAAAGAGTTATTTGTGTGAATATTAAGGCTATAAATACCCATATATAATCTAGGTTTCTTATTTTCTTTTAAAGAAGAAGAATTTGTTAAACTACACACCATTCAATAAAAACATTTTGTTACGTTACATACCAAAATGCTGTCATAAAATACGCATTGATGACGATGTATTACGGTTTTATGATCCCTAGCACTGAATATTATTTTAATATTTTCAAAAGTAATTTAACAAATCAGTGGTGGTCATATCCACCATAGCATCTTTTTAAATGTATTGAAGGAAGTATCATGGCTTATTCTTTGGGGAGACATGAGGAAACGGGGTTGGGAACAAGGGAGCTTCACTCACTCGGCGAAATACAACGCAAGCAGTACTTAACAACCAGTTTTCTAAGAAGGCATATTTACTACTCCAGTTTAGCATAAGTGCATAAGCATAACTCTATATACTTATATTATAGATAAATGATATCTAACAAATGATCGTACTCATCATAGATAGTCTAATGGATTTCTACTTCAAACAGAACAAGAACAGACATCAAACATAAATCACGATAAGCATGGTTTAACTTGTCGCTTTAGGGGTGTTGCTGCTTGTACCATAGATTATTAACAATTATCAATTTTTAGGAAATGGTTCATGTTTTTTATATCACATTAGTTTGATAGTTTCCGTATGGCGTATGTATATACAGTCGTGGTCAACTAATTAAGGACATTCAAGATAGTGGACAGCAATAACCGACTATGTACATATAAATATAAAACCCTGTTGATTTCTCAGTAACTATTATTTGCATAATTTGATCCGATTATTATACTATAAATGGCTGTAAATAAAAGATTAAATAAATATAAAAAAGTGTTTAATATCAAAGGTTAACCATGTATTCAATTTAAGGTACAATTCTGTAGCTGGACATTTAATTAAGAACAGTAAAGTAAAATGAAAAATAGAGTTAAACCGAACTAATAATTTGCAGTATTTTAATTTCTTTAACAACTTCATTTTATTACGGGTAAAATCAGTACCCAGTAGCAAAACCTTTGTTAGTAATTACCGCTTGACACCGATGTGGCATAGACATTATCAGTTTCTGACATATTTCAACAGGAATGTTTGCCCATGCCTCACAAAAAGCTTCATTAAGTTCATCTAAAGTTGTGGTACGATAAATGGCAACTTTTTTCTTAATTTCGTTCCAAAGGTGCTCGATTGGGTTGAGGTCGGGGCTATTTGCTGGCCAATCTAGCACTGATACCGACTGTCTGTTAAGAAACGACTTGACTGAACGGGCTGTATGTTTTGGGTCGTTATCATGCTGAAAAGTCCATATAATAGGAAGATGTTCCTCAGCATAGGGAAGCATGGTTTCTTCTAATATTGCCTTGTATTGATGTTGGTCTAAGTTACCCTGAACTTTCCTCACAGGTCCCACTCCACGTCCAGAAAATGATCCCCACATTTTAATGTTTCCTCCGCCATGTTTCACCTGCTTTTTTGTGAATCTTGGATTCATTTCCGCTTTTACAGGACGCCGTACGTATTGCCTTCCATCTGAAGAAATCAAATTAACCTTGGTCTCGTCAGAGAATAATACATGTTGCTATTGGTCGTAGGTCCAATGTCCATATTTACGTGCAAACGCCAAACGTGCATTTCTATGCTCTTTCTTTAACAACGGTACTTTGCGAGCCACTCTTCCGAACAACCCTGCTTCTACCAGACGTCGTCGAACTGTCCTCGCTGATACACTGACTCTTTCGTCTGCCCCAAACACTTCATGTTTAATTAAAATAGAGCCTAGAAACGGATCTTTCTTAGCTAACCTGGTTATCATTCTATCTTCTTGCGGAGTTGTTTTTCTCGATCTTTTTTTTCTGGGCACATTTAAAGTTGTGTTATTGCGCCTGAAATGTTGCACTGCATTGCATACCATAGTTTTTGAACAATTTAAATATCCTGCTATCCTTCGGTATGACCAACCACGCTCGACAAACTTCATGATAATTTTTCGTAGTGTTGCATCGCAACTTTTATTTTTGCCCATTGTTCTTCAAAATAACTCTCAAAACTTGAAATTACAAATCTAGATTGCCGCCAAAACTACCACAAAGAATAGGAGAAGAAAGAAAATAATAATTGAGATTCAGATTTTGAAACTAGAACGCAATATCTCAGTGTCCCTAATTAAATGGCCAGCCAGCATTCTTTGAACAAATAGCACTGTGATCATCTATCAGCTATACTGTAAAGAGGTTTAATGTTTAAGAAGTTGTTATTGTTTGTATAATTAGGCACATAAATGACTAATTATACTTACATGTAAAAGATATGGAATATTGTTTAGACTCGTTGGAAAATTAAAAATAAATTCACAATTTGGATTAACTAGAGAGTGTCCCTAATTAGTTGACCACGACTGTATATGTATGTATTTAGTTGTACCTTTTTTTTTTTTTTTTGCGTGTGGAAACCCCCACGGGTCATCACCTCACCAGAGCTGAGGGTGAGATGGTATGTCGGACTCGAACCGACTAAAACCACACGGTGTTCCGTCACAGTGGCTATATCGCAGGGGACCCGGAATACCCTAACAAGGAAGCCTTCGGGAACCCCTGCAAGCCTTGGCCACCTGATTAGCAGGTGACCACTCTGTGGAATGTGGGGGGCTTTACCCCCCTCCGAATCGAAAAGGCGTGCTCGGAACACGGCGCGCCAACGTCTCGGGCCTCCTTCTGCTAGGGTAACGGTCAGCCCGACCCGTTACCCCCAGGCCAGCGCTTATGGAGGCCGGAGATCATTTCGCACTCTCCGGCGCCTGGTGCGTCTTCTGCGGGACGAGAGAGTACTTGTCCTCTCCCGTTCTCGTTCCGCCGCTTCTTTTGCAAGCATTACTGTCTCGTAATATAAGACGGCGGAATCCCACGCACTCTCGCTTTGGACCATAGACATGACCATGGTTTCCAGCGAGAGGCTACCCACTCCCGTAGCTGCCATGAGGTCGGCACGCTGCTGAGTCCATGCAGAGCACTCCACCAAGGTGTGGAGTGCGGTATCCTCGCGGCAGCTCCCACAGTGGTGGCACGCAGACGTTGGCTCCCGGCCTATGCGACACAGGTACTTCCCGAAACAGCCATGTCCGGTGAGTACCTGCGTCAGCCGGTAGGAGAGAGCACCGTGCTGTCTCTCGAGCCAATCCTCCATGACGGGCCTTACCGCCACGATCGTGACGTGCCCAGTATATAGTTGTACCTATGTTTATATATATTTGTACTTATATATTTAAGTATACTGAAGGACCGAATATACGGAATAATTCTACAGAAATATTTTTATATTTATGAGGTAAGATTTCCTTTGAAATGGATTTCAAACTACAAACATCTCTCCGAATCATTTTGTTCCATTCTAGAGTTGCCTGGAAGAGATTGCATTTAGCAATAAGGCCGCCCTTTGTACAATATGTGTGTTAAACTTCCAATGTTTTACAAATAAAGTTGTTATCTATCTATTATTTGCAAAAGACGAAAAACGGAGGAGGTTCTCAATGCAACCCCTAAATTTATTGTTATTAAACAGGGCATAATATAAAATTTAGGTAGGGACAGAAGAAACATTTAAATTTCAAACAAATTTTAACCCACAAGGGTACAAAAATAGGGGATAGAATGAATGTTTGTTCACCCACTGACTTTTCATTTTTCTGTTGAATGAGCATGAATATTTATTATTTTGCCTGTTTTTCAATCCTCTCAATTTTTTTCGGTATTTACATTAGTTGTAGTAGGAGTTGAGTTAGGTTCAAAATATAATTTTCTATTATTTTTCTCTTTTTTATTAACAGTTTCCTCTTTTTAGTCTAGTTCAAAAATTATATTGGCTCAAATAAAAATAAAAATTCAAACTCAGCAACTTTAAAGCAATATTCGAACAAAAATTCAAATGTATTAGCGTAAATAACAAGGATTTTGTCCCGAAAACCAATGACTTTGATCCTGTTTATTTTGGATTTATGTATTTCACTTGTATTGTGTTTACACGCTCTCTCGGGTATAAGGATTTGAGGCATTTTATGTCTTAACAGATTCGTATTTACCTTGAATCTAGGTAGGATTTATAAAGATTGATATTATTCTGTTACAAATAAATCTTGAATCCACCGTATATTTATTTGTCTTCTGCAAACGTTTTAGTATTACTTCTTTTAGTATCTAATAATGAAGTCATGGCCTTAGTATTATACAGCGCTTACAATTCGTAATTCACATGTATGTATGTTACACAAGGTTACAAACCTCAAGTTAGGTACAAAAATTACAACAAGAAAAATTATAAACCACTTTATTGTCTGCATTATTAACTTCTGTTCAGTTTTTTCTATCGCTGACGTTACATTGAAGTATTGTACTTCAAATGACACCTAACATGTCGAAATCGATTAAGCTGTTTACACTAGGACGAGAAAAATATTCATCAAACATACACACTTTTATTTTTCATATATTTTGGAACAAACAGTCATTTACAACAATAATACAAAATAAATAAATAGAGTGATAGACAACGAGTGCGGTAACTAATACCTTAAATAATTTTAGGAAATGTGCTGACTTACAAAACTGCATGAGTAACACATGTTATGGAGTTGAGTTCAAGTTAAGGTTAAGTAAGACTAAGTCCATCCAATATTTGTATCAATCAACGGCAAGCTTGTACTTATTATATTGTGATATTCTAGTATCACAATGCTAATGTTTCCATACATATAATTATCATATACATATATATATCGTGTGTGTATATACAAGTAGTTCAATTAATAACTCGAACAAATATCAATCAAATCCTACACATAAATACAATACACATCAACGACATAACTCTCCTACTTTTGCAGCCAGTTAAAAAAAAAACAGATAAATTGTTTATGAGGTGATGACTAGATATAAAAAACTAGATATTAAGTTAGTTGATAAAAAAATTATATGACTTGAGATAAATCATTTTAGGTTTTTAGTAAATTTAGGCACACCAGGCTATCTGGTAATATTCAAGCGACTCTTATAGTGAAGTAACACTTGCAAAAACTGTATTTATTAAGTAACAAGAGCCATTATATGTCTTTTTACATATGTACCAATAATTTTGAGGATGCCCTAAAAGCCGTAGCATGATTTGAAGCTCTTTACTACATTCCAAACTGTTTATAGTATATATAGCTAGTTTTAGCCTCAATTTTACTGTGTGTTCACACCTGCGTAGTATCTACTCAATGTATACAGCGGTTAACCTTTCGGCCTATTTAAACAGTGAACTGAAAGCATTATCCATATTAAAGTGTAGGAAGCACGTAATGGACCCGGCTTGTTCGCATTTTAATTTTGCGTAAAACATACAAAAGTTACATAATACATACATTACATAAGATGGACTCAAGTTTGACAATCGGTACTAAAATTCGTCATGTAATACGAGCTCAAATAACATATCTACAATAAAATAGTCCAGTGTTTTTACTTAATCTCTTGGTAATATTTTATATATACTTTTTGAATTCTTCTTAAATACAAAGCCTACCATAGTTTACCATCTGAGAAAATACCTAACAGATAACGATATATTTTGAATTTTTTACTTACTGAGATATTTCGACATCCATCTTGAAGAAGTCTCGTGACCTTTAAATGTTTGAGATCTGAAGATGTTTCAAGTGATATCCTATCTCACTTACACGCGAACCTCTTCTTTTATGCCAGTTTGTGCCTAAAGTACTAAATTTTACAGATTTAATAAGTAAGTTCTAAAGATTAATCATCTATCATAGTTCCATTTTCTGCAATAAGACATCGTTAGTCTTAATGATCTATCGGCAATAACAAAGGAAGTTAAATTTTAACGATTCTAAGAAAATCGTTTTTACTCCCACCATTTAGAAATTATAACTAAAATATTGTTCGTTTAAACATTATTTTGGAACTAAGATTCGATCTTTGATATAAAATAAAGTAACAGCTACTATAAGCTGGACCAGTGTATTGTTACTTTCTGCAAACAATTTAGGTACTAAATAGTTTTGTGGCGGTAAAGCCCGTTATGGAGGATTAGCTGGAGGCGATATGGTAGCCTCTTCTACCGGATGACGCAGGTATTTACTGGACATGGCTGCTTCGGGAAGTACCTGTATCGTAATAGGCCAGGAGCCAACGTCTGTGTGCCAACACTACAGGGACTACCGCGAGGATGCCGCACCTCAAACTAGTGGAGTGCCCTGGGTGGAGGCAGAAGCGCGGCCATAGGTGTATGTAGCCTCTCGTAGGAGACCATGATTGTGTCCCTGGCTTTGAGCGAGACGGAATGGGATTCCACCGGATCGTTTTGAGAGGAGATGATGCTTGCGCGCGCAATGGAAACAAACCAGCCTATGGAAAAAATTGTCGCCTGCCGTATTTCCGAACCGATACGACCTTCAAACCTTCAAGAAAAGAGCGTACTCCTACCTAAAAGGCCGGCAACGCACTTGTGACTCTTGAGTTGCGGGTGTCCATGGGCGGCGGTAGTCACTTACCATCAGGTGACCCGTCTGCTCGTCTGCCCCCTATCGCATAAAAAAAGAAAAAAACTTTGAATGGATGACCGTTACACCATAGTGGGGTCGTCTGTTATTCAACAGGCGGCCAGGTCTGTCGGGGGGTTTCCTTTCAAGTTTCCAGGTTCCAGTTTTCCTTTCAAGGGTACATCAGAGGCTACGGCAATAAGACTCTGTGACGAAACACCGTGTGGTTTTAGTCGATTCAAGTCGGACACATCCTTTTAGCTAGATGAGGTGACGACCCGTGGGGTTTCCACACGATTAAAAAAAAGGGTACTAAAACGTTTAAAACAATTATCCCGCTAAAAATGCACACAACAATCCTCATATTTATTTTTTCCTTATTATTTATAGCCATTTAGGACTTTTGTAAGGATTCTCACGATACAGCCAAAATTGTTCAACTGTTTTGGACAGATGTATAAATCAGCTGTATAAATATAAATAATTTTAATTAAGTTACACGATGTAACAAAAATAAATAAGAATAGTAAATTTTACGGGCATTTGTGCAGTCTTTTCAAATTTTAAACGATATTTCACATGCATCCTCCTTGTCGTTTAAAGCACATAAAGCGATTTTAATGCGTACTTAACTCATATTTTGCCCATTAAAGAACATAAATAGGATACATTAAAAAATAATTAACTATGTGACAATGCTTTTACTCTTAGAAACAACATTTCCTACTTAAAATGTGAAATACTCTTAGAATATTTTAACCAAGCACAAAGGGTGTCTTGAAAACTTGTGATAATCTGATGGATAGGTGACACAGTTTCTCTTCCCCTTGAGTTGTCTCTTTCGATGAATTTTCGCAATACAGTGAAGGAAATTATTTGTCTGTTGATTCTTTCGTAGGGTGGACACGTCAGGCAATAAAGAAATTTGTGCAAGAGCAAAAACTTCCTTATGGCTACACCGAAACTATGATAGATGAACAGACGGATTCTATGATTTGAAATTTACGATTTTTGTGTAAAGAAAATTTCTGAAATAAATATCTTAGAACTTTCGGAAGAGGGCTTACAATATGTGAATTTATTCTGAAGCAGTTCATTGTTTACACAATCTTTTGAAACCCTTTATTTGATACCTCTTTATTTTGATATCGCTATTTTATTTTTATAAATCGGTTTAGTAGTTACGAAAGATCACAAATATACACATATATAATCCCCGTTTTAGGCTTGTCCCCAGTTTGTTAAATATCATTCATGACCCAACTGCGCACATTAAACTTTTAATAAGGTAGACTCAGACTTCGCCTACTACACGTTTTTTTAGAAGCACTATATATCAAAGTTAGTGAAAAAGAGTCTAAGTCGCTTGCGACCACAGTGTCCCTACTTTGAATGCGTAAACGCACGACAGAAGCACTTCCCGCGATAAGTAAATATTACTGTAACGTGTGTTTATTTTATTCCTTCGTTCCTTCTAGATTTATTTTTATATTTACGTTCAAGCAGCCGATTTCAATATCCTTTTCTAATTAATTCGAAGGGTCTATTACGTCCGTGTAATATTATGTCAGTGGGACCAAATAGTAATGGCAAGATGTGGGTGTTTAATACAATTCTATCTATTCCTTCAAGTGTGAGCGTATGTGTATATAGATAAAAAAATAAACTAGTTTATTTTGTAACCCCTTGAATACTTAGTAATGATTGATTTCTCTGTAAGTCTCTGTACTAAAATCTAATAGTAATTACAATCAAGTAATCAAAGTAAGTCCAATCCAATCACTTAACTTCTTGTCAATATAGCAATTTCCGATTTATTTAAATCCGCTCCGCTGCGAAATCGAATAAATAGAGTGGCAGATTCCTCTTGCCTTCCACTCACAATTAAATTACCATTTTAGACTGTTCCAGGATATCCTGGCTATCATCTAAATAAATAAATGTTTCAATATTTATTTAATAGACCTTACCGGTTTCGCCTTACAACATTTTCAAAGATTTCAAAGCTAAATATTCGTGCTGCAGTAAGTTATTTATATATTAAATAGAAGTAATATATATATTATAATCTATTACTATTATCGTAAATTTAAAAAATGCTCGTGAAAAATCATCCGACCTGTTCTAACATGGTGAAGCGGGCAATAGACATTTTGACGGTTCGCAAGCCAATTCGTTATTTTCCTGTCATCTTTAAAGGCCTGCCACGAGATGATTCAATATTATAACGTGATAGTGTTTGTAAACGGGGTAAATACGTTTTGATGGTGTAAACTTACAGAACGAGGAGCTTGATTCGTGCTCATCCGGTTCAGTAAATTGTTTGATGTGCTTTTGACTAAATTCTAATTTATTCTTTTGACAAAATGGACATAAATAAGGAGACAAGTTCGTTAAAATATGTCAGACTATTTGCAAATGTTTGTTCAGGTGTAAAGATATTTTAGTTTTTTTTTTTTTATATACAAAAGTTTAGTTAGGTAACTGTGACATTTGAAGAAGTAGATATTTTCGGGTCAATCATGATATTTAGGCAAAATATTAAATACCTGTTATGGTATAGTATTCAATACCTATTTATAGGAAGATATTTACAGAAAATCTCTATTTTCTATAAACGTTATTTTATGAAATTTACATGACAGCAATTCAAAATTACAAAGAAAAATAGTAGTGAGCTATAAGTAGTTTTTTTTTTTTTTCATTTCGTAATTTTGAAGTATTAGTCTATGAAATTAATAAAATGTTACCTATAACAAATAGCCCTTCAATATAAATTTAATGCAACGGAAGGAAAAAAACTTTAATCAGAACTAAAATTAATGGTTACATAATAAAGTATGTAAATAAAAAGCGACAGTGTTTTTTAGAATCGGTATATGCAGCCAGTCTAGCTTACTGGCCAAGGCAGTGTGACTTTATGACTGTGACTGTAAAAAAAACTACAAATAAATGTGTACTCAATGAATCAAGGTTTAGGATTCCATATCCATGAAAAGAAAAATATTTCAGATTTTATGAACACTATACACTATACGTATGTATACAAGTCCGTTCAAGTACAGAATCAGCGAACAAAGCCGTTGCATCAAGGATTGAAACAGGGGGATGTTATCTCCCCGAAATTGTTCACAAATGCAATAGAGGACATGTTCAAGACGTTTCCCTGTATAGGGCGTGGCATGAACATCACTGGCGAATACATTTCTCACTTGCGATTTGCAGACGACATCGTCATCATGGCAGAGACGCTGTAGGACCTAAAGCAGATGCTGAATGATCTAGCTGACTCTTCTGTACGCATCGGCCTACGGATAAACTTGGATAAAACCAAGGTCATGTTCAATAAACATGTAGTACCGGAACCGATTGCGGTACACGGGGCCGTTCTGGAAGTTGTTCAAAAATATGTATACCCCGGGCAGACATTGCAGTTAGGTAGAAACAACTTCGAACACGAGGTGAACAAAAGAATTCGGCTGGGGTGGGCAGCGTTTGGGAAGCTACGTCAAGTCTTCTCATCGTCGATCCCATAGTGCCTTTTAGGCTGATTATAGTGATGATGATGATGATATACTAAACATATATTTCTAATATATTGATATATATAACACAGGGCCGTCTATAAATACTTCTGTATTACATACAAATTATAGTATTCATCACAAAATTATTTAGTTATTACATGATCTTTTACCACTAGACCAATAGGCCAGTCTTATCTTTAAATAAAATATTGTTTAAATATAACTAAACAGAAACTTAAACCGCAATAAAATACCTTTGAACTTCACTGTATTGAGGAGAAAGTTCATCGATACTACAAAGAAGAAGTATCGCGGCATATCTTCGTAATTGCAAAAGTTTTGATAAGAATAATGATCGGCTCTCAAAGAAGATTCTTTCTAAGCTACTTTTATTCTTTTCTCTTCTGAAACTACAAATTCATTTTCCATGAATTTATAATTATCAAGTAACTTTACGATACTAAAAAGCATATAATAATTAATCTTGTAAATAAAAATTAATGTTCTTTCATGCACGTTTCAACAGGACAAAAGGAACGTACCTTTTCTCGCACCATTTTAGGAATGAAATTTAATACCAATGTTTAAGAGGTTCTTGGTATGGACTTCTTTTGTATTAACCATTTCTGGATGGTGGTTCAAAGTGAACTGATGCCAGGTTTATTCGTTTTAAAGAATTTATTGTATAGAAAGTAAAAGATTGACGATAAAAAGCATAACGAGCACTCGCTTTGTCCTATTTTACTTTATAGATAGTAATAAAGGTTATTGGCCAGATAATAAAAGTAAGAGGTACTATATATTTGTAACCAGACTAGAATAGTTTTATATGAAAACAAAGAAAAGTTCATCTTTATTATTATTAGGTAAAAGATATTGTTCATAATACCTTAATACTGTAATTGTCCCAAACCCTATTGCAGAAAAATCATTTCAGTGAACCCATTTCACTCTATTTCTTATTTCCAAAGTGTTAAACAAATATGTACATCAGATGTTAATTCATCAGAAATATAAAAGTTTTGAAGTTATTGAATATGATAATGTAAACTGCAGGATTTCCTTGTGGGCCTTGAAATTGTTATATGGGCTCAGTGAGTTATAGAACACTCCATCACTTCCCGTGAGTGTCGTAAGAGGCTATTAAGGAATTATGTCAAGAGTCACCAGAAGTGTCTATGAACGACACATTACTGTACTAGCGTTAGCTGGATGCTCGAATCGTAGGGACCTCGGATTAGTTAGTTATAACTCGAATGAATGATGACTAAAATATTGTCATTTATGTTTTATCTCTCTATTTATATGTGATATTTATGAAGATTTGTACTTATCAATTTTATTATAAAAATCTATATTTGTAGTATTGCAACGATTTAATTAACAAAGTCAAAAAGAATCGTTTAATAATGTATCCTTCCCACATACTGAGATAAATAGCCTTCGATAACGATACGTTGTCTTCTAATACGTCATCTATTTTGGTTTCACCCTTTAGCAATGAAGTCATTCTAGCAGGAAGGATGTAGTCAATTATTTCCTGGTGCAATATTGCTTGAATACTGCGAGCTTATAAAGCGTGGCCGTAATAACTTAATGAATTTCAGCTTTCTTAAGGAAATACTGGAAACTTAGCCTTGGTGGAATAGAATGGTCAAATCTTAGTCATACAGTGCCTGGATGACGGCAATGGGCTTGCCACCTATTACGAAAATGGTACTAAATGATGTATGGCAAAAAGTGTGCGTTTGAGACGCTTCTGCCTACCCCTTCGAGGATATAGGCATGAGTGCATGTATGTATGTATGTACTGCAACATAACACAATTATCATTGGAAAAATCATGTTATGTTTGTTACTTTTTCTAACACTTGCTCTAATTTACTTGTAGCATCATCAGTTTCTATGTTGAGTGACTCTGGTGTTCATGAGAAAACCATGACATATTCTCTCTTAGATATGTTTATTTAAATGGTGGTGAGTTTTACACACTTAAGTTGGCCATGAATTACTTCATGTGCAAGCAAAAAAAGAATGAAAAACAATTTAACACTTAATAATAATACTTAATATAAATAAATACACGAGTTTTATTCAGTAAGATTATTTTTATGTATGTCGTCATAAAAATGTTTACATAGAAATTGGGTATGAAACAAGACACACAGGTTGTAAAATGTAACTACTCGAAGGCTGAATATTACAATAAGATGGTATAGTAACAGCGATCCCTCCTGGAGTACCTACGAAGCAAGCAAAATTAATGTTCATAATGTAATAGGATCTTGGAAGCGAAGACAGCCATATGTCTAGTAATTGGTCTAATACCGACCACTGCCTGCTATCGAGATATTCGCTACTAATAGGATGAAAGCGAGATTGCAATCTGTATGATCCGTTAATTTATTATCTATTCGCAGGTTTACAGACTAATTATGGCAATATCACTAATCTATTCACTCATGCATAGGGAATTATTGCAACATATAACTGATTAACTAATATAGTGGACTTTTTGGTAACCTTACAAAATTGTAACATTCAGTGAACTACTAGTACTAATTGTCTGGTGTTTATCAAATTTATAAAATATAAAGTGTGCTAAGTAAGTCGTTTACAAAAGGCACAAACAAAAGAATCTGTAAAGTCAAGTCAAGTAAAGTCTTATACAATAACAGTTTACGGTGGATGGTTTAATGGAAACAGTTTTAATATCCTCTTCTATTTTAGTCATTATTCTAACATCTTCATTATTTATTTTCAAAATTCAATTTATCAATAGCAAAATCAAATTCACAATACTTATCTCTTCACTTACAAAACTATCTTTGTCGTCTTGTACATATCATCAAAAACTTTGAGAACTTCTTCTGAAACTCAGAAGGGTGGTTCTCGCGGAACAAATAGCATGTCAAAAACTTACTTGCCCGAGACCCGAAAATTCCATACCTGTTCCATAATTTCAGGTAACTCTTAACTTGATTTTATTTACAGATTTTCTTTATTTTAGACTAGTTCTGAAGTCTTTATTCCTTCAATTTAAAAATTACTCTGTATACCTTGGTTACACAGTATAGATTGAACCAAACTGACTTTTATAAAAAAATAAATGTCAATAAATCACAAGTAAACTAATGATATCTTAAAGAGATGACACCACTGTGCTGTAAATGTTTATGGATTTTTTTGATTATTGGATTTTTTTTAATAAGATTTTCGTATGATATATTAGATGAAAAGATGCCAAAAAAGTTGATGTGAAGAATGAAACTCCAGTGGGGTTGTCATACAATGCGCTAAATAAAATCACCAAATAGGCTGTCAATCGTCAAGGTCTAAAAAAAACGTGTCCGTGTCGGGACGTCCGACAGAAATGATAACTAAACTAAAGCAAATCAAGTGTAAGAAAAAGTAACAAATATAACATTTAAACAGAGAAAGGTTTACCCTCCCATCAGAAGTTATCACTTCAAAAACATATTTTGATATGTAGTTAGGGAATTTGTTTATAAATTTGTTTTAAATTTGGGGATCTACTTATATGTCAAATCTCATTATCTCAATTCAGATTTTATAAATCAGACAATAAACCAGACACAAAAATTAGGTATTTACTTTCCTAACATTTATAGAAAAAAATATATTTTAAAAACTTGGAAAATAATACCACTTTTGCTGTTACGAAAAATTTTTTTTATAATTAAATTGCCTGTTCAAGTACGCTTAAAATAAATTCTAAGGTAAAAAAGCAATAATGGTACCGGTAACATGAAGCGTAGGAATATATACCTTATTTTATTAACAAGGGGTACAGAGGCACATAATAGGAGAAGAAAGGCTGTATAAATTAGAATACAAGAAAGGTAAAAACAAATATTGAATACATCGCATTTAATAAGAGCAGTCAAAGATTTAAACTGGGATTGTGAGACGATTGGAAATTGGGAAAATTGGAAGGGAGACCGGGTAGGCGTAAGAAGAGACGAAGTGTCAGGCCTTTTTTTTTTTTTTTTTAACGTGTGGAAATCCCCTCGGACCGTCACCCCGGTGTGTCGGAATCGAACCCACTAAAACCACACGGTGTGCCACTCTGCGCCTGAGACGGAAGGGATCCGGGAACTGCTGATATTAAGACATCCGGACCCCTCCCAGCGCTTGCCCGCACTGAAGCGGGCACCGTTTGCTGTTAAACTCTCTAATTAGGCGACGTACGGCACACGCGTACGTCACCCCCTCGCGGGTGGCCACTAGAGCGGATGGAGGGGAAAACCCGTCCCGACCATCCGCGGCCACACTCAGAGCGGCATGAGGCGCTGATAGGCGCGCCTACGCCGCCCAGTTCGCCGGCGGCGGATTGGGTCCGAGTGGATATCGTCCTCCCGGGCCTTCTCCGCCGCCTCCTTCTGCGAGATGACATCTTCACAGAAGGTTGCGACTGCGGTAAAACTGCTATCGCTACCGGCCATGGAGCGTATGACGGCCGGTAGCGAGAGATCTCCTCCGATGACTGCAGTGAGGGCCCGGCGCTGCGACTCCCAAGCGGGGCAGATCGCCAGCGTGTGCTGGGCCGAGTCTTCACTGCAGTCGCAGTGGTGGCAGGCGGGACTCAGTTCCCTCCTGGCGACCGAGTGCAGGTACTTCCCGAAGCAACCATGCCCGGAAAGCACCTGCGTCAGTCGGAAGGAAAGGGTCCCGTGCTGCCGCCCTGCCCACTCGAGGATGACCGGCTGGAGAGCCTCCACGGCGGCAAAGCCAGCGCGCGGAGTCTCCAGCCGGAACGACCAACTAGCCATCGTGGCTCGACGGGCGGCTTCACGCCACTCGCGTACCTCTTCGGGCGGAGGGCGAAAGCCATACTCCGCCCGATATTCAGCCACCCGTCGATAAACTTCGGCGAGTACCTCCGCCTCCAAATCCCACGGGGGTGTTCCAGCCAAGGCGCACGCCGCCTCGGTCGACACCATACCGTCGAGTATCAGGCCCAGATACCTCATCTGGGCCCGAACCGGGACGAGGACCGAGTTGACCTCGATGGAGGCACCGGCGGGTGGACCACGACGGAGCCCATGGAACAAAAGGGCCTCCGTCTTGTCCAGGGCCACCCGTAAGCCCAGTGCCTCGATGCGCCCGACCACCAAAGAAACACCCCTGGTGGCCAGGCGCGCCTCCTCTTGGAAGTTCGCCCCCCGGGCTGTGACCAATGTGTCATCAGCGTAGCAAATTACGCCCAGCCCGGGGGGGAGGCGACCTCGTAGGACCCAGTCGTACCCCACGCTCCACAGGAGTGGTCCAAGGACAGACCCCTGCGGAACGCCGTCCGACATGGGTCACCGTCTCAAGACGCCCTCTCGGTCCTCGTACACGACGGTACGCTCCTCTAAATAGTCTGCCACCAGCCGCCTCAGGTACTCTGGCACCCCGTGGTATTGGAGTGCTTTCCTGATGCGGCTGAATGGCAGACTATTGAATGCGTTGGCGATGTCCAGAGACACCGCCAACAGCACGCCGCCACAGCTTACTGCCTCTCCGGTCACGGCCCTAAGGCGCATCACGGCATCGACCGTCGAACGCCCCTCCCGGAACCCAAATTGGGCGTCCGACAGGTCGGGGCCCACCTCGCTGAGGTGCCGGACGATGCGGGCAGAGAGTATCCTCTCAAAAAGTTTACCCGCCTCGTCCAGCAACACGATGGGCCTATAGGCCGCGACCGAATCGGCAGGCCGTCCCGGCTTCCTCAACAGGACCAGCTTCCCGCATTTCCAGCACTCTGGGAAGCGTCCGGACGCCAGGCTAGCGTCCAACACTTCCCTGAGGCGGTCCGACATATGGTCGAGGGCTCGGGCCATCACGCCGCGGAACCGACGACTGCCACGGAGCCGTCCCAGTCACCCATCCAGTTTGGACGGGGAGGAACGAAGTAGGGCTCCGCGACTACGGCAACACCGATCGACCACTGCGCCATGGTTTGCAGGAAGAGATCCTGCGCCGCGGCGCAGTGGTTTAGGTTCGTCTGGACAAGGAGGTTGGAGACGTGGTCCATTACTGGATCGTCTCTACAACCTCCATGGACGTCGACGTGGACAGACGGACAACGTCGGAGGCAGCCTGGGCCGCTAGGCTAGTCCCCGACGTCTGCCGAGAAGCGCGGGAAGGCTTGCAGCCCCCCTGCCCCATCTGGTGATTGGTGGGCTTATTGCCTGCCGCACACATAGGGTAGTGAGGGGCGACAGAGCACCCTGCCGCCTTGTGCCCCGGTCGACCGCAGCGGAAACATAATCCGCTGCAGTCGAAGCAGCTGTCACATTTGATGCGGGTGTGTCCCGCAACCAGGCATTTGTAACACCTCATCAGTCTCGCCGCCAGAACTGTAACTCTGGCGCTAACGAAACCGATGAGGATCCTGCCGGCGTCGCCCAAAATTTTGGCCGACGCTACGGGACAGCTGATCCACACCGCACCAAGGCCTCCCGGACCGGGGCGGATGGTGCCGACTTTGATGTTTTCCGCGTTGCACTGCGTCCTTTCCTGGACTGCAACGCGGACATCATCAGTAGTGACGGAGTCGTCCAGGCCCGAAATGCGCAGCTCCGCGCACTTCGTGGGCCTGGAGATCTTCACACCATCCGTGGCTGCGAAGACTCCCCTCAGCTTCTCGGCGAAGGTGTCCGCCGTCTTTGCGCCATCGGCCCCAGGGAACTCGAGGACCCGAGCTCCCGTCTGGGCTAGGTGCAAGCGGACCCCTGCCGTCCCGAAATTGCCGGCGAGACAGTCCCGTGCCGTCTTAAAGACGGCCGCGTAGGACAGCCCGCCGGTAGACGCCTCTGGCAACACGGTGACTACAACAGCCGCAGTTTTAGGAGGCTGTAGCTTCCGCGGCTTTTTTCTGGCCACCGGCACCGACGACGACTGCGGGCCAGAGGCCGCCTTTTCGGCAGCCTTCTTGGCCCGCTGTCGGGACTTTTTCGACCTTGGCCCCCCTACTACCTGCCAACCCTCATTGGAGGGGGCAGATGTGGAGGGGCCAGGCAGAGGTGTTGGAGTGGGGGGCGGAGGCAGCTCCGCTCCAGCCGTAGCCACCGTCTTGGATCCCGTCTTCGGCGCAGCAGTCCCGGCCGGAGCTTTCACCCCCCGCAGCGTCTTGCGAGCGGCGGCAGAACCCGGGACCGACGTCGCCGCCGCGTAGGACACTCGACCCTCCACCTCGGGAAATGTGGTCGGTGCCGACGCGGCCGGCGGCCTTGGCGCCGCAAGCGGCGGCCGAACAACAGGGGCCGGAGGCAGCCTCGCCTCCAGACTCGCAATCCGCCCGTCCACCAGATTTCCCATCGCCTGCAGCATGTACTGCAGCATCTGCTGCAGGACGTCTTCAGAAACTCCGGAGACAGTAGGGGCCGGCTGAGACGTAAACGGGGCCGGCTGGGACGCAGACGGGGCAGGCCGGGACGCAGGCGGGGCCGGCCGGGACGCAGATGGGGGGGCCGGCCGCGACGTAGGCGGGGCCGGCTGGGATGCAGACGGGGCCGGCCGGGACGCAGACGGGGCCGGCCGCGACGTAGACGGGGCCGGCTGGGACGCAGACGGGGCCGGCTGGGACGTAGACGGAGCCGGGTTCTCTCGCTCAGGGCGCTCCGCCCGGAATTGGGCGAACTGGGCGCTCAGCTCCGCCACCTGCCCCGTTAGGTGATCGTTGGCCGACTGGAGGCGAGACACGTCCCCGATTAGGGTCTCTATGACCCCCGCCACTGCGGAAGAGGAGTCCTTAAGGGCCCTGACAAAGGGACCCTTAAGGTTTACGGACTTGGTGGCCACCTTGTTTATGATGGCCACTGCCGCGTGCGCCCTCTCCTGCAAAGAGGCCGGTGATTGGGGCACTGAATCCCCCTCCACCGGCTCCCCGATTGTTAGCAGGAGACCAGCGATCTCCTCTTCCGCCTGCAGTTCGCCGTCGGCTCTGGCCCGCCTATAGGATTCCGCCTTGCTAAAGACGGAACCTGACGGGGCTGACACCGGGGTACGCGAGCGCCCCCTATGGCTGCTTGCCACCTTAGGAGGCAACATCTCCCGAGCGATGTCACTCTCGCAACCTTGGGGGCGTCCGCGCTTACGGCCGTCTGCCTCGGTGTCCATCGGTTCCGGTGCGTCCGGCGTCTCACCGGAACTACCACCCGCTACATTAGCGACGGAACGAAGTGTCAGGCCTCCGGTAACCTCATTCACTCGATGAAACCCAACGCAAGCATTGCTTGACAACCGGTTTTCTTCTAGGTCGTGGTATAACTCCGAACGGGCCGGCCTATACGTGCCTAAACATCGCTTTCCCTTTCGATAAAACTACTCTACAATTTAAGGATTTAACTGTAAGCCAATGACGTAATAAATCGTCCAAGCCCTGTCTCAGTTAAGCTGTAGCATTCTGCACGTATTACTAATTAAAGAGGCTTACTCTTGCCGGAAATAAAGCCAATCTAAAAGGCAGACGTAAATTAAACACCAGCTGATATCCGGCGCCAAATGAGATTTTCGGGTCGCAAACATCGGGCGATTAGACCGTTAAAACTTGTTTCAATATAGAAACTAAGATAGATAGCTACTGACTTCATGATATCTGATACCAAATTTACGAAAATGAACCTTATTACCATCACTTTCGTGACTTTCGTGACCGTATTCTAGATTACCCCTGAATCATGCCACTATCGGCGTATTGCTTTCATTACCTGCTGGTATTAGGCTAAGACATATCCTTATCATTATAGACCTTATCATTGACCAGCATCTTAGAAAACTATATATTCATTTTTATTACTGAAACTTAGAAATAATTTCATTTATTTTTATGTAAAGGAAATGTACAAGTTCTCGATATTATTATTTTTTCTGCACAGAAAAAAACGCCGCTATCAGAAACGCATATTTTCAAAGAGCAGTCCATTTTGCAGTTCAAATTATAGTTATAGCTTCCTCCGTGAATTCCACGAACCTTACATATATACATATATTGTTCATATACATATGAACAAACTCGTTATCAACTAGGCCATATGAGTACATGAAAGCCAATTCCCTAAATGCGTGCCAAGTTTTAGATAGAAGCGTGATGTAATACTGTAAAAGCTTCGATACTGTAAAGTCAACCTTGGTGACTTATTGTTGGCCCTCACAACGTCTGAGTGTTGACCGATTTAGGTCTTGCGACGTACCTGCGTGGGAATGTAAGCGTCTGGAATAAACTCTTACTTAGAAATGCTACGGCGGTGCTTTCATCGGTAAAGTCGTTGAACGGAGGTGTTAACTATGAATATTTAAAACTTCGGCTGTACTAATATTATTTAAGTTAGAATATACAAAACAATGTATTTTATACTTAAAAATATCAATAATGTACAGAAAATAATATTGTTAAGTTGAGTAGTAGGCATTTTAAAATTGAAATCCGAATTATTGGACAAGTTCTTAGGTCTTACAGACGACGCAATAGCACCGTATTAGTGTCACTAGAATATGAATGGAAAGATGAAGCACTTAGGAACAAAAATATTTTTGTACCTAGACGACCTCTGAACTTGCTTATAAGTTTTACATTTTTTTACTGATCTCTATCATGCTAAACATTGTTTTTCTACAACAAATTATAAATAGGTTTATTACTATTTTAATAATAATGCACTAAGATTACAGCAAACCTCAATCTAGTCTATTCAGCCAAATTAATACGGCATACACACCTTGTACAAACATTAAATTACCGCAAATATCTCGGAGACACTCGATCCCTAATGAATATGGGCTACGAAATTATGTGCAAATCGCGATATACATGCCTATATACATGCGTAGAACATTTTACGAGCTTGTAATATACATAATATATGTATATATTACACCCTTGTTATACCACACCACCGTTTATGTAAATTATTTATTTCTTTCATACATACATATATACATACATACATTATACATGCATACATTCACACTGGTATCCCTGAAGGATAAGGCAGAGGCGTTATTAACGCCCGCATTTTGCCACAATTTAGTCCCATTCGCTTAATATGGGGTAAGCTTACTGACTTCAGTAAGCTTACCCCATATTACAAAAGTACTAAAATGACTTCATTTTAGTACTTTTGAAAATTAAATCGGAAAATTTGGAGTAAATTGGCAGGAAAGGGAAGGTAAGGAATATTGCTTATACAGATAGATTAGAGACTATAATCAAAATCTCAAAAGCAAGCAAGCAAAAGCAAGTCAGGGTAACATATCTACATACATATAACTCGATCTGGCTGGAGCCGGGAAGTCCTAGCCCTTCACTTTAAATGAAACAAACCTGTTATCGGTCCCGTAATTTATTGTGAAAATATAACCCCTATGACCTCATAAATGGTTGAGTTTATTTACTGTTTATATTAAAATTTCATCTTTATCATCATCAGCCTTTCGCAGTCTATTGCTGGACATAGGCCTCTCCCATTGCACGCCACTTCGATCTATTATCGGCTTCTCGCTTCCAGCTAGCCCGTGGGCATCCTACGCTACGTTTGCCGAGACGCGGTCTTCACTCAAGAACTCGTTTTCCCCAGCGGTCGTCGGTTCTGCTAATATGGCCAGCCCACTGCCACTTCAGCCTGCTGACCCGGTGGGCTATATCGATTACTCTGGTTTTTCTGAACGGTCACTTATAGAATATATATTATTTAGAAATACTATAATATAAAATTGACTTGTGGTTCACGGTGGAGTGCAGTAAAGCCACACAATTTCATCCCGTGGGTGTCGTAAATAACGACCAGAGATCGGACTGTTATCCATCAGACAGTATACGCCTCTGCCTACCCCTTAGGGGATACAGTCGTGAGCATATTCATGTTTATGTATAATAAAAAATACAATAAAATATGTAAATATCATTATTTCTATATAATGTATTTTCCATCTGTTTTACTATCCTCTGAAGTTTTATTGCTATCAAACGCCATTGCTGTCATTGTCAAAAAAAAATGTACAGAAGATTTACACTGTTGAAAGAACTGAGATCTATTAAACAATAATCCCCAAAACTTAAAATAATAATAAGTAAACCTAATTCAAACTACAATTTTCTATTGTTTTCAGAATGTTCAAATTTAGTGTTTATTTTGGCTGACATTTTGTAATAAGGCAGTATATATTTTATTAATTTGCATCGCATGCAGATAGTGAGTGACTTATTTACTTTGTGTTAAGATAATATCATTACTCACATACGACGTTCATCAAAATAATATTGCTGGCCAAGATTTATTGTACTATCATAAAATGATCACATGTCATCTAATTTGGAAAAGCGTGATCGAGTTCCAAAGTAACGAGGGTGTTATGTTGGGTTGTAACTTACGCATCATATCATTTATTATATAAGTTATGTTGTGACTTAACCTTCTAGATGACCCTTTAGGAATGTATTTTTATTGTAGTCAAGGTCTATTTCTGGTTTATAGAAGTTTATCGGCAACCTTGGAAACAACTTCACAAAAAACTATTTTTTGGTAGCCAAAGCCAATAAAATAAATAAGCTACAATTAGCTTACATCCCACGAGGAAAACGAAAAAAAAACTTTCAATGTAATTGTCATACACTAATGCTCTTATGAAAATAAGGATAAGATTTTGTCAGGTACCTAATAAATACATACCAGTGTTTTACAATGAATTTATCATTTAATTAAATATCTAAAATAGAGTCATTTTACTTTAATCTTGTGTTTGTATTCTATACCTACTAATATAGGTGTACTAACTCAAGACAAATTGTATAAAAGTCGTGTATAAAAGGCATGACAGTTAAAAGGACTTTTAATCGGGATTATTACAATAATTTGGAACGAAGTTCCTTAGGAGGACGACGAGGCGTCTGTTGCGGAGGGGTACCCTAGCCGGCAAAAAACGTCCGAAACGTTTAGCAAAAAAAAAAGCGTAAAATTCTTTTATTCATTGATAATACTACCATCTAGTGTTTCTATTATGAACTGCAAAGAAGTTTAGGGTTTGTGGTTTAAAATAAAATATGGTGTAACACTGTCATGTAGTAAAAAGTACAAACGTACAAACAACGGAAACTTGAACCTTTCCTTATAATAACGAACTTCATTGCTATCTGGTGTCCCACGACACCACACGTATTTTTTTGCTGGGTGGTTTTCGGTGGAGTCGCAACTATTCCGGAGCGTGCTGTAAAAGTCTACAAAGAGATTGTATTACCGAAATGTACAGTACCCATATGATAGCAATAGGCTTGCCTCCTGTTTCATAAATGACTAAATTATTTTTGGAAAAATGTAGGCATTTGATACGCTTCTCCTTACCCCTTCGGGCATATAGACGTGAGTCTATGTAGGTTTGTACATATGTAGATATATTAGCTAAGACATAGGCAAAAGATAGTTGTCAATAAGCAGGCAGTTGAATACAAATAAATTTTCAAATATTTAAAACTTCATATTAAGGCGTTTAAACATGCAATGATATATTTACCTCATGTTTGTCTTACTTGACTTCTTAATAATCGCAAAGCGCAAAGCATTCAAAACACTTTAATTTAAATCATTATCTCCTACTGACAGCGCTTATTGGTTTATTTTGGTTGGTTTTCGCTCAAAGTACTTGCAATGTCATACAAAATTCATACTCTGTATCTTCTGTTTGACATTAGTTATATCGTTTTTATTAGTAGTAACTATGTATTACTGTTATTTGAAGTTACGAATTCTGTTATAAATAATGATTTCACATTTTTTATCCAGTTCACGTTTGACATTGATCGATTATTTAGATTCAGATAATAGACTCTGAGCGACTCTGAACGTGAAATTTAGGCAGTATCAATGTTTTTTATGTTTTCATGCTAACTAACAATACAGGCAATGACTATTATTATTTTAGAAATTGTAGTATTGGATGACTGAGGCATAATAAATGGCCTTAACTCTTATTTATGTCTAGACAGGAAATTATATAATTCAATTTTTAAGCCTAAGTAATTGTTGATGTATATTATAATTTAACTATACATTAGTTTTCAATTATACTTATCTAAGAATATATTTTTCTTTTCATGTACCAATAAAACTAACCAAAATGAATGACTTTTATTAAAAGGTCACCTTCACACGGGCTTAATATGAAGCAGTTGTGAAATAAAGAGACGAAAATATGTCCCTAAAACTTTGCTAATTCATACAACCGTGGTCAAACACTTCTGTAGATGCTATATAGTAATGTAGTCATTTATTTTCTTCATTATATGCCAAAAATACACACAATAAAGAGACTATACGCTTCTAATAAACTTGCTTTACTATTTTTTACAGGAGCCAATATAACGATAATGTTTGTTTGACGGTTACCTTACAAGACACTTTTTTTTTGGTCTACAATACAATTAAATAGTGTTATTGACAAAAAGAAACCTTAAGAAGCACTACTATTTCATTTGGACTTTTAACCTAAAAAACAATCAACCAGAGGTGATTTAAATTATATAAGTATCTTTTTTTTAGAGGGTTAATAGGAATAGTTGTGTTGAATCCGAAACATTGCTTGAATAACCCACATCTTAGTAGCATTTGCCGTCCGTATCGTGATGGTGACTTGTTACAGTAACGAAATTATTTACTTTAGCGTACCACCTGAACCAGATTTTTTTCAACCACCAAGACCAACAGAATAAAATCTATTAAATCCGAATCTTTATATCAGATCTATCAAGAAACGCCCGTCCTAATTGTATTTGATATAGAATGTAGAAAATGTTGATGTGTTTTTATTTTCAAGGAGAGCTGAAACGTTGAAGGGAATTTTAAACAAACAAGAAAGTTATGCTATAAAGATAACTGCTAAAAACTGCTATTAACAAGTCAAATTTATAAGCTATTTATTTGTTTATTTATGAGGAAGAAATTTTATGGGTTAAAATTAAATTACGAAAAAAAATGAGAAAATAAATACGATTTTTATGGTTTCATCTCCAGTGAAGGTGTTTTCTTTCTGTTCGCCTTTTGTAGTTTTACCTGTTTTCAACCAGGCTTCATATATATTTATATGTTTTACTCATATGCCTTCCTATCTTATGTGCATATCGTTATATATTATGACTGCCATGACTGTTTATCATTCTAAACATGTCCCAAAATTTGGGGTCGGTCAATGTGTGTATTGCAAGAGAGTTTTGGCTAGTTTCTTATTACGGAGAGGCAACTGCTTTCATTGGCAAAATGAATGGAGCTTATTTCAATTAATGTTAAGTACCATATTGTATTAATACCACTTATTCTCTTTATTCACATTAATAAACATACAAATTACATTTTAACACAAAATAAAAACAAAATATATTTAAAAATATAAAAAATAGTGTTCCTCCGGTATCGGGTACAGGGACCAAGCTACCGGTGGTTAGGGTTCCAGAGACAGGAACCTCCTCACAATACGTGCCGTATCAAGAAGAACTGCCTTTTGCATCAGGCTCTTAACCCAGCTGTAATTGCACAGATAAAACCTTCAGTTTCTCCAAAGACGTCACTGAAACGTAACCAAGACACAGATGATAAGAAATCTACATCGGGCCTGTTTAAGGCCCGATAAAAACGTCAACAAAGAGCTGCATGGAATTTTTATCGGGCCTTAAACGTTATAGGCACGCACCTTATTACCATACAACAAAAGACTTTTCAGTACTTTTTTCAGACGGCCAAAGAAACGTTCCTTTAGCGATTGCTTCATAGTCAGTTAATTTATACCCAGTGTGTGGAATCTGAAAGTTCTATTCCTTCAGATTCCACAATACTGCCTTTGCTTACATGCATGCCTGCACATTTATCTACACCAAATTCCATCTTGATACATTTACTAAAGGTTTCAATCTTATCAAGTGGACATGGCTGCAGGCAAACAGTTTCAAATCATCCATAAAAAGGATGTGGGATATAACTTGACCTTTTCTCCGCAAACAATAGCCCAGCCCCGAACCTTCTAACATAGTGCTAAGAGGTTTCAAAGCCAAGCAGAACCACAAGGGGCTTAAACTGTCACCCTGAAATGTACCCCGCTTGATATTTATAAATTCGCCGTCACCCTGAGATTGTCGACATCCTGGATAGCAAAGAACTGTTCTTCAAAAAAAAAGAAGAAAAGAACTGTTCTTCTGTTAAAGTTGTATCAATCTTATACAACTCTATCACCCTTAGGAGCCACGTATGCGGCACAGAGTCGCTTAATCCTTTCGGTTACGTCGAACTTATTGGTTAATAGCCGTGTCAATAATAAGGAACTCTTTAGTGCTACGTGCCTCACTTTTACATCAATTCTGAGAGAAAGCCATTAAATTGTTCTTAGAGACATGTGATGTTATCTTTACTCTCAGAATGGACGTAAATAATTTATAAACTGTTGGCAGACAGGTAATAGGTCTGTAGTTTTTGCGATCCATGGCACTAACAGACTTACACCAGTTATCATAAAAGCGTCCCGCGAACCTGCTTCCAAGCATGATTGAAATTGGGATACCAAACATACATGTGAGCTACGGAGCCACTTTAACCAAAAGTTATGCAGTCCGTCCGGTCCGGCTGATTTCCAGTTCGGCAACGAACGAACCGCATAAGCTATATCTGTACTTGATATTTCTACTGGTTCCATAACTTTAACTGACTCACATGAACGTTAAACATCTCGCATCCATTCACCCTCAATATGAGCGACAGGCATCGACCAAATGCCAAAATGTAATATTTAGTTCAACATCTGGGAGATGTGTGTCGCTCAGTAAGTCAGGTTGCTCCCATCTTCTATAAACCCACCTCTCGTGCCTTTGAAAAGCATGATTCTGAGTATATCGGTCTACTCGGATTTTAAATCTACGTATCTACGTATCTACGTGGTTTGCCAATTAATAAACTTTCTGCTTCAGAAAGTCAATGCGCTTTGTGACACGTGCTGCATAATCACAGGAACTGATATCAGTTCCTGAGAAAGCTCGAATCACAAAACGAATTACTCTCGGGCGTGTATTACCCGATGTGAAACAGATAAGCTTGCCAACGAGTGCTCTTGCCTCAGCGATACCTCGCTCAATTCTGTACTGTCACGCCGGAACATAAATCTTTTGTCGAGGGGTAGTGTTAACACGTGGGAGATTAACACCAGCTACTCGACAAGCTGTAACCGCCGTACAATAAAGAATTGAATGCATATCCCTGAGGTTTTCACTATTTTCTAAATAAGTAGGTAATAAGGAGTCCAGAGTACACACTAGCGCTTTATTTCGTTTATGCATCAGCAAACGTGGTAAACGTGATCTATCATGAAAACTCACGTGCCGATATTCTCTTCCAAAGTGTTCCTTACTTTATCATTATATTGGGTACTTACAGTTAAAGCAGTATTATCCTCCCCTCCCTCAACAGGACTAGGTGGCAGTAAGAGTCCAGAGTCAATAAGAGTCTCCATTTGTGATGGAGTGGGGGCAACAAGGCTATTTTGCAAGTCGAAGCGTATCCTCTCAAGCACGGAGTTATCCAACAGATGACATCGCTGAATGGCCCGTACTTGATCCGATAGTCTTTGTGCCGAAAAATTAACAGCTGGTTCAAGTTTCTAAAACAAAGTCAGAATACTATTACGATACGCAGTGAGGTTGGATCCTCCCTCTGTAGCCACAAAATATGCTCGCATGACGGTCTCGTTTATGGATGTCGCCCATCTCATGCGATGCACATTACCACCGGTAGCGGGGGCCCTATTCGTAGTCAGCTGGCCTCGGGGTCCCAAGCAAGTCGGTGGCCGGCCTCTCCCCTGCCGACGTATAGATGTTGGTGACATCGGCGTTGAGAAAAACTCATCCCTTGACGTCGAGCTCGATCACTTATTATTATTATTAATAAAAAAATAATTTAGTTCCCTTGACTTATATTATATATTTTCATGCATTTTTAACGTGCAAAATAGTAGGTAAAAAAAAATTAAAAGTCAAGATAAGGAGAGCTGTTGATCGAGCGTGGCGTGCTTTGGAAAAGGTATATGTTAAGCAGGGTTGATGATTTTTTTTAAGTAAAGTTGTCAGTTGGACTTGGCGTCGTTCATTCTAAACCTAATTATTACTACAAATTAGAAAGTGCACTTGTGTGTTTGTTTATTCATTTACTTGTTACGCTTTCGTAACTACTAAATCGATCATCATGAAATTATGCACACACTTTGCTGGGGGTACAGAAAAAAACTATTTTATCCGGCAAAAATGACAATCCCTGATAACTCTAACACTAGTGAAGCCGCGAACTTAAGCTAGTTTATCATTATTTTGATGTAGAAAGTAACGGAAGATTATCATGGAAAGAACAAAACTTACGGATTACAGTACAAGACAGTGTTTCCCAAACATTCTTCTGCCATCGCCCGGGAATTTTAGCACTGCCCCTCCATGACTCACTTAATACATTTAAACCCAAGCTGGTCCCACTAGGTAAAATAATATTCATTTATTATTAGAAAAATGTTTTATTAATACTACATATTTTGGTATTGCCTATTTAGTCACAAAATTTTAGTGCTCAGTATGGAGCAACTGCTTATTTTTTACCAGAGAATCCAAATTCGCGGAAAATGACCAAAGTTTTATCCTACGGTCTCGTTCCACTTCAAGTCGGTTTCTACATTTCTATGTATTATTTTTAAAACTAGACTGGAATGTTGTGATCCGGTATTTTATTCTGATGGCCCGGTACCGGGCCGCGACCCGGCTAATGGGAAACGCTGGTATAAAAGCTTCTGGATGAAGAAACAAGTCTGCAACTATTACTGTGCAAAAATGTAACACAGCGACTTAGTTCATACACCAATAATAATGACGATATTGATATTATGACATGAATTTTATATTTTTGTTAAGGATATTTTGAATTGTGCATATGAAAATTGTGTAGTTACTTGTTAAATTGTATTTAATTTTTATGTTGCACGCGCCAGCCATTGTCAAACTCAACCATATCGTGAACGAGTACTGTCGGTTGGGTCTGGACATCTCCTGACTGTTATTACTTTAAAACTGTATTAATTTGCCTTATTGCACAATAAATTTTACATTATCCTAACATATCCAATTTGCTTATAAACAATGTACTTTACCAAAGAAATTTATAAAACAAAACATATTGAAAAAAATGTCCATGGAATTTCGTGTCTGTTTTTCTCCATAGGATCTACTTACTAGATCAGGCAGGTAGCTTCAAGACTGAGTTAGTGTGACTAACTCATACTCCTGAGAATTCGAAAATACATGTATAGTTATAGTTACATGTATAGTTGGTTTAATTAAAATAAACCACTTGATTTTAATTTCAATTATTGATTGAAGCTTCTTCAAACACTTTATGATCAAGCTTTTCTAAAATAGGCCAACCTTACGATACTGACTAAAACCGAGCTAAGGGGGCCAATGCCTTTGCGACTCTTAAAGTAAAAAATAATAATTTATTACGCTTGTTAAACACCGCATTCTATTTTGCGTCATACCTTACGTATTATGTGAAACAGTTGAGCTTTTTGTTAGTTTAATAATTATATAATCATATTTCACAGCCAATTACAGACAATCAAAGTAATGCCTGCCTGTCACATCTATGTAAATGGCACACTGCCACATGCCACATTGAATGATCCAGGCCATTTGCATAATATCAATATCCTTAGATTACTAGGAATAGTGCAGACAAATATTACGAGGCATGACGTTATACTCGGCTCCTAGATTATTTCCATATTTACTCTATATTAGGTAACTTTCACCTCCCTGGCTATTTTCTTTTTATAATATGGAGGGAAAGACGAACAGACGGTTCTCCTGATGGTACTTACCATCTGTCACTGTCACTGTCACTTGACAACCGCCGTCTAAAGATACCTGCAACTCAAGAGTAGTAATTGTGCTATCCGCCTTTGAGAGTGATGAGGTGAGCATTGAGGCAGGGGGAAGAGGAGAGGAGGATGAAAGGAGGGCAAAAAGGAGAGGGGGTGTTGGGCCTCCGCAAAACGACACAAATTTCGGGGAAATGCAACACAAGCGTTGCTGCACAACTGGGTTTTTGTGAGGCATTCTCACACGATACAAAATTTACTACCCATTTACCCCGATAAAAAATCTTCTATCGTCACGTGGTAGGCTGTTGATCTATTGTTCAACATCTTTTGATCATCTGCGATATCTTCTGAAATGTAGTAGAAGTCCAGCCTTCAAAATTTTCTGTCCTAGTATGATACTTATTTACGGTATAAAACGATAGTCCACAAAAGGCTTGGCCAGTAGCATTACATTGCATTAAAAATACAATTTCTGATCTAATAAGTGCAATGTTTACAATATCCAACATGAAATAACCTGAAGGATGGTTCTAAATATCTACTAAACTTTTGGCAGAGTGCCAGCAAATATCGTTTTAGTGATCCCTCAAAATAGGTACATCAACATAACACATTTTTATTATGATCCGATCAGGAACACCACTGAAACTAATAGATTTCCAAGAGTCTATATCATCCGTAATTTTTAAGCAATTTTTTTTGGTATTTGTGACTTGCTTTTGTTATCATCTTATTATTTTTACCCTATAGGAGTTATTACTAAGAAACGGAACTATTCTAAGTTCTCCTAAAATTGTGCGTCTATTCTGTTCTTTGTGTTTAAAGTAGAATTTTCATTTATATAATCTGTAGAAGCCGAATCGTTAACATGAGTTTTGTAATATTATTATATAATACTAGAAATATCAATATATAAAAATTATAACCTCATACAAAATTTAATCATTCGATAATGTTCTTTCATTATGAAATATTCTTATGCGTTTTAAATCTGTAACTAACTTGGTCGGTAAAAAATCTTTAGCCGACAAAATGTGGTGGTGTATGTGAACCACCATAATACACCGTATTCCTGAAGTTGAACACATTAAAATACAAAATTATGGTGTTCTTAATATAACCTAAAGTGAATATTGCGAATACATTGGTAATAAAATTTACTGTTCATAAAAAGGAGTGCAGAATGATGTAAACTTTATTATTAGGTACTTAGTAATAAACTGAAAGTATATGTTTGCACATTTGTTAACCAAAAACAAATCTTGATAATAAAAATAACCGAAGATAACTTCAGTGCCTACTTAACGCCACAAAAATCCTTTCGTTATATGTTTTACCAATTCCACACGAACATATGTGTCATGTATGACACAGGAATTGTTATTTTATTAATGGCTTGCACAATTAGAACCAATACTGCTGAAGAAATATTTCGCGTATTCAATGGTAATAATGACACAGCACCAGAGTATCCCTACGTAGTCGTTCTAATAGGCAGAGCACAGAAAGGTCAAAGAATGTGCACGGGTTCACTTATAACATCAAGTTGGGTTTTAACTGCTGCACACTGTTTGGTCAAAGTTTTGTCACACATACAGTACGGTAATATGTCAGTACCTTTTAATATTACGGAAACAAGGAGCAAAGTGATTCAGAGATTTCCACATCCAAGATACATCCGACACAGTTTATTAAATGATATCGCGTTAATTCGTGTAACTCCAGTTGCTATGGACGTTTATGGTAAAGTTTTAGCTGTGGATTACTCAACATTATCAGGTTTACCAGTTCAGTTTGCCGGATTTGGTCAAACTTTTCTTAAGAGTCCCAAGAGGTTTTCCAAAAGAAAACAATATAAAATAAACCCATTTATGCCGTTACAAATAGGTGATTCAGTTATAAAGAATTGTGAAGGTTTGGACAAGCAATATTTATGTGTACAGCCTAAGTGCTCTAATAGACAGTATTCGGCTACTGGGGATTCTGGAGGACCGCTATTCTTTGGAAAAAAGATAGTTGCAGTACTTACTTCACAGCTTACAGAAGATAACACTGAACGATTTTATACCCCCGTCAGCCCTCATCTAACTTGGATACATAAAGTTATTACTGAAACTTGAAAATAAGGATTAACAATATACATACATACTGGCTTAACTAATAACCGTCAAAGTATTGTGTTAGACTTCACAAATGAGAAGAAAGGGATATCTTTTTTTTTGTTATATATGTCATATAAATATTGTTTACAACTGTTTTTGTCGAAGCGACAAATTGTGATATTTGTTATAAGCGTATAATAGGCGAAGCATAAGGTGAATAGGAAAGATCTCCAGGAGTCTGGCTCTTTAAACTGTATTAATAATGATTTGATTTTGTTTGTTTACAAGTTCAAATCACATCATTGGATAACCATCCCAACAATAAACCATCCTAATGGTAAATACCTCATACTCAAAATATTTTCGGAGCTTAAAATAATTCTCAACCCTCAACATCTCCAAGCATGATAGATACATCAAACCATAACGATAATGGTTTAAATTTAAAGTACGCTTATGACTTTTTATAAAACAAAATTAGATTTCACAATGTTTTTTTTAGGAAATATAAACGGAACGTAAATTTTCCTAATACGATATATTAAAGAAACGAATGTAATGCCTGTAATGAGTGTTCGTGGAACACTCATTATAGGCATCACAACTTGTATGACTTTTTTGGTTTATAAAACAGCCAGTATTTGTGAAAATTAGGTCATTCGCTATCCAGACGTTAAAGAAGATACATCTAATACTACTGCAATCAGGGATGCGAAAGTGCGCTGTTGCACGCGAGCTGAGTTTTGCAATTTGCCGGGTATACCAACGGTTTCAAGAGACTGGGGGCTTCATCCGGAGGCAAGGATCAGGACGACGACGCTGCACATCGGAAAGAGGTGATCGCTTTATTGTGACGATTTCGGCAACCAGTTCGCCAACAGCTTTTTGCTGTTGATCTGCAACAACGGCTCCGAATGGTTTGAACCGAAACCGAAACCGAAACCAAAACCGAATTCAAACCGTTGCGAGAGAAGAAAATACAGCCCACAGACCTGAAACAGCTAAGCATATCAACTGGACTCTTGACCAATGAAGGGCTGTACTCTTCTCGTGTGAGACAAGAGTATGTATGTATATTTAAAAATGATAGACGAAGAAGAGTGTAAGAAACTGTAATATGGGATTATGGATCATACATATTCTGGAGTGCCATGTCAATCGACGACAAAACTTGTGTGCATTTTCCGGAGTGGAGGAGCTCATGAAGTATGGAGAACAGATGCCTTGGAGCCGCATGTGGTCCCATATACAGGTTTAGTAGGCGACGAGATGATTCTCCAAGACGTTTTCATTGCAGAATAGACTAGCATTCCTCAAGAAATCGTCAAGCTCAAGAGGAGGTTGCACTAGGTTTTAAGAAGGATTTACTGATGTTTTATTTATTTTTTCTGTATAAGTTATTGCTTATTGTAAAATTGTTACCTCGGTATAATTGTTTTAATTTCTCACAATTTCTTGTTTTTTTTTAATCGCGGACTAAATTTTTAAGCTTGATATAGGTTTGCAAACATACATTTTCTTTAAACATCGTAATAGAACACTTGATCAAACGGGGTTAAAACTGATTTATAGTTCTTTTTTCAAAAGGTGCGATTTTGTTGACTTCGAGATGTATATATACTGAATTCTTTCACTGATTCCTATCTCCTGACAATTCCAAAATACAGTTGATTTTAACATAATATCTAATATTATTAGTTAACCCTCACATGTGATCTAGCTTTGTATTCTTCGATATGAATATGCATAAAAAATTATACATCTTACCCTTCTTAGAAACACATAATATAGTACAATACTGGGCAAGAAATAATGCACATCGCCCTCTAGAACGAGACATTCGGCTGATTTCGGCTTTAGTAGCACATGTAGTGTGCGAAAGGGGCAATGCTCTACATTGCCCCTTTCGCACACTACATGTGTTACGTTTTGTCAGTCGTTCGACAAATGCGGTGGAGTACGGTAGCGTCCAGTTCAGAGTATATATAGAGAGTTGTTAACACCCCCGAATTTAAATGATTTAGAATTGTACTATGGCATCTTTAGGAAAGAGAGGAAAGCCTTTACATGGTCGGTCACGCGAAATTGTCTACAAAGTTCATAAATATTTTTTAACTGAAACCGATAAATTTAAAAATCATGAAGATAAAGACTATATATGTAACAATTTCAAGAAGGTACAAGAGCGAGTTGCAAATGCCAGTGGAATTTCAAGAAGAACTTTGAACAATATATTAAAGGAAGTCAGTACTGAAATAGATTCTACTGCAATTAAGTTCAGTACCCCGAAAAAAAAGGTAGACCAAAAATGCAATTTCTTTTAGATATGGACGATTTTGATTATGATGTTGTGAGAAGAATGGTGTATTATTTTCAACTATTGGAGGCTATATATTAATTACAATGGATCTGAAAGACGTTGAGAAAAATACTTCATGAGAGGGGTTTTTGGTTCACTAAAATGGAAGATAATAGAAAAGTTCTAATAGAAAAGCATGATCTAAGTCTCAAACGAATGGAATACCTTGATAAAATACGATAATTTCGCGAAACAGGAAAAAATATAATCTATATGGATGAGTCTTACATACATACATCACATACTAAAAAAAAATCTTGGAATGATGACAATAAAAAAGGTGTAAAAAAGTTCATGCGGGAAATAAAAAAGGCATTGTTCCTCGAGCCTTTTTAATGTTTAAATCCATGGACACTATAGGTGATTATCACAATGAATGAATAACGATAACTACGAGAAATGGCTGGTTAATCAATTAATCGTAGTAGTAGTAGTACTACTACTAGTAAAAACATGATTGGCAGAAAAAGTAAACATGATTGGGACTGAAGAGTAAAAAAAGGTTTGCGATCATGCAATTAAATGTGGAATGAAGATCGAAGATTTCAACACGGTCTAGATAATTACACTGATAGTCTGGTAATAAATACGGCTGATAGCGACAACGATATTGACTTAATTGAGAGCACTGATAGTGAATCGGAACGAATTAAGAATTTCTAATTGTTTTGTCAGAATGTATCACTTTTCAAAATAAATAAATCAATACGTAAACATACATGTTTTTTTTTTTATTTTATCTAAAGACAAGACTTATAGAAAAAAATAATTTATTTAAAAAAAATGTATAAAAAGAATATTCTAAATAAGCAACTCACAATAATTGTTTTAACAGCTCTTAATAGATACCGGACCGTTAGTATTTCGTGCAAAAAGGGACAACGCTCTACAAAGCCGAAATTAGCCGATTGTCTCTTTCTAGAGGTCGATGTGCATTATTTCTTGCCCAGTACTGTAATGGTATGTGCATCCCTTAATTGTGTAGCTGATTCCGAAAATTCTGAGCCTACACATATTGTAATGTTTTGGTACAAAAAAATCAATCTGTAGCGTTGGTTCATTATTACTGACGACAAAGTAGGATTGGACAGTGGAAGGAACTGACTTTAAGAAAACTATCGTTATTAACTGTTAAAAGTTACTAAGTTAGGTGCTCACCTGAGGTAGGTACTTAAAGTTATCATTAAAATAGTACTTATACTCATTGATTTCATTGTATTTTACAGTACAGTTTTGTAATTTTATCTGTACTGAAACAACAACAATATGGTCTATCCAAAATTAATGGACATCGGAACTCTCTAGGCTTCTTTCTGTTACCTGCACTAAAAGCGTGGAGAACAATAAAGTGTAACAGGCCTAAACTCCATTTTGTATTTTTGTATTTGTACGCGTTCCTGTTTTGTTTCTAAACGCCATCCTCAGGTTGAAATTTTTGCTTGTCGTCGACCTTTGGCGAAGTAGAAAGAACTATTATTGGCATTGACGATATTTAAATTGGGCATGATCCCAAAGTAATATAAATACATCAAACAAGTTTTTGATAATGTACTAAAACACTTTAAAATATAAATAGGTACCTAATTAAACAAAATTAAATAGAAGTAAAGGATGCAGGCGGCTGCATTTTATACTCCTACTTTTTTTCTAACAGTATCTTGGAAGCTCACGCTCATTATCGAGGCGATTCAAATGACACCGCACATGTCGAAATTCATCAAGCTGTATAGGCTGTAGGGAGTGACAAAGAAACATCATGACAATACGTCGCAGTGGGGTAAAATAAACCGATATTAACAAGGTCCATCTAAATTCGAGAAGTGCTTTTGCGTACAACTTGAAAGCACAACAAACACCTCACCTGTATAGGTGTTTTGTTATGGAATGCGAACTTAATGGGTGAATTTCATACATTTCAACGAAGCAGCAAATCTTAAATATCATTGTCATTTCTTTTTCACCCAGTTTTGTAGAAAATCTATAAAAAAATCCTTTCTGCTTTTGTATCAGTCTTACTTAATTCTTTTTCCATACCCTAATAAATATATTTTATAGATTTCTATTTACTTATCGATAATGAACGTTTCATGGCAACAAAAAGGAAGAAATGGTAAAATGTAATTATGGTGGCCTACATACCTAAATTCTTTCAAAATTTCTTTCCTATTGACAGGGACAGGTTTATTTTATTTTGTTAAAATATTTGCTTCACTCATCGTCGTTGTCCCTTTCTCAAAAAATGGTCAAAAATAATTATTTATCTGCTTCATTTCGCATTTTTCTTTTACCGTTGCTGAATAAAACAGGTTTGAAATAATAAAACTACAAATTTATAATTATTTGTTTGTGTAATTGTCGTTTTACATATATAAAATATGTATCGTAATATATATGTTTGCTCTCTATAAGGTGTACATCGAATGTTGTTATAAGCTTACATTTTTTCCTTGTTTAATTTAATATTATTTGCTATAGGGATATATATTCAGAATGGAATTCATTTTCAACCGACCTCAAAAAAAGAGGAGGTTCTCAATTCAACTATATATTTTTTTTAAACTTTCGACTGGGTGAACTGATTTTGATGATTTTTTTTATTTGAAAGCTGGTGCTTTCCGCTCGGAATTTCGGAATTCTCGAAATCCGTGTAGAACCAACATGAGAAAACCATATAAGTCTTTGAAGTCGGTTGTCTACTTTTATAGAGTGATTTATATATCATTACGTTAAAATGATTCATTTAATTAAGTGCATCTCTTCTTTATATTTATCTATTATATACTTAGGGATATATATTATCTTTTTGTCCATAAAAAGGTTGCCTGTAAGAGATCGCTTTAGTGATGATTCCACCCATTGTACATACAAACATACCTACATATTCATGGGGACTAGGTTTTTTAACTTTACTCGTATGCATGCTAGTGGAATTAACATCAGTTAATCATTGTACAAAAATTAAGAAATCATCAATAACATAATCTCTAAGGCAACTATAATAAGTAAGCTAAAATCAAATCTGAGAAACAAAACACGTCTTGCAAAATAAATATCTATAAAAATAAAAACCCTAGATTACAATACAAATTACAGTGCAGCGGTAGAGCCATCCTTAGGCACGAATGGGTCCGTCCGTCCGAAAAACCGGTTGTAAAGCAATGCTTGGTTTGTATTTCTCCGAAATGAGGAAGGCCCATTCCTCGTTACCCTCAAAGGCGGGCAGCGCACTTACGACTCTTGAGTGTCCATGGACGGCGGTTGTCACTTACCATCAGGTGACGCGCTGTTCGTCTGTCCACCTATAGTAAAAAAAACCTTATAATAATATGAACGAAGAATGAATATACTGGTATTTACAAAAGGTCCTGTTGAAAGACACCAAGTGTACTATCGGAAAACTTCGATGTTATATCCTGCTTACACTACTAAGTACGCAAAAACAGCACAATAATAACAAAAGGAATAATAAAGACAAACATAGATCATAAAATGAAGTTGTTTTCTACCCAGTGACTAATTCGATATCTTTCTGCTCATTGAAGATGGAATACGTATATTTTTGAAATACCCTAAAGAAATGAGGCACGACTTTGTGACAAAGAATTGCGCAAATATTTCCAATCTTATAATTTGATTTTGGCATAAAAAGCTGACCTGAAAAGTTGTTTGTGATTTTTTATCTTCTTACATTTTGAAGGACTTTGGAATGATTTTGTTTTTAAAGAACTCTTGGTACTTTTTTGTGTGTAGTTTACTTCGTAAAGGAATCTGATTGCTACATCAGAGCAGGTTTATATTAGTACTAGCCTTTATTCGGGGGCCTCAAACTACGTGTGGTATTTAACCCATTGCAAACCACAATTAATACTTTTCATCTAACCTGGTAGTCTTTTTAATCAGATGCGTCTGTATAAACAATATCCTTTACCTTTCATTGTCTTACCCTGTTCTCATATTTCCATTTCAATATACACCCAAACTGACGGGTTAATTGTTGGTTGATGGCAATAGGCTTGTCCCTTATTGTTTTAGTGGGATGAAAAAAAAAAATATTTGATAGGATTATCGACCAATTACCGCCATTGGTCGATATTATGATCGGCGCATCCGGACGATTATCTAATTGACAAAATGTGAGTGTTAATTACATTAAACAATTGGCCGATAATCCTATCAAATATTATAAACGCGAAAGTGAATTCCGGGTTCAATAAAGGAATATTGGATATATATAATTCCGAAAAAACATTGCTATTAAGAGACAGAACGATAACTTTACCGCTGGTAGGTCTAGTCAAGTTATATTTAGATGGAACACATGTTAATTTTGATTAAATTCAATTCTTATAAAACTAAGAAATATTAAATATATGAATATTAAATTATATGAAATATATGTATAATTTTATCATGAATATGTTTATAATATTCAGCAACTCTTAACGCAAAAGTCTTGCTTGTGTATACATAGGATCATGCCTGTATCCCCTGTTGAAACTTCTTTTAAACAAATAGGCGAAACGCCTTTTCTGTGAGGTGAAGGCGTCCATTGCTAATGAAGACACATAGCTTGTATATCTACCATCTCGAATCTAGAACACAAATATCATAGATTATTATTACACGACGGACCCAAAATATAAGTTTAATGTCATTAGTATACTTTATGTATGTATGTAAGCTTATTTTAATATAACTTCTAAATGCCTAACTAAATTCAAACATTCATATGTACATATATGCAACGTAACAACCTTTTACAGCAAGCGGAGTGCCACGTATCTTTCAATAAATTCAACATGGAGGCTTTCTGATATTTGTGTACATTCAATTATTTTGCATATTTCAACTGATCAATACGTACAGTTTTTAAATGATTTCTACCTTTCTACTACAAGTATCATATTGTATTGCCGCTGGTTAATATAATTCAAAGTTCTAAGTCAATTTCCACTGGGTTTAAGTTCGGAAAACGTCAGTAACACCGCTCTTGTTGGTTTGCACTGATCACCATATTAAAACCACTGTAGTCTCTGTCACTGTTAAAATGTGATCATATTATACAGATTTTGGGAAAGTGTAACAAATTCTTTAAAACATAAGTTTAGAGAATTAAAAAACTAATTTTATATTAGAATTTATCTTTCCTGTGCCGATCGATGAAAGCCTGGAATTCACTACCAGGGCACATGTTTCCTTCCCACTTTGATCCCGGGTCTTTTAAACGGGGCGTGAAAAAGCATCTCACCAGGCCGCCATAGTGTGGGTCACCATGCTGCATTGACTAGACATGCAATGAGGATGGTGACCACCACTCTTTGACTCCACTTATTGTTTTCCATCAGGCAAAGTGAAGTCACTATGGTAGGCTAATATAAAAAAAAAACAGTTTGTTTTGATTTTCTATAGCATATTAGTATTTAGTAATGTTTAAATCTCGAAAATTAAGACTGTTAACGAATCTTACTATTTCTAACTATACATGGAAAAGTTGAGATTTTTGTTACTCAATTTCACTAGAACGGCTGAATGGATCTTTCAAAATCGCATTTAGCACAGAGTAATTACTCGCTAAATGTCCAACGTCATAGTATTTTTTAGCTTAAATAATATTTCATCAGGTGTGTATGTTCATTTGTTGTTTTTAACCAAATTGCCTACGCCTACACGAGATAACTAATCAACGGGTAATTCAGACCATGCATTGTTTCCTATATTGTTCTGTATCTAATCAATCATCTACCTGTATTCGATATAGTATACGATGTAATTCCATTCAATTTTCAATATAATTTATTGTAATGCCTTTAGTGTACAATAAAGAATATTATAATCTACTCTACTCTAAATAGATATAGATACTAATGCGACTTTATAGATAACTTGAATTGAACTGTTCAATTGGAGACTTAAAACGCTCTCTCTCTTTTTAATTATTCCACTAACAATTTAATAAGCCTCCTCTTTCAGCTGGTTTGAATAAACGTTCTCTTTACACAAGCTCATTAAACTAAATAGTTACTAGTACCACGTGATTTCAACATCTATTCTATAAGATAACCAAAATTCTGATTAAAACAAATACAAGAGATATCATCGACATCGCCGAACCGCCATCAACCCAATCGCTCGGTAAATCATATTCCATCTGCCATGACTTGGCAGCACCACGATATTCGTAATTAGGCCTATAATGTTTTCTTGATATCGTGTATATATATATATATATATATATATGTATATATAGCTACTACACAGCTCAAGACAAACGTTACAAGATGAGATTCACGGTACCTACCATGTATACGTGGTACGGTACTAATACTAATACCGTATGGTTACATGGTAACGTAATACTATTGTCCTCAATGAACTCTTATAACAATGGCAATAACAATAAGTTGCAATGTCTCTTACACACTTATTTTTAACAAAGAAAACTATCATTAAAATAAACGATAATATCAATTTTTTTTATTCGAAATAAAATAAAAAATTGGGAAAGCAAAAATTGTCGTCTGTAGCAAAACAGGAAAAAGGTTGCAGATTTAAAAGATCATATTGGTATTTATACTATTAACATTTTAATGAATTAGAGATTAAAAAAGGATTAGATACTTTTTATATCATATTTTTAAGATAAAAATTGTCTACTCATTAACAATTCCATTGTTAGCGATTGAGTGTTTTTTTTAAATCAACGAACGTATGTTTATCTTCATGATCGGAAAAGACACTGACATATTTTTCTTAAATAATTTCATATTTGATGTAATTAATGGCTTTTGTTCGAGGTCTCTCTTATTCAAATAATGCGAACATAATGATTAATTATATTTCTCAACCTCTCAAAACTCTATATAGAAGAATATGTACATATTTATATTTTATACTTCTTTGCGCGTCCTTGAGACGGATTTTAGTTAATATTTTAAGGTCTTCCCTTCAAGAATTCTTGAATTTTTAACTGACTTATTAAAATTTGTTTCAATACTTGATTTAATTTTACTATACTAAGGCTACACTTAATAATGCAAATATTTGAGGGATGTCGACGTCAGCACTTCGGTTGAAGTTTATGACACTTCAATGTGCTTTTTTTAATCCCTCACAAATCAAACGATTTTCCAGCTTTTGTAAACTTCAGTCGATATTGACGAATTTTAAATTGATAGCAGGCCTATTTTATTTTAGGCACATCGTGCGATGCACAATTTCGATTTGCTCGTATATTTTCGTTGTCCACGGGTACATAAAGTGTGGTATACATCGTCGGAATTCTCGAGCGTTAGTTTAGTTTTATAAATCAATTGTTTTCACATTTTTGTAAATCTTATTCGGTTTATTTTGTATGTCGACCTTCTTATATTGTTTTTAACAAACCTTAACGACACTGTCTTGGAAATGAAAATCAATAAATTAAGTTCTTTTTACAGATTGTTGATGTATATTTTTCATAGACATCTATTGTTTTATTTATAAGAATTTTATAAATGTAGTTCTTTATCCCACTTTCTATTTCTGCGGACTTTAAATATCCAAAATAACTGCGTAAACATATACATATGTATACCAAAGAGTAGGACCCATGATCTTCTAAATTATAGCTGCTTCGTTTACACTGACGCTTCCGAATGTGAAAATAGTACAGTTTAACAAATGGAAATGATGTTTGATTTACACAAACGAACCTTCGACGCCGATGCGTGGAAAATTATTGCGGCTCTCAGTTACAACCAGGAAAATGAGCCAATTGCTCAAAATGTCAAGGTTTCCATTTAATCAAGTAAAAAGCAATTAAATGATCTATTTCCGATATTTTGGACGATTAAGCGCTCGATGTTTTTACTCAGCTACTTCCTAATATTGCATACCAAATCTAACTACTTTTAATAACGAAAATTTCTTTCCTTCTACAACGTTTTAGATGGTAATTTTATAGAATTGGTAAACTTCATTAGAGCTTGTAACTTAGTTACATTTTGTACCAAAAGTAAAAAACCACGCTGTTAATATTTTTACCCTCACTTCGAGTGTAATATCTCGTTTTTTTTTTTTAGTATACAGTAAGCATCTGTGACATTTATACGATGATATCTCATTAATAATCAAAACCGTCTCAGTAGGTTAGGTACTACTGAGAAACATGCCTCAAACTAACACTCCTGGAATGGGCGGACGCCAAAAATCAAAATAATTTATATCAATTAAACCAATCATATGTATTTTTTAAATGTCAAGAGAAAAAGTCAGTCAGACCAAGTCAGCCGTTAGCCAGTAGCCCTATCAAATCATAATCTTACCCTTTGGCCAGGCTAGCCGTATTGTTAGATAGATAGATAGAAAATTCTTTATTGTACACCACAAATTTAAACAGACGCAAAGTTAAACAGTTGATACAAGGCGGCATGTATGTACAATGGGCGGTCTTATCGCTAAAAGCGATGTCTTCCAGACAACCTTTGTATGGAAACAACGGAAAGAAAAAAAAGCGGTAGATGGTGGCGTACTATAGATGTTAAGGGACTGAGCGATAATACAACAAATATGGAGGTACATAGAGTAGTTAAATACACATACATAAACATTCCAATATGTATAAATACATACAAAAATATATACAAATATATATTCACACACACATGTAGATACATACATACATACATATACACACACATACACATACATATATGTATACATACACACATATATATGTATATATATTTAACAAGGTACCAATAAGTCACAGTAGCGGAACGGACTTACAGTGCTAGGTAGTGCTTTTTCACTAATGACTTAAAGGAGCATAGGCTTTGAGCTTGTCTAATTTCCACTGGTAGTGCATTCCACAAACGGATTGCAGTAACCGTAAAAGATTTTTCAAGGAACGAAGTGGTATGAGCAGGTACTTTCAGTTGTAGGTTTTCTGATGACCTTAAAGATCGTGAATGTGTACAGTGAAGAAACTCAAATCGTTCTTTAAGGTAGGAGGGTAACGACGGGTTGAACAAAATATTGTATAAAAGGGAGAGTATATGAGTGTTCCGGCGAAGGCGAATAGGTAACCACTTGAGTTGTTTTCGAAATTCAGAAATATGGTCGTATTTACGCAACCCAAATATAAATCTGATGCAGAAGTTTTGTAGTCTCTCAAGTTTATCTAGTTGGTTCTCGGTGAGATCGGGATAGCTGGCATCTGCATAGTCTAGGATTGGAAGAAGAAGAGAGTTAGCAAGTGCAATTTTGGTGGCGGTTGGGAGAAAATTCCGTAGCCGTTTCAAGGATCCTGCAGATGCAAACATTCGTCGACTTATTTCCTGAATCTGTGCAGTCCAAGTAAATTCCCTGTCGATATTTATACCCAAGTTTTTCACTACTTGACTGATATTGATGACAGTGCCATCAAATAGGACCTGTGGAAGTAGTGTCCACTCAATCTTTGAGACCTTTCTTGAACTTCCGACAATAATTAACTGAGTCTTCGAAGGATTCACCCGCAGACCATGCGATTTACTCCAACAACTAATCTCTTCCAAATCCTTGTTAATAATATTAAGGGCTTCAGATAATTTCTCCAATGGTGCATGAGTGTATATCTGTAGGTCATCAGCATACAAGTGGTAGGAAGAACGAAGTTTGTTTGAGATGGAGTTTATAAAGATTGCGAAGAGTAAAGGAGAGAGAACGCCACCCTGGGGCACACCACCTGACGTTTTACACCAAGCAGATAGAATATCGTCGATGCGGATACGTTGTTGGCGGCCACACAGGTAGTTACGAAACCAATCAGTTACCGTTGGAGATATGTTAAGTGAGCTAAGTATACCGAGCAGAATATCGTAATCCACCGTATTAAACGCATTGGAAAAATCCAGGAGCGTGAGTACTGTCAGATTGCCTCTTTCCATTTCGACTCTGACATCGTCTGTAATATTGACTAAGGCTGTTACTGTGCTATGGCCAGGTCGAAAGCCAGATTGAAAAGGATTGAGAAGGGTATTTTGACATAGAAAAGAGTGAAGTTGGGTATGGACAAGGCGTTCAATGACTTTGGATAGGAATGGTAGGATAGAAATGGGTCGATAGTCACAAAAGGATGAGGGGTTAGATTTTTTGGGTAAGGGAGTTATTTGGGCTTCTTTCCATACTGATGGGAAGGAGCCACTAGCAAGGGAGTAGTTTAGGATAAAAGAAATTGAAGGAAGGATTTCATCAAGGATAGGCATTATCATTTTGCGACCTACGCAATCACTGCCAATAGCGTTAGAAGTGATAGACAGTATACTCTTCTTAACATCACAAGCCGATAAATGATTAAACACGAATTGCGGAAAGCTAGGAGTAGGCAAAGATGAAAGATATTGTAAAGTATTTGCCTTTTCAGTCCTATCGAAAGTGGACACGGCAGAGAAGTGTTGATTTAGTGAATCAATATTTAAACTTTTGGAATTTACATCAAGTTTTGATTTGCCAACCCCTAATGATCTTAGAAATTTCCAGACCTTTGCTGGATATTCGTTATTGATTGATTTATGGATGTATTGGCGTTGCGCATCCCTACACACTTTGTTGCAATGGTTACGGATTGCGATATATCTCTCACGGTTGTCAGTGTTTTGTTGTCTTTTAAGTTTTAGCTTTGCCACAGATTTTCTATGAATAATTTTCCGAATGTCCTCTGTCAGCCATGGTGATGGAGCATGTTTCAACTTTACAGGTCGCTGTGGTGAATGTTTGTCATACAGCTTGATAATATTGGCGTTAAAGTACTCAACTTGTTCATCAATTGAGTCATAGGTAAACAAAGGCGACCAATCAATTTCACTTGCATCTTTACGCAACTCGTTAAGGTTTATGCCACTAAAATTGCGTAGAAGTAGAGTTTTAGTTTTGGCCTTAGGAGGACGAACTTTGTAGGAAAGGTAAAGTAGATCATGATAGGAGAACGCGTCGGCAGTGCACTGACCATGCTTTGCGACGCGATCTTCCGAGGAAACCAATATAAGGTCTAAGAGCGAAGGAGCTGAATTCGGAAAGTGATGTGTAGAGTTGAGAGGAAGAATGGACAGGTTGACGGAGTCAGAGAGGGCACGAAATGCGGCGGACCGAGAGTCACGCTTTAGAAGGCAAGTATTAAAGTCACCCATTACAATGGTGTGAGAATAAGATGGGATCAGTTTTTCAAGAAGACATTCAAAGGAGGAGAAGAAGTTAATGTGTAGAGAAGGACGGAAGGAAGGAAGGAAGTCCTACTCGGTGTCTACTACTACACCGAGTAGGACTTTGGTATGGTGGAGTTCAACTTCCAGAAAGAGATGCTCACCGGCATTGGCAGGTGGTGGTTGCGCTGACATATCAATGATTTTGTAAGGAATATAAGCACGAAGATATATGGCAACTCCACCACCACCGCCAACCGCTCGATCGTTTCTGATAAGCTTAAATCCAGGAAGGGAATACGAGATGGAAGAAAGGCATGGTTTTAACCATGATTCCGATATTAGTATACCATGTAGGTTATTACAATCAAAACTCACCAGCATATCCGGGAAATGTGCCGGAACACTTTGGGCATTGATATGCACAACATTGAAATTTCCAGGTTCATCAGAAAACTGCGTTTCAAGGTTTTCAGACAGTGAAGGAATACTAGTAAAGCTGCTATCATCGCTGCTAACAGAATAAAAACTGTCGGTATCGCTACTGTAGTCGGGGAATATCATATATATGGGGTAATAAATATAAAGAAGTTATAAATAAGTATATAAAATATTCAAAAGCAAATTAAATAATAGTAATAATAAAAAGTTCAGTTAGTTTCCACTGAGCTTCCATCTGCCAGTTGTGTCGAAGACTATACAAACTAAAAATAAATATAACTACAATACAGTAACTTAAGCTAACTAAATTAAATAAATTTAATTAAGTTGTTTACAATAAAATCCGTACACATTATCCTAAAACAAAAAAAAAAAAAAAACATCACACATTTATGCATAGGAATAAAATCTAAAAAAAATAAACAGTTAAATGTAAACGTGGATTAATTATCCGATATCCAAATGCATGAAACCAACACAATGTCACTTTGACAATGTCTTTGTGCTGTCAATTACTACATAAAAATTCAAGGTGACAAATAGTTTGTTTTGTTTATAAAATAAGTAAAAAGTAAAGTAGTGAGGGTAAAGGAGTAAGGCAGAAAGATAAAATCTTATCATATATACAAATATGGACGGATGTTATAGAGTAAACAGAGAGTGTACATATGAAGTAGTTTCACTTCTTAAGGCGTTTGGACTTGGTTACTTTAGAGTCAACTGGCGGTTTAGCGGTGTTTACCTGTTTTATCTTATTAAGCTCAGTCATGGTAATGATGCGATGCCTTAAGTCGTCGTGCCCGAGGACATAAATGAAGCCCTCTTTCGACCAGCACCGTGCCACTCCAAACTTCTCTCTAGCAGCCATGAAGACGGTGTGGCGTTGTTTCGTCAGAAACTCTGACATAGTAACACCAGAGCCTTTGAGCTTAGTCTTGGCAGACCATATGTCGTCCCTGACCGCAATATTGTCAATCTTAACAACTATAGGCCTGGGTGTCTTACCACCTGAGGATCGCCCCATCCGGTGACATCGTCTTATATTCACGGTTGAGAAGCTGGGGATGTTAAGTTTGCTTTTCAACAGGGCCGTTATCACCTTAGGAGTATCTTCCTTATTTTCCTCTGGTACTCCATGAAAGAGAAGCATTTTTCTTCTACTGCGCATCTCCAGTGAGTCAACTTGGCCTGCAATGACTTCTATTTGACGCTGCAGTGTGCTCATCGCTTCTGATATAAATTTCTTAAAAGTGAGAAAGTCAGCGGTTAAAGTTGATGTAGTGGCTGTAGAACCTGAAGTCATCTGCAGCTGCTGTTCAAATGAAGACATTCTAGTATGAAATAGGGAGTTCATTTCTTCCAGTGACATCTTGAGCAACTGTGCTTCCATGTTTTACTTTTACTGTTGTTATGAGTTCAATCAGGAAAATAACACTTTACTGGCAAGTAATTATTACAGAGTTTTCATGTATATTAGTTTATATGTTATAAAGTTTATTAATATGAAAATATTTAAATTTAATATTGGAGCCAAAAATTTTTGCAGTGTACTCTCCAACTACCCACTAAAAAAAATTGTTCTATCTCGACCACTATCTTACACATTGTATGAGACGTAAAAGCAGCAGCACAAAATTAATTGCTACTTTCAAGCCAATTATCATTATTTGCTAGATGTAAATCAGTATTTTTCGAAAGTATCTTTATGATAAAAAAATAAGCAGTAATATTAGATAATATTCTTCACATTTTGTTACATACATGAAATTTGCTAACTCTAGTAATATCGCAACATTTGGCGTTATGTTTAGCTTTAGTTTAATTCAATAAGGCTTTGCATGAATTAAATGTAATAAATGTAAATGAAATATTCGTCCTTTAATATAATCAAAGACAAAAACATGTATCCATTAATCGAGGGTACATGCCAGCTGTAATACTGAACTTGAAGTTATTTAAAATAATATGTAATTAATTAAATTAGTTAATTTAATAAGCATGTAAAATCTGGAACCCGATTCTTTTTTTTTTTAATGGGTTTTAAAATTGTCGGTTCATTTACGATAGCAAATGTGTCCTTAATTATTAATTATTTTCATTATTAACATAATTTAATAACACGTTCACCAAACCAATAATGTATTATTAACGTTAAAATACACTTCATCTTATATCCCCGTATTTCGTTAACATTAATTTAGTCTTACTTACGTGATGTGATGTGATGACGTGACGTGATGTCTGACAACACTCACGATGAGAAATGGGGTAGCTTACGGGTCAATGCATTGAAACCAACAATATGCAATACTGATTTAGAGCACTTTAATAAAGTAACTTCAAATATATATATTTAAAAGAACATTATTTATTTTCTAAATAAATTAATGCTATTGTTCCGGGCGAATCTTAACCCTTTATAATTACTTTCTCAGTAATATTACGCTTTCCCATTATAAATCAAAAAGTTCATAAAGGTTTCTTTACACAGAGTTCTTAGCAAAGTCAATTGTTTAGATTGGAGTTGATAAAGGAGTTTCAACCTACGAGCTCATTAGCGCTGTAAAACTTTGGCCAATGATGGGTTGAAATTTACATGAGAATCTTGGATTATTTGCAATAAATTATATTTGCAAAAAAAAATACCCAAAAAATTAAAAATGCAATTTACAATAATTTGATGTGTTAATTGCAAATATATTCGAGATGTAAAATTCGATTCTTAACCCAGGGAGTTGAACCGTTGTTACGGATAATACCGAATTAAATAAAATTTAGGTAGCCTAATTGCTCGGGCTAGCATTGAGTTCTAACTTGAAATAAAATATATTATATCTTTTGTACCATAAGTTATAATGTATCAATTAAATTAATATCTGTATATCTATCTTTCAATAATAATCTTATATACGTATCGTCTCACACTTATCGATTTAATTCGTGTGAAAGGAAACGGAACGAAGTAGTAAATTGGAATGCCTTTACAAGTTTATTACAGTTGAAATTGAATACCATCGAGTAATTGAAACTAGGCATTCGTAATAGTACCAGATATGGTAACGTCATTATTATCATATACACGTATATCGTACAACCAAAAACTTACGTAAAATATAAGAAAAAAGTTCCAACGCCCCCTTTTACATAAGATTTACACCAATCTTATATGTCTGTCTATTATCTGCTAATAATCAGATATTAAAAATTAATTCTTTCACTCTCTCTTGTTCGTGGTCGTGGTTATTAATTAATTAAAAATACAAAAAACATGTTATAATAAAAATAATTGATTGGCCTGTAGGTCTAGTGGTTAGTGACTTTCACTGCTAAGCCGGAGGTCGTGGGTTCGATTTCCACTCGGGAAAAAAATGTATGGTCCCCGTGACACAGGAATAATTCCAAGTGCGGGAGTCGTCTTTAAAAACAAATATTAACACAGAGACCATACAAAGTATTAGAACAAAATTATAACTAAACCAACAAATGCAAAACAATACGCAAAGCTTGAGCACTTCGCACTGGGGGACTGCACAAAGTCAAAGACAAGACTATTAATCAAAGTTAGTAAACAAATATATAATAAAAAAATAATATGCAATAAAAAACACAAATATCAATGAGATGGTAGAGGCTGGTGTAGTTTTAACAATGTGTTAATGTCTGGTTTAAATTTAGTTAAGGTCAATTGCAGTCTGCAGTATTCTTTCTCTTAAACAATAAATTAGCTACTACACTAAACCCACGCTCAGCCAAATGTGATGAATTAAACGTATTTATAAATGTCTGCACTATTTCCCACAATCCAGGATGGAGAGCTCATTTTGCTTTTTTTTACCGAGAACCTTTGGTATCTATTTCCAAATGTTACTTTTAATTTTTCATTAGTCGTGAGTTCTACGAGTTCTTCTTTTAAATTTTTATATAATTGTTTGTCTAAACCCAGATATGTATATTTATATTTACATATCTGGGCTTACATACTTTCTGCATTTGGTCTGCCACCCAAACTCTGCAACTGGGTTGCTGCCTTCCTCCATAAGTTCTCTGCGTCGGCGCGGCCTCTGACTTCCAGGAAGTTAGCGCTGGTGTACCTCAGAGCTCCGTCCTATCGCCTACGCTGTTCCTTCTGCATATCAATGACATGTTGGCCCTTGACAATATACATTGTTATGCAGACGATATTTTGGACATCCTGCTGCAACGCTGGCAGACGTTGAGGGAAAATGACAGGAGCTTGTTGCTGGTGGTTTTCTCAATGGGGTTGTGAGAATCTAGTCAGTTCAACATTAAACAGGCGTGTGCGTTTTTTAACAGTCTCCATTCCTTCCCCTTCCTACTCTTCAGAACACTGTTCACAGTGTCCGCTTCGTACAAAGTAAATTTTCCTGTTTTACCGATAATGTTGGCAAGTGGCTGTATTCACCTCTTAAAATATTTCACTTGAATAGAAGAATTTTTCAAACAAAAGCAGCTAAGGTTTTTTGTTTTTATTAAATTCAATTCATGACCTTGCAATTGTTTATAAACGTCATATGTTTTTTAAACGGTCCGTCAAATTAATTAAAATCTGTCGAATAGTAATCATGTTTTTATTCTTTAATGAATATGATGTAAGCCTAGAGTATATAGAGTAGTAGAGCTTCGTTATTTTATAAATTTGAGTCATCTAGTTGAATGGGAAATTAGGATGTTTTAAGTAATAAGATAATGATAGTTCAACGTCTTTACTATTATTTAAAGAAAACCTTTGAATAATAATACAGTGCAAAGAAGATACTGAATAAGAAAAAGATACAAACAAAATACTCTTTGGTTGGGGACCAATGGTCTAGACGTAGCAATTGTGCTACAGTAAGTGATACAAGAAAGGCGAAGTAGCGAGCCCGAAAAACAAAATACATAAATGTAAAAATGTTTGAAAACCAACGACTAAATTGAGGTTCCAACGAAAACTCCGAAACCCTTTTTTTTTGCTATAACCACATGCTATAGCATAAGGTATGCATGTTTCTTACAAAAACGAGGACAAAATGAAGCTATTGTTCTTCAAAATAGTAAAAATTAAAACAGAGCACTTTTGTAGTAACATTACACTCATGTCTGTACAGGGGATCAAATAGATTACACCAGAAGCCTTGGCAATGAGACTCCATATCAAAACGTGGTTTTAGTTCGCACGACTCCAACATATGTATGTATATATTTGTCTCAGGGCATACATTGCCGTTAGCGATGCCGGAGGAAGTGATGAACTTACACGTAAAATGTACATAAGTTATTTACTCAAGACAAGACAATCCCTTTTACAGTCAAGGAGTAAACAATAAATATGATCATTTTTTTAATAATACTACAGCAGAAGGCGCAGAAGGAAGGATAGATTACTGAGTGGCTTAAAAAGGATGAGTGGCTTGTTATAAAACAAATTTTCAGTGGTGTTAAAATATCTTAGGGAATGTACCCATACTACGAGACATTTTACATTTTTTTAAGCCAGCCCGCCCAGCCCTTTGGTGACCCTCGACTTTTCACGTAGTAGGTCAGAAGTATGGTTAAAATATTTTTTTAAATTGAAAGTAGAAGTATTCTTTTCTTTCATTCACATTTTGAATATAGCTCCGTGAGATTTTGCTAGAGATTATTGATTACGTGAAGAAAACCTAAGACCACGCCCCCCCCCCCCCCCGTGACCAAGCGTTTTATTTTTAAAGACCCTCCCCATGAACGGGTCACGTAGTATGGGTACGTACCCTTAATAGTTATTTTACCGTGTGGTTCTCAATAGACTAAAATACTACCACCCCGTCCCTTCCCGAGGATATAGTAAAAAGTGACCAAAGGATCGGACTGTTATCTACAAGACAGTATATATGTAGTCAGTGTCCGCTAGACGGCAATCAGCCACGTAGCCCACCACCTTAGTGAATTATTCTTGGCTAAAAGTGAGCGTTGGAGATACCTCTGCCAACCGCTTCAGGGATATAAGCAGAAGAGTATGTATATTAAATATATTGACAAATCATTAATACCGTTAACATAAACAGTTAGGTAAGTATACACGTATGTATACTGTAATTAAAGATTTGATTTGTGGATTATTCTTACAAAAAAAAAAAAAAAAAGTTCTTGTGGATTGTATGTAGGTTATTAAATTTGTTTGAAGATTCAAAATATTATAAGTATGACCTAAATTAATCCGTCCGAATGATAAAGTTTGAAAATTAAATCTTATTCGAATACAATGATAAGTCGAAATTTCGAAGAAGAACGTCGTTATAGAACTTCTCTCCGCAGACGTGATGGGTATCGATATTTTTCCAAACATGAACAAGCATTAACTAAATTAAGTAATTCGTTTTGTTGAAATAATGAGGTCATCACCGAAGTGCACTCGAAATATTAGATTGTTTTTTTATTTGTGTAAGCCGTACAGATATGATCGGTATCGATATCTAAAATAGATAAAACAAAAAAAAAATATGGTATTTTTAAATAAAAATATTAAAATCTAGCCTCATTGACTTTGATACTGGCGCATCTGATATATTTGTGTTTCTAAGCTATTCTCATCTTGTACTAATAATAATGATAAATAATAATGATAAATACTACTTATTATGCAAAAAAAAAACGAAAATATCAGAACAGGTACACATAATCAAGAAAATGCACAATAAGCGGACTTATCGCTATCACCAATTTCTTCCCGGCAACCTTCGGATGAACAGGAGTGATAAAAGTGAATATATATTCGCATTTTAAACGTATAATATATAATAATCAGTACTTGTGTATATACATACATATACAGATATATAAAGTATAAATACGTAGGTATACATATAAACATGTATATAGGCACATAAAATTACCAATAAAAATAAAATGAACTGTTCCTTTTCTGACATATTCAGGATCTCGTATCATTTTATTGGATATAGTAGATCTACCAACTCAGGCAGCAGACAATTCATATCAAAAGAGACTAAAAAAAATATGAAATTGATCTCTACCTCTGGTATGCGCCTATAATTTCGCGACATGATGGATGGCTGGGGGAAAGGCGATGTCCACGGGACTCGATACAGGACGGCCTCAACTGCAACTAAAAAATATAAAACCCGTCTCATCCACTGCGACCACTTTAAGGGTTGCACGAGGGTTTCTAATATCTACGACGTATATTGAGTTTATATTGTGGTTTTAAGAATTGTCTGCTTTTAAAATTTTGCACTTTATGACATGTCCCTACACATTTTTCTGTAAAGACAACTCCTGCACTAGCATTAATTTCTGTATCGCAAGAGACATCCTTCCATCCTTTACAAACATCACTTAACCACTGCGCATTCCGTGCAGTTATTTACTCATTACGTTGCGATCTGATTACATTAAGGTTCTTGAAGTACAACTCTTTGGTACGGGTCATTAAAATCAATACCCATATTCGAGGTACTAAAAGAATACGATCTAACTTTAACTCTAAAGAGATTTAAAAACGTTCCTTTATATTTTATTTAACTGTGAAATGCCTTTCCCGAGCTTACTTTTAAAAGCGCCCATTTAAATTGTGAAATGTAAACATATTTGGCTTCGGCCACGTTTGGCGTGTACCTGTGTATGTATTTTCTTTTTTATTTTTTGATTTTTTTTTTTTGCTGTAGCGCACATCTGGGGAGGCTCATGTCCACCAGTGGACTGTAGTAGGCTAATTTATTTGAGTATTGTTTACTTCCTTTTTTAAATATTCTTCATTTTTGTTATATAAATAGCTTTTTGTATCTATGTATGTGGTTCAATTCGTTTTGTACAAATCTATCTAAAAATAACAGATTAAAGTATAATGAGACGGTTTTATTAAGTCTTCACTGTCCACTAGTCTGTCTATGGGCTGTGTCTCAAGAAACGTATTACATGAAACGTTAAAAGTTGAAGCCTTTCTGATTGAGTCCCACTCGATCGTTGATGGTTTTCCAATGTAATCATAATGTAGTTAATTCGTCAAGACTTTACTTGCTTGTGACATTAAAAGAGCAATTTATTTATAGAATTTCGATGGATTGAAAGAACAGATAAGTATATGAAATCTATTTTTATGTGTAAGGGTTGTGTGTTGATCACGTGGAAATTTGACCTTATATCTATCTTGCGAACATGAGTGTATCAGAATGTCACTAATACCATCGGTTTTATAATTATATTTTGGAAGAGTTCATTCGAAATCAAATCTGAGTATTCCTCTGTTGAAAAATAGACTCACTATTTAACCAATGTTTATAATATTATACTGCTGAGTTGTTCATTTCGTGACATGTATATTTTCTAGGCTTAGGTCATTTATACTTCTCTAAATGAGGATATCGATTTTGTGTTAAAATTTTGAGTGGTCTAAGAAATAGTACTCAAACTTATGTTTTTGCTGTATTGTGCGAGCCTGTGCTATATAAACTATTTTTTTTTTTGTATTATAGGGGGACAGACGAACAGACGGGTCACCTGATGGTAAGTGACAACCGCCGTCCATGGACACCTGCCACTCAAGAGTCGTAAGTGCTCTGCCTGCCTTTGGGGTGATTAGGAAGGGGGATGCGTTGAGAGGAACAAAGAGAGAAGGAATGAGGTGATAGTCAAGAGGAGAAGGGGATGAGGGGGAGGAGAGAGGGGAGGAGTTGGGCCTCCTCAAACCTCACTCATTTAATAGAAATGCAACGCTTCACAACCGGTTTTCTATGAGGTATCGCACCGGTCGAGCCGGCCCATTCGTGCCTAAGCATGGCTCTACCGGTCTTACTACTACTATGGTACAGAATGCTATCAAAATACGGATGTTTACTACAACATAGATACAAACTAATACTCAATACTAATATTTAATATATGTACATATATTAAATATTAGTTTTGAGTATTAGATATTATAATATAATTGGATAAGACAAAGTTGTTGCAAATAGTTGACAAAAATATTTGCAACTTTGGATAAGTTGCAAATATTTTTGTCATGATTTTGCTAATTTTTGCCTTCATCTCATCTAATTATGTTGGAAACTAGTAGCGTTAGAAAGGTTTTATGAGACAATTATTAGTCAACCGACGACTAATTAATCTCTTAAATGAATAAGATAAGGCAGGTTTATCATGAATAATTACACAACTTGGTAAAAGGGTGCTTGAGAATTAAATACAGGGGACTTTACTCGCAATTAACACTCTTAAGTACTCTTTTGATGTCAAACTGTTATTTAAAGACGGTGTAATATAAACATAAGCATATTTAATTTTATTTGATTAACATTATAAAATATATGGGCTCTTACCGTTAAACAGGAGTTATTTAGTTTTGAGAATAATTAACAGCCTTTGTTTTTTATAGATTTACAGTTTTCTTTATTTTTTTATATGGCGGTTTGTGCCAATAATTTGAAATTAAACGAAAACAATAATATTTTCAATATTACGTATGTAACATAACGGGTGACACTAAAATTATGTCAAAAGAACAATCCCGTGCAATTTAAAGACACCTCGTTGCTTGAAAGGCATATAGTTAGTAAAGTTATATATGTACATGATGGAATCAGCTTAAATCGAGACGATTGGTCCTACTCTCGTACCGCTAAGCCTAATTCAGATGTCGCTTGGTAGGTAATTTAGTTTTTCATATTTTTTAGCGTACAAATGATTAAAATTTCAGTGATTTATGAATAAGTATCACTACGTGGTACTAAGCAAATGGTTTTGATTTGGTGTACTATGACCTAAATTCATTGTACACTAACTGTATTTAATTGGTAGTTTTGATAAAATAGACTATCAAAAAAATTTCGTTGTCTGTCTAGATAGTTTTTTTTTTTGTATGGAACCCCCTACTAGTCATCACCTCACAGGGGCCTTACGGTGGGATGGTATGTTGGACTCGAACCGACTAAAACCACACAGTGTTTCGGCATGGAGTCTTCTGGCCTGGGCCTCGGGCGCACGCTAGAAAAGAAATCCCTGTGAACCCCGACAGACTTGGCCGCTGGAGGTGACCCCACTATGGTTTAAAGCTCTTATTTAAAGAGGTGAGCGCGAGGAGGTGTCGCGCCAACATAACATAACCATAATTTTTTAATGCCAGTTTAAAGAAGACTATGAACAGCATTAAAAATTCGTTTGTCGATATGACTATTAGACGAATTTTAATTACTTTTTTCCAAAAAACTAAAGTATGAAACGCTATAGTCTAGTGTAGAGTTGCCAACATCTTGGTGAATATTGTTTTTTAAGCTTCAATATTTAAATTTTTGTTTTAAATGGAGAACTAATACTGCTCCACTCCAAAATGAGTAGCGCTTACAGATGATACTCACCAAATCTTCTACTTGCTTCCCCGCAAGCTTCCTATAGTTGCGTACAGGAACTTAAGGTTACGTTTTTATAATATGACAGTAGGAGTTTATTCTTAATTATTTCTTAAATCAATATGGAAATTAAAGCAAAGCATTTTAATTAAGTATTTTTTTAATTCGAGACTTAGATCTGTCGTCGATGCCTGAGGCTTAATGACTGAGGCTGAATGGATATGTTGAACGGTCATGAGAGTCAATTAATACTAATGAGCCAGTATCAATATCCAGTACAGATACAGCTTGTGCGGTTTGTTCGATCTGGAAATCAGCGAGACCGTGTGGACTGCATAACTTTTGGTTAAAGTAGCTCCGTAGCTCACAGAAGAATCAGTTTCCCTGCCAACTTTATTAACTGTCTGCCAACAGTTTCTAAATTATTTATGTCCCTTTAAAGAGTTAAAATTACAGCACATGTAACTAATAACAATATAATGACTTTTTCTTAGAATTGAAGTGGCACGTGGCACTAAAGAGTACCCTATTTTTTAAACGGCTGTAACCCAGAAGTTCGCCTTAACCGAAAGAGATTGGCGACATGTTGAATAAATAAAAAAAAAAAAGTCGTACGACTGTGCCGCTTAAGTGGCTCCCTAAGGGCGATTGAGTTGTATAAGATTGCTACAACTTTATGCACTTCCTTGGAGGCGTGTATACAGCAATGGGGAAAAGTCCTTTGCTATCTAAAATGTTGACAATCTCAGGGTGACTGTGAAAATATAATCAAGAAGCAAGAAGAATTTCAAACCTCTAGTGGTTTTGCTTAACTTTGAGGTCTCTTAGCACTATATGAGAGGGTTCGGGGCTAAGCTATAATTTGCGGAAAAGAGATCATTTTGCCTTCAACAATTTCCAGTTGATGAGATTCCTAGAGGTAACTGCAATTTTTTGTGTATGTATCAGGTAAGAATTCGGTGTAGATAAATGTGTAGACATGCATATTTAAAAGGGCAGCATTGTGGAATCGGAAGGGACTGAACTTCAGATTCCACACACCTTAGACGTCTTTCTGCAAGTGACACGTACATTTGCAGAAATGTACGTGTCATTCGCGAAGTACAGGCGTTGGGTTAGGTTAAAATACCCTTATATGATATAGAATATTCACATACGGCTATAATATAACTTAGGCCATAAATTCTATTAAATTGTCGACCAAATTACTTGGCATATACATTGAAACCACTATTAGTGAGCCACTCTGCTATTACTTTTTCTGGGTTTATATGTTTTCCCTGGAATTTTTAAAATGCATAAATTGTCTAAAGGCGACACCTTTATGCCACATGCTATCAAATATAAATAAATATCTATTTAGTGTACTGAGACTTTAAAAACATTATATAACCTCAGTTTCTTCATCTTAATTTTGTCAATGCTAGCTGCCAGCACTGGTCTTAAGTTTTAGTATCCTTACATATGTACGTGTAAAATAAATAATTATTTTTCTTCTTATTTTTCGTCTTTCAATATTAAAAATTAAAATCAAAACCATTTATTGAAATTAAACCAATCACATTATTTTTATTGGTATTTTTGAACTGTCAAGAGAAGTCGGTCAGACTAAGTCAGTCGTGAAGCTAGTTGCCTGTTCCAGTACGTAGATCCTATGGAGAAGAATAGACAAAAATATGTGTATTGTAAAATGTGAAGACAATGTAAAACATCAATCTGAAATATAAATTATAATGATTACTATCGGGTATATTTTAAGTAATAGCAGTCCGAAGATGCTGTGCCCCCATTCAAGTACAATCGATATTTTATACCTATTTATATATCATACCTATTTTGGATAAAATACAACAACTTTATAACTAGGAGCGCGCATATGGACGACGAACTAGCTTAAACTAAACTTAACACCACGACCTCATAAAATGAGGTTGTAAAGCCAGACCGCGAGGCCGGACCAGGGAGGTGCTTTCAAAGGCCGGCGACGCATTTAAGACTTGGGCTGAAGGTGTCATTTGGTAGCGGTAGTTACTTGCCATCATGTTACCCGTCTGCTCGTTTTCCTCTTATGAGATATTAATAAACTTTACATCGGACTAACAAAATCAAAAATGTATTTTTAAATAATTTATAACTCAGTCTTTATTTTAATATGTTCTCACAAATTGAGTAAAGACCACATACGTCAGACTTTGATAGTTTAAACTTACAACACGAAAGTTACCCTTAAAACATTTAATCTTGTAACTGTATCCCTTCCATTTCATATTTCTGAAAAGGATTTATCAAAGGGTTGGCGCGTACATAAATAAAGTAGCTGGACTCAGACAAAGAGAATTGTATGAGCAATCCATTCCAAATAATACATGTTATACTTATTTATTCAGAGCTTGCCAAATATTTTTTTGTAAGGTATATCATAGGAGCCTACATGGGAAAGGTTTCGTTACCTTTTTGAAATTAAATACACATAGAAAATATACGGAATATTTGAGTAAATTAATTTTAACGAATGAAAGGCGGATGTAGAGTTATTTTTCTATATTGTAAAACGAAATTTATTATATTAGGCTAGTGATACATTTCGTAAGGGTTTGATTATATTTTCATGTCATATTTTCAATCAGTTTATAATTGACTAATCTAAGTCAGTTTTATTATATTTTGATTTTATCAGCAAGTACAAGCTGGCTAAAATGTGAGAGAAGCATGTTTTTTTATAGTATAGGTTGACAAACGACTAGATGGGTCACCTGCTGGTAAGTGACTTTCGCCGCCCATGAAAGGTCAAGAGTCACAAGAATGATGCCATTTTTAAGGGTAGCGGAATGGGAGGAGGGCAAAGAGGGGAAATGAAAGGGGTTTGGGCCTCCGGTAATACAATGCAAGCATTGTTTAACAGCCGGTTTTCGGTGAGGCCGTGGTAATACTCCGGTCCAGCAGGCCCATACGCGTCGAAGCATAGCTCTCCCACGTTAAAAAAATGTAGTAATAATGTACAAATTCGAGAGCGATGGGAGTGTAAATTATCTTAATCTCTCTTCACTTCTCTCTTATTTATCTTAGTATCCTTTATCCCCTTTGGCTTAGGCTGCAGAAAGTGGAGAATTAATTTGAATAGGGTCTAATATATTGCTATATATTTTATAATATTTCTTTTACACGTTCTGCCCTTTTAGGTGAATTGGTTGCATATAAGAACTGTCTTATTTTATTGTGGATTTATTGTGCTGTTTTAATTCGAATTTCTGAGATATTCAGCCTCAGAATCTCGCTGTAGTAAGCCGGTTGGTGAATATGTTTCATCTAGGGCTGTTTTATCACTGCCCACAAAGTCAACTATGTCGGAAAAGACCCATAAACGTTAAAAAGATGCAAGATTTTAAAAAAACTTGAAACTTACCTTCCTCAAGAACGAAAAGTCAAAGTATTTAACGATGAAATATATAAACAGCCAGTTAAAAGTCGAGAAAACAATGAGGATATCGGTTGTTGAATTTTGGTTTCAAGTTGCTAATTATTAATAATGAAATTAAATAAAAAACGAAAAAAAAAACCTTTTATTTTCTTGTATTTCAGAAACCCCATAAGTCAAATATCTTTTACGTGATTTTTTAGGCACTAAAAACAAGAAAACTGTATTTCATAAAATAAAAACATTGCTTTATTACTTAAACTTCAATAATGTTAATAAAATAAAGTTAGTTCAGAATAATTTTATGTATCAAAACAGTTTTTTGCTTCTCTTGGAAAATTAATTTTGCTAAACTTATGGGGTTTCAGAAATATCCGATTCGTTTGGTGTATAGTGCAAACTTTTGTACTAAAATTATGAGCAACTTAAAAATGTCAGTGTTTTTTTTTATTTTATTTTATTAATTCTACTCTTAATTTAATTTTACATAATATTTTCAAGGAATCTTTTAACATTAAACTAAAACAAAGGAAACATTGTAATTAAAACTATTTCAACAAACGGGGAAAAGAAAACACATACAGGTAGTTACAATTGTGGAATTTTAACTACCTGTATGTATATGAACATAGTGTAGTGTAGGTATAATATATAAGGGCTAGGCTAAAGTTTTTCTGACATACTACTTCCCCTCGGTTCCGGTGAGGTAATGACCCGTAATTTCCTTAAAATTAAAGGCTAGTTCATAGTACACTTTACTCTTTCACAATTATGTATCTAATCCCATCATATTAATGTCTGCTGAACACACATCTTCACACACTAGTCTATTTTGGGTGTTCTCCTGTCCAACTGTGAACTTACCATTACCAATAACTCTAAATATCAACTTAAAATTTTTGATTTGTCAGTATTTCTCTTTGTTTAACAGGGCTTTCACGTAAAAGTGTGATTTAGGTCATATTTTGAGTTCCAATGTTATCCAGAATAGTACGTACCGGCGACGATGACATTTGGTTTATTTGGAGGGCTTAATGTATGACTCTCGTTGTAGTAGTATTTTCGTGAAAGAAAAGTATGACTCAGAACTAACCTTTTCCATTTTATTAATAACGATCACTACTAGTTATAAAGAGAACTCATTATTTTACAAAAAAATACAATAACAGTATAGTTTATATAATAATAAAGCAATTATTATTCCATTGGCATGTACATTCGTATGAATAGTAAAAGGGGTAGATATTGTTAGTCCAATATACGGGCCATCTGATCATGACGTGAATCGCGATAAGTAGCAATCTCTGGAGGCCTCACCCAGAGGCGATTCCTTGCGAGTGGACCAATTACGTGTTCCGACAGTCTCTATCTCGTCCTTCCACTTTGCCTTTGGTCTCACTCTAGTTCAGTGCAGACGTGGACGTCTCTACATAGTCACGGTCTTCGTCCACCTGTTGTCAGTACCCAGTGTCAATACCGTGCCACGTGACTTGTCCACCTCCATTTCAGACCTCGTGCGAAGAACAAGGCATCTAACATGCCAGTCTGCTTTCTTTTTGCTCTATAACTGACTCTGTCCTTCAATTTTATGTTTAGTGGGCTGCATTCTACGGCTCTTTGATATGATGTTAGCTTTATGTTGGTTGTTGAGTCAAATATCACGTTTGACAGCCATATGTGTGACAGGGTAAGAGGCATTTATCCATTACTTTCTTTATTAATTTTAAGTCCATGTAAGACTTCATAACTTCTTTATAGCCCCAGAACTTTTCCATTTGATTTACATACGCCTGTCTATTTCTTCCATGTTGTTACTTTTGCGAAAGGATATCTGTTTGCCTAAGTAGATAAATTCGTATGGATTGATGCAAACATAAATTACAGAAAAAAAATATACTCAATATGTTATCTGAACCGTTGTAACTAAACTTTTACAAATATGTGTACAAAACTCGAAAAAATATTTACAATAGATTTTCCAATTCCATAAATCCATGTTTGTCTTTTTATGTCGTTAAAAGGTATATACAAGCAAAAGTCCAGACATTTTTTTTTTTAATAATTCAGAATAATTAACTTTAAAAGTAATAACCGACTTCGATGCGTCTGTAATAATAATAATTCTTAATAAGCTGTATTGTTCATACCTTAATTTAATAACTTATGGGCCGATTTTTTTCTTTTGATTTAAAGTGCTCTTATCTCGTTTAAACCACTATATTAGAAAATTGTTCTTGACAACGGTTAATAAATTACGAAAGATTTCGCGTTTTTCTTTCCCAATTTATATAATTTTTCATCCAAAACCGCTCTATAAAATGCGGAGCTATGCGGCAAGAAACATTAAAAACATACTTATCAATTGAGAATGTTACTTCTTTTTAGAGTGGTTAACCTACTCTCTTACCCGGGCTCATAAAACAATTGTATACTATTGAATTACCAATGGTTGGTTAATACCATTCGGCTAAAATTAATTTAGGCAATAAAATAAATTTAGGAATTCGTTTGATAGCTACAATGGTAGTCATATATGTATGTATGTAAATTGTTACTTATATAAATTGTACCAACCACAATTGATATAAGTAACAATATAGGGTTTAAAATTATATCATAATATAAAGTTATTAAATATTTTAATTATTAAAACAATTACATTTACGTGGTAGAGCCATGCTTAGGCACGAATGGGCCGGCTCGACCGGTGCGATACCACGGCCTCACAGAAAACCGGTTGTGAAGTGGCGCTTGCGTTGCATTTCCCCGAAATGAGTGAGGTTTCCGGAGGCCCAAAATCCCCACCCCCCCTAATGATAGCGCTGTTGACAAAAAGGATACTCCAGGGGGGTACCAGCGCTAGCGTTGGAGAATCCCCCCCTGGACGTCCACCCTCGGTACGGATTATACCTGAGCGTGGACGCCCAGGCTGCCCCTCGTACTCTGGGGGGGGGCTCAACTGCGCTCTCAGAATCTGCTCGGGGCAAGAGAAGGCATACCATGGCACCCCCAGTCACGTTTACCGTGGATTTTTGTAACATCAGGGGCTTACATTCTAACCTTGACACTGTCCACCACCACCTTGAGACAGCAAGCCGGGCCTTGCTCTTTTTAACCGAGACGCAGATATCATCTCCAGCGGACACATCCTACCTCTGCTACCCTGGGTATGGACTGGAACACTCCTTTTGTTCCTAAGGCTGGTGTATGCGTGTACGTTAGAGATGATATCAATCTTGAAGGTAGGGACCTCTCCATCTTATGGCTACGTGTAGACTGCGACGACCATCCCCGCATCTACGTATGCCTCTACTGGTCCCATAGCGTTGATGCTGAAACGGACCGACTCATCGACCACGTCCAAATGGCTACAGACTCAGTGCTCCAGCAGGTCCCATCCGCAGAGATCGTGATTCTTGGCGACTTTAACGCCCCATCACGCCGAATGGCTTCACTGTTGGATCTTCTGCTGGCCTCACATCCTGAAGGCTACAAAGTATCCGTTGAGGTCCCTCTTGGCTCTTCGGACCATTGCCTGATTAGGAGTATGGTGCCACTCGTTCACTCGCTGCGGCCGCGAGTTACAGGCAGTCGCCGTGTATGGCACTATAGGTCAGCAGACTGGGATGGATATCGAACATTCTTTGCATCCCAGACCATGGAGGCAGGTTTGCTTCTCGCCGGATGATCCCAATGTCGTTGCCGACTCTGTCGCGAATGTTGTGCTTCAGGGTATGGAACTTTTCATTCCATTCTCCCTGATTCCCACAGGTGGCAAGTCCCAGCCCTGCTTTGGTCGAACCTGCAAAGCGGCGTCCCGCCGAAAGCAGGAATGTTACCAAGCATGGGCTAATGCAGCGACAGCACGGGATGTAAAGACCAGCACATTAAAGAAGCAATTTAACTTTGCCTCCAGGTCCCTCAAAAGAGTAATTGCTGGGGCGAAGTCGGCTCACATCGGCAGAATTGGCGAGAGACTACTGAGTCTCCCTTCCGGAACTCGTGCATTCTGGTCTCTTGCCAAAGCTGTCCAGGGGAACTTTTGTAAGCCATCCCTTCCACCTCTGCGCATAGGAGATAATTCGTTGGCCCACGACGCTAAAGAAAAAGCCGATCTTCTAGGCAAACTCTTTGAGTCCAACTCGACCCTGGACGATGGGGGAAACGCACCGCCGACCATACCGCAGTGCGAGAGCCGCATGCCGGAAGTCCGGTTTACACAAAGGGCAGTGCGTAAAGCGCTTCTTTCCCTTGACGTTCTTAAGTCGAGTGGGCCCGATAGAATCTCTCCTATCATGCTGAAGACGTGTGTTGACAGTTTTAACGCACCTTTATTATTCTATTTTCTTGGCGTAGTCCCGAACTCATGGGAGACAGCTCTAGTGCACCCAATCCCTAAAAAAGGAGATCCTTTGGCTCCACGTGGATTTTGGCTCTACGAGCCGGATTTACGTGTGCCTCTATCGCTCCCATTCCGGAGACTCAGAGACAACTCGACTCTTTGACCACCTGAGTCAAGCAGCGGATAAAGCGCAGGAGCAGTTTCCGACCGCCGAACTGGTGTTTTTGGGAGATTTTAACGCCCACCATGAGTCCTGGCTGGGATCTTCCAAAACTGACCACGCTGGTCGAACTGCCCACGCATTTGCTCTCACGCATGACCTTACACAACTGGTACTCCAGCCCACCAGGATACCAGACATAACGGGTCAAGCGCCCTCTTTGCTGGACCTACTGCTGACGAATCACCCAGCGCAGTACAGCGTATCAGTTCTCGCCCCTCTAGGATCCTCCGACCACTGCCTGGTGTCGACCTCAGTGCCTCTTGTTACGCCTCCACGACCTGTGGTAACAAGGCGGCGGTTATGGCACTACTCGTCAGCAGACTGGGATGGAATGCGGGAATATTTTGCATCCATCCCGTGGGCTCAACGCTGCTTTAAAGACAGGGTCTGTCGCAAAGTGCGTCTGCCGTGACTGACGAAATCACTGTCGGTATGGAGTATTATATCCCCTACAGTGAAGTCGCCAGCACGAAGACCCGTCCCTTGTTCAGTCGCGAGTGCATCCGGGCCGTTGCTCAAAAACATACCTATACCGCCTACCGCGCATGGATCAGGGCCCGCGCACACAAAGCAGCACTAAACAGAGCCACTAGGGAATGCAAGGGGGCTTACATCAGAGCAGATGCCCAGCGCATTGCACGGTTTGGTCAAGAACTCGTCGCGTACCCTACGGGTAGCCGTAAGTTTTGGCGATTGGCCAAAGCCGTGCAGTCCAACTATTGCCAACCTTCGCTGCCGCCGTTGAACTACCCTGACGGATCACTGGCCCACGAGCGGCAAGAGAAAGCGAATCTACTAGCTGACCTCTTTGCGGCTAACTCCCGAATCGATGACCGTTGCGCGCACACGCCCACTATTGCGTCCTGCGACTCCGCAATGCGGGATATTCGCATCCGGCAGAGGGATGTCCGTGCGGAGCTTCGGTCACTCGATGTCCGGAAAGCCAGTGGACCCGATGGTATTCCGGCGGTGGTTCTTAAGAACTGTGCACCTGAGTTGTCTCCCGTACTAACGCGCTCGTATCGCCTGTCCTATTCCTCAGGAATTGTTCCGGAGGCCTGGAGAGAAGCGAATGTTCAACCCATTCCCAAAAAAGGCGACCGCTCCGATGCAGCCAATTACCGACCTATAGCCGTCACTTCCATACTCTGTAAGGTGTTCGAGCGGATCATCAACACCCAACTAATCCGCCACCTAGAGGATCACTCCTTGTTAAATGATGGATGGATGGATAATATGGTTTTAGGCCGAACCGATCCACGGGTGATCTTCTAGCGTACGTCACACACCTTTGGGGTAAGGCTATGGATAGGCATGGGGAGTCCTTGGCCATCAGCCTCGACATTGCCAAGGCCTTCGATAGGGTTTGGCACCGCTCGCTTCTCTCCAAACTTCCTGCATTTGGTCTGCCACCCAAACTCTGCAACTGGGTTGCTGCCTTCCTCCATAAGCGCCGCATTAGGGTTCTCTGCTACGGCGCGGCCTCAGACTTCCACGAGGTAAGCGCTGGTGTACCTCAGGGTTCCGTCCTATCGCCTACGCTGTTTCTTCTGCATATCAATGACATGTTGGCCCTTGGCAATATACATTGTTATGCAGACGACAGTACAGTGCACGGGCGATATTTCGGGCATCCTACTGCCAAGCTGGCAGACGTTGAGGAAAAACGATAGGAGCTTGTCGCTGAGCTCGACCGGGTCTGAGCCGCATTTCCCAATGGGGCTGTGAGAATCTGGTCGAGTTCAGCGCCAAGAAAACACAAGCGTGTGTGTTCTCTACCAAAAAGTCTCCATTCCTTCCCCTTCCTACTCTTCAGAGCACTCAACTGCCACTGCAGGATAGGCTTAGTATTCTGGGTATGGATATTTGCCGGGATCTCAATCCACGCGATTACATCGAGAGTGTCACTAAGGCGGCCTCGCGTAAGCTCGGCGTTTTGAACAAGGTGAGACGGTTCTTCTCGCCCGAGCAACTGTGTCTTTTGTACAAGACCCAGGTTCGCTCCTGCGTGGAGTACTGCTCTCATCTCTGGGACGGCTATACGCAGTATTTGCTTGACGCTCTCGATCGGTTGCAGCGGCGCGCAGTCCGCATTATAGACTGTCCTGAGATCACCCAGTCTCTTGAGCCTCTGCAGTTGCGAAGAGATGTCGCCTCTATGGCAGTCCTCTATCGCCTACATCACGGGGAGTGTTCTGATGAGCTCTTTCAATTGGTCCCACCTTCTCCCTTCCTCTACAGGACTACACGTGCTGGCCTGAGGAGTCACCGTTTGTGCGTCGAAAATATACGTACCCGAACTAAACGGTTTGGCTCTTCTTTCCTGTGCCGATCGGTAAAAGCCTGGAACTCTCTACCAGCGCACGTGTTTCCTTCCCACTTTGATCCCGGGTCTTTTAAGCGGGGCGTGAAAAAGCATCTCACCAGGCCGCTATAGTGTGGGTCACCATGCTGCATTGACTAGACATGCAATGAGGATGGTGACCACCACTCTTTGACTCCACCTATTTTCCATCAGGCAAAGTGGAGTCACTATGGTAGGCTAATATAAAAAAAAAAAAAAAAAAAAAAAAAAACACTAGGATCCGTCCAACTACAGACCAATAGCCATCACCTCCTTGTTCTCCAAGATTATGGAATCCATTATTAACTGCCAGCTCCTCCGGTACTTAGAAGACCACCAGCTCCTCAATGATCGACATTACGGCTTCCGGCGGGGTCGTTCAGCTGGTGATCTTCTTGTTTACTTGACTCACCGGTGGGCACAGGCGATCGAGACCAAGGTGGAAGCGTTGGCCGTTAGTTTGGACGTGGCGAAGGCCTTTGATCGGGTCTGGCACAAAGCGCTCCTTGCGAAGCTTCCTTCCTATGGGCTTCCCAAGAAACTGTTCAATTGGCTCACCAGTTTTCTTACAGACAGAAGCATCAAGGTCGTTGTTGACGGTGCATGCTCCGACTCCAAGTCGGTTAATTCTGGTGTCCCACAAGACTGTGTGCTATCACCCACGCTGTTTCTTCTGCATATCAATGCCATGCTGCAGATTAGCAGCATCTATTCTGAAATCGAAACTTCTTTATCAAAAGTTTCAGATTGGGGTCGACTTAACCTAGTCCAGTTTAACCCCACGAAGACACAGGTTTGCGCGTTCACCGCTAAAAAGATGCCATTGGTCGTATCACCTCAATTTGAGAGCACTTCCCTAACTGCATCAGCCAGTATCGGAATCCTTGGCGTCGATATATCAAGTGAAGTCCAGTTTCGCGGTCACTTAGAGAGTAAGGCCATATTAGCCTCGAAGAAGCTTGGTGTGCTAAACAGATCGAGGCAGTATTTTACTCCGGCCCATCGCCTGCAACTTTATAAGGCTTCGGCCGCACATGGAATACTGTTCTCATCTCTATGCAGGTGCACCCCAGTACCAACTTCTCCCTCTTGACCGCATTTAACAGAGAGCGACTCGCATCATCGACTGCCAAGATATTCCTGATCGACTTGACACCTTGGCGTTGCGTAGAGATGGAGCTTCACTCTGCACAAATAATATCTTCTACAGTAAAAATACAAAAGAATATTTAAATATAATACACACACCATTGATACAATATACAACATAACATATGCATACCGCTTAATATAATGCTTCAACCGATTGATGATGCAATTAGCTATAGAAAGTTTAAAATATAGATATTGATCACAAGAGAATTGGTCCACTGAAGAAAGGCCTTCGTGACCCTTACAGTACTAATAATATCAGGACTTCACGAAAATATCACCCACTTGTGCAATTTCAATACTTCAAGTGTTTTTTGTTACACACAATGTGAAGAAAGCTAGCAACTTGAATTAGTGCATAATTATGTTTTATAGGTTTAAAAATATATTTGAAATTCAACGTCACAGTCGGCTTCAAGAAGCTACCGGGTTGCAGTACAGTTATGTGACCTGTTACGGCACGGAGTCAATATAACAACCAATAACAAATAAAATATAACTTTATAAACTATAAACAGTCGACCGCCAGATGATAATTACTTTTTTATTATAACCTCTTAAGTAAAGTTAAAACTTTCTAAATTAAGGCATAAACTTACTGCAAAAAAAATGTCTAAGAAGCGAAACTCTAAACGATATTCTAACTTTAATGTTTTAAAATAAAACTCCTTTCATTTTGAAAACAATATAACAGGTTTTAATTTTGATTTCATTTCCACAACAAGAGAAAGAGGAGTTAATTAAATGTTTAGGGTAAAAAGTGTTTGATAAATATACTGTTTTGTAATTTGCTTACCTAGTCAAGCAAGACAAAAGGAAGATAATGCCGGCTAATTTATGGTAATAAGACAAAAACATTAATATTTAAGCCGAGACAGGCATTCATTGAAGATTGCAAGATGTATTAAATTTAGCTTCCTAATACACAGGCTTAATAATAATTTTAATTAACACTCTCAAAGAAGATAAATCTTCTTCAATCGATTTTAGATTGAAATCTATTTAAATTGCTAATAGTTGTAACAGTTTCTTAAAATTTGTCTGTAAAAACGACATTCGTTTAAAAAAATAATATGAATTTCTTAAAAGTTTTAGAGGGCGTCAGTAGAAATTGACTAATTGGACTATTCTTCTTATAAATAGAATAGTCCTTTTACTTGCCAGCAATAGAAACAGGGCTATGTAGTTCGTTTGTATATACTTATAATATTTCTTCGTCAGCCCAAGAGCATAACATACATAAACTTTATATTTCATTTTAAATTATGGTTGTCCATCATATGTTATATTGTACTTTGTTATAATTGCTATTTTTATGTTTTCAGGTAAGAAGCTCGATAGAAGCTGCATTTATTTTTTTTACGGACATCGTAAGTAGATATGATATAATTGTATTTTTATAATATTTAGTTAAGGTTATTTGTGTTACTTTTTCTGTTACTATCTCTCAAACTATAGTTTATCTAATATTAGCTGCTACAAATGTGGCATGAGACTCCTTGATCGATATTAAGTTATATTCCTGTTGCCAGTAGCTTGATATCGTCCATCGAAAATTAGGGGCAAGAGCTAAAACTTTCTTTGAGCTAAAGTAGCAAAGTAATACCACCACATATCCCTGACTAACAATAACCAAACTATATTCAAATTCATAATGCCAGTGTTAAGTCTCTTATAACTTGACTTGACTAGCCACTAGGCCTGTAGGTCTAGCATCTGAGTCACGGGTTCGATGCCCACAAGGGGCATAAACATTTTTTTATGCGATAGGAGCAAACAACACAGCAGACGGGTCATCTGATGGTAAGTGACTATCGCCGCCCATGGACACCCGCAACTCAAGAGTTACAAGTGCGTTGCCGGCCTTTTAGGTAGGAGTACTTCTGTGATCACAGATGTTTTCCCTATTCTGAGTGCTTTTGTGTCTATTGTTTAAATGTGTAGAGTAAGTCTCCGCGACATAGGAATAATAATAATACCTTCTTCCAAGTTGGTCTTTATAAAAAAAAACAACTACCCTTAACTTCCAGTAAGTTTCATCGTCATTTATTTATCAACATCGTTTTTGTCCAAACCATTTTCTACTATACTATAAGAGCCGGTTACTCCAATCAAAACTTTAGACCTTAGACATCTTACATCATTAAAGAATTACTTTCAACTAGTACATACATCGTTTATCGAATCATTAGAATATTTAATCACGGCCCGACCGCGCCAGATGTTGCGTTTTAACTTATGAACACTCACTTTTAAATTGCCAATTCTCAATTGAAACCGTACTTTTCTGTATTATTAAGTCTGCAATCTGGTTAAAAACTCACGCTGTTCAAAGGTATAATATATACTGCGTAACAAACTGGACTGTGATCCGAATCAGAGTGAAATAATTTATGTTATATATTATTAGAAGTATTTGAATAATAGTTATAGGTGACGCTCGTTCGTCCATCAGAGTACGCCATCAATAAAAAAAGAAAATAACGTGAACATTACTGTGCTTATAGTTAATATATAAAAGAAAAGCACATAGTATTTTTATACCTATATGCGTTATAAATTTATAAATTAAGTGAGAGCAGCTACAACAACCTACTCGCGCCACGTATATAAATATGTACATACGTAGATATGTACATATTTATATAAACGTAGATATGTACATATAATATATCAAGAGGCGAAAAGTTATCAAATGACAGTTGAAGTTATATAATAGTATAAATTTGCTGTTCTAGATATTCGTTGTAAATGATTTTGTTTATATGACAAAATATTTTAAAAATTCCACATCTTGCGTCATCTCAATAGATAGCAGTAAACCTGGATACAACTGGAACACTTTAAATAGTGTTTTATCCAGGTTTGTGAGACAACCCTAAAGCAGTATTCTGTCAACCCCAGGCATTATAGGAGCTACACGGTTCGCTGGTAAAAGTGTATGCCTTATAATAACACATCAAAGGAATCGAAATCATACAAGCATGATCACCCCTCTAATTAACACCCGCAGAACTTTCCATCACACTTTTGTCTTAATAACATAATTACTGAACCCGTATACCCGACTCCTACGTATTGCGAGTACCTGAACCCTTGTTCAGAGTTTTCACAGATGATGTTATCAAATATACTGTAGTACGAATGTGATTTTAGGAGTTTATATATTCGGACCGTAAGCAATTAAAATGTACTAAATTAGAATGTACCTGTCACAGTGTTCTATGTAATTTGATAGAACTCTATTTAACTAAATATAATCTAGATAGGGTCCAAACGGGGCCGTACCGCCTCCTAGTGTATGCTGGAGATTTCATGAAGCGGTAGCGGTTCCAAAGGCAAATGGGGGCGTAATGAAGTAGAGGGGCGGCGAACCTACCGTAGAAATTTAATATAATAAAAAAATAATAATTTTATATAGTCATGTAACATGTTTGTCTTATTATAAATAAACATCAAAATGTTTAAGATTAAGTATGTATTTAAGAGTGTTTTGAAATCGTAACCAATTCTGAGTTCCAAAGTGTCTGCAACTAAGAAGCATTGTCGGCAGTACAATATTGAGTACTTGAAATATAGATGGACTAAATCTCAAACAATCGAATTACATATCTGTTTGTTTAAAGCTTTTTCAAATGAAGACATGAAGCCTTCTAGGCTCCAAGAGCAATTATCTTATCAAGGAGTTGAAAAGAAATATTTAAAACAGCCAACTATCAAACCTTTTTGCATCGTGTTCTAAACAAGAAGATGATGGATTACTAGCTCTCATCAATATAATATTTCATTAACTAAACTAAATCGAAACTGGTTCTGTCGAAACAAAAACCCTTTTCGCAATAACACAGTGCAAAGAAGAATAGATGAAATGGCCACTATCAATATGTGATTGCTTAAAAACTTACAAATTTTCTATTCAACTCTATGAATCAACTTCAGCAAATAACGACAACTTAATAAAAATAAAAATTGTCAAGAATCATTACTTGCAAAAAAAATTGAAACCGGTACAAAGCAAGAATATTTTTTAAACATTTAATGACGTTAATTTACAATTGCAAGGTGATGACTTGAATTCAATGAAAACAAAAAAACGTCACTGCGAATACTTCTTCTATTCGGCTGAATAGAAGAAGTTTCAAAAAGAAGAAATATTTTTCTTTATGAAATGATGGTATAATTAACTGTTATGTAAAAAAGGGCCTTATTTTGGATTTTTTCTTAGGTCTGGTAGTGCACAAAAGGTCGGAAACCTATGATCTAGAACCACATCAACCGTCTTCGTTTCTAGATATTAATATTTCAAAATATGTTATGACCTGTATATTTTACATACATACACACACGCTCAGAGCAGCAGAGCTGTATTAAACACACACATTTTACCAAATTGAATTTGGTTCCACTAACGTAATAGGGAACAAGCCTATTGCAAACAACCGGTCACTGTATGACTGTATAGTACACAGATATATACCAGTTCAATCCCTTGCTGGCCGTATATTCTCTCAAATACATATGACAACCTCAGTAGTGCGATAACCAAGCATGGATAGATAGATAGATAGATAGGCTCTGACCACCCAGAATAGGGCACGCCTTTGGCGTCCTCAGAGGGTAATGGCGGTTAGAGCTATAAGCGGCTTTCGCGAGGTTAAGAGAGTGTGTGGCCGCTCGCTAAGCCACGATGGCTCGTTGGTCGTCCCGGCTGGAGGCCCCCCGTGCTCCCTGTTATCCACCGTGGAGACGCTCCAACCAGTCATCTTCGAGTGGGCAGGGCGGCAGCACGGGACCCTTTCCTACCGACTGATGCAGGTTCTCTCTAGGCACGGCTGCTTCGGAAAGTACCTGCACTCGATCGCTAGCTAGCTAGATCAGAAAATTGAGTCCCGTCTGCCACCACTGCGACTGCAGTGAGGACTCGGCCCAGTATACGCTCACGAACACGAGGGCCGCCCAAGCCGGGTGCCTTGGGCGGCGCAGCAGTGAGCCTTTATTGCAGTAATTGGAGAGGATCTGTCACTACCGGCCTACGCTCCATGGCCGGCAATGACAGGAATTTTACCGCGGTCGCAACCTTCCTCTGTGGTCATCTCACAGAAGAAGGCGGTGGAGCGGGCCCGTGAGGACGATGTCCACTCGGACCGCAATCGCTGGCGGCGAACCAGGCGGCGTAGGCACGCTTATCAGCGCTTCATACCGCCCTGAGTGTGGTCGGGACGAGTTTTCCTCTCAACCCGCGAGGCGAGACGAGGCGACGTCTTGGTGTGCTTGGACGTTGTCTAATTGAGAGTTACCCGAAGGTGGTGCCCGCGTTTTGCGGGCCACAGGCGCTAGGAGGGGTCCGGATGTCTTACTAAAGCTGCTCCCGGATTCCTCCTGTTTTAAGCGCAGTATGGCACACCGTGTGGTTTTAGTCGGTCTGAATCGGACATACTGTTCCACCGAAAACCCCGGTAGGATGACGGCCCAAGGGAGTTTCCAAGTTAAAAAAAAATGATTACAACTCATTGGAGGTAATCGCATCCCTTTTTATGGGATGAAAATAATGGGTCTCAAAAGCCATCCTTAACCTTTAACATGTGAATAATTTAACATGTCAACATTCACTGGTGTACTAAAATCTTTATAATCAATTATTTTTTTTTTAAGTTTTATCAGTTTATTCCATATACCCTGTTATATTTTTATTGCTATATCCATCTATTATATATTATTATAGGTACTGTTGTTAGTTAACTATAATAAAGACTAAAAATCAAATACCTTTACCAGGTTATTTGGTAAAAACACTGCTGTCTCGATTAAAATATGTGTATGCCGAGGTAGTGTTTGCTGCCATAACTCTTAGTAAAATGTCTACTTTTCCCGTCATGAAATACGATCATCAAATTAAGTGGTGCTAACAGAAAAGTGAAAGCTCCTATTTTATTTTTTCGCATTTCATTTTTTATTGCACTTATCTATATGTACATATCATTAAATGTATCTTTAATTCAAGAATGATCTCGAAATTGCAATTTCTTTCCTAGCGTTTGATCAATTACCTTCAGCTAATTTGTACCCTTATTATACACACCAAAATGAATTTATTACCTCCATAATATGAATTTTATTCAACTTCTCAAGAAAACCGTACCCGGTAATTTAATTTAATGGGATTTTTTTCTCGCTCACAATTCTAAACTCTATAAAAATCTACTACTGAGTTACGACCATTAAAATTATTATTGCATTGTCTGGTTAGCTTCGTTCAATAATTTATTTCAATTATATTTGAAGTAAATTTATATATGAAGTTGTTTCAAATAATCTATTGAGTTCTTTTAGGAAATGTAACCTGATAAATAGGTCTCGCTGAAGCAACGCTTCAAATTCCACCATTTAAAACTTTTTAACACGGTAAAATGTTGCTTGCTTGAAAAATATATTGGACTTTATTTAATATCAGCAGATCACCGCAGTTGGCGTGCACTGCTAGTAATTTATGATGCGCAATCAGTTGGAAGTTTATTATAATATATGTTTATAGATTATATAGAACAATTTAATTCCAAGCAAGCTTGTAAACTGCAATTTTGCTACAAGCGTACAGTGTAAATACAAACTGCTTGTTTAGATGCCAAGGTATATAATAATGTTTTATCTAATACAATGTCTACGTTAAACGACTACAATAACTATCTAATCCACTCTTGATTCTAGGCTTGTAGACACACACATTATGAAATAATATGAAATGACAACATGACTTTGCTGACAACTGTTGTCGCCAACGGCAAACTGTCGCTTATGTCCATCCAAACATTGCTGAAAAAAATGCTTGAAGTGATAAGGCCACCCCATCGTACATAATGTTTTTGTGATTAACTAATTATTAACTAATTGTAATTGGTGTATAATAAAGTTTATTTCTAGTGTACTCTATTCTGAAACGATGTTGTTTATTCGCCAACATAAGCTCTGTAGTTTGAAAACTTACGGAGGTTTTTAACCCCACACTGGTGACTATTACTACACTTGTGAGATGCGTGTGATCATCATCTTCATCATTCAGCCTATCACAGTCCACTGCTGGGTATTGGCCTCTCTCAATGCGCGCTATCCAGTACACCACCTATCACACCTAGTCTATACCCTGCTACCTTTCTCAATTCGTCAGTCGGTTGGGAGGCTTTCTACCTTTCTCTTTTACTGTCACTCTGTCTCAACCCTAAGACCTAAGGTAGCCTACACGGCTAGCAGAATAAGCATTCTGTAGAGGCAATGGCCATGTGATCATTGTAAAGTATACGCTTTATGTAATACCTACAACGTCCTGAACGTTGTAGCTTATAGTTGTAACGTCACCAAAATGAACACTAATAAACATAGGTGTAATCCATATGTAATCTTAAGCTACGTTATTTTGTTGCTTCAAAAAATGTTTTGATCAATAAAAAAAAATCCAAAAACATGAAAAGGTCGTTCATGTTGAGCGTGAACTATAAAAACTTAAGGACAGAGCTGTAAATTTCATATTAGTGATAGATTATGTATACTATAAAATTATCTTATTATGTCATGAATAAATATACTATACATATTACATATTGATACTTTGTTCACCTTACCAATGAACGACATTTTCGGAGGAGTATACACATATGCAGGTATTTTCATGCTACAATTTCTTATTATTTGTATTACTAAATCAGAATATTCTATTGAAAGTTTTGTTATGATATTTTTATGGACCTGGGTACCATAGCTCCTAGGTCCATAAAAATAAATAAAAGCAATAATTTCTTGTGCTCCTCGGTAGTTGATTGAGACCGGAAGGCTTTTAATAAAATCTAATTAAGATACACGAAGCTTCCACAAACGCCGGTGTCAAAGAGAACTCACTGACAGCACCAATCAAATTACACACAGTTAAAAGGGTGCTCTATCTTTTGCCTTTGTTACGACAACATATTAAAATTGTTTTAACGCTTGAACATTGTTAAATAATCTTCTGAGCGCGTTATAACTCATTTCATAGGAATATTGTTTTTTATACATTACATTGCAAGGGACTTATAATTATTAGTATAGTATCCTTTCCCCGCTGTTTTACCTGCGTTTATGGCCCCTGTCTATCTCCTTTAAAATCGCAGCGTGATGTTTTATATCCTGTATTATTATTTAATAAGAACCTTACCCAATACAAAAAAAATCATTAAAATCTGACTGAACTGTTTAAACAAACCAACAAACAAAAATCTTTTCAGGTTCATGCACATTACTACATTAGCATAGTTTTTTTTATAGATTACTAGCTGACCCGGCAAGCGTTGTTCTGCCATATAAAATCTGTATAGGGTCACCCTAATCACCTATCGGTATGAAATATAATTTACGACCTATTCTCAGATTACCAAATATGCACAAAAAAATTCATAAGAATCGGTTAAGCCGTTTCGGAGGAGTTTGGCAACAAACACTGTGTCACGAGAATTTTATATATTAGATTTCATATGTTCTTTGCCGAAGAAGTTGCATGAGGTCCATTTGTCTATGGAGAACTTTTATTAGAGCACTCTGTCATACAAATGGAGTATTTCAATCAGCAGCATAATAATGTATTGTATGACTAAACATCTTTAATGTTTATTATTCTATTTAGTTCCTATAATCCGAGAAGAACTTTGTTTAATTGTTCAGTATTTTATATATTTTTTCAAACTTTTTAAGACTACATTTTAAAACTAATCTATCATCAATATTATTTATACAGAAAAAGAAGGTTTGTACAAGATAAAGGAAAGTGAACTTCTCACAATTTAAAACAATTCTCAAATATTTTGACATTGAAAATTTCTCACTAAGAAATTTACATACCTAATAAGCATTAAAGTGGCTGGCTCACTTCGGAGCACACTTTCGATACTGAACAACGATGATGCATTGTGCCTGAGAGCCGCTTCGTGTCCGATGAGCTTCATAAATCAACCATTATACTCAGATCCACTAAATCCACACCTAACCTAGCGACCAAAGATCTTGCCAAGTTGGCCATTAATGCTCATCGTTAACCGTCTGAGTTTTGCACAGTCGAGGGAATCTTTTGATCCCTTCGCATCGCTCAGATTTTTTATGTCGGATGGGGCCCCACTTTCATTAAACACCTTTTAGGTATTATAATTTGTATTGTAGGCAAATTTTGAAAACATATATTTTTTAATAAAGTATATTATAACACAAGTATATAGGCTCAATATTAGGCAATAGGCTTGCCCTCTATTACGTTAGTGGTACTAAATTCTAATTAATATATGTATAAAAGGTATTATAAAAGAATATGTGAACTCGGCTAAATAATTCAGATCCATCATTAGGATTGCTGAATTTATGTGGAGAATAAATGAGTAAGTAGATGGGTCTTTTTTACCGCACACACTAAAGTAACTTAAAAATAGAATAGATATCATTTACAGATAAAACGTACACCTAAAAATGGCTGCAGTTAAAAAGTATGCCTTTTCGACTTATCAAAAAAATTACAACTTATTCACGCCTGCCTTTTATTTAGTTTCACCTGTCCCGATGTTTGTCATCAAATCTTTCAAATTAAATTTGATCCACTTTCATGACATGGTGTTGATCTGATGATGGTGCTGGAAGGTGACCATAGGAACTTCGCAAAGAAACGACACAACCTCATCGAGTTTGAGTTAATTTGAGTTGTCTTGACGAGCAGTTTGTCTTTCAATGGTAACTAAAGTCTGATGATGGAGCTGGAAGGTGATCATAGGAACTCTGTAATAAAACGACGCAACCCCATCGAGTTTCGGCTCGTTTGATTTGTCTTGACAAGTACTTTAGTGCTAGATGATAACCAGGGTTTCCAAATTGTTTGCTTCAAGTCAAGCTTGTGTGGCCCTTAAGCCGAGTTCGGTCTTTAGCGGTTCTTCAAATCATAGAACTTGACTGCTCCAAGTTGACTTCGAAAAAAACTTGTAAATAAACAATTTTTCATAAATAAAGGCGTGTAACATTTGTGTTAAAGAAAATTTAGCATACTTACACCGTCATTATTTTTCTTTTGCAATCACAATGTAACACACTTTTATAAAAAAAAAATGGAGTGTGTGATAAAAACGCAAAGATTTAATACCAGGTGTAAAGTGTTAGGCCTTAATACAAATGTCTAATAGGTATGTACCTACTTACGATATGGGATAATTGTGACGTAGGCGAATATGCTTAATTATCGTTAAAGGTTAACTATATAGGTAACTATATAATGATATTTTCTTATCAGGTTTAAATTATTATTTTTAATTTTTTTGTTATTTTTATTAACAAGAACATAATAAAAGCTTGCTTTTAAAAATATTGTTTTTGTTTTGTTTTATTATCTTGACAACTAAGATTGAATTGATTTGTGACTTTGTGATAGTTTAAACAAAAAGAACCTACACATTTTCATTCGCTGTCTTATAAACTCACCATATCAAACTAATTTTGTACAGTTTTCTGTAGTTATCTTAGTTAGAAATTAATCTTATTTCAATTGGAAAAATTAATTACTGTTTCCAATAGAAATAAGATTAGCTTTCAAAGATTTTCGTCACTTTAAAAATTCTATTGGCATCTAAAAACTTTTAATTCGGAAGTAAGTCGAAATCATCTCATTCACTTCTGAGTTGTCAGCTCAGCAAAATCAGTTTTTTTACCTGCCGCTTTGTATTGTGGGTATAAAACACATTTAACATTTTTTAAAATATCAACTAAAAACACGATCTGGAAACGTACAACTTAGCAGCAATCAATGTTAACATTTGAACTGATGCTCAGTTAAAGTCTATAAATTATATTTATGTTGGAGTATATTAAATCCTTAAATTAAAAAAATATATGTTTGTGTTATAAATAAAACCAATCACAGTTTAAACACAAACATCATTGTGTCAGGAACCAGACAAATTTCATGCGAGGTGTAAGTACAATTTATATCTGTATATGTTACTGCGTAAAAACGATACAGCTCGCAATTAATTTTTGAGATAGCGTGATTTCAGGTAAATCTACAATTCTACATACAATATGAAAGTGTTCCTTTGGTAATATTTTGTTATTATTACATTTAAATGCACATTATATATACCTAAATGTCAAGAAACGTTGACGTATTAACATAATGATAAAAGCGCTCAAAACATTATGTTGCATTTAGAGACTTCTAACTTAAAAAAAGTAACATATTTTTACATTAAATATCTAATTTCATGTTAAATTAATAAAAACCTCAATCATAAAAAGCGGATAAATTATTCCCAATCGTCCTATGAAATGGAACACCAATCGGTGAACGGGGAATTACCCGTAGTTAATAACCACTTCTGTAAGGTAACCGTATTTGAAATTCAAATGCATGCTCCTCGTAATACCACAGATTATATATTCTATGGTTCTCTTTTTACAGTCAGAGAGTGTCGAATTAGGTATAATACTAACTTTTCTAGTGGTTAGTGACTGTTGAATTAGAGGTCGAGGGTTAAATGTCGAAAATTTGTGTGACCCACAAATAAGTGTCCGCATTTCTGGTATTTTCTGCTTGTATTTTTGTAAAGTCCCCTGCGTAATATTTATTATACTACGTATACAAGAAAGGCAAAATTAACACACTAGAAAAGGTTATAGCATTGTTGCCGTAGTGTCTTAAAATATGTATGTATGTATAATGTATGTATGTATGATGTATTATGTCGTAGAACTCGTAAATTAGTAGCGCACCAAATAGTCTTGTTATCTTGTTAAGCGACGGTAGCGGGGAGGCGTCAGACTTGCGATCAAATGGTTGAGGTTTCGAGTGGGTGGGACCTTGTGCACTACCGTCGTGAACCTAAAACAATAAGAAAAAGAAATATAGATAAAATATATATTTAAAATAATAACAAAGGTACAACTACTACATTAGACAAAAGTTATAGACCTGAGAAATTTAATATATATATTTAATTAAATTTATCAATGTTTTGCCAAAATATTGAAGATCTAAATACCAACGATAGCCTTTTAGTATTAGCCTAGAAAAAGGCAAGAGCAAGGAGTTGTGATATTGTGTTCACAACAATCTTGAGATGTTGTGCAACTACACCTAGTTACATACGACAAAATGTTACTAATACTTCAATTTCTCACTCTCACTTCAACTGGACAATATTATGAAATACATGACTTATTATTATTCTAAATTAGAGACAATTAACAGACATGGATACTGCTTGACTGCAAAATACAGAAAAACAAGTTTACTTTAGTTATTGCCATAGGGTCATGTCTTATGGTATTTTATTGTGGGGGTGGACTGCAAATATAGAATCAATTTTCATTGTGTAAAAGTAACTCTTTTTTGCAGAATGAAAATTAGAGCCATTTATAATGTACGTAGTCGTGAATCCCTTAGGGGCTTATTTAAGGAAGTTAAGCTGACGATGCCTTATCAGTATACTTATGAAAACATTATGTAAGTAAGAAAAAATCTTCATCTGTTTACAAAACGATGTGAAAGACATAACTCGTAATATACTAGAGAAATAAATAAATTAGTTCAAACAAAATTTAGTTTAGCAAAATTACAAACATCTTTTATGGGGTACTGTGTTAAAATATTACACTAAAATATCTTCTTATATTCTTTAACTTAATGAGAAGAAATTTAAAAATTGAATAAAACGCACGCTTTGTAAACAAGTATTTTAGAAAGTAGATAATTATTAGGCTGACAAAAATGCTTGTCAACCTGCTGGTGCTGCTCCACACCCACGCTGTATATAAGAAATTTCACTGGTATAGTCGTTGTTTATTTAATAGTCTTGGTTTTATTATTTGACTTGCAATTATTTGTTGAAGTTTTCAATTATTATTACTTGTATCTCTGAAAAACTTCTGCTAACAATTAGAGAACATTTTCCCTGTACGTAGTCATAGCGGAGTTTATAAGGGAAACCAGAATACTAGTTCAATATTTTATGTTTTTTAAGAACCGCAGGACTCGTATATTTATTATTAGATGTTTAGGTATATGCATGTATCAAAACAAAATATATCTTTTATTCAAACATCCTAATTTTGTTACAAAAAAATCAACACTTGTAAAGTCCCCTGCTTCTAAAAAATCAACACTGTGGAGAAGCAGGTGTTATGTCCCTCCAACACAAACTAAAGAACCTCCAAACAGGCGAGGTAATTGTATCTGGTCTAGACCAATGGATGATATTGAGAATTATAAATAATATAATCGATGCAAGAACTTTTATATCGCGATTTAAATTTACATTACTACGTCATTACATTAGTTGCAACGAAGTCATGCTTGTTTTTGCTAGACGGTGTTGATGTTTGTTTCTGCTATACTTAGGTTATGGCGGCCTCCAAACTTTTATTGATTAAGTAAAGTCGCGTCTTTCAACGAGTTTATGCTATCTATTGGTTATAAATTGTAAATGTGTGTTTCTTTGGTATGCTTTAGCATTTTAATTATTGAATAGATTCAAGGTTGCAACGTTGGCAGGGGTACAATAATAGACATGAGGTTTACCTTCTCATCCAGAAAATATACTTTTAACGAGGAATAGATAAAATAACTTATAAGCAAGCAGTGCCACGGATGAAAACTGGTTTTCTTAAATTCTTAAAAGGTTCGTCCGTGATCTGATTCGCATAGCATGATTAACAGTCCTCCTCTACCTAAATACATATAATAGTTGGGGGCTTTCTCAAGTTTATTCTATCTTAGATCTTCCTAAAAACTATTTAAATTCCATTATTTCTTTTAATTTTGATACATTCTTTGATTGGAATGAAAGGTTTATACTTACGACTTGACCTTTACTCTGTAAAACTGCGGGTTGTGGGTTATTTATATACATTTCTCATAAAAAAAATCGAAAAACTTCTGAAACTTGGTTTTATATGAGTTTTATGTATTTTTTTTTTAACATCTAACAAAAAAAGCTTAGCAAAAAGGACGTAAAACCAAAAAAGCTTTAAAGAAAAGTTACTTACATCTTACATTCCCTTCTCCATCATTAGTATGTCATCTCAACCACCACTCACTAACGCTGGCCTAACCTTTTCGTAGAAGTCATACTTCAACACTGAAAAATTCTTCCCGATGTATATTATAGTCCTTTGCTACGAGTAGACTATTTCTGTTCACTCAAAATAATCCTCGAAAACTTAACACCTTTGTACAGACATACCATAGTCATGGGTGATTTTAACACATGCTTACTTAAAACGATTCACGTTCTGCTTCTCTCCGATCTGTCCTGGAATGCAACAATCTATCCATTCTCCCACTTAATCCCACACATAATCTTTGTAACCGAAATTCATCTCTCCTTGATCTCATACTCATTAGAACACGTCGCTGCACATGGACTGTGTTCTGCAGATTCGTTTTCCTACCATGATCAACTGCCCTTTCTTATCAAATCCGCACTCCTAATCCTAAAGCTAAAATATTTTTACACCGTAACTTTCGGGATATGGTTCTTGACGATCTTCGCAGAGATGCCGACAACATAGACTGGAGCGAGTTATTCACCTCTAGGTGTGTTGACGAAAAATTTACTTATTTTTCTAGTAAGCCAATTATATAGTTTATATGTTCCTATTCGTTATATAAAATCGCCTCAACAAAATCGTCTCTGCCGACGCCCGACTATTCACCGTTAGTTATCAGTCAATTTTCTGCTTGTGATGTCAAGGAGAGCATTTTATCAATAACCTCAAATGGACCTGACAATATCAGCCGTAATATGATACTTCCTATCCTAATTGAAATAATACCGGTGATTTGCGATATTTTTAATTATTGCGTGTCCATAGGTGTTTTTCCAACTGCGTGGAAGATGGCTCAATTCACTCCTCTCCCTGGTAATACTAGGTAATCCTTCCTCTTTTTCAGATTACCGACCCATATCTATACATCCTTACCTTTCCAAAGTCCTTGAGCGTCTTACGCTCAACTTAGTTCCTTCCTTACTAGAAATTGTCTCCTTAACCCTTTTCAATCAGGTTTCCGTCCCGGCCACAGTACATTTTTTTTTTAACGTGTGGAAACACCCTCGGGCCGTCATCCCACCGGGGTTTTCGGTGTGTCGGAATCGGACCGACTAAAACCACGCGGTGTGCCATGCTGCGCTTAAAATAGGATCATTCCAGGAAGTGCTTTAGTGAGACATCTGGATCCCTCCTAGCGCTTTTTGTCCGCAATAGCGTGGGCACCACCTTCTGGTAACTTTCAATTAGGTAACGTCCAGGCACACCAGCACGTCACCTCCCCGCGGCGGAAAATCAAGTTCGGTTTTTCCATCTGTGCTTATGCCTCCCCAAACTACTAACTGACTCTTTCTTAGTGTAAGTGAATCTTTCTTCAATGCAGCAATTTGTAAAACGCCTCGATATCTTCGATACACCTTGTTTCTTCCGTCGTTATAATACAACATAATCTTGCTCGCATCAGAATAGAGAACTTGGCTCCATTAAAGGTATGAATAATTTAAGTGCTCACGTGCAAAGTTAAGAGGGGCTCTTCGGTGGTCTACTGTAAATTTTGGGCCCGTAGCGGGTTTATGAGTTTTCAGACTACGCTCCGCTAATCTTCTTTTAATAGTAGAGTTGCTCGAAGTCAATCCTGGAACCTCACGGAGCGTGAGGTTCCAGGATTGGAAATATAGTAATATTTGAATAGAGTTAAAGTGACGATTTCTAAGATAAACTGACCCAATTTACCGGTGATCTTGCTCAGACGTGACTCGATTACACCAGATCGTGAACGGCGAGTAAACATACCAGTTTCCCGAAATCTCTTTGCCAGGATGTCACCGAGCTCTGTTAACTACTAAGTTAACAATCGCTATTAAAAGAAGCTATATTTTGTGCAAAAAAAATGTGATTGAATGCAGAAATTTAGACAGAATACACATTGAAAACAATCTCAACAATCATTTATTGGATGATAATTTGAAAATTTAAATTCAAATTTGGAATTGTGGTAAACCATTGTGTAAACTAAACTGCCAGTTATTTAGTGGCTTATTTTTTTTTAATGATATCATCCTCTTCTTTATTTAAATGCCGCTTAAATAGTTCTTTCGATTTTATTGATGAGAAGTGTATATTTTTTGACAAAACTGCAGTTCACGAAAGATTTTAAAATGTTTTTTTTTTTGTCAAAGACTCAATGTAGACATGCATAAATCTCCATACATATTAATCTTCTTATCACGTCTGATTACTATATTCAAGTGGAAATTCCTCGACGCTTTGTAATTTTTTTTCGTAATTACAAAAGTACAACTTAGCAAGCTTATATTACATTTTAAACTTAATTCAAGGTCATTTCCCTCGACTGGCGACGTCGTTGCAGAGCATTTATTATTTAATATAAAAGGAAAATTCCTCGGTAATATAAATCCTGAAAATCCTCCTTCGTGCCATGAATGACAATACTGTGTATTTTAGGCAATTTGTTAAATTAATTTATGTATAAATAAAACAAATTAGACTAACAGCAACGTGGGCAGTACATTAATGGGCCTCTTGTAACAACACCAAGTTTGTAGACTGTGATGAATTGATCCCGATTCTGAGAGAGGGTGCTCGTATCTATTCTTCGCCACATCGTCTCGAGCAGGTGATATAACGTAATATAACATAAGTTATTAAAATTATTATGATATATATCCCACTCAAAATCCCGGCGGTGGTACTTCCAGAAACTTAGTATAATAGCGTAAGTATACTGAGTTTATGCATTCACTACGGTAGTGGTACAACCAGTGCAGAAACGGCAAGCCACAGCAAAGAGACCAAAATATAACAATGCATTGTTACATTTTAGTCTCTTTGCCGCTTTTCATGAACTCTTTCAATTTGGCGCTCTAGGTTTGCGCTTGGCCCTGGTAATATAAATGATAATAATCTTACTATGGCAATTGTTGTCAAAAAAACATACCCATTAATACTTATAGCGCACAACTGCTATCTATACAATGTTGCTGTTCAACGTCATAAAAGATGCTAATTACATGATGTTTTTGAACAGCAAAATCATTATTCTATTATTGGAATTTGTCTGATCTAATTTTCGTATTTTACTCGATATTTTTATATGAATCTAGGATCTGAATACGCTGAGAAAAGAACTTTCAATAAATTAGTTTTTCTTTCAACACTATAAGTATTTCTAAGTCGATCCCTATAGGCGTAAACGATCCAGAAATTTGATTTAAAGCGGATACGGGCTACTTCTGATAAACTTCTGTTACAATAAAAAATGTAATTCTTCTTTTCGAGAGAGACATGTTTCAATGGATTCCAAATATTTAACAATTAATTTTTTTTAGAAAAAATAAAGATAATTAATGCCATATGTTTAAATTATAATTAAAGTAATAATTACATTTGCAGTCAGTTTTGTATGATCGAACGAATCTTAATTATCTTTATTCTTTCCAAAAAAATCAATTGTTAAATATTTGGATTCTATTGAAACTTGTCCCCCTCGAAAAATTTCATTTTTTATTGTAACAGAACTTAATTAGAAGTAGCCCGTATCCAACTTAAATCAAATATCTGTATTGTTTGGCTCTATAGGGACCGACATAGAAATACCAACGGTGTTGAAAGAAAAACGAATGCCTTTTTGTTTCAAATTCTTTTTTCAGCGTATTCAGATTCTAGATTCATATAAAAATATCTACTAGCAGTAATTAGTTACTTTATTACCAAAAAAAAAAAATTAAGTGCGCGTTCAGGTAACTATGACCTTCCTTTCTGCTTTTTATTATTTTTTTAAGATTATCTATTTGTTTAGATATGTATATTTTTTTTATTTTTTTATGTGATAGGGGGCAAACGAGCAGACGGGTCACCTGATGGTAAATGACTACCGCCGCCCATGGACACCCGCAACTCAAGGGTCACAAGTGCGTTGCGTTTCTTTAAGGTTTGAAGATCATATCGGTTTGGAAATACGGCAGGTGAAAATTTGTTCCATAAGCTGGTTGTGCGAGGCAAAAAGCTTCTGGAGAAGCGCACAGTGGTGGAGTGCCAATCGTCCAGGTGATGGGGATGGATATTTTGTCGCGTAGGACGATGGCGGAAACCAGCAGCCGGTATAAGTCCGAACAATTCCTCTGAACACTCCCCATGATACAAGCGATAGAGGATGCAGAGTGAAGCTACATCTCTACGCAACGCCAAGGTGTCAAGTCGATCAGAAATATCTTGGCAGTCGATGATGCCAGTCGCTTTCCGGTGCGGTAAATGCGGTCAAGAGGGAGATGTTGGTACTGGGGTGTACCTGCATAGAGATGAGAACAGTATTCCATGTGCGGCCGAACCTGCGCCTTATAAAGTTGCAGGCAGTGGGCTGGGGTAAAATACTATCTCTATCTGTTTAGCACACCAAGCTTCTTCGAGGCTAATGTGGCCTTACTCTCTAAGTGACGCCAAGGATTCCGATACTGGCTGATGCAGTTAGGGAAGTGCTCTCAAATTGAGGTGATACAATCAATGGCATCTTTTTAGCGGTGAACGCGCAAACCTGTGTCATCGTGAAGTTAAACTGGACTAGGTTAAGTCGACCCCAATCTGAAACTTTTGATAAAGAAGTATGTTTCATATAGATAGATACTATAAGTAGAAGACATTACTATACTATTGTAAATGTAAGCATTCTCTTAAAGAGCGGCCTGTCTGTACATATGTACATGCAAATTGAAATGAAAATGACGAAAGAACGGGTATTCGAAATGACGAATCTCTCGATCGTAACTGCTCTTTAAAACAGAAAAGATTACACTGGCTCGGATATGTGCATTGTATGAAGCCCTCTCGTTTGCTTTTACTCCTTGGGGACATAGCTTAGGGGAGGAAACCTGTAGGCCGTCCAAAGTTAAAGGTTTATGGACAGCGTAGGGCGTGCTATGATCTCCTTCAATATTAACTTAACCCATTTTGAAAAACTTGGTAGAAGAGCATGATCAGCGGAGAGGAGTCATCTCGGGCGCACTTCAAACACATAATGAAGCTTGATTGGAGATGCTGGCTCATAAGTAAATACGCAGGTACGAGAAAGTAGACAATCAAATCCTAACTAATGAATCCTAAATAATAAAAATAAATGACAGTTAAATTTTGTCCATTTTAGGAATATCAGTCCTAAAGTCCAAGTGGTTTTAAATAAAAAAATTAAAATCTGTTGCTATAAAATGTGCACTTGCATATAGTAAATATTTAAAATCATTTAATCTGAAATTTACTTAAAACTAGGCACCGAACTTTGCCTACTGACGTTTGTAGCACCAGTACTGTTGCTTCATACTGATATTGTTACGAAACAAAAGTCATAACACCTTTTTCCCTTTTTTCAAAACTTGTATGGTAGGGGACTTTACAATTTACAGGAAGAACACGCAAATTATGCCCTATGGGTTGAATGAATTATGATTTACAAAACATATGTGTGTATATATGTACATATGTATATACATATGTAGTAATAAAACTCCGACTTCCGGCTCAGCAGTCAAGGTCGCTAACCAGTAGACCAACAGACCAGTCAATATATTACCGTTATGTGCACATTATAATAGTCAATATATTATAATCGTACGGTGGTGTTAGGTACAAAAACCGGTGGAAAAACAATGCTTGCATCGTATAGCCGGGTGAGTGAGGGTAGCGGAGGTTCCCTAACTCCCTGTCCTTCTTCCCCTTCCCTTATCACCCTCAAAGAAGGCCAGCTCACTTACGCTTCTTGTGTTGCAGGTGACCATGGGCGGCAGTTGTCACTTACCGTCAGGTGACCCGCCTGTTCTTCTGTCCCCCTATGTAATAAAAAAACTTGTTTTAAATTTTCAATTATCTACTCATTACTACTACGGTTAGTTAACGGTTTTAACCTTATAACCAGTAGACCTTGGACACTGGTTTATATTTTAACATTGGTTTTGATATCGATTATGTACTTATTATAAAAAAAATACATGCATTGTCCAGGCGTTGCTCTGTTAACTTGTTTCTACTTTTTAACAGTTTGAAAAGTTATTCTGAGTTTTCAAGTTAAATTACTTTTTAACTTGCCTTAATTCATCTATATAAGCAATTTATTTTTCCTTCCCTTCCATCAAGGGTTTCAATGTTAATGTATTCCCAATTTATTATTTTATTCCCAAAGTGCACGGCAACTGCCTTTCTCCCTGCCTGCCCCTTCGATGTTCCAGACATGTATGTGTGTGTAAAAATATATACTTGTTTATGCCTATAAATTATAGTTTAGCTTTATATAATTGCTATATTGTTTTAAAACAAGCTTAAACAGGATTCGTGTTATTTTTTAGCTACTTTCATTTTATTATTTGTTTACGTAAAAGAGACGTTTATCGTACATCAAGACCCTCATTCAGGTTAATCTACTGACCCAGTCCAGTTACACTCGGGTTACGACCGGACATCAATCGATACATCACAAATTACATAAGTTTTTGCAAAATTAAAAAAAAATAACAATTTCGTTCCTTACAAATTTAATTTACTTCTTCGCAAATATTATAAATAAACAAGTGTGTTTTTGTTTTGTTTGTAACGATTTCACATAACTTTTAAACTAGGGAAAGCACCAGGAAAAGATAAAGTATAAAATTATTACTTGAAATATCTTACCAGTGTCCACCCATATCTAAGTTCATTATTTACAAATATAGTTGTAGGTACAGGAGCATTAGAAGAATGGTTTACTACAGGCAAGGTCATATTAATTCCTAAAAATGAAAATACAGAGGAACCGAGAAATTGGAGACCGATAGCATGCTTGCCAAGTATTTACAAATTATTAACGTCCGTATTAGCGAACATACTGTATAGCCACTGTGATCAAAACAACATAATGGCAGTAGAACAACGGGAATGTCACCGTGGTGCCAGGAGATGTAAGGATCACCTTATGGTTAACAAAGCAATATTAGAGGATGCACACTGATCGCAAAAGAACCTAAGCATGGCGTGGATAGACTATCAAACAGCCTTTGACAGTGTTGCATGGCTTCTAAAGTACTTGATGTCTATAAATGTCCATCTATCATAAAAAGGTTCCTTCAGCTGGTTATGCCTTCGTGGGGGGTGATCATGACAGCCCGTGGCTCCCAAGCTTCAATAAGTACAGAACGGATTTCTGTTGAACGTGGCATTTTCCAGGGTGACTCCCTATCACCGTTATTGTTTTGTTTAGCTATTAACCTTATATCATTTAGAGAATATAAACTTAAAAATAGTTTCTGGATACATAAATAAATATAATAAACATAAAAAAACGTACATGGGTGACTTTAAAATCTATGCAAACAATAGAAGTAACTTGAAAATATTATTAGACAGTGTAGAAATATTTACAAAAGACATAGGGATGAGATTCGGGTTAGATAAATGTAATGTAATACATATTAGCTCAGGGCATAGGACTAGTGCAATAGGAGAAGGCCATATTCTATTAAGCGGAAAGATGTTTCAACAACTGGCAGTAATAGATCGATATAAATATTTAGGAGTACATGAATCAGGAAAGATAGAACACGGTATAATTGGGATCTAATAACAAATGAATATCTTAAAAGCTGTTAAATACACATATCAATTCACGTTCAACAGTAAAATGTATAAATACATATGCTATTCCGGTCCTACTCTATTCATTTGGTGTTATTAATTACAAAACCAGTGATTTTAAGAAAATAGATGTCTTAACAAGAAAACGTTTAGCATATCAGCAAAAGGCAAAAGTAAAGCGACTATACTTACTGTTGACAGATGGAGGAAGGGGTCTTATAAACCTAGATTATATGTATAAAACACAGATAGTTAAATATAAACCATACTCAAAAACAGAAAGTGATCATCTTATTTGAGCAATAGTACAACACGATTCACATAAAGATTAATGCTCCATAAGTAAGGAAGCACAAGAAATAGTAGACGGACTACATTTAGCAGTGGGTAGCACACACACAGATGAAGAAATTAAGAAAGCGATAACTAAAACACACAATGCAGTGTGGAGAAGTAAACTTGATCAAACCAACATAGATGCAAAATTTTCGTATAAACGTTGGTCATAATAACCTTGTCTCACTTAAACAACCACAAGTTAAAGAAAGTGAATCCACTAAAATCTACAGATAGCCCGTACAAACAGATATCACCTTAACGCACAATAGACCTGACCTTATATACATATATCGATAAAACTAGCAATAAAGCATTTTTAAAAGACATCACTCTACCATACAACTGCAATATAGAGATGCTAAGGAAATTGAGAAATTGAGCAAATACCACCTGCTGAAAACTGAAGTCACCCGTCTGTGGAATACACAAACGACTGTCATTCCAATAGTTATAGGCGCAACGGGAATAGTTGCCAAAAACATTAAGAAATACATAGATAAATTAGAAACCACCATTGACATTACCATTCTTCAAAAAGCAGCCATACATACAGTAACCATACTCAATAAAGTTTTGGGAGATACGGTATTCATACACAACATGCAGGACCAACACCCACAAAACACCCAGGAATCGCAAAACATGCGTCAGTCGCAGGACTCACAAGACCCGCAAGAAACGCCAAACATATCGCAATCATCAGACACACCAGATCTTCTGAACGTATCTCATACACTGGACAGACAACAGACATTAAACACTCGACGGGTAAGAGGAAGGGGAAGAGGCCCAGGACGAGGAAGGAGAAGGACCGCGACTGACACACACTACACGACAGATACACACTAGTTAGGTTCCTCTCATACTCGTACAATGAAACGACACAATCAATTTTTATATATTTATTTATACATACCGTTTATAATTAACTTTAAATTTTTAAATAATAGGGACATAAATATCCCTTTTTACCGTAGGTTACGAGACGGAGTATCTATAAAACCGACAAAAGAGATGTTGAAACAAAATAATAATAAACATATTATATCAGTCATTTAAAAAATGTTCTAAAACTTTAAATAAATATAAGAAGTTGGCAGCTCACGGGCACACGCCAATACCATCGGTCTGGTAACAAGCGGTAACCAGTGCCTTATTTAATATTTAGTTTGAATTGTTATCTTAATGAGCTGCATCAAATAATTACCTATGTAATAATAACTTCAGTCAAACACCTCACACTAGCCCGTCTGATCTGAAATGGTAATTTTATAAGCAGTTACCATACATTAACATATATATATATTTCTGAATGCATACATATTGCAGAATAATTTAAAGAAGACAGAGCATATGTTTATTCTCATCACACAGTTTTTGGTGTTGAGTGGGATTCGAACTCACAACCTCTGGCACGATCACTAACATATATACCGACAAATTACTCTATGACCGAAAGTTCCTAATATACAGGTATGGTAGGCGAACTTTTTTAACTTTTATGTAAACCTACGAACCACAAAGCATGCGTATGTAATATATAAACACTCGTTTATTATACTTGAAACATATCAATTGAAACATTTCACTTGTAGTCCTAAAAAGGATTTCATTAAAACAAAGTTATTAACAACATCACTATAATGCCCTTACTTATATTTATCAATTAATTCTGTGGTTTTGGGTATACTTGTAAGTGAAATGTTTTTGAAAGGGTTTCCTAATGGTTAAGTGTAACATTTTAAACGGACCGACTTAGTCAGTCTTTTACAATAATGTGTGGTTATTTCATTAAGGTGTTGACCGGCTACCTAAGTCCCCATCTCCTCTTCCCCCCGCTTTTCCTCTCTCTTATCATTCCTCTTTCTTCTTTACCCTCGCCTTAACCACCCTCTCCTATTCCCCCCCCCTCATCACTCCCAAAGGCGGACACCACACGTGAGTTGCAGATGTCCACGGGAGGCGGTTGTCAAAAAAAAAACATAATCCTGCCGCTGCATGCTGTTGGTAAATAAAATTAATGTTTAATTGATATTAGTGCACTTGAGTTTTTGTTCTACAATTTAATTCAAAATTTTGGTTACTTAATAATACTTCAAGTATTTTATTTATTACTGTTTTTATCATCTTCCCAATATTTTTTTTTAAATCGCAAAAGTCATGTCCACGTTGCCCTATCAAGTCTACTATCACTGATATCCTTTTTAATAAAGCATGCTCCAATGGGTTTTGAATCAAAACTCAATTTTATTATTTTTTTGGTAAGCTCGGAATATGTTGGGTTTTACTTTGTCTATTCAAAGCAGTACTTAGAATCAGCGAACAAAATATTTATTCAAGTATAGTGTGCAGCAATCACTAGTAATATTAGCTAGTACCATCCGGTGCTTATCTGTTATGTCATTTCTTGTTGGCTTTAGATGACATTTCTGGGATTATTTGTATCAACCCAAGTGAATGCTGAGTGTCCATCCAGCATTGGAAGACATCAACTTCAAGTTAGGACATTCTCTACTAGATAAGTAATTGAAAACATTTCTTTAACAAATACCTACCGCATGCTGCCACGTCAAGAATCGAACGTAATTTTCTAGGTAAAGTTTGGAAAGAAATTAATCAAGCACAGATAATGAAGAAACAGTATAATTCTGTAATATTAGGTAAATAGTGTCATAAATTGTTCTTACTATTTAAGTAAATTTTGTCATAAAAAGGTCTGACCTTTTCTCGAAGTAGGTACTAAATCGCTAAAAAAAAGAGGAAAATCTTTACTGCTTACTGTTCCCGACGGAACTTTGGTCTAACGGTATATATTTATTAACTAAAAAGTTCTTAGCTCACGAAAATGCTTATGGAGTCACCTATTTTTGAACACAAGAACCAAAGAAATTCTAATGGCAAAATGTGGGTAATTAATGCACCTCTGTCTACCCTGTCTGTCTGTAGGGGATACAGGCGTATGCGAATGTAACCCCTTAGGGGATACAGGCGTATGCGAATGTAACCCCTTAGTGTATACAGGCGTATGCGAAAGTACGAGTATGTAACATAAGAAGTGAACAAATAAAAACATGTAATGGCAAATACCAATATACAATTTTTCTAAACTTCTCTGTCTACCCTATAATTGCAGAGAGTCACCATTTTTAATAAATACTATATTAGTATCTAAACTCCTTAACCTCCATCGACTTCGGGCCTTATAAACCACATTGATACTAATAAGGACAACCACTTTTTATAACCAAACTTTATTTACATTCATTTCTATTAGTTTTGTATTACTGTACACTGAAAGTTTTTGTTTTGGTTTTTGGTAAACCTATGGTATGACTGTTGATTTTGTATGTTAATGAGCTTCTTTATAAATAGAAATGAGTATAGCTAATGTTTTGAGAGTGTATAGATTAGCCTTACGAAAAGAAAGCTATAGGACAGATCTTATTCTATATACATTTTGATGCTACAAGCTTGTTGTTTCTCATTTACTAATACTAAACTTTTAGAATTACAGGACAGAAATAAATTCTGAATCTGAAAGTAGCGCAGGTGCATTAAATATTGAAAAATTGCTAGCAGATTATCGTGGTAAGTGATTCGAAGGTATAAACCAATGTGGTGAAAACAGTTTTATGTATTGAAGTTAACATATACTTGAGTAGCAGGCGACCAACAAAAGATAAGTAGACTATGTGGGAAACGATATTACGATTTATATATTGAATGGAAAAGATAACACATTGCGCCGACCCATAATAAAATTGGGACAAAGGTAAGAAGGTTATGAATAAATTCATAGAATCGACTGCTCCCTTTAGGTGACATCTTCATTCGCCATTATGTTTCTACATGCATATCGGAGAAAGTAATATTCTGGCATTTTTTAATTTGGAAAATAACCTTATAAACAATAAATTAATCCTTTCTGTAGTTCAGATAAACTACCTACCAAACAAGTATCGTTCTGTACGTTTTATTCCTTATTACTGTGTTTTTAGAGTTTATTTAGCTATTTAAGAAGACTTTATATAAGCGTACAAAAGCTCATAACAGTAATGTGCAATTTTTCCATAAACCAACAAGAAAGTTATCCAACAATATTACAAGAAACTAGCCTTCGCCCACAGATAGGATTCCACTGTACACTGTAAGTCAAGTGTTCTGGATACAACCTATATATATATACGAAATTTTTTTTATAGTAATTTCTTGCTGAGTCATAACTTTGCAAAAAAAAAACAGGGTCCAATACCGAACCATCTCGATATCCTTACTTAATATTATAAATGAGACTCTTAATTGATTCGCATATAACTCTTTCACGCCTTAGCTACTCAACATGTCAGCATGTAGGTAGATAGATAGATAGATAGATACTCTTTATTGTACACGAAAGGTATTAAACGAAGTAGATAATAATAAGTGAGTACAAATGGCGGTCTTATCTTAATCTCTGATCTCTTCCAGACAACCTGTGTACAATTTAGGAAATATAGCAATTAATCAGTGTACATAAAAGGTAAGTAATTATAATATTAATAAAGTTGATGTACATTGAATTCGTAAAAAAAGGTCTGGTGCCGAGGGCTAAACCAAATTTATCTTTTACGCGAGCGAAGCTGCTGGCAATAACTATTTACCAATAATTTAAGTTTTACAAAAATAAAATAAAATGAACGTACGAAAAAAATATGTTTACGACATATTTAAACATTACGAGTTTTACGCACAAGTTTGTAGGAAATTCATTTTCAATACTCCAACAGTGGCTGTCATCTACAGATCTCGGTAGCTTTAAAAAGCTTTAAAAGGTTTCGGTTTGACGAAATAATTTCCAGTCAGAAATAGCTGCGGAGGTATTAATATAAAGTCGGAGAAAAGGTACATTAATATTTTATATACAAATTCACATTCAAACTTCTTTTTTTTTTCCTAAGTTTAATTATATTTAATTACAATATGTGTCATGCCATTTTGTTCGACAACCTGATACCATTTTATAGATAGTGGCATAATAACGTCGCTTTATAAATCTTGGGATTTAAAAAAAAAAATGCGACAAGTATTTTGACAGTCCTCTGTTGTGGCCTGAGTCGCATTTTCCCTTTTATGTAATAAAACTTTAGAATATATCAAATTATTTTCACTTTGGCGAACAGAAAAACAATTGAAAAAGGCGGGAAAGTGTTTTGTTTTTTTTTTATTTTGTTTTTCCTTAGTGTCTGAATGTAATATTTATTGATATTAAAACCAGCCAGACACAAACAGCACAACCAAAGAGATTTTTCTTCTATATTAAACACACAAAATACAAAAAGCTTTTCCCCTACATATTATTATTTATAAATATCTTATATTATTTTCACATTTATTAAGTATAATGTTTTTGTGTTATCAGCTTATGTTCTTTTGTAAAAAAAAAAAAGAACTTGTCACTCTGGGTTAGTCGGTAAAAATAATAACGGGTTTCAATTTTGTTTTATTTTATTTTATTACTTTGAATTCGTGCTTTTTCTTCAAAGTTACAAATTAAATAGTATATGTACCGTAGGTTAAAACAAAGCACTTTCACTCTGTTCGTTTTGTCAAATAGAAAAAAATATATAGATACATATACTCACGCCTGTATCCCCGAAAGGGTAGGCAGAGGTGTTATTGTCGCCCACATTTTGCTGACTGTAATTAAACCCCATTTGAGTAACAGGGGGCAAGTCTGTTGCCGTATCCCGGGTCCCTAGCAATAGACGCTCTCGTGACGGAACACCGTGTGGTTTTAGTCGGTTCGAGTCCGACATAAAGTGAGGTTTATAATTGGGTGATTACTTTTCTATGCAGTTATAACAGTTACTAATTTTAGATTTTCTGCTCACAAGATAATATTTATTCTATCAATATGTTTTAAACCCTTTCCATAAAAAAAAACAGTTTTTCTTTCTACGGGAACGTGCATTCACGTCGTAAGTCGTAAGTAAGTTGTACAACAAAATACATACTAAATTTTATTAGTTTCAGTTGCCTTTCTAAGAAAGTCCGACAAATTTGTTAAACTTCGTTGTACTTTTTAATTATCTGGAGAATATTGGCAACAGAACAGAAGAAATAGATAGCTATATAAATATTTATAAATTTAGAAAGCTCTTAATTCCTTGAAATATGGATTGTGATTAAATGTCACCCCATGTTCTCATTCACATCGACATTTTCTTTCGAATATATGAAAAAGGAAAGACATAAGACATAGAATTCAAAAAAATCTATGGTCATAAATAAACCCCCTACAAGCGTCAGGGTCAATGATTGGTTTCCGCAATACAATTTAGTCAATGCAAGTTAATTTTATAATTTAATTTTTGTTATAAAGCCCGGTAGGATTAAGGCTTATTCAATGTTAAGATCGCCCTGAATATCGATTGGATTTATTTAGGTTTCTTCTCTTGTTTTTCATATAATCTTGTCAGAGTAGTATATTATTAATAATTGTGCATTTGGTTGTAACTTACATATTATTAAAAAAAGTTGGTTCTTTACAAAAGAGAGTCACGTACATTCATTTACAAAACATTAAAACAAGGCAAAAATACCTTTAGATTTCCATGATTGAAACGCAGATCAGACTGTTTTATTAAATAACATAGTAACTCCTTATGGTAGACGTGTTCTGTTTCATTGACTTATATTTTGGAGTTAAATCGACATAATTTTAGTTATTCAAATTAGTTCTGAAAACATTTTAAAATTAAGTTTTTAAATTTCGCGCCTTTACTACGTATGCTACAGCTGCGGAACCTATTGTTACGGCGGAGGATAATGTCGAGAACATTCTAGAAGGTGTGAGAAAGAAAATATTCTCAAACTTTATAAGAGCCCGGTGTCGCCCGCCAGAGTTAGTTCGATTTTTAGTTCGATAAAGAAGTTATCTGTGAGCCTTTATTGTGAAATATCAAATGTAAGTATTTTTAATAGTGTGTTTAATTAATTCTAATGGATTTTTTCCTTTTCTTTTAATTGTAATTTCCTTAACCTTCAAGCAGTCACGAGACGTTGAATCAATGCCTTCTATATACTTTTGGCCGTAAACAAAATATCACGCAACCGGTTGAAGGTTATATTTTTTTTTTCTTTGTCTCAACGTACCCCACTTTTACGTAACAATATATTTGTCTATAAAATGTTTATTTAATTTATATTTTACAGAATACAATGCCTAAACGTAAAAGAAGAGGAGATCTTGCCAGTTCTGCAGCGAAACGGCGGAAATAAAAAGAATATCGAAGAAATGAAACAGAAGAAGAGCACGAAGCACGTTTACAAAATCAACGAACCAGAATGAGCACCTTGAAAGCAGAAAAAGCGAAGAAAGAAAAGAAAATAAAAGTATTGAAGAATCGAGAATTTTAAAAGATATTCTAACAAAGGAAGCATTCCACTACGAACCAACGAAAAAATATTACAGTCATAAATATGTTGTAATCGGAAAAATGAATAACATTTGCCAATTTTGCCACGCGAAAAAAATTATTAAAGAAACACCAGGTCTCTGTTGCATGAATGGAAAAATTCGATTACCACCACTGGAAGCACCTCCGCAGGAATTTCTACATCAAAATATAAGATCATACAACTCCTGCTTTCAAATGACTTTTTTCGGTGTTACTTCGACTAACACTAATAGAAATGAATTTGAATATGTATTTTCAATTCAAGGGCAAATTTAACACAAAATAGGATCGTTACTACCAATGCCTAACGAAGACTATAAATTTCTGCAAGTAAATTTCAATGGAAATGAAGAACAAGAAATTGATCAACGATGTACAAATTTTAATGGATTGAGACGCGAAATAATCTAAGATGTACAGAGGACCTTACCCAAATACAATCAACTGATTTACATATTTAAAAGAACATTAGACCGCATGATTTCTGATGACTATAAAATTGTAGTTCGAGCCGATAAAAGACCACGAACGTAGATTTAATGCACCTCAGATAGATGTTGTTGCCATCGTAATTGTGGACAATGAAAATACAAGCCGTGACATAATTGCACAACAAAGAAGAAAAGGAATATAACGCATTGCAGAGATACACCGTTCATATGATGCTCTTCAATATCCGTTAATATTCCTGCACGGAGAGGACGGATATCATTTCAATATAAAACAAATTCATCCTGAAACAGGCATAGAAACAAACAAAAAAGTCATTTCCAAGCAGTTCTAGGCTTACCGCATAATGATCAATATACAATCACATACGTAACACTCGCCGTTTATTCCAACAATTTCTGGTAGATATGTACGCAAAAATAGAAGCAGAACGGATGCTTTACATAAGACTGAATCAGAAGAAACTACGCACAGAAGAATACAACCACCTTCGAGACGCGATCATAAATGACGGCAATATTGACGACATTGGAGCAATGGTAATCTTACCCTCATCATACATAGGAAGTCCAGGACATATGCACGAATATACTCAAGGTGCCATGAGCTACGTAAGAAAATATGGACGACCTGATCTCTTCATAACATTCATATGCAACTCATCATGGCCAGACATCAAAGAACACCTAAAATACGGACAAACCTCCATGGATCGACACGACATAATAGCCTAAGTATTTCGACAAAAACAAATAAGATTTATTAAGTCATCACAAAATACCACATCTTTGGAACCGTTAGATGCTGGATGTATACAATCGAGTGGCAAAAACGAGGATTACCTCAATAACACAATCTCATATGGCTCCACGGTAAAATTTATCCCACGGATATCGACAAAATCATCCAAGCTGAATTTCCCAATCCACAAAAATATCGGGAACTATACAACATAGTAGTTAAAATTGTGATTCACGGACCATGTGGACCACTAAACTTCAATGCGCCAAGCATGAGTGATGGAAAATGTATAAAAAAATATCCAAAACCATACTTGGACGATACAAAAACTGAAGATGATGACTATCCCAAATATAGAAGACGATCACCGAAAAACGGTGGCTTCACAGCAAAAATACGAATACAAGGTAGAGACGAACTGGAAATAGATAGTCAGTGGGTAAATATAACCCACTACTTTCCAAAATGTTCCAAGTACACATAAACGTTGAATACTGCAATTCAGTAAAATCTATTAAATATATGTAAGTACGTAAACAAAGGTATGGCAGTATTTCAAATAGTCCAAAATAGCGAACAAACTAACAGAAATGATGAGTTCCTCATGTACCAAATGGGAAGATACATCAACACTAACGAAGCAGCGTGGAGGATTTTTAGTTTTCCCATACACGAACGCGAACCAGCTGTCCAACATCTAGCAGTACATTTGGAGAATGGACAGAGAGTTTACTTCACAAAAGACTCGGCTAGAAAAATTGCAAGCGAACCACCTCAAAACACAACATTAACAGCTTTTTTCCAACTGTGTCAAACGGATCCATTCGCAAAGACATTTCTGTATATCGACGTCCCCATTTATTATACGTGGGACAAAACAAGGAAATTTTTTCAACGACGAAAACAAGGAATGCCAGAGGAGGGTCATCCAGAATTCATGAAAACTAACGCAACAGGTCGAGTATACACTGTACATCCAAACATTGCCGAATATTTCTATCTCCGGATGTTGTTACACGAAATACGGGTACCAACAAGTTTTACAGATCTCAGGACTATTGACGGCTACCTATGCCAGACGTACAGAGAAGCATGTCAACGCTTAGAATTATTGGAAAACGATAACCACTGGGAATTAACACTACAATAAGCCACACTCACAGCTTCAGCTGAACAAATTCGAGAGTTATTCGCCATAATTCTAACAACATGTAACCCATCAACATGTAACACATAACACACACACACACACACACACTAACATATAAATTAATCCAATCTAGTATTTAAAACTTAATTATGACTTACAACTTTAATATATCTATGTACGTACCTTTTTCCTAATTTTGTGGAACTCACTAATGGACTGTTCTTAATGCAGGCTATGTAAGTAGCCTAGCTAGAACGTCTATGTCTGTATTGTATAGATTGTATTTTTGCGAAATAAATTATTATTATTATTATCTCTTTATTCTGGTTAATAAACATATAAATTACATTTTTAAATATACAATATAAATATAAAATACATTTAAAAATATAAAAATAGTAGACCACCGACACCGGGTACAGGGACCAAGACACCAGTGGTTAGGGCTCCAAAGATAGGAACCTCCTGACAATGCGGGCCGTGGCAAGGAGAACTACCTTCTGCATCAGTCCCTTGATCCAACCATCTAACGAGAGCCTCTTAAGGTGTTGGTCGAGGCTCTTAGCTATTAATCCATGAGCAGATATGATTATCGGAACAATGATCGCCGAATCGATATTCCACATATCGACAATCTCGTGAGATTAATTGATTAATTGATTATTGTTATTATTATTATTACCATCAAACCCAAAACAGCTATGGGACTCTTTCAAAGGGAATATGAGTGATGATATATTGTACCAAATCCGACAAACTAATCCAGAATGACTATATAATTCATATCATACGATTGACATCTTCAATGAAACACATTCGCTTAGAAGATAAATGTTTAGCAATAAATAACCAGGCCTTAGTAGAACTTGGAATGCCAGCACCACAAACAAATGCTTTCAGTGTGCTAAACTACAAAATTACAAAGGAAAAAACCTACAACGTCAATGAACTACTTGAATACATTGCTTACAACAAACCACTCCTCAATGACAATCAAAAAAAAGTTTACAACGTTATAATGAACCGGATAAATAACAATATGTTGGAATTATATACTTGGACGCACCAGGAGGCACCGGTAAAACGTTTCTAATAAATCTAATACTGGCGGAAATACGTGCTAAAAACACATTGCACTGGCAGTAGCATCATCCGGCATTGCAGCCACACTTATGAAAGGAGGACGAACTGCCCATTCTGCCTTACAACTACCGTTGAATACAGCCGAACAATAATTCCCGGTATGTAAAATCTCAGGAAAATCTGGACGGGGTCAACTTCTAAAACAAGCTAAATTTAAAAAAAAAAATCACTAGAGGCCATGGACAGAACATTACAAGCATTGCGAAAAGACTCTGAAATAATGGGAGGAGCTCTACTCACACTCTCAGGAGATTTTCGACAAACACTTTACAACAAACACTCCAGATATTCCCAAGTCGACATCAGCAGACGAGATCAATGCATGCTAAAAAAGTCACATCTCTGGCTACAACTCTCATGATTTTGTTAATTGCAGTATTTGTAAATACTGCAATTAACAAAAAACTTGAGAGTTGAATTAACAAAAGATAAAACAAAATTTGCTAAAATACTTTTACAAATAGGCGAAGGTACATATCCTACTGACCAAACGACCGGCCTCAAATATTATTCAGAACTATACCAACGTAGAGTGGTTATTTCAAAAAGAGCAATTTTGGCCACTAAAAATAATATTGTTGACGATATCAATTTTAATATTCTAAAGAAAATACCTGGTGAAGAGAAAATATATAAATCGATCGATACTATGGCATCCATTGAAGAAAGTGTCAACTGCCCTACTGAATTCCTAAACTCTACAAGTACCAGATATGCCATTACACTGCCTTCGTCTGAAAATTGGATCTCCAATCATACTACTCAGAAATATCAACTCCCCAAAACTATGTAATGGAACGAGGTGATCGTAAAACAGCTATCGAATAATATCATTGAAGCTGAACTTATTTCTGGAAAGAACAAAGGAAACACAGTATTTATACCTAGAATACCACTGATCTCTTCTGAATTGCCATTTCAATTTAAAAGATTGCAGTTTCCAATTAAATAGCTTTAGTTTTACAATTAACAAAGCGCAAGGTCAAACTTTAAAATATTGTGGCATCAACTTAAAGAATCCTCTCACGGTCAGCTATATGTAGCTTGCTCAGGAGTTGAGCTTGAGTAGGAAATTCCAAAAATATATATATATATATACCCCGGACAATAAAATGAAGAATGTTGTTTATAAACAAGTAGTGTAAATAATGAGAAAATGTTTTCAATATTTTTTGTTACTTTTTACGTCATAGTTTATTTTTTTATTTCAACTACCACGTAATCTCATATCAACTCCCGGGTATCATAGCTAGTGTATATATATATGTGTTATTCACAGTTTTGGTAAGCTTTGTTACAAGACTTAACAAGTGCACTTTGCTTATTACTTTATCTGATTAGTCTATCCTTGCAAAATAGCCCTTGTATCGAGTAGCATGTGCGTTCCTACAATGCCTTTCCTATACGTTTACAATGAATCTGCAAGGTTTATACAGGCTCATCCCGATAAAACTACCTTCTTTAACCTTCCGATATTTGATAAATATCGAGTAAAACTAAGAATCGCACCACAGATAACGTGTTTTCTCGTTAAGAGGTGGACAATACGTTAGTGTTGTTTTTCGTATTTTTTATTACTACTACTGTTTATTTGGTGTTTACTTAGGATAGAACAAAATTGATAAGATGTTTACCATAAAGTGTTTAGCGTTCCAAATATTTTCTTAGCTAACAACTACTGAAAACCTAGCAAACTTCTTACAATATATTATACAAGAAAACAAGGCATAATGATCCTTGTCCTCTACTTACGAGTATTACCTACGTAAAATAGTACAATGTACATAAAGTAAAGTAAAGTAAACAGTGAATCTTAAATAAAATAACTACTGGAGCTTTCTCTATCAGACAACCTTTGGATAGTTTTGGTGAAAGCAAGAGGATGTGGTAACTGATGGTACTATACATGTATAATAATACATATAAATACACGTATACATATGTACATATGGAAATAAAAGAAGAATCACGTGAGATTATAAAAGTTTGTATAAGTTTACTTTTGTCTATTTACTCTGCTGCCATCTTTTCTTCAGTGTGTATCTTTATGAAGTATATTAAATTATTTACTAAACTGTATTATCTAATAACGCATCTTCACTTTTCATGAAAACTGTAATAATTTAATGTATGTATGCATGTAAGAATATTTTTTATAACAAATAAGATAGTTTATAAAACTATTAGTTATAATTATACGATAAGCGTAATAGAATCATATTAATCAATTTTCCTAAATCCTAATCCTTCTAACTTACATAATGTAAGTATGTTTATATTTTATTGAATAATTAATATTATTGAGTTCGTTTGTTAAGCTTTACGTTTTAACTACTGAACCAATCGTGATTAAATTTTGATTACACTGCCATGGGTGCTAAAAAGGAAATGTTTTTTTTTTATTCCGAAGAAAAAGTATTGTACCCGACAGAACACAAAAACGAAAATACACTTTTACTAGAGAGATATTATAAAAATCGATTGGCAAAACCATGCAAGGAATCATACATATTGAACATTTAAATCAAAACTAGCCAGTTATGTGTATTTACTTTAAAAACTGTCAATGTCAATTTGTACTTGTCAACCATTCTAGTCTTTTCTATTTCTATACTTGACTATAGTGGCGATAAAATTAATCTACACATTTTTCACAATACCGTCAGCCTCCATCACCTCACGAGCCCAAAAAGATTCTTTGTCAAAGTATGATGGCACAGTAAATATATTATCTTGAGGTTCAATATAATACAAAGTATTGTGTAAAATACATGTCTACCTCTTTAAAAAATTGCTATCAAGCAAAAGTGTTTATCCTGAGTGAATCTGATTTAGCCCACCTTACCTATATAATAAATATTGTAATCGAACTCTATTTTGTTGAAAAGCTTGATTCGAAAATTCTAATTGAAGATAACTTTAATCTATTTAAAAAATAATAAGTAATTTGACAAAACATTTTATAAACAAGTGTATTTGAAAGTTGCCGACTGGTATTGTACACAATATTAGTCAAACCTACATGTTTTAAAAAAGTTTGCATATAATTTGCTATAATTTCTTCGTTTATAATCCAGAACTAAGATAAAGTGGAAAAAAGGACTCAAGCTACGAAAAAAATTGTGACGTAATGGACCTGATGCAGTGTCATTCAGAGTAGCACAAAGTTGCCTCAAGCGTTTTCAGTCCGGGAATTTTGTTGTGACAGGTGTTGTCAGTTCGCTCTGGTCGCCGTTTTTTTTTTTTGGAAAAATGGGCCAAATCAAGATGATTGACCACAGAACAGTCTTGAATTTGAACCTTAATAATAAAATACGAATATACTTTTTCCCAGACCTGATGTGAATGTAATGATACAGACGAGTTACTTCATAACAGATATCTGTTTTAAAATAAAGATGATAGAGAGCCATTCATTCGCTTTCACAAAAAAATAAATAAACAACTTGACAATGCTATTGCAATAGAGATTACTATAGATATCCGACTACAACAACCGATCATATACATTTTTAGTATCTAAGCTACAGAAATAACAAACTGCGCCTAGTTTTGTTATTTAATTTCCACGTGAAACAACACAAAAACAATATCAGAAAAACTATTTCAGTCTCTCTATTTCCTGATTCAATTCGCCTTGAAGACTAATGAAAATGAATGGATACATATAATATCTGCTTAGTCTTTTTGGCTGAACAACACAATAATTACAAAATTGTATTTTTAAAATTTATTTATTATTTTACAAATTTATTCTAAAAGCAGTAAAAGATCAAAATATTTCATAAAACGAATAATAGTTTTAGGCTACAATTTCAGTAAGATCTGCCACTAAAATAATATTGAAAACGCAGAAGTCTCACATAAAACAGCAATGATGTATTTCTGCTAATGATAAACTCCATGACGGGACTGAGGAGGTTATATGATAAGGTTAGAAAAACGCCAGTCACATCAATCCTGCTGGTAGTACTTACTTGAAAACTGAGTTTTATGATAGAAATACGATTGAATCAGTATTAAAACATTTTTAATTAAAATGAAACAAAACAGTGTTTTCTGATATTGAACTAGTGTAGGTACATCAATCTCCAATTTGATTAAATAAACCCGCCTCCGCTCACTTGTGTTTCAAACTTGATAAAACATAAAATGATCATCTGGTTCACTTAAAATCACAAAACTAAAATTGTACATCAAAAAGTAATTTTAACCGCCCACTGCTGCCTTTTAAATCTCGACATATTTGAATTTAAAATAGTAATTTGTAGTAACTGACTTCTAACCTCAATTTGTCGAAATTTCATCAACCCTCTAAACATATCTACATAAATAAAAAAGGAATAAGGAGTTACTTAAAACGTATTTAAATATGCACGGATGGCGGTTTAAGTGGTCACCTCGCCCTTACGCTGTCGCGCCGAGTGTTGTGGGTTCGATCCCCGCACGGGACAACACTTTGTGTAATTCTCATATTGTTGTTCAGAGTCTGGGTATTCTTCTTTGTGTCCGTTGTCCCCCACGACAAAGGAATTAATCAGTAATTTCATCTTTATTGCTTGATTGCCAACTTTAGCTATAATGTTCTTGGACATAATTATTACCACTTATAATTAACACTATCTTTATAAGATAATAATTAGCATTCGGCAAGGAAAACTTTAAAAGTCAGACTTTACAAGTAGAACATATTCAAAACTTTAAAGAAAAACTCTTCTTTAGAATAAGTGTGTATATCATTAGAATATACATATAAGTATATATCATACTTTGATATACATAAAGATAGATCTATACATATAGATCCACTAAATATGAAACTTCGCACTAGTTCTCCTTGGGAAAGTAAACAAACCATTTGGACAAATTGTAGTAATAAACATGCATGCTTACTCGCATTACATTGCAAGTTTGGCAAACACTGCGGCTCTGCTGGCGCACCCTTTTTAGCACTTCCCTTATACCTACCACCTTAGAACATATGATGAAATGTGTCTTTGGCAAGAGAGCAAGGATGAATAAAATATTGAACATTACGACACAATATAAACTATTTTTTTTTGATACTAGAAAAAAAATATGTTATTAGTGATATTTTATTTAAAACAAAATATTTGGGAATAATACATACCTATGTGTTTCGCTGAAGCCAGGCTAACATTACTTCGGGTCCGAAACTTCAAGATAAGTCACTGTAACCGTAAAATAAAGAGATTGCGTCCGGCTTGAAAATTGTAAGTTTTCGCCGATAAAAGTAATTTAGATAAAAATCTGTCACATACACAAAAAAATTAACGTATGTAATATGTATAGCAATAATTTTTACACGTTATTACTATAGTAATCATTTTGGCATCATGCATAAACTAGTAGTTCAAAGACAAACAAAACGTAGGCACGGTTCAATTTATGGAATAAACTGTTTTGAGTCTAATAACTGCAGATAGTAAAATCCCTGGTAAATTATTAAGACATGTTAACTTGGGCAAAAATATTATACTCTGACTTAAAAGAGGAGATGTATCTGTGAAGCCTCCACCTACGACATCGGAAATTACCTGGTGTAATCCTACATAAAATTCATTAGTATTAAAAGAAAACAGTAACGAAGATAGCTATAAAACCGTGTCCCGCCTCCGTAAATAAGAAGATATTAGAATAAATTCTTTTTTATTGCTTTTACTGCCCAACGTCGGCTCAAATGTTTTTGGGCCGAATAATGTCTATTTTAAGTGGTAATACACTTAAAATAAACATTATCTTTACAAGATAATTAGCATGCGGCCAGGAATATTTGATTGTACGTACTTAATTAAATTGTTAAGAGTTACGCTAGCTAGGTATAATAACTGCTCTTAAACGTTTAATTGTTTCGTTCCTTTTATATCTCTATAAAACTTTATTTAAAAGACGAACTATTGCTGCTTATATTTTGTCTTTTCTACCTTCTTTGAGTTGGATCTATACTCTAAAGAATCATATAATTTTATTTAATATGTATTGGTTGGCTTTAAAACATCAGAATGGAATACATATATTTAGATTCTTACCCCATTTAAAAGTAAGTCTTAAAAATATCTAGTTCACGAATTTATACTTCGTATATTTAAACCAGCTTTTATGTATAAACCTAAAAAATGTGACCAGAGGTTTAGCCATTGTGTTCTTTAAAGGATTTTCTTTTGTGTTGGGGTAATTGTTTGTAGTACAAGAAAGAAAGTGACTGCGTTTAAAAAAGGAGTGATAGAAAACGTAAAGTATCGCCATGTAACATAATAGTATAATACTAGGTTATTTGCAATGAGCTAAATAATAGGAATATTTAAACATTTTAATATATATAAACTAAATAAACCTTAAACATTGGTTGCGTTTAGTTCAACTAAGACCTAAAGTAATTTCATTAAATACAACATAATATTTGCTCTTAATTCTAATTTTAATAAGAAGGGTACTAAATGGTGGCTTAATATAATAATATAAATTATAAGATGTGAATTTTACAAGCTTTGGTTACATAAAATACCAACGCTTTTTAAAGCTTTTTTGTTTTTTTTATCCAAAACACAAAATAAACGACCTTGAAATTTGTATGTCGGATATTTCCTGAACACCACTTTGAAGTCAATTTTTTTACCCCACTTATCTAGCAAAGAATCAAAGTCACTGCCGACGTAAGTTAGGTAAAGTGGCAAAAGGCGACGAGGTTAAGAGGAACCAGATGAATGTATTTATTCTTAATTAATGCAGTCCCACGAAGGCTCCTATAGACGCGACAAACAAAACCTAAGCTAACATTTAATCATGCCAGAAGCAATAGTTTGAACGTGAAAATGACAAAATTAATTTAAAGTCTTGTATGTGACTTTAAATTTTGTCACATTTTGTTTTTTACATTTATATTTTTTTAAGGTCTTTACCCCAAGGGTCTAAAATACGCGTCTAATATTTATTAGCTATATATATATATATATATGCGGCCTTAACTTCCAGAATTATTATGAGTAGTTGTTTTAACATTATAAAATTCCAAACATATTTCAAACATTTTCATTGCTCTAAAATAGCAATGAAAATGTTTGACGGTGTATGAATGAATGAATGAATTCGAAATGTGTATACTGTCAGACTGTTCTTTTATACTTGTTTCTACGGCATCAAAATGAAGTTGAGTCGTTCCTAGCTGTCCGCCGCATGCGGATGAACAAAACGTTTATCTGTTTACTTTTTTTTTCAATTCACTTATCCGCAAATAAGCTCTGTACTGCTGTTCTTCTAGTTATGTGATACCTCTACAAAGTTAGGTAACAGGAGACTAAAGCTTATTAACCGACTTCTTGGAGGATCTCAATTCTCCAATTTACTTAGTGTGTGTATGATGATACTCAATATCTTAGCCATTAGTAAACTGATTACAATAAATCTTTTCTTAAGTTGAATTGACCACTCAAGGTTGCTCATATTTCATGTGAAATGTGGGAAAATAGGGATGTTGCGTAATATCTTCATTATTTGTAAATAGTTTTATAGACAAGGTTGGTTCAGATTAAACTTGAAGAAAATATTACATTAATGTCGGTTATATACTTTTAACAGATTAAAAGTTATCTAATAATTTTAACAAAACTTCTGTTCATCTTGTTCTTAATAAACTCCTTTGACATGGATACTTATTAACAACTATTCTAAATTTATTATTATTGAGGCTTATCAATGGCAACCAAAATCCTAAATCTCTGCCTAAAACTTTATTATATTTATATATATAATGACTTTAATTTATTTTACAAAATGCTCAAAGGTCCCAATTCTGACTGCAAAGTACAACGTGAGCTCCCAAGTAGTCAGCAGAGTACAACGTGAATAGCTGAAGACTGGCTGTCATCAAGTCCCGATTTTAATCCGCTGGATGATTATGGTCAGTTTTAGAGATTATAGCATGCTCTAAAGGCATGATAATTTGCGACTCCCTAAAGCAATCCATAAGATTGGCAGTGAAAAAAATTCAAATAGAGTGCGTGAGAGAGTGCGTCTTTTATTTGATAATTGGCCTAAACGTTTAAAGGGATGTATTAAATAAAGCCAACGAAGATCATTTTGAATGAGTTTCATATATTTTAATGCTAATATATTAGTGTCTAAATAAACACACACATTACAGTATAAATGTGTTGTACAATAGAAAAAAAAAATCCCTTGTAACAATATTTATAGTAAAACTAAATACATATGTGGACACGAATCTCAAACTTCATATAGTTATTTATGATAATTTTCGGTAAAACATTGTTCAACAATATGTTTAAATATAAATTTATTAATTATCTTAATTCATAAATATTTGTAGAAACTGCCAACCATAAAATAACATTATATAAAATAAAAATATAATTAATTTTAACGCTCAACAGACTTCATCACAATTTAGCACTTGAATGAGTTTCTAAAATAAGATCGTGTCACTTGCAGTGCAGTTCAAACACAGCTAACTAAAGCTAACGATGGCTTTCAGTACTTTGGTGTGCACCCAGCTATGAAGATAGCCCTTCTAACACCGACTCTAATATTATATTCAAACTTTGTTAAGTGATTTACTAAAACTACAAATAAAAATGTTGCAGATTTTGGAGTAAGGAATATGTCTATTGAAAACAACGTTATAACGCTGTTGGAAAATAACATGTTTCGACGAACTTTTCCTATTAAAAGGATTCTTAATTGAGTAGATTGTTACTAGTATTTTAGTTGACTAGTCAAACTATAAAATAAGTCAGTTACATTACTCTAATTTTGCCAGTATTACTTTTGCTCCGTCGTTATGAAGTAATACACAAAGCTACTCAGGTACCTCGAACACAACATGTATGTATGTGTGTATGTAACATGTTTGCCGGACACGGGTATCCAACCTAAGATAACAGGCGTACCTTAAATAACAAACTAAACTAAATAGCATAAGGTAAATAATTATCAACTCGACAAGCTAGAAACCTAGAGACTAAGAACATAAATTAAGTGGTTGACCTCGAGATGACCACTTAATTTATATTTTTACAAACTACTCAATAAATGTATATAATTTTCACGAATGACAGTTATTTATTTTAGGAATATTTCAAAGAACATTCTAGGTGCTGAGTCAAAAACTACAAATATATATGTGTGTTTCAAGTCAAGAGCAGTTTCAGGGATGCTTGAATTTATATCAATACTTTTTGGGTTATTTCTATACAAAGTTTATCCCCATAGCTGTGTTTCTGTACAGAAATGAAATTTGAACAGCAAAAGGATTAATTACAATTTTCTATAGGTACAAATGTTATTATTTTCCTCTAGTGATTTTCCTCCTAGCCAAATATTATTTTTTATTACAAGCAGGTTTGTATTCAGGGTACTGTCCTAGAAGCCTTTACTTTAACACCAGGTATTAATGTTTAATAATTTTACTCTCGAACTTCTGTTTTACAGGCAAATCAGCTGAATAAGATCTTGGACGGGTGTTTGCTATAAATAAATAGAATATACTCTAAAGTTTTTGTTATAATTTTCATGAAATAAAATGTTCAGTCACTTAGTCACCTGGATCTCTTGGTTATAACCTCCACCTGGATAGAATTTCGCCATAATATTTGAACTTAGAGTTTAGATTAAAAAATAATATGAATATTTTAGTAATTACTTCCACATTTATAGTCAAACTTATATATGTATTTAATCGATAGATGACACCTTTGGGATCGTGATGGTAAAATTTGGAATATATTGATCTCCTCCAGCTACTGGATCGCCTAACCAAAATAGTATTATTTGCTGATGACACTTCAATAATAATCAAAGTAGGTAGGACACGGCAAAACCTTTGACTATATAAATAATATTATTTAACGAGTAGATGATTGCTTTACTGCTAATAATTTAGCACTAAATGTGAAAACCACGAACATTGTAAGATTTTCTTTGACTAACGTCAGACATAATGCGTGTAAGGTCTTATGAAATAACAAAAAAAAATGTAAACGAAACTGTATTCTTATGGATAACAATAGATTTTAAATTACAATTTGCCCTCACTTTATTTCTCTATCAGAGAGGTTCAGTTCTGAGGCGCATATGCCGTAAGGAAAGTCTACCAATTAACAGATACCACAAGACTAGTTATTTCCACATTATCGTGTCTATTTTATTGGGTAGCAGATTTAGAATATATTTTCATTCTATAAAAGAAAGAAGTTAGAGCGCTTCACAATATATCCTTCAATCGAGATTCCTTTAGGAATCCTTCCTTCCTATTTAAGGAAATTAATATAATGTTGGTGCCTCATCAGTTAGAAAAAAATCTGCATCTATTTACAAAACGTTCTTAAATAAATTAGTTCAACCGAAATTTAGATTATCAAAGTACAGACATATAACACTCGCACACTTCCAAAAGTAGTTTTAGAAGAGACCATTTCTCTGTATCGGAAATTCATATTTGTATTCCAGAACTAACTAAAACATAAATTAATTATTCAAATGCCGTTTTAAAAGTTCTTATTCAGAATAGTCGTTCCATTAACAGCATTTTATTTTATAATAGGACATACAAGAATTATTATAGTTGATTAGCTATTGCATTAGGTTTATAACTTGTAATAACAGTTTGTTAAATAAATAAATATTTTTTTAATGGATCGTCTCCTAAAATAATATTTGACTTACAAATCTTACTCCATCGTCTTGACTTAAACTGACATATCTTGATTGTAAGGGAGTGCTGGTTGCCGTGTAACAGCAATACCTTTATCCCTCTAAAACAAAACTGCACTTCATTTCTAACTACCAAGCACATCAATAAAAGCGATGGTTTTGTAATTTACGTCATGTCTATTCTCTATGGCCGTATATGAGGAGGCTGATTTTAACCAATCGGCCTCAGGTTTGATTATAAGGGTACAAGTACCGTCCGTGTCTCTCCAATACCTAATATCACTCCGATCGAGCCTTGTCTGCCGAAGAAGGGCTCTCCCACAGTTAGTTCTTGAAGTTGACTTTACTTTTTTATTTTGAGTTATTTTTTACTACAAAACATTCCTATACACACAAATTCCTATACAGACAATATTTATCCTAGTAATTAATCCTTTGTCGCGGATGACTTAACAAATTACAAAAAACTGGAACGCAGTATACAGGACCTGGGATAAGTATTTGAACATCCTACGAGTACAACATTTTGTACGGTGTGGGTGGGAATCGAACCCATGACCGGCTCAGCGGGCAGGGTTGCTTACCACAAGGCCAATGGCCAGTTAATTTTTCATTACTATAACATATTAATGAGTCCAAAAATAAACTGTTACATGAATGTTAGACCGCCAATGTTAATATGTATAGCTTTCGATTAAAGTGCAACTTTCAAAAGGCATCTCGTTAAGCAAACACTGTCCCGAGGCATTTGTATGTTTTTATGTTTACGACCGCCCTAAACTGACGTGTTTTCGCAAAGTTGAAAATTGTTCTAGAACAATCTATGAAAGCTTTAGCAAATATTTGCGTATGTGTGTATATTAATTAAAAGGGTATATAGATTTGGTATCACAAATGTTATTTAAAATATTTATTGTTATTATTATAAGTTACAAGATTCAAAAAAATAATATAACAATTTTACTATGATCCTGTTTTTTTAAATGTTATATAACATTTTTTTTCCAAAATGCTGATCCCTTTTAAAAACACAATCTGTGCCAATAACTCCACTGAACTTGACAAAACAACACATTTTGTTAAACCTACTTCTCAAGTCCTTTGTCGCTTCTCATAAATAATTATTGAATCAAATGTTTTCTCTTCATCCATACAGTGGGGAATTAACGGGTCAGCCATATCGACTTTAACTCTTACTTCATTGATTGTCCGAAACATTATTGTATCCGAAACATTACTGTATAAATTGTTTTCTTCATTACTTTTGTTTTCCGTGTCTCTTTCTTAAACATTACATACCTATATACATACATGCATGAGTAGGCGGAGGTGTCTCAACGCCCACATTTTGCCAATCATAATGTAGTCTTACGTAATAGAGGTTAATCCTATTGCTACTATTCGGGCGCACTATATGAGTTTACATAGGTATATATATTATATATAATGTCTCATAGATAACAGGCCGATCCAGTAGTCCAGGGGTGCTCAAACGGTCGATCGCGAGTGCTTTTTGAGTAGATCTTGAGAAGAAAAATTTTTTTAATAAGTAGGTAACTAAACTACAAAAAATTATTACGTAATAACACTGCTTGCGGCAAAAGGCGGCTTTATCAAAGGAACGCGCGGTACTTGTCAAAGAAAAGCCGCGTTGTTTCTAGACTAGACTGTACTAGACCATTTCGGGCGGCGCGTTTGACGGGAACATTCGAGACTTTCGTTTACGCCGATATAAATGTTGCGCCTGCAGGAATTGGAGTCATTCTGAATTGTAACTTGAAGGCGATACTACGTCGATACAAAGTTTATTATTAAATAGTGCGAAATGAGTGCAGTGAAGAAATCTAAAACGTATTATTTTAATAACGATTGGGAGGAAGAATTTTTCTTTTGTATGGTGAAGGATGCACTTGCATTTGTGTTATTTGTCGTGCGTCAGTTGCAATACCTAAGCGTGGTAACTTAGAGAGGCATCATAAAACGGTTCATAAAAACTATGAAAAGGATTTTCTGCCACAGAGTGAATTAAGAAAACGAAAAGTAAGTAATTTGATATCTTGTTTGAAAAAAGAACAAACCATGTTCACAAGACCAGCCAAACAATCAAAAGCTGCTACGATCGCGTCATTTAAAATATCTCATATATTGGCGAAACACAAGAAACCATTCGAAGATGGATCGGTTGTGAAGGAAGCATTTATTGAAGCGGGTGAGACTTTATTTGGAGATTTTAAAAATAAAACAGAAATCATGTCTGCTATTAGAGAACTTCAGTTATCTCGTCCGACTGTCACAAGGCGTATTGAAGTCATGAGTCAGGACATCGCAGATAAACTAAAACATGATATCATGGAATGTACATACTTTTCTTTACAGTTCGACGAATCCACCGATATGACAGACACTGCCCAGCTGTGTATTTTTATTCGGATGGTATTCAATGACATGTTGGCTAAGGAAGAATTTTTGACAATCATTCCTCTGAAGGGGAAGACCCGTGGCGAAGATATATATGACGTTTTCATCAATTTTGTAAAAAACTACAAGCTACCAATATATAAATTAGTGTGCATTACAACCGATGGAGCACTAGCAATGACTGGAAACAAGAACGGTTTTGTGGCATTGTGTCGGGCTAATGAAGAATTCCCTTCATTTTTTTCATTCCATTGCATTATACATCAACAAGTTTTGTGTTCAAAAGTTTTAAACACGGAGGAAATTATGGGCATTGCAACAAAAATTGTGAATTCCATCCGTGCACGTAGCTTGCAACGGCGGCTCTTTAAGTTGCAGTTGGAAGACAGGGAGTCAGCTGAACACACTGATTTAGTTCTTCACACGGACGTCAGGTGGTTGAGTCGCGGAAAATTCCTAGAAAGGTTTCAAGAATTATTGCCCGAAATAACAGCTTTTCTAGACGAAAGAGGTGATGACACTGAGATGTTGAAAAACGAAAAATGGCTGACTGATTTGGCATTTTTGACTGACATCACAATGCACTTAAACACCATTAACTTGGAGCTTCAAGGTAAAGGAAAAACTATTATTGAGATGATTAGCGCAGTAAACGCATTCAAAAGTAAATTGCAACTTACGATAGATCAACTGAAAAGAAAGGATCTGAAACATTTTCCGTCTTTGAAAGCAAGGATTCCCCAGTTGAATTATGATACGTATGAGGCTGAATTATCAAATATTTTGGGACAATTCGAAATGCGTTTTTATGATTGCAGTAAATTGGCAAATATAGCATCATTTATGAGTTATCCTTTTTCATGTAAAAACATTGAGGAATTAACCACTGAAGTAGCAAGTCAGTTTAATATGAACTCATGTTCTGTTGAAAATGAGTTGGTGCAGATTATATCAGATACATCACAAAGCTACAGCATCTGATACAAATTTCTGGTGTGTTATATCTGAAGATAAATATCCGAATCTAAGGCAAATCGCCCTTCAACTGACGGCAATGTTTGGGTCAACTTACTTGTGCGAGTCTGCATTTTCTGAAATGAAGATAATTAAGTCAAAATATCGCAATCGACTAACTGACGATCATATGTCATCATGCTTGCGATTGGCACTCAGTGGTTACGCACCATCTTATGAAAAGTATGCTGAGGACATGCAATGCCACGCTTCAAGATCCAAAGTCACTCCTTAGTTGAGTTTAACACCATATGTAACTCTTTTGTTTTGTAACAACGAATAAACTCGCAATTTTGAATAACTAGGAGTTTTTTCATTGATATTGTAGAGAAGAACTTAAGTAAACCTAACCCAAACCTTGACTAAGATAATGTAAATTGTGCGGAAAGCTAATATCTATATATGCTACGGTACACCCTACCTAGGTAGGTAGGGTGTATCGTGTATGTACGACATTCCTGCATCACACATACTTGCAGCCTCTCAAGTCGATCGTAAGTAGTCTAAAAATATTGAGGTAGATCGCCAGCAGTTCAAGTTTGAGCACCCCTGCAGTAGTCTATTTATACGATACCCACGGGAAGATAAAAGGGTGGTTGTATTCCGTTCCATGAACCACACGGTACTTTAACATTAGTGATACTAATATTTGTAATTGTATATGTATTGCAGGAATTTGTTTTTTCTCTAAAGAAGACATTTTATTATCAAGTATTTATTTATGTACAGACTGTTCCGGGTAATTTTAAATAAAACCCATTCACAGCAAGTTGTAGATATTAAACCCCAGTAAAATACTTTATTGTTCCTCCATTGTGACAGTTGTGTTCAAACCGATTCGAAAATATATGAACAATATCAGACCAGTTATCACAGTACCCATCCAGTTATAATATATAATATTATAGTGGGTTCGATCCCCTTGAATATAGGACTCTTAGTATGGACAACTATGTGTTCTAACAGTTAAATACGTTCTGTCTACTTGTACTTTGTGTTTCCCCTTACACATAAAATATCTAGAGGCACGGTAGTGACGTCGTCAAAAAAAGAGGACTTAGTACCTTTTTCTCAAAACTATTCACGACATTTTCGACGTTACTGAGAGTGAGAATTTTATGATTTATGAATTTTAGAAAATTTTGTGACTGAGAGGACAACGTATAACCAAGGCTATTTTCGCACAATATATTTATATTGGATCGACAGTTCAATAACCTTCAAGCTACATCACTAATAAGTAATATTAAATCCAAAATAAATATCTAATTTTATGATGAAAATGTAACAAGAAGAATAATTAAAACCCTAATATAAGAATTTGAAATGCCTCCTGTATTTTGGTTAGCGAAGTTTCAAAATGAAAACAACATATAGGAAAATTTGTGGAAGTTAATTAACCATTACAATGTTTAACATGAAATGTTTAATGTAAAACTAAGACAACAGAACTGAATTGGAATTAATTCTATTATTTCCGTAAATATTAATTACTAGCTGAGCTCGTTTATGTTTTATGTTTTTTATCATTGTAAATAATTTCTTATTTTATGAGAGCTAGTGAGGTGCATAAATGCTTTCTGTTATTTTTTTATGTTGTATATGGTTATAGGCTTTTGCGCACGAATTTTCCCGATTTGACTTTGGTACTAATATGACCAGGCTACCTGAACTCACTCTCGAGCAGCAGTGCAAGAAGCAATTGAACTAAGATCAATTCTTGCTGTTTTCAGTGACTCACCCTCAAACTTCCTAAACGTCGACGGCGGTTGTCACTTACCATCAGGTAACCCGTCTGTTCGCCTGTCTCCCTATATCATAAAAAAGAAACTGTATTTGTAGTGTTAATTTACCTATACAATATTGCTTATTTGAATGAAAAAAGTATTGTTATGAGAAAATAAGGTTATCTTGAACCCCAAACTATCGATAGCACGACATCTATCAGTATATTATACAAACTCATAGTGCTGATTGGAATATGTGGAAGTTTTTTTTTAATTTTGCCATAGAAAATAATAATAGTTTTTGAAGTGTAAACTGCTTTTAGCGCTGTACGCATATATTTAGACGAGATAAAATCTAGGCACTCGTGACAACGTTACTAGACGCATATGTCCAATCTACGCAATATTATCACAACGAGATATAAAAGTCGTCGCGAGATATTTAAATAACTTCGAATCAAAATTGTTTATTTCCTATTTTAGTTACCATGAACCTATAGTTTTTATTTTAGATTGTAATAATTTTAATGATAATGATGATGATACAAGAGTTGTCGAAATTGTTAACGATGATTCATGAAATAATATTAAAAGTATTTTAAAGTTCCTAATAATTAATAAAATACAATTCATAAATAAAATGCAATTCATTACCCAATCATCTACAAAATGTCTAACATGCCAAAATAAGTTTCACAAAATTCTGTAGTAGTCAGTCAAGTCGTTAGTCACTTACCATCAGGTGACCCGTCTGCTCGTTTGCCCGTCGCCTACTTTTTTAAAATAAAATAAAATATAGCACTCACTTCGGAGCGCTGTAAAACTTTAGCCGACTTATGAAAAAATGTTGCTTATAAAAGATGTTCCTTAAAAAACGATCTACAGAAATGGTCTGATATATTTTAATTGTAAAGTGATAAAAAAAAAGTTATATCGAAAATATAAAATATTTCTCGAATTTCTGAACATTTTCGCTAATAACTTTTTTATTTATAGTTCTACGACAAAAAGTTACTGGACCAAAGTTGTAGAGAATTTTATTTGCAACAAAAAACGCTTACAATTTTTTTTTATCAGATAAATAGTTTAAGAGATATATCGTAAAAACCATTTCAAACTACCTATTTTCAAGGTGGCGGCCGTGGGACAAGGGTGGCGATCCCACAAACTTGGTTTTAGCTTTGGACTGACCCCCCTACACATCAAAAAAATAAAATTGCGTCCTCTAAAAAACAAAAGGTAAGGCATAAAAAAATTTACATTTAAATGGACTATCAGTCAATTTTATTTTTTGATTGCTTACGACTAATCTATATCTTCCTAGCAACACATAGTCGCCACTGACTCTCAATTTATTGACCATAGTAATGTCAGTGTCTTTAGTACTTAATAAAGTCTAAAACTAATTTGATGTCTGTATATAGCATATTAGAAATTCCTTAATAAATGTGAGAAAATTTTAGGTATAGTTCAATTTAATGACATCCACAAAAGCAAGATTTTCAAGACGACTGATTCTTTTTGAATAAACGTGCATAGGTTAAATAGTAAAGTAAACCGATTTTTATGTTATATGATTTCGAAGGTTATTTCATTAGCAATTGTAATGAAATTCGTTTAAATTTAATATTTAGTTCGCAGTTTTGTTCCCGAAAATCCGTTAAACCAAAACCAACAGACTATTTCGTTATGCTTTAGTTGTATCGCTAATTATTACCATTACTATCAGTTCAATGAGGACACTACTAGTTACTCTTGATATTAAAGCTTTCGTGCTTAGATAAAATGTTGCATGTGTAGTATTTACCTATGAACCATCAACTTAGTTAAACATTGATTATATGTGTGTATGAGTTTTATCAGTTAGGTCTTCTATAAGTTATACGTAATGCAAAAAAGTATATATAAGTAATGCAAAAAGATTACGTAATTATAAAATGTCACGTTGTAACACAATTCACATGACATAAAAAAGTCGCTAATGTAAATATTTGTGTTACGAAACCCACTTAACATTTTGAAATCTTATTCACCGGTCATAAAAAAAAATTGCTAAAGCCAAACGTTTGAAAAAAAATACTGGTACCGAGGCACAAATACTTTTATTTTTATAAGTAATTAATCAGGCTTAAAGTTTAAATAAGTTTACAAACTCTGTAACTTTGAAGTCGGAAACATCCAATTAGGTGTCCGTCGTTTCATTATCATAATATTGCTAGCGCTTCCGAAGAAGTTTAACTTCGTTTCTTATCTTGTACACAGTTCACAAAGCTGAAAACAAAATGTTAATACGGTCCTATTATATGTTTCGTTCGGGGCGTGAATCGCCCTCGGCTTGGCTCTAAAATAAATTTAGGACCAATAAAACGCACAATAGCTTTGATTTTCTTTTTATTATGTCTACTACGCGCGTCATCTGACACTCGTAACACGCATGTATGCCCGATTGTGATTTGCAAGCTAGTGTTCGCTTTCATTTTAAGAATGCTATTTGTGTATGCCTGATCGATTTTTACGACCTACTGACTTATTGTCTCAGGATTTATTAAAGATTTGTTTTTATTACTAGACTCGCTTTGAAATCAACAGCATAAACTAGATAAGAAAAAAATGGTCAGTGAATTTGAAGAACTACACATTATTATAACATAATAAACTTTTATAAAATGATAGTGTCGTGGGTCTACCAGTAACGTGAGTAATAATCGATATCTTTAGTGGCCTTCAACCACCCCCTACTGCCTAAAAAAAAACAATCTCCGTCACTACAAGAATTTTATACGTATTTATAACCTTCTTGGGGGAAGTTGAAGTGAATGTTATTTACGCGTTTCCAAGGTGTCAGCTAGTATTACAAAATACAAGTACGTATTATTTTCTTATTTAAGTATTTACTGGATAACAGCAAAAGCTTGAATTTATTGATGAGAGATTTTCTAAATATGCAATGCGTTAGCTAAGTCAATAATAAGCCCTGTCGACTTGGAAAACATACTTGGGATACAGATACATACAAATACAAATACAATATACATATAAATTTTGCCGCAATCACGGTGAGGTCAAGAACAAATACACCTGTGAGTATCCCAGTCTCTAATAACTCGCTGTAACGTAAAGTGAGACAAAATCTGCGCATAAGAAATCTGAGAACTAGTATTGTTTTGTAAAGTTTGTACCGCAACATTACCCGAAGGAATTTGCCAAATACTTCTCTTTGTTGATTAATAGTTCTAAAACTTTACCTTTATTTTACAAACCATCTACTATAACATCTTTGTTTTTCTAACAATTATTGTCGAATTACATTTTCTCACATAGTTTACTCTATATGTGTTTTGCATTTTTTTTTTTCATTTTATTATTATGTGATTAATAAGAGAATTTATGAAGCTTTGAAGAGAACAGGTCAAACATATCTCAATCAACTTGTTTAAGAAATGTCAGTGCTAAGTCACCCACTTATTTATTCAAAATAAAGATAGAATTTTATATAAAAAATACATACCTAACTTAACGGCGAGAACAAACCAGGAAAACAAATGAAATTTTCTCTTTACTTAATTGCCATGTTCAAAAACAATTTACTTCCTAAGCTTACTTATGCAGACTTTAATGCATTATTATTTAATTACGTCTGGTGATGAAATTTACAGCTCAACAACAATTCGTTAAATCTAACCCAATGAGCCCCAACTCAATGGGTATAGCATTGAAAAGTTCCATTATCTACCTCTTTACCATTTATGCCCAATTATAGTATTCTCCTTCGAATTATATACAAATATATACGTATATGGATAGATAGAAGTAATGATCCTAATAAAACCGTGTCAATAATATATAATGCAAAGTCCGCTAAATTCAAATTAAATATCTTTATACCATAAAATTGCTTAACAATTTTTTTTTTTTTTTAATCTTTAACGTAATAGATCAATGCATACATCGTTGCCGCAACTATAGGATGCCTTGTCAAATGTGAAATTAATATTAAAAAAATAAAATAATTAAATACCTGCCTGTGTTGATTTATAACCGACCGTTTCCAAATGGTTGAGCCTTATGAGAAGAAATCGGACAAACAAACTCGTGACCACTCTTTTAAATTACCAAATAGATATTACAATATTTCGTGTAAAACATGCACTATTTAATAAAACACTATTTTATCTTGTGCTTATGTTGCCAATTATTACTATTTGGAAGAAAAGCCCGGTGTACTCGCTTAGGTATTATTAGTATATTCCGAAATGGTTATCGGTGACACAATACATATATATAGGCTCTACGCACCCGAATAAAAGCAGTAGATTTCCCCTTATTAGTGAAAACCGAATTACAACGATGTCTTCACATATTTTTATTGTTACATCTCAACTTTCTAATGTCATGTGTTCGAAGTTTCATAATCCTTGGATTATGAAACCAAAGTAAAAACTATGTAAACTTTATATGCACTTCCCATCCCAAATTCCATTAGTTCACTAAGAATATTTTTTAACATGTTAGCCGTTTTATTTCAAAAAGCTATCTCGTGATCATACATTACATTAAAATACTAGCTGACAATATTCAGATCATATTCAAATTTCGAACGGTAAGTACGAGTATTGTAGACGTGAGTCTATAAAGTACGTGAGACGGAAACTTGACAGCTCATTAGGTCGCAACATAATCTAACTTTTTTCCCCGTCATAATCTACAGATGACGGTCTCATTTTCCCTATTTGTTAAGAATTAAATAAGTACTTGTGTAACAAGTTTAGATTTTTATGTGACCGAAAAGCACAGTTATTGTTATTATTTTGTTATTTCTTCACGTTTTAGTTTAGTAGATCAGTTATTTGTACGATATTCTCGAAGTGGTAATAGGTTTTTAGCCTAAGTATACTTCTAGACTCAAATCGAATTCTGATTTCTTTTATTTATCTTAACATAACTCAGTGTGATCTGGAAAGTGGGTCATCGGGGTCAGGACTATGGTGTTTTGAGTGTGATCAATTACACCACACAGAGTAATAAAACTTCTCACGTTCATGGGTCATCCATTAGTGTTTTAGCGTTCATCAGAATAATATTGTTGCTTTTTTCTTTTTCTTATCGTTACCAATAATGTACACAAAAAATAATTCTAATTTAATATACAGAAGATAGCAAACGAAGAATAATACATAATAATTAATACAAAAAAGGACTCTTAGATAGCAAAGTTAAGGGATGAAGAATAGGTACAGATTATTACAATTTTTCATAATGTAGGCCCATGAAATTAATGAATAAAGTAACTTCTGAAAACTAATTCAATTCCCTGCAAAACTGGTGTGCTTATAACGTACCGAGTCTCTAAAAACGCTCGATTAGGCACATATCAAGGCTTTACTTGCTTCCTTTACGTAAATATTACTTGTTGCGGCGTTTTGCTGCGGGATAGAAAAATAGGTTTATTTATATAATTTGTTTACTCGTTGTGTAATTCTGGACTTAATCGCAATACCTTTGTTTACTCGACTCGACTCGTTTAATCGAATTACACCGACTATAGTCACGGATCACGCAACTTTTGATAAACAAAGGTGTTGTACCTTATAAAATGTATTACCGCAATTAAATCCCGAGTTACACATATTAGACGCGTAAAATCAAATATGTCTAAAAGTCGCAGAAGTTTAAAAACAATTGTTATCTATTTTACTGTCTGGTCAAACAGATTATACATTGTATTGTACTTTAAATAGGCCTAATAAGGAGATTCCCCAAAATGATAATAATAATAATAAGAAAATTTATCACAGTATTCTATGACCTGGCCTGTTGGCCTAATGGTTAATGACCGTGACTGCTGAGCAGGAGGGTGGATTCCAACACGGAATAAAATTTGTGGGATCAACAGTTGTCCCTAGTCTAGGTGTTCGTTGTCACATTTGTCGGGCATGTGCGAGTATTTGCATAGACATAATCAAGTAGCCAGGATAGTCCATCAGTAAATTGCTCTTAGATATAACCTTGTTGCTGTCGATTTACCGTGCTACAGGTATTTGCCCGATCCAGTTCTTGAAAATAGTCGTGCAACATTATACTGGAATCGATCTATCATTACTGACAGAACTGTTGTTGCCAATAAACCTGATATAGTGGTGTGGAGTTTTAAATGTATTTTGTATTTATATGGTATATTTAAAAATGTTTTTATATGTTTGTATTAATTTAAATAAAGAGAATAATAATAATATTGTGACGCCATGCCTACGTCACCGCACAGACAAACAATGCATAGAAGTTTTTCAAATGAAGATTGACAAGTCACGGTAGCTGAGCGGTAGTGGCGACGGCCGCGAGTCGAATGCCGTGAGTTCAAGCCCGGCGGACTCTATGGGTTTTTGTTTGTGATTTCGGTGTTTTATAGAAAATTCTAGCAAATGGAGATGATTCTTTACAAAATTCGAATATAATGGAAAGTACTAGATGAAGCAAAATGAATAAATAAATTAAGTTGTAGAAGACAATCGAAAAGAATAACGAAATGACGGTCGAAATTCAACAAATTACGATCGAAATTAGGGGTATATAAAGAGCTCCAGACGCGCCTACAGGGCAGTTCAGTGGAAAGTGCTCTCAAGTGAAGAATAAGAAGAAGAAGTGAAAAAGTAGTACAGTGAAGTACAGTGAAGTGAAGTGAAAGTGAATAATAGTGAGTAGTGCAGTGCTACCGTTGGACTGAGTTAAGTGTAGTCCGCGGGAACAGTGTGGAACAGTGCTACGCGGTTCGGGCAGTACAACTCGTTCTGTGCTGTGAGTGTTACGCGTTCGGAATATAGTGAAACGCAAATAAATCGTTACTCTCGGCAGTGACATTAGTTTCCTTCCAATCCCTGTACCCACTTCCGTAACATTTGGTGTCAGAAGTGGGATTGGAAGGTAAAATGCCTATTACGCCGAGGGAAGGCGTGAGTACTCGCGCTAAAACAGCCGCACAGCAACCACGTGGCTCTGGAGCCGAAGCTTCTGAGGAAGAGATTCCTGGACGTCAAGACAACTCCGGGGTGGCAACTTCCAACGTAGCGTCGTCGTCGAAATCCCAGGGGCCGGATCTCGGCGCCTTACTCGAACAGCTGCGCGCTATGCAGGAAGAGCAAGCCCGCCGACAGGAAGAGCAAGCTCGCCGACAAGAGGAACAGCTGCGCGCTGTTCAGGAAGAGCAAGCCCGTCGACAGGAAGAACAAGCTCGCCGACAAGAGGAACAGCTGTGCGCTATGCAGAAAAATCTTCTGACGGCTATCACCGAAAGCATGCGGAGGGTTGAGGCTATGGAGACAACCGTGCAAAAACATGAAGACCGCCTCTCCTTCATCGAAGAAGATGTCAAGAAAATTGAGGAAGACGTCAAGAGGATAAAAATAAATGGAGTTCCGGCTTCAGCGACCATAGTAAGTGCATCCTCTTCAGGCGGAAATTTTAAAGTGCCACCCTTTGATGGGACCTCTTCCTGGGCGGCCTATAAATTACAATTTGAAGCTGTGAGAGACTTAAATAGGTGGACCAACAGCCAAGCCAAAACCGCTCTTACTTTGGGACTACGAGACAAAGCTCTGACTGTACTGGAGGCTTTAGGAAGTGAAGCTACCTATGAGCAGTTGCTAGAAGCCTTGGAATCGCGCTATGGGGACTCGCATCTGGAGCATGTCTTCCGCGCTCAACTCCGTGATCGATGCCAACGAGCCAATGAATCCTTACAACAGTGGGCTCTAGAAGTGGAAAAGTTGGTCCGGAAGGCGTACCAATCATCACCACCATCAGTCATTGACAGCATACTTTTGCAGTCGTTTGTCGATGGTATTTTCGACGCGGAAGTGAGGGCTGCCGTGCGCCTGGGTCATCACGGTCAGATCAAGGAAGCCGTCGCGCATGCGCTTGAGGTAGAAGCTGTCCGACGAGACCCGAGGAGTGGACGCCTGAGGGAGATTAATTCAACGGAACTGGAGCGGCGAAACCAACGTAGAGCTTTCGTCCCTAGATGCTACAACTGCGGGGAGCGGGGACATCTAAGAAACGGCTGCCCGAATCGGATTGCAGAGAAAGGAGGGACCGATGCTTGTATACAAGCGTCCGAGAACCAGGAAAACTAATTAAGGCCAGGGCTGAGGGGTGGGCACTGGCCGGTAGACATGAAGCCCCGAAAATTAAGATTCATCAGAGTACGGATGGAAACAGCTTAACCGTTAATGGATCAGTAAATGGAATTCCATGCCCATTGACTTTGGATACTGGTGCGTCACGTACGGTAATTGGGACACAGCTGATAAGATGAAACGGGAAGATAAACGTTCGGAAGGGAGCTTACCAGCTGACAACGGCTACCGGCCAGCGAATACCAGTAACAGGCAACCAGAAAGTGGCCATTAAGATTGGTGATAAACTTTACTGGCAACAAGCAATCATTGCTGACATTGTGGATGATTGTATTATTGGCCTTGACTTCTTGAAGGACCATCGGTGCAAACTTGACATTAACTGCGGTATCCTGAAGTGTGGAGATGATGAAATACCAATAAGAGGCGGTGGTAAAGGCAAGGTGTATTGCATTAAGAACACAAAATTACTGCCGAGATCACAAACGCTAGTTCCAGTAAATTTCAACAAACAAAGTAAGTTGCAACAACGACGGTGGACATTATTGGAAAAAGTGAATAACGAAACTTCGTGGTTGCCAGCACGTACAGTTGTCAACATATCTACAGAAACAGTGGTGCCTGTATTAAATTTAAGTAATGAAGAACAGGTATTGAGGAAAGGTACTCTAATAGGACGGAGCGAAGAAATCGTCTGGTTGCGAAATTGTCAAGAAGTCAAAAAGACGCACAGAAGTACAATCGACGTTAACAGTATACTAGAGGGATGTAAGGAAGATTTGACAACTATTGAATTATTGAAGGCGAAGAATTTGCTACGTCGGTTCTCCGATATCTTTTCAAAGAATGATGGTGATATCGGCAGGACAAGTATGGTACAACACAAAATTAATACTGGTAATGAACAACCTATTCGTCAACGACCTCGTCGAATTCCTTTTGCCAGAGAAAAAGAGGTGGACGACATGATTCAAGACATGAGGAATAATGAAGTAATTGAACCATCGTCTAGTCCGTGGTGTTCACCAGTGGTCCTGGTAAAGAAGAAGGATGGCTCAACGAGATTTTGTATTGATTATCGCCGACTGAACGACGTGACCAAAAAGGACAGTTATCCATTACCAAGGATAGATGACACTTTGAATACTCTCAATGGCATGAAATGGTTTTCTACGCTTGACCTGAAAACTGGCTATTGGCAAGTAGAGCTGGACCCTAAAGATAAGGAGAAGACCGCGTTTTCCACAGGAAAAGGTCTTTGGCAGTTCAAGGTGATGCCGTTTGGACTTTGCAATGCCCCGGCTACTTTTGAGAGATTAATGGAACGTGTTCTGACTGGGCTACTGGGAGAAACTTGCTTGGTATATCTTGATGACATTATAATAGTGGGGCGAGACTTTGATGACCATTTAAAGAAGCTGGAATCCGTATTTAACAAGTTGAGAAGTGCAAATCTTAAACTAAGTCATAAGAAATGTTCATTTTTCAAACGACAGGTGAATTATTTGGGACATGTAATTTCGGAAAAAGGCGTCGAAACAGATCCAACAAAGATTTCAGCTGTTAAAGATTGGCCTGTGCCCACCGACAAAACACAAGTCCGGGCGTTTATGGGACTTTGCTCTTATTATCGTCGTTTTGTCAGGAATTTTTCGGATATAGCGAAGCCTTTACATCGACTTACAGAAGAAAAACGACCCTTTATTTGGGATCAACAATGCAAGACAGCTTTCGAAGATCTCAAGAGTCGGTTATGTGAAACGCCCGTTCTCGGATATCCGGATCAGAGCAATGAATTTATAGTAGATACAGATGCAAGTAACACAGGGATTGGAGGAACACTCTCACAAAAGAAAGAGGATCAAGAAGTTGTGATAGCCTATTACAGTAAATCATTGTCGAAACCAGAACGTAATTATTGTGTCACCCGAAGAGAGCTCCTGGCAGTGGTCAAAACGCTTCAGCATTTTAAAAAATACTTGTTGGGCCGGAAATTTCTAGTCAGAACAGATCATGCAGCGTTGAAGTGGCTATTGCAGTTCAAGAATCCTGAAGGACAAGTCGCAAGATGGATAGAACAATTACAAGAGTACGACTTTGAGGTTGAACATCGCAGTGGGAAGTCTCATGGGAATGCCGATGCTTTGTCAAGACGCCCATGTGTTGAAGACTGCAAGCACTGTTCGAAACAAGAAGATAAAGAAAAAGCTACGGTCCGTGTTATCAGAACTGATACAATTGATGGAGAATGGAGCAATGATGCCTTGCGTAAATTACAAGAAGAAGATGAAGACTTGAAACCAATACTTAGTTGGATGAAAGACTTATCTCCACGGCCAGGATGGAGTGAAGTTGCTGGAATGAGTGCAACAACTAAGAGCTATTGGGCGCAATGGAATAGTCTGCTCTTACATAATGGGCTTTTATGTCGAAAATGGGAGAGTGCATCTGGGCAAGACAGTCATCTTCAGACAGTTGTACCAAAGTCAAAGATTTCTGATATACTACGAGCGTATCACGACGGAACATCAGGCGGTCATCTTGGTGTAAAGCGGACTTTAGTGAAGATTCGTCAACGTTATTACTGGTTGCACTGCAAGGAAGATGTTGAAGACTGGTGCAGGAAATGTACGAGCTGTTCTTCTGTCAAGGGACCACAAACTAGAAGTCGTGGAGCATTGAAGCAATACAATGTGGGTGCCCCTTGGGAACGAATAGCTTTGGATGTGGCCGGACCGTTTCCAATGACAAATAGTGGAAATCGTTACATTCTAGTAGTAATGGACTACTTTACGAAGTGGCCAGAAGCGTTCGCACTACCAAATCAAGAAGCTATCACTGTCGCCAATAAACTTGTGAATGAAGTTTTCTGCCGATTTGGATTACCTCTTGAAATCCATAGTGACCAAGGCAGGAATTTCGAGTCTCAAGTCTTCCAGGAAACCTGCAAAATTATGGGGATACACAAAACTCGGACTACGCCGTATCATCCGCAATCTGATGGAATGGTGGAAAGATTTAATCAAACTTTGGAACGGCATTTGGCGAAAGTTGTGGATAGCCATCAGGACAATTGGGACGAGTACATTCCTCTATTTCTTCTGTCATATAGGACGGCAGTTCACGAAAGTACCTCTACCACTCCGGCTCGAGCGAACTTTGGTAGAGAACTTCGACTTCCAGCAGATCTACTCGCAGGTTGTCCTCCGGATACGCCCAGCTGTATTTCGGAATACGCAGAAGAATTAAGAAGAAAGATGGAGGAGGTTCACGGGCACATGAGAGAAGAGAATCTGCAAGCTAGTGAGCGAATGAAAACGCGATACGACAGAAGCATTAACTCCAAGTCCTTTGAAGAAGGTTCTGCGGTTTGGCTTCACAATCCTGTTCGACGAAAAGGGAAATCTCCAAAACTACAACCAAGTTGGGAAGGTCCTTATGAAGTAATTACGAAGATCAATGATGTCACTTACAGAATTCGGAAAACGCCAAGAAGTACAGCTAAAGTCGTTCATGTGGATAGGTTGGCACGGTACCACGGCTCTAACGATGCTCGGGACGAGCACGTCTAAGGAGGGGACAATGTGACGCCATGCCTACGTCACCGCACAGACAAACAATGCATAGAAGTTTTTCAAATGAAGATTGACAAGTCACGGTAGCTGAGCGGTAGTGGCGACGGCCGCGAGTCGAATGCCGTGAGTTCAAGCCCGGCGGACTCTATGGGTTTTTGTTTGTGATTTCGGTGTTTTATAGAAAATTCTAGCAAATGGAGATGATTCTTTACAAAATTCGAATATAATGGAAAGTACTAGATGAAGCAAAATGAATAAATAAATTAAGTTGTAGAAGACAATCGAAAAGAATAACGAAATGACGGTCGAAATTCAACAAATTACGATCGAAATTAGGGGTATATAAAGAGCTCCAGACGCGCCTACAGGGCAGTTCAGTGGAAAGTGCTCTCAAGTGAAGAATAAGAAGAAGAAGTGAAAAAGTAGTACAGTGAAGTACAGTGAAGTGAAGTGAAAGTGAATAATAGTGAGTAGTGCAGTGCTACCGTTGGACTGAGTTAAGTGTAGTCCGCGGGAACAGTGTGGAACAGTGCTACGCGGTTCGGGCAGTACAACTCGTTCTGTGCTGTGAGTGTTACGCGTTCGGAATATAGTGAAACGCAAATAAATCGTTACTCTCGGCAGTGACATTAGTTTCCTTCCAATCCCTGTACCCACTTCCGTAACAATATTCTTTATTGTACACCAGTTATTAAATACAACAAAAACTTAAAACTACAGACGAAAAGTACAATCGATCTGCCTTATCGCACGAGGCGATCTCTTACAGGCCACCACAGGAATGAGAGAAAATGCTAAAGAGAAGAGTAGTGGGGCAGTGTCTGCTGCATTGAGATAAAGTAGGAACAAAATAAAATACATACAAGTCAAGGACACATAAAAGTGGCATACATACAGCATATGATATGAATGTAATAAACATATAATAAAAAAAATATACCACTGTTAGACAGGGTTTAGACTGTGTACCTAGGATTCCAGATAGTGTGTTTTCACTAACCTTTTGAATATTGGCAATACTGCGCGCGTCTGATAGCAACAGGCAACAAATTATGCAATCTAATAGCTTGAACTGTAAAGATTATATAAGAAGTTAGTTGTATGTTCAACCTCAAGTTGTCCGATGATCTCAGGCATCTTATATGTGTTTCATGAACGTAAGTAAAGCGTTCTTTTAGGTAAGACGGAGTTTGTGGATATAGAATATTGTACAAGAGCAAAAGAGTGTGATTAACACTGTATGCAATTTTTTTCTGGTCTCTCCTTTTCAATTCGTGTTTCCTAAATGCTGAGGGTCGTCACCTCGCGGCAATATGCCCTCTTTTACTATTTTGCACCATATTGTCCTGTCCTTGGCGCGTAGTGTGGAGGTATCGTGGACTGTGGTGACTAGTGTGGTATTTTTCTAATTTAGCTGTGTTATATAATAAAGAAAAGAAGGTTTTCTTTTATTATATACTACTCACGCACAACTGTCAATCCCATTGAAAGCAACATTATTACGCAATCTTCAATGAGCAGGAAGTTATACTTCGACACGTTTCTTCCCTGCAAGAGGCATTCACATAAACTGATTGACAGGAACTGAGTTCATTTGCCGATAAAACCATTACTGAAACTGAATACCGAACGGAAATAGTAGTGATAGGTTTGCCTCGGTACTTCTGTATCACTGTGGAAATTTCTTCCAAAGCGACTAATTTAAATAATCATACTTAAATACAACTTCTAATTAAAATTATAACTGCAAATGTAAGTTTCTTTGTTTATTTGCTAATTACGAGGACCTTGATTAGAGGACTCGGACTTCCCGGCCCCAGCCCAACCCTGACTTGTTTGAGCTATTACTTATAGTCTCTAATACATTTTATACCCCTGGAATACAGGCGTGAGTCAGTGTATGTGTGTGTTATTACGTTTTCACGTATGTTTCATTTCAATTGCGTTTCTCGAATCAAAAACTTTTATTCACACCAAAAGTTGCTTTTCCCGTTGCATACCTTAATAGGTTGACAAAATCGACATGAATAGCAAAGTATGATATAGAAAAGTTAATCATTAAAAATGTCGCTCTTAAATATACAAAAATATCGTTATTTAAACATTCGTGACGATCAGAGTACATTCGTTGAACTGAAGTCTTTATCACAAGTAAAGTTAGTAAGATATATATAAAGCATGGCTTTACGGTGCGTAAATCGTGTACAGCACGTACCTAACACCTTTTATGGATACTTTTCTGATATTATCGCGCCGGTATTCGTAAAGAACCAATAAAACGACGTGTGTGAGAAGGTCGATCAATATCGTTATCTAAACCTAGGCGTTCAGGAATAGCTTTTAAGAAGAACATTCAAGTTAGAGTTTACCATTTAAACATTTTTCTTTTAACAAATTATTCAACAAACAAAAATTAACAAACACAGCACCATATTATCACCATTTGCATTTTATTATCATTAAAATCGTTTAAGACTCATTACAGCACAATAATAAATATTGGTATATTGCAACATATGCTAGAATAAATTAACGTTAATGCGAAGATTGTACTGTACATACAGTTATAAAATAAAGGTAACGAAATAAATAGCTACTGAGAGAATAGCAAAATACAGTTCCATCGGAATAAATCTCGAGAATTCCCTACGAAAATACCTAACCTTACAAAAACAAAGGATGGGATATTTTGTACTGTATTTCTTTCTATACTGAATACACACCAAATTATTTTCCTCTTAACTATACAGATATGTGCTTTGTAGTTTGAGGTAATGCTGGCAACACAACAGTACTTGTGTGCGAACTTCCTATACTTACGTTAAATCTTTCTCATTTAAATGAGTCCATTGGAAATTAGTTGTTGTAAATTTCATTGACCAGTGCCCTGATCCAAATCCAATATAATCGAAAATTCAGGTAAGCCATGAAATGATTGAAGTGATTAAAGCCCGAGTCATACATATACGTACGTATAATAATTTCTTTTCCTTAATAATTTTCTCCTTTCTATTATCCACCGTTGTTACCATTTACTAAAAGCTATTTGTATGTTTTAGGTACCATGAACATTATTCGGACTTCGGTCTTTCTTTAGATGAGGTACCGAGTTTTTGATAGCAAATCTGAATTTATTCAGACACTGACTGTAACACGTAACAGGTGTTTTTTGTGTCGTATTATTTATATTTGTGTAAATCTCAACGTGTATCCCTGAATTTGTGGCCAGAGTGTAATAAACACTCATATATTGAAATAGATTTACCTCTAATAGCATTACTTAATATGGCCTAATATGTTTAATAGATCGAAAAATATGTCTAAATTACCGTGTGAGTGCTATGCATGGATGTAGCAGCATGGCGATCTCGTTGCAGCTATTATTGCGTAGCCTCTTGCTGGAGACCATGGTTATGTCTATAGTCCAGAGCGAGAGTGCATGGGATTCCGCCACCTCGTCAAAGAAAGCGGCGGAAAGGGAACGTGAGAGAGTTAATACTCTTCCGTCCTGCGAGCGCTTTTTCATTATGATATGGCTAGGGGGGGGGGGGGGGCACATATACCCACACACCATATTGGGGTCGCCTTGTTCCGCCTTGGGGGCAAGATCTGCCAGGATACACAGGGACTTCCTTTCTAGAGTACACCTGAGTCCCCATAAGAACCGATGACGGAACACTGTTTTTAGTAGGTTAGCGACATACATACAACCTTACCCATTAGCCCCGGTAAGGTGATGACCCGTGGAGGTTTCCACACAAAAAAAACGTGCATAAATTATAATAATTTGTACATAACTTAATAATAAATATGATATCCCGTGTGGACCTTTGCCTACCCCTTAGGGAGGGAAACAGGCGTGAACATAGTATGTATGTATGCAATTTAATCATGTGGACAGAAATAGCTAGCAGTAATTTGTTTTTAGAATACTGTTGTGCAAGCTCTTTCGAGAAAATATTTTTATATTTTTATTGTTTTGTAGATTTCCATTGTTGATTTTACAGACAACAAAGATTTTATTTACTAAAAAATAATTAATTTAGCTTTTAAAATAACGAATAAAAATGCCCATTTTTTTCAAAATCTTAACAGTGCAGTAATTACGCAAAATTGTACACATATACAGAATAAGTTGCAGTAAAAATACTTGATACTACAAATGCTTTGATCTGTTAACTAGTTTGCAGTATAACTAGCAGTATAAGACTTTCTTTACTGCAAAAATGAAAATTGTTGCTTGAACTAAAAGTGTGTAGTAAACAAATTATATAACGTATATGTCAGTTTTAGGAACGAATTTATAAAAATAGACTTGTTAGTATGTAGAAGAATAACATTTATTTTTTAGCCATTTAGATTTTTTAAACTAAGTTTACGTAGATGTTTAGACACACGCAGTAGTGGCTTATAATGATTTATAAGTGTATACTTAAGATCTTTAATGTCATGTTAAAAGTGATATAGAAAGTAGTAGGATGTTGGATGGATGGATGTTGATTTTCTTGCACTTTAGTTGCATGCAATGTTGAGTTACTGCTTTTATAAACTTGCTTCTTCTATCGTATGAATCATCGAATCAAAAAATTGGTTAGATCAATGTGTTCCTTATAGCAAGTTCGTTAAAAATCGACTAAAGTTCAACTAAAAGAACGTAATCTTTCAGGGCTAGCACGGCAGAATAGCAGACGAAATAACAAGAAACAGGAGCTATTTTAAATGCCGTTTAAGCTAATCCTGACAACTGTTATCTATGTTATAATAATTTTAATATTATAAACTGAAAACCTTTCTGAATAATCAAGGGAAGTTAGAAAATTAAATTTTGATAGATGCTTCTCACAATTCAGCCTTCATTCACTAAGGAGTCTTAGTATTTTGACTTCGGATCTTCAGAGGTGAAACGAAGTTTTTTTTTCTATTTAGGATATTTTAATATATTAAATGATAGTGCTTTTATCCCATTTATTAAAAAATAAGTTTGGTTGTTTCACTATTTTGCAACATACTTTTATGTCAGTTGTCAATTTTGCTTCATTGTGAGATAAATCTTCGTGTGCTAAAACATTCACACCTTCCACACACCACCAATAAAAATACGTTACGTTTACAGTAAAACTTTTTGTCATATTTTTATTTATGTATATTTTATGGAATTATAAATATGTCTACTATCTACGGTTCTAATGGGATTGCGGTTCTAATGGGATCCAAATGGGGTTGCAAATTTAATAATTTATTAATTGACGCGGTGATCAGTGACCTATTTACAGACTGGCTTGAGGGATTGTATTATAACCAGCTATATCATTAGATTACCAGTGACCGTAATGTCCGTCATGATTCCTTTTAAATATAATTTCATCCGATGAGATTAATCCTAACGCAGCCATACACAACAGTCAACAAGACATATCTATATTTTGTTTTAGTATTCGTAAAATATTTTAATGAAGTACTAGTTGAAGCACTATTATATATAAAGAGTATAGCTTCTTGTAATTTATTATTGTGCGCCTTCAATACAATAATATCCTAATTCAAAGGTAATTCATTTGTTCGAAGCTACGCTACACTAGTTACTTCATTCAAATACGAATATTCTTAGCAAACTCCAAAGCAACAAACGCACTTATTTAAGCTTAATAGAAAGTGCAAAAAACATATTATTTGCAACCTATTAAATATAAAATGAGGCCTTCCAACTTTCATGCCCATTAGTTAGAAACTTTCTCTGAATACATGCATAGATAATGTCAATACTGTTGAAAACTTTAATAAGTGCATACACAGGTGCCCCTCTTGAGTTTGTTGTTTAATCATTTGTTAGTTAGCACCATTCGATTTAAGCTTTAAATTGGCGATGGTTGATTAATAAATTGACAATTTCTAGCTTTTATTTATAAACAATATTGTACACAAGGTTGACTTGCAGATAATACTTCGAGTATTAAGACCGCCTTTGTACATACAAACATTAAGAGCATGCGGTCTTAATAAATAAATAAATATATTAAATACTACTCAATCGACTAATTAGAAAGCTAGGTTAATAGTTCCATGATAACACGATTGAATAGAGACCACCTCAACTATAGTGAGTTTACGCTTTATAAGCATCATCATTTTTTTTTAAGACAACTCTTGCACTAGGATTAATTCCTGTGTCGCGGGGGACTTTACAAACATTCAAACAACGGACACAAAGAACACCCAGACTCAGAACAACAATTTGAGGATTACACAAAGTGTTGTCCCGTGCGGGGATCGAACCACAACACTAGGTGCGGCAGCGTGATAGCGAGGTGACTATTTAAACCACTACGCCATCCGTGCAGTTTCATTCATAAGACGTACACTGCTGGACATAAGCCTCTCCTTAACATTCCAATATAGAAGTTAAAATGTTTGAATCCGTCCTAAACAGTTGCCGTTGTTGAGGCTGACAATCTGAGAGGTATTAGCTGTCTCAACTATTAATTTATTATGTCACACAATTAGGTTTCTAGAAAATATATTAATATCAATAAGTAAAAAGATCTTTAAAAGATATAAATATTTGTTTGAGAAACGAAAGTAATATACATTAAGTAGTAAATATTATAAAGTAGATACTTATATTGTTTTTATATATAATATATTACATGAGGACTCTGGTAGGCGAATAATCTGTGTGATTTATTCGCGTCGGGAAGATCACCATATGCTAATACACCTGACATTGCCTCCGTGGCAATATGGAAATTAGTTCATGGAAAGTCAAATATTACGTAATAGGGTTTCATGCAGATAAGATTTAATCTATGAGATGTTACACCTCTTAAATATATTATTAAAGATTTTTTTTTTTTTTATATTAGCCTACCATAGTGACTCCACTTTGCCTGATGGAAAGCAATAGGTGGAGTCAAAGAGTGGTGGTCACCATCCTCATTGCATGTCTAGTCAATGCAGCATGGTGACCCACACTATGGCTTCCTGGTGAGATGCTTTTTCACGCCCCGCTTAAAAGACCCGGGATCATAGTGGGAAGGAAACACGTGCGCTGGTAGAGAATTCCAGGCTTTTACCGATCGGCACAAGAAAGAAGAGCCAAACCGTTTAGTTCGGGTACGTATATTTTCGACGCACAAACGGTGACTCCTCAGGCCAGCACGTGTAGTCCTGTAGAGGAAGGGAGAAGGTGGGACCAATTGGAAGAGCTCATCAGAACACTCCCCGTGATGTAGGCGATAGAGGACTGCCATAGAGGCGACATCTCTTCGCAACTGCAGAGGCTCAAGAGACTGGGTGATCTCAGGACAGTCGATAATGCGGACTGCGCGCCGCTGTAACCGATCGAGAGCGTCAAGCAAATACTGCGCATAGCCGTCCCAGAGATGAGAGCAGTACTCCACGCAGGAGCGAACCTGGGTCTTGTACAAAAGACACAGTTGCTCGGGCGACAGGACCGTCTCACCTTGTTCAAAACGCCGAGCTTACGCGAGGCCGCCTTAGTGACACTCTCGATGTAATCGCGCGGATTGAGATCCCGGCAAATATCCATACCCAGAATACTAAGCCTATCCTGCAGTGGCAGTTGAGTGCTCTGAAGAGTAGGAAGGGGAAGGAATGGAGACTTTTTGTTAGAGAACACACACGCTTGTGTTTTCTTGGCGCTGAACTCGACCAGATTCTCACAGCCCCATTGGGAAATGCGGCTCAAGACCCGGTCGAGCTCAGCGACAAGCTCCTGTCGTTTTTCCTCAACGTCTGCCAGCTTGGCAGTAGGATGCCCGAAATATCGCCCGTGCACTGTACTGTCGTCTGCATAACAATGTATATTGCCAAGGGCCAACATGTCATTGATATGCAGAAGAAACAGCGTAGGCGATAGGACGGAGCCCTGAGGTACACCAGCGCTTATATTGCCGATCATTTAACAAGGAGTGATCCTCTAGGTGGCGGATTAGTTGGGTGTTGATGATCCGCTCGAACACCTTACAGAGTATGGAAGTGACGGCTATAGGTCGGTAATTGGCTGGATCGGAGCGGTTGCCTTTTTTGGGAATGGGTTGAACATTCGCTTCTCTCCAGGCCTCCGGAACAATTCCTGAGGAATAGGACAGGCGATACAAGCGCGTTAGTACGGGAGACAACTCAGGTGCACAGTTCTTAAGAACCACCGCCGGAATACCATCGGGTCCACTGGCTTTCCGGACATCGAGTGACCGAAGCTCCGCACGGACATCCCTCTGCCGGATGCGAATATCCCGCATTGCGAAGTCGCAGGACGCAATGGTGGGCGTGTGCGCGCAACGGTCATCGATTCGGGAGTTAGGCGCAAAGAGGTCAGCTAGTAGATTCGCTTTCTCTTGCCGCTCGTGGGCCAGTGATCCGTCAGGGTAGTTCAACGGCGGCAGCGAAGGTTGGCAATAGTTGGACTGCACGGCTTTGGCCAATCGCCAAAACTTACGGCTACCCGTAGGGTACGCGACGAGTTCTTGACCAAACCGTGCAATGCGCTGGGCATCTGCTCTGATGTAAGCCCTCTTGCATTCCCTAGTGGCTCTGTTTAGTGCTGCTTTTAGGCGATCAATGTCTGGGTCACAATGTGCGCGGGCCCTGATCCATGCGCGGTAGGCCGACTGCTTTTGAGCAACGGCCCGGATGCACTCGCGATTGAACCAGGGACGGGTCTTCGTGCTGGCGACTTCACTGTAGGGGATATAATACTCCATACCGACAGTGATTTCGTCAGTCACGGCAGACACACTTTGCGACAGATCCCTATCTTTAAAGCAGCGTTGAGCCCACGGGATGGATGCAAAATATTCCCGCATTCCATCCCAGTCTGCTGACGAGTAGTGCCATAACCGCCGCCTTGTTACCACAGGTCGTGGAGGCGTAACTAGAGGCACTGAGGTCGACACCAGGCAGTGGTCGGAGGATCCCAGAGGGGCGAGAACCGATACGCTGTACTGCGCTGGGTGATTCGTCAGCAGTACGTCCAGCAAAGAGGGCGCTTGACCCGTTATGTCTGGTATCCTGGTGGGCTGGAGTACCAGTTGGGTAAGGTCATGCGTGAGAGCAAATGCGTGGGCAGTTCGACCAGCGTGGTCAGTTTTGGAAGATCCCAGCCAGGACTCATGGTGGGCGTTAAAATCTCCCAAAAACACCAGTTCGGCGGTCGGAAACTGCTCCTGCGCTTTATCCGCTGCTTGACTCAGGTGGTCAAAGAGTCGAGTTGTCTCGAAGTCTCCGGAATGGGAGCGATAGAGGCACACGTAAATCCGGCTCGTAGAGCCAAAATCCACGTGGAGCCAAAGGATGGAGAAGGATGTGTCTTCTAGGCAGTGCAGACGGCGACAACAAACATCCGCCCTGATGAAAAGGCACACTCCAGCCCTTGCGAGGAAGCACTCCTCAAGCACGTAGCCGGGATAGTGGAGATATGCCGTGTCGGCAGGGCGGCGTATTTGTGTCTCCGTGAGAAAGAGCATGGCCGGCCGAGCCGTCTCGAGGTGTTGGTGTACGGCGCTGAGGTTTGCATGGAGTCCACGTATGTTAGTGAACTCCACCTCAAAAAGCGGGTTGGTGGGAGAGGAGGATGCCGCTGTAGGACCACTTTTCTTTTTTTGTGCTACCATGATAGAAGAGGAAGGGGGCGTAAAAGGCATGACAGTCATCGTGGCAATGTAAACTGAGACTAAAAAATGCTGTGTCATCATGTATCGGTGAAGCATGACGGTGACCGAACCGCCGGACGGAAGGGCCCCCGTACCCTCCCGGAAGTGGTCACCGGGTCCCACCATCCGGTCACCAACCGGCACGACGAGCCACTCCGTGGATTATGCGCGACCTGACGGGGCAGCCTCCCAGGGTGGTTAGCCGTGGTTGGGCCCCTCTCTATGCCGCGGGCGGCCAGCGGCACCACCGTTTCTACGGGTCTCCCTGGCCGACGGTTCGATCCACGCCACCCTCACAATGACTCTACAGCACTCCACTGCTCACACACATACCACGATAACTGTCACCCCTGCATCGATGGACCTCCGGTCTCTCACTCACCAGCGAAAGGCGACACCACGAATGTTGTCACTTTAGGCTGGTATTCTGTGAGAGGGTAGTACTGCCCCGGTCGAGCCGGCCCATTCCTGCTGAATAAATCAGCGTGGCTCTACTACCTGTTACTATTATAGTACTATTTTTTCTTTTAACGTGGACTTTTGTATTACTTATATGTACGTTGAAGTTAAGTCTCCGCTTCAAATAGTCAGGAAGGTTTTTTTTTTAAGGTTCGCCAACAGTTGTTACAGATATAATACAGATAACCACATACAAGTAATTATGTCTTAAGTCTAACTGCACAACCAATTATAAGCAAACACCACATGCAAGATGTTCATTGTATCATTCATTGTATCATTTTTTCAGTGGTAGAGCCATGCTTAGGCACGAAGGGGGCGGCTCGACCGGTGCGATACCACGACCTCACAGAAATCCGGTTGTGAAGTAACGCTCACATTGCATTTCCCCGAATTGAGTGAGGTTAGGAGCCGGAGGCCCATTTCCCCCTCCCCCTTTTCTCTCCCCTCATCTCCTTTCTCCTCTTTACTATGTCCTCATAACTCCTCTCTTCTTTCCGCTCCTTGCATCCCTCATCACCCTCAAAGGCGGGCAGCGCACTTGCGACTCTTGAGTTGCAAGTGTCCATGGACGATGGTGTCACTTACCATCAGGTGACCCGTCTGTTCATCTGTCCCCCTATAGTATAAAGAAACAAAAACAACAACTGTTATATAATTTTAAAGACTTATTTTTATCTACTTAAATTCTTAAATTCTAGGTAATATATTAAATACTAGGTAATTACTATTTATCACATTTTTTGACTTTTTTGTTTGACTAACGTTGATACTGAATCAGAGTGGACGTCAACGAGGTCGCTGTATTCGTTTATAAGTTTGCACATGCGGGGTATAGGCGAAGTAACACCAAACAGTGTATGGCGAAGAGGGGGAGCTAGGGGTGTTATAGGGTTGCGGGTAAGGATAAGTATATGTATATTTTAACATTAAGTGGAGTAGTAATATTGTAAAAGCAACTTGAAAATGTGGTCCATTATTCATAATTAGAATAACACGAAGCGAGTTTATATTTTTTTAATTAAATTGTTCATAGGTTTTTATTTTATTTATTTTGAATTAAAAAAAAAACTGTAAATAAAAATATAGTATTGCATGTTTATAGAAAGGCAATAGGTTTTTGTGACAGTTTTCTAACGTGTTTGTCAAGGTATAACTGTGTCATTTATTTAAGGTTACATAGAAATATTAATTAAATTAAAAAGCAGCGATATGGAACAGCATAATAAGTCTCACAATTACTGATAAAGAAAGCCTATATATACACAGTTAGTTTTTTTAATATGATACTCTGATGCTAGTTCACATTAAATAAAACGAGTATCTGGCCCACAGTAAAGTGAGTATATCTGAAAGTTTTGATAATTCAACATTTTAAGTGTATAGCCAATAGAGTTATTTTAAAGGTACAATTGATTGTACTCCAATACACGTTATGTTGAGCAAAATTATTTTAGATTGGTCTACTTTCATCTCCAACTTAAAATAACATGAAAAATCTAAATAATTTATTTCAATTTAACTAATTACAGGTATTTTTGAATTGTCAAGAAGAAATGAGTCAGACTAAGTCAGTCGTGAAGTGCTTGCCTTTGATCTGTTGGTCTAGTGGTAAGTGACCCTGACAGCTAAGCCAGTGGTTGTGGGTTCGATTCCCACCCAGGACAAATATCTGTATGATGAGAATGAGTATTTGTTCTGGGTCTGGGTGCAATTTATCTATAATATTTATTTATTTATTTATTTAATTAATCTTAGGAAGATCAACAGCAGATAATAACATGCTAGGATGTACTAGATAACAGGTAACCAATTATAGGTCCCCACGCTTAGCTACTGTATGGAAGACGATGCGTGAACATTGCAAGTTTCACTGTCTAGCTGTATAGTAAGTGTGGAAGAAGGTATCAGTAGATAAAAAAAATAGAAATTGTTGGTTATTGCTGGTTGTGTCTTTGAAAAAAATCAAGGCTGAGCATCCGCCTTAAGGAATCGGGTTTAGAATTAAATACGTCAAAGTTATGTATATTGGTTTGTTCATTTAACGTTTTACCCGCTCGCAGAAGAAACGCGTTTTGACGATAATTTGTGGATGCAAATTGAAGGTGAATAGGGATATAATGTCCTACACTTTTAGTCGGTACATTAAAATTTATTTTGTTAAGAAGATCAGGGCAATCAATCGAACCATTTACCGGTTATTACGCGGCAATTAGTTAAGGGAAGGATATGGAATCTATTGCAAAGATTTAAATATTTGTCAGACTCGTACAATTTTTCTTTATGAATATTTGTTGGACACTTTCTATACGAGAGATGTATATATTATATCTCGGATTCCAAACCTGATTATTATATTATAATATACTACGCACGTATGTGCAGTATAGGATTTTAAAAGTTTTGGCTTCTTTAAAACTCTCGCATGAACGCATCACAAACCCTTGATATGCCTTAGTTATTATATTATTAATATGGTCATCGAAAATCAATCTAGAATCGTGAGTAATTTCGAGATCACGAACATTAGTGCATCGTTTTAGTACGTGTCCATTTAAGTAATAGGCAGATGGTAATATAAGGGGTTTACTGCTAAAGATCATTAGTGCACATTTGGTGTGAATTAGACCCAGTTTGTTAAGCGTGCAATAATCAGTCAAGCGTGAAAGATCAGATTGAAGTTCAATGACATCTGTAACAGTTGATACAGCTTTGAAAATTTTGTGTGAGTGAGCTTTGAAAAGTTGTGAGTGTTGGAAGCATTTGTCTATGTCGTTAATAAAAATAAGGAATAACAAAAGCCCAAGAAGAGAACCTTGAGGGACTCCGCTTGGGACCTTCACTCAACCTGACATGTAATTATTAATCACAACAGCTTGCGAGCGATTAGTTATATATGATGCGAACCACCTCAAAAGGTCTCCTCTTATCCCGATAGACTGTAACTTCGAAATTAACACGTTATGATCTATTCTATCAAAACATTTTGTGTATCCTGTGTAGTTTACATCAACTTGTCTACCTTTGCTCATTGACTGAGTGATGTAGTCGTTTAGTAAAATAAGATTTGATGTTGAGGTGCGGCCTCTGAGGAACCCATGTTGAAAACTGTTGAAATATTTTTTTAACGCAGGGTATAATTGATTGTAAATTATTTTTTCAAAGATTTTCGACACTATACATAATTTTGATACAGGTCTGTAATTTTCTTGTGAATAGAACAAGTGAGGTCTCCTTGTGAATAGGCGTAATAATTAAATAATTCTTCCATATTATCGGTACAGTGCATTCGGTAAGAGATTTGTTAAACAGTATGCTGATTGGCATAGCGATGGTGTCTGCACACTTATACAGGAAAAGTGATTTGTCAAGGTCGAGTGACTAATAGATTCGTCACTGCTGTGACGTCTATATGCACCTTATAAATATCGGCAACAACGTCGCTGTCATTATGAGAGGTGTTGATGGATAAGATAGAAATCTGAGACAGCTGCAGAAAGGTTGAAAAGAAATAATTAGAAATGCGTTACAAATGGCATCGCCTGTATTTGCTACAGAGGCATATGGTAGGCAGGCGTATGTAACGGCCTGGTATGTTTGATGACTTACGACGTGATTTGATATACGACCAGAAATATTTCGGGTTGAACTTAATTGATCCTTCAACTGATTTTATATATCTCATAACACTGCCTTTTCAAACGCTTGACTCTTACCCGTAATAATTTAAACGTCTCATAGTGCGATCGATTACTGTATACTTTAAATTTGCGATTTTTCTTTAATACATTTTTTCAGTGATGCTGTATACCACACTGGAAAAGAATTGCTACCATCTGATTTACTTTTTGGGATATATTTATCAATTTGTAGCACAATAAATGAATAAAAGAAATCAACCGCGTCACCGATTGACATATCAGAGAGTCTATTATACCAATCAATGTTACGAATACTGTTGTTTATTTCGGCGTAATCCCCTTTTGCAAATAAATATTTAGTTCTAGTCGCTGGTTTAAAGTAAGGCAATTTAGATGATACGATTCTAACAGAGAACGCTTTGTGGTGTGGTTCAATGGGAATGTGGTGTAGCGAGTCATCACATTCTAATATGCGCAAGGAGTTGCCTGTAATTAGACATATATAGCTATGTTTATCAGCAGCCCGGTTACCATTACACAACCTCTGCTTAGTTAGGGATCAGACGGCCGTGAGTGAGATATGTGGAGTAATTAATATTATTGTTATTAGAAATATAAAAGTATGTTTATCACCAGTCTGGTTACTATAGTACAAACTCTACTTATTTTGGGATCAGACGGCTGTGTGTGGGTTCTCAGTTCATCAGTTATTATTATAATCTCTTTACATAAATCATGTAATGATAACTATTTATCTAAATGCTTATATGCTCTCAATATCTGAACGGATTTCCAATAAATGTTTAATTGATTATGTTCTAAGGAGTAACCTAAGCTACCTAATTTTTAATAATTAAAAATACACACTAGCAAAGCCGAGGTGAAGTCGTCATAAATGTTATGAGAGTGGAAGAGGACTTAATAGATAACAGATAGAGTAGTGTTATTAGCTTGTCACCATTACGTGCTAAATGGATTTACAGTAGCAATATTTTTTATTCTTATTCCCAAATAATATTCAAAGCATCAAAGGCATACGAAGTAATAGTAACTGAACCAATGTGAATTGGTATTATTCAGTATCCCAAATATTTATCACATTTACTTTTGATAACATCGATGCCAATGTGTAGCTACTCCACGACGAGAGCTTAATTTGAGGCGTAACTATCTTCTAGAAACAAGCCTCTATTGTCTTTTGATATGCATAATCTACTGTCTAGCAGGCTATCGGTAAACGAGTAGCTGATCATGCAGTTGCCATGCACTATATATACATATATATATAGGTATAGTACCTAGTCCACCATTTCTGAAATCGTTTTGTTATTTTTTAAGATTCATTTGAGAGAACTTTTCTAATCCCCTTAAGCCGAGTAAACCCCAAGCCCCCGGCGAAAGTAAACAAATAAGTTTGATGTTAAGGCGATTTGTTTTATGCGCCTTCGCTCAGTCTCGTTTGTTTACTCTGTACCTGAATTATTTATTTATTATATATGATATGAATTATTCATTAACTCATTAATGAATATTATTATGAAGCATTATACCTTATAGATTTTCTATTTCTAACACTTCGCAGTTATTAGTCTCTAACAAGGTGTGACTTTTGTATCCTGTAAATATTTAAAATAATGAGTGATAACAATGCTTTATGCCTGAAAAGGGTAATGTTTCGTCTTATTTTTAGACAACTTTAAAAAATCATGAAGTCTGAAAAAATGAAATCATGAAAATCTGTTGGTTTTTGTGTCGAGTTTATCTGAAATCTTCAACGTTTGGAAACTGATTTAGGTTCTTTTTTAATTGAATAGGTTCTTCCCAATATTGGTCCCATTTCAACTAAAAAAAAATTCAACCTTAATTTTATAATTTTATTTTGGGATAAAAAATGCAGCTTATTAAAAATTACCGGGGTATGCACATTGAGATTTCTTAAATATACTTTTTATAAACCAAATAATGAATTAAGAACTATATTAAAATAACGAATATTCTTATGACTTAATCTAATTATTAAAGAAAGTTAACTTTACAGTTAACACAGGTGAGTATAAGTGATTATAATCATCTATAATAACCAGTACTTAAGACCTCCTCATGAAGAAACGAAGATCGATCCACGTTGACAACATCCACTTCGTGACAGTGCCAACGCTTGCCGTGGCATTTCGATTGTAGAGCGTGCCACCTTGTAGCAGAAGTTTAAAGGATATTCATTACGAAATGTAAGGAAAACGGTGTGGGTGACATTTATGTAGAAATTTTGTTATAATTTCTTTTTATTCATGAGGAACAAATAGCTTTCGTATCAAAAACATGTAGATGTAAATGTTTCACAAAGGAGTCGTCTCAGTATCAATAAAAGCCTTAAAATTAATTTAAAATTGAAATGATATGACAAGTTATAAAATTATAGATCAAAGTTAAATGAGGTACTTAGCTCAAACATCAAAACGCTCGATGAAGGCCTATAAAACTTAAATTCGTTTGTGACATGAATCGACTTGGTTGATACAAAACCAGTAGAGAATCATTCAAAATCCTTATTAGAATGAAAAATTTACTTAAAATTAAACCAATAATAGGTATTTTTGAAATGCCAAAAGAGAAATTCGGTCAGACTAAGCTACTCGTTAAGCTAGTTGCCTGTTTCTGATCCGATAGAAAAGAACACACAAGAGACTCCTAGAACAATCTTTTTCAAATATTTTACAGAATTAGCTTGTTACAGTTCACAAGGGCACATATAATAAAATAAAATAAGACGTGACGACAATGCAATATATGATACTGATATAATCTTTATTGTAACTACTACTCTATGTTATGTAATAGCAGTCCGGAGATGATCAGCCCCTATCAACGGCACTCCTTCACGAGCATGACGCACGCGCCAGCCGCCGTCTCCTAGCCCTCCTCCTCCTGCCATCTCAACGATATCAAAGGCACCATGAGCAGAACTCCTAAGCGATCATGAGAAACTCTAAACTGCCAGGAGAATAAACCTAACGCAAAATGAACCTAAATAACTGACCACACAATTCTCACATATACATCTTAAAAAATTATGCCATTTATAACCATTTATTACTTTTGTCCATATTGTATAAAAAGTAACTATGTCAGTTATAATAGCTCAAATCACCAACAAAAAATAACATGTCAAATAATAAAACCAAGAATTTAAAATATCCCCCTGTGGAACGTTTTTTGTAGTATTCGATCCCAATGAATTATCCTGCTGTTGTCTATCACTCAGGTATGATTTAAGCAAACCAAAACCCTGTTTATAAAGTCCATAATGCGCAAATCAGGAGGAAAATTTCATGACAGAGTCAAATTCTTTTGAGAGATCACGATAGATACAGAGTGCAACCTTATCTTCCTCCCAGGTGCTAAAAATAATCTGTAACACATCAACAACGGCGTCAGTTGTGCAACGCCCTTTATTGAAACCGTATTGCTAATCATTGAGTATGTTGTTTGCGATAAAATTAAGTAACATTTGATTGAGCATTAACGTTTTCAAAATCTTGCTAAACACCGGCAGGATCGAAAGAGATCTATAGTTATAAGCATTTTTAGAGCCTCCGGTTTATAAAGCGGTATGACTTTACTTACACACAAATTAAATGTTAGTGCTGCGTAAGGAGCGGAACTTTTAATGATAGCTTCGCAAGTGTTGATTGATATTTCCAGCAGATCTACAGACAATTTTTCATGAATATATTTAAAAGCTTTTAATTTTACTGTGGAGTTAATATGTTTACAATTAAAAGCTACGTTACAGATTACCTACAATTTTTCTTTACAGTTTTTCAAGAAGAGTGACAGAATGCGCAGGAAAGGCCCTTGGTAGTTTTAATTCGGCTCTTAGCAAAGGAGTCAAATTTCTGGGCTGTGTCCATGTCAGAGCTTAAAGTACCACTTTGTCTCTACTAGTTTCATTATGAAACTTACTTAGAAACAAAGTATGGAACATAATCCCAGGTAGTTTTTATCTAATCTTCAGATTATTTTATTTGATTAATAATAACATTAGATTTACCTATACTACGCACGCTTTTAGGTCGCAGTCCTTAAATTTCATAAAGGTTTTCCAAATGCCGTTAGTTGCCCAATCAGTATAGACAATTCGGTGATACATCTTCTTAGTTTTCTGCGGAAAGATATTATCAAATTAGGTTTATTTACATTGTTTACGTTATTATTAAGTAAAGTCAACTTGCTATTTAAAATAGAATCAAACTTCTGAAGGAAGGTCTACAATTTATTTGTACCTTATGCAAGGAATATCAAAAAAATATCAATCAAGCAAGGATGTGTTAGACCTATAGGTCTAACACATCCTTGCTTGATTGATATTTTTTTACAGACCTATAGGTCTGTAAAAAAATATCAATCACCAACAGATGATCACCAACTTATCACCAATAGAGATTTTGGCCATAACTACTCCTATTGTTGTCAAAGGTAGAGTAATTTTGATTATTTTCCTACCTATTAACTCACATTATAACATGCCTGTCTAGCTCAACACAGGATAACTCCAAACTGTATGCTCCCTAAAGTCTTAAATTATTTCACTTCAGCGTAATGTTCACTACATAAAAAAAATTGCTGTGAGGCAATCCATACTGAATACGGAAGGCAGAGGCAGGCTGGTGCTATGGTGTACATTGACAGATGCCTATGTCTATCAAACCTACAAACCTCAGGCTAATACTTAAAACAACTCATCAAATTACTATGATTAATAATATTAATATAAATGTATCGGTGTTAATATATACTCGTTGCTAACCATATCTGTCAGCTTTTCCCACCCAAGCTAAGTTAGTGACTACCACCGTCAATAGACTATTGCGACGAATATTTATTAAACTTTAAGAATAATTATAATCTTAAACACCACTTTTTCTTAATAGTCGAAGCTTCATCGTCATCGGACGAAGACGAAGTGTGTATAAGAACGGTCTATTGTTATATAATTTATTGCATTCTATAAATAGTTTGGATTACTAACTATTATTATCCCTTGGATTTTAAGAATTTTATTAAGATTGGTTTTTGCGCTCGGCTCCGAAGTGTCAATTTTTTTAATAGGATGTTTACGCAATCCCACTTTTCGATTGATCTAACTATAAAGTAAATAAAAAAAAAAAAAAAAAACCTAAAGATTACAGAAAATTTACTCTTGGCCTGTCGTAGTACGAAAAGATCAAATCATATTGGCAAATTCAATACGAAAAATTAAAAATTTAGGAATTATGCTCGAAATTCGTCGACCAGACTATCTCTAGTAAAAATAAATGCTATAATATAATTATTTGTCTAGTATGAAAAAATGATAAAATTGTTTCTACAAAACTAGCAGTCGTGATAAAAAAGGAAAATTATAAAATGAAACCCTATCTTCCAACACCGTTCACAGAGTAAAGCTAATGGCCTGGACTCAGACCTCGCTATAATCTTATACCGAACATTTTACAAGCACTTTAATAACAGGACGTTTTAATCCTGCTTAAGAAAGAAAAGATTCCTCTAACTTTGAACATTTATTTAAATAAATTATTTTCTTCACAATCTTTTGACGACCTATCTTCTGTTCTATTGCTTACATATTATTTTAGAATAGTTGGTTTCACTGCAATACCACATTATGCGGTATCAAATAATAATATTGGTAACCTTACATATAGAAATGTGTCATAAATTGTGACCACTTCCTTGTAACGAACAATGCTCTTTCAAATAAATAGGCGGATGGTATTATTAAGAAAATCTTAATAAAATAAAAAAAAGCCTAATAAGGTAAGGTTTACAAGTATCTGTAGATTAAATGTTACGAATGGCCCTAAGGTAGTGTTGAGCATTACAAAATAAATAGCTACCCGTTGCTTTGCTACAAAATATAATATATTATCTTAGCGTGGGAGCGACAAGTCCATGATAAGTAGTGATAAGTGTAATAATGTTTACAGTATTGGTTAGTATGTATAAGGCATATGCATATTGGTTTATTTTTCTCCATATGTTCTGTTTTTGTAGTTTCCATTGCAGATTGTTTTCAATTTGCAAGCCTAAAAAGATTGTTACTCTTATCAATGTCAATATTCATTGATTTGTTATCTTTTTGTCTAAACTTCATAATAATTGTTTCCTATTAAAATTAATGTTAAGTTTCTGGGACTCTAGTCAGTCTACTAGTGAGGCAATAGTTTCTTCAATAACTGAGTTTGTGGTATCTACTAATTTTATCATTATTAAATTCAACTGTGCTATCATCAGCGAACATAACCATAGTAAATAGTAATGGGCCAAGTGTTCTAATTTTCGTCATGTAAGAAATTTAAATTTCAGTTCTATAGAACATTTTATTTATTATTGTAACCTGCTGACGAATGCTAAGGTATGATTCATGGTTCAGATAAATTTACTCGACTACCATAAGCGTATAATTTGTTAATAAGTATCTTATGGTCCACATTGTCAAACGCTTTAGTCACGCCCATGAAAAACGGCAGTTTATTATTCATTCTGGTAGTAATTGTATTTAAGAAATTATAGATAGCTACGTCAATGCACTTATTTAAATTAAATATAACTGATAACTTCAGTGGATTAAGAAATTCGCCCCCGGGGACTACAATTATTAATAAAGAGTCATCACAGGAGCAATTTGTACCGATGCCATTTTGACTATTTTTGTGCTGACGCCTTCATGTTCCGTGATTAATGTATTTTTCATTTTCATAAATGGTTATCTGCATTTGGACGCTGTAATAGTTGCGCTGTGTGATCTGATATAGTCGGTTTTATTACTTTACTTTTACATCCTCGTATATTATGTAAAAAGTTATTAATGCAAGTTCTGCTGCTCAAACATGGTAGGTACATGTATTTCAAATTTCAAATCAAATTAAAAATTTCAAACTGCTAAGAAATATGTATGTCGAATTAATTTTTTACGCCTCTTTTGTAGTATATGCAGATTATTATATATTGTAACATTATGGACATTTATATTTTGTTGTAATACATTGTTACACTTATAAATAAAATAACTGGTCATTTCGCTTTATATAGGTTGCGGTGTTTGAGCTGCGGTTTCATTTGTTATATCTAACTCTAATAGTCTGTTATCTCAATACTAATGTATATATTTTGCATCCCACTTCCCACTTCTATCAATTTTTCTTGTGTTATAGGAAAACATATTAAGTTATAAATTAAGGTTAGTGTCAAAGAAATATGCGTACTTGTTGGTTTGAAGGTCAATGTACAGAAGATGTTAAATATTTCTAATACAACTACTGCTTTTTCACTTGTTTTAAATGATTTTCTATTAATAGAATAATGCAATAGTCGTTAAAAGTTAAGTTTTTTAAATTATTATCATTTCTATAGGTAGAACGCTTAATTGCACGGATGGCGTAGAGGTTTATGTGGTCACCTCACCACTACGCTGCCGAGCCGAGTGTTGTGGGTTCGATCCCCGCACGGGACAACACAAAATTAGTCCTCGTCTACTTGGTACAGAAGAGCGAGGGTAGAACAAGATTGAGGACCAGGAAAAGAGCGGATGGCGGGCCCTTGTAGCATGATACACAAAAGGCGAAATAAGCACTGGACAGTTCTTGAGTTAATATATGTGACGTGACAATGGTTAACGGTAAACAGATGGTGATTTCATATTAGAAAATTAATTACCTACTACAAAATTTGCATGAAACATCTACGTGTAAGTAATAAACTTATGTTATATTTATTATAAATGCAAGATTTATCATAATTATAAATCATACCTATTTAAATATACGGTTTAAATAAGGTATGTATTTCGGGTATGCCCGACTAGTTTCGCTCCCGAAGGTCTTCCTTCGGGCCCCGCAGTTAAGTTCAGTGTGGCTCGAACCGGCATACACAGTATTACAGCTCCCTTATAATACCATTGCACCACGATATCGTTAGAAATATTCAAGGACAAGTCAACTTGAACGGTTAAAGTGAGTCATCGATAAGGAATTTTTCTAATGTCAAAGTTTTGTTACACTTTCGATTATGACTTATGACAAGCTATTAAGCCTATTCATATTTTTGATATTTCACTTTATATGTTTATTTATTATTATCACTAATTATTTAAATACCTTAATAACGTTTACACACACTTATTACACTGATCTCATGGTGACTGCTTCCGGTATCCCCAAGTCACTTGGTTAACAATAATATAATAATGATTCAACGCAATTGTTTGATCACAGACTTTCTGATATTAAAATGCTGGCCTATTCATGCATAATGCCAATGGCTCTCCCACGGTATCAAATATCATCTGTTTTTTTTTTTGTCTGCAAAAATAAATACAAATGTCAGTTAAAATACGCCGATTAAGTCAAAATAGCAAAACATGGAGACAAATGCGATAAATTTAACAAAATTAGGTTTTACGTTTTAGTTTTCCGCCGTAACATGATTTTTCTATCAAATATGCAGTACACACCCATGCGGGAAAAAAGGTTTATTTTTATTGGTTATTGGAATAGGTGTTTTTCTTCTAACGCACCTGATCAGTTCGAAGCGAGTATCCGAATACTCGCCGAAGTGAATCCTGTAAAAAAACCGAAAAGCAAGCGACTCCACGACGAAACCCCTGGCAACAATTTTACTCTACTGGTTGTCAGTAGAGTAAAATTGTTGCTAGGAGTTTTTTTTGGGGATTTTTTAACGGATCGGACAGTTATCTTTCAAACAATATATATACATACACTCATATCGTGGTGCTAAATTATTGTTAGCAAAAAGTAAGTGCTTGAGACATCTCTGCCTAGTTTAAATGGACTTAGTCGTTTCTCATTCGAATGATTCCTAGATCTACAGAGTCGATAGCTTTTTAAAAGCCTAAACAGTAAGCACAGTATACACTTCACCCTCTTTATCAAAAACCTTCGAAATGTCAAGTAGATACATTGTGAGCAAACAGCTCGAACAAGTTAAATAATTAAACAATCTTTAAATATTGACACCCGTACCATACCTTCATAATTTACCTTTTAAGATTTAATCCTCAAATAATAGAGCAATTTACTTACTAATGTTAATCTCAAAATGTTGTCACCCTCAACATTGTTACTGTATATTCTCCATCAATATTTTTCTTACAGGTATTAAACGATAATTTGTGATTCTTTGGTTCTGGCTTGAGGCTGTACTCAAAGAGTATAGGTATATACAAGTACATCTTCAACTATAAGGTATTTCATAAATGATGTACAAAGTGTTATGTTATTAATATTACACTAAGTGTTATGTTATTAATATTACACTTTAGTTTTTAATCATCTGTGAAGTAAAAAAAATCTAGCTTTAATTTGATCACTTTACATCAATTTATAAATTCACTGACAATAAATCTTTTCAAGATTAGTTCAGCTTACTACAAAAGTGTGAACTTATATAAAGTTAGTGTTTTTGCCTGATGTTGCAATCCAATGGCTTTTATTTTTCTCTTCTATCTTATGGTCTATTGTTACCCTCTGTAGAAAAAAGGTTATATCGAGAAACGTTCCTCCGTAATTTGCTGATCTGATCCCTCCCATCTCTGTAAATTTAGGTCGATAATGTACCTACTCATATATACCTACAATATAGAAGGACACACAATTCTTCTTTGTTGCGCAAAGACGAATTGTGTGAAAGATACATAAATGTTTTACTTGACACAATAAGAACCCACGGTACGCAATTCATAACAAAGTGGACTAGTTGTGAATGACAAACATGTCAACCATAGTATTGTATTTTTATCCATAGATAAATACAAAACATTTCAATGTCATTCTTTTTTTTTTCGTTGGACAACCATATATTTGTATTAAAAAATTGGTCAAAAACAAGTAGTTCGGAATTGATCAAGGTCTGTGTTTTGATATAACTTAAATTTATCACAGTAAGTGATAACTTTAAGTTATATCAAAATTACTTTCATCCTAATAAAATTAAATTAATTTAGGACACATTATGCAAACAACACAAAAAAAACACATCTTGCATTTACATTGCCCTCAAACTATTTAAATTCCAAATAGACAAGCGTTTAACCAGTAATTTTGAAACTCCGTATCACTTAATTGGCAAATTATGCCTGCGGTTAAATTTAATTGCATACTTATTACGCGAGCAACGACACCGTCTTTTTCGATTTACACCTTAATGCGGTCTCCACAATCTCACACCTATAGAACTGCGGCATGAATAAATATGTGTAAATAATTATGTTAGTGCTAATAACGTTAATGTACATTGTAATAAGTGCATCAATTTACGCTTACAATTAAGTATCAGTTTTTGTTATCGTCGAACAAAAACAGTAAAATGGCATTTCCTGATTACAAATTAGGTATCCTGAGGAAAAACAGTAAATTTTGTAAAACAGTAGATTGAGCTTGTAGTATAATAGTCTAATCTTCTAATCTCTTTTAGATCGAGTCACAGAGACAGCTATGCTATTCGACCGCATTCGAACATATTTTAAGTATCAAACAATAAAATTCGTGTCTTTTTACACACCCTTGTACACTATAAAAATAATCTTCATTTTTCTATTCAAAACAAAATCGACAGTCTCGCTTTTCATTTTTTGCTCGCTGTCAATTCTAGGACTAATGTACCACAATGTGTCGTACAAAAAGTGAAATGAATCAAATATTGAAATAAAATACTACTTTTGAATTTCTAAGGTCCCTCCAGTTATTATTGTTTTATATCTAAACTAACTGATATACCTAAAATAACTGATTGTACAAATCACTTATTTAAATTCAAAAGTAGTATTTCGTTTTAATATTTCATTTACATGAGACAGTACTAGACGTTCGATGACTTCGAGCGTCACATTTTATATTATTGTATACACAACTTTGTGAATTAATTTGTAGAATTGAATGATCACGTAGAAGCGTGATGAAGACACGTGATCTGAGAATCAATTTTATTATTGTAACACCTAATTAGTTCAGAATTTGATATAAAAAATCAGTTTCATATTGTAAGTCCACATAATTCTAATTAACCGAAATAAAGCAACAAAATAGTCAGGCTCAACAAATTAAAGGAACTCCATAAAAATGTGTATGCAGGAGAAGATTAGATGAACTTTGGTGACCACAAAATAATTGGTATTAATGCGAAAGTTTGGTTGTTTATTGGTTTAACGAATCATAATATTTTGCATAGTGAACATAATAGTGTGGTGTCCTATCTCTATTTAAAATGAACTTATTCACAAAAGATATAGTATAGCTAAAATATTATTTTTGATCTTGCTGTAATCAATTCATGAGTGATTTTGTGTGAATGAAGTGAATCAATCAATGATTCTATCAATCTCAAATTTAATTACGTAATAAAAATAGCAGCGGTTCGTGCTTTTAAGCCTTCAGCGGGTAGATTACCCTTTATTAACTTGACTGGAATTTAATATTACCTAGACAACGTTCAATATACACCTAGTACAAACCCTTCACAGCAAAATTGAATACCTTTGTAAATAAGTCACTTATTTAGTTAATGGCTTCATAATTTCTTGTGAAGCTTATTACGTTTCAACATTCAGGAGTTAGAAATTGAGACGTATAAAAATAGCATCATAGGTTATTTGTATTCATATATATCTACAACTGATAAGTATCATACGATGTAAACAGTCTGTCAGTATTAAGATTTTCATAATAATTCTATTACTCAATTTACATATATGTATATCTAATTCAATGATCGGCATCTTAATTTAAGAAAATAGCATTAAAACACTAAATATCTATGTTCTTAAAATGTGTAGGAGCCATATCAATCCCGCAATCTTTAGTTGTCATTTCATTTCAGGAAAATGACAAAAGATGAATCGTTCACTTTGACAATACTCATAAATAGGCATGTTATATAACACTAAATCTGTGTTCAGAAAATTATTCGGTCTTAGATTATTGACATATAAACAATCTAAGAATTCGATTAAGGACTTGGCAAATAGTTTATATTTAATGAAACTAACAGATAAAGAGATTCTAAAAAGGTTTCATATCTTTTAACTTTACTATGAGCAAGTAAACATTTCGTTTTAGTACTTTGACAATAGTAACATGAACATGGATATAAAATGGAGAAAATAATAATTTTACAGCAACTGTACTGCAAGCTTAGAAAGTTATAAATATTTGAAGTACATCCAAGTCAGCCGACGAAATTTATGAATTAGAAATATAGGTACACTGAGACCCTTTCAGGGGTTCAGAAAACTAAAAAATGCACAGTGATTAATTTTTCAGTTTAAAATGAAACAATGGGAAACTTTCTAAGGAATTCCACAGAGAGGATTATTTATTCATAAATGTAGTCAGGTACACTGTATTTCCTTTGTGATATACTAACTTAGAAGGCCATTAAAGGAGCTATTACCTTTACGGTCCCTTATTCTTCTAAGTTTTAACATGAGAGAGCCATGCTTTGGCACGCAGGTATGGGCCGGTTCGAGCAAAGTAATACCACGGTCTCACAGAAAACCGGCTGTTAAACAATGCTTGCACCGTTAGACCGAGTGAGTGAGGTTACGGGAGGCCCAACACCTTTTCCCATCCCCTCCTACCTTTCCCTACCCCCTTCTTTTCCCTTCATCTCTTTCTCCTCATCCCTTTACCCTAGCCTACAAGGCAGACAGCACTCTTTTGACTCATGAGTTTCAAGTGTTCATGGAAGGCGGAAGTGACTTACCATCTGGTGACCCGTCTGCTCACTTGTCTCCCTATTCCATAAAAAAAAAACTGAAAAGACTTCCGCTTAAGTGTAACTTTTTTACTTATAACACAGTACATCATATTATATGTGTTAATAGTATAATAGCTATAGTGGCCAGCCGCGAGAAGGCGACGTCCACGTGTGCATGGATGCCGTCGAAGGATACCCTAAGGAGGTGCCCGTTGTTTGCGGGCACAGCGCTAGGAAGGGTCCTGATGTCCTACCAAAGTTGTTCCCGGATTCCAACTATTTCACGCGCAGTGTCGCACATCTTGTGGTTTTAGTCGGATCAATTCCGACACACCACCCCACTAAAAGGCCCGGTGGGGTGACGGCCCGGGGGGGATATGTAAAAAAAAAGGACTACATGAATCTTGATACAAGAAAGCTCAAACCAATACAGATAGAGATATTAACGCATAACAAAATTTACACTGAAAGGTAAACAAAGCGAAACCCAACGAAATTATTACTTCACACTCGGATTTTTGTGTAATCTTTGTAATATATATGTATTACGAAATATATATGTTTATGAGCTGTCCAGTTGCCATAATACAGCTCTGCTTAGTTTGGCATCAGACGGCCGTGAGTCAGATGTGTGGAGGTATTATTATTATTCTCTTTATTTTATAAAAAATACATATAAAGTACTTTTTAAAATATATTCGTCGTAAAGTATAGTCGTCGTTAGAAGCGCAAACTGTGAGCTTAAGCGAAATCGTTTTCTGTATGGTAAGTTAGCTACATGTGAGAGTACGAGTATGACTGACTGGGCAACAACAGACGAAAGACGGAGACGCAAACAAATTTTCTTTAGTCTTGCTTTCCTTACGTTTAAGGAAGCTCAGTTATTTTTAAGTTTAGTACAATATATTTTCTGGTCTGAACGTAACCGAAATACAGAAGGTTCTGGGTCGTCCTGGGATGTCAGGCCTGTTTATGCGGCGTCAACTTCGTTGGTGTAGTCAGATGTTGTTCTGAAATTAATGATAAGCGCACATCAGTGTGAAGTTTTGATTATTATCAAAGAAATAATGATATCCTTAAAAGTGCTAAAAAAAATTGTAAACACCGTTATAATACACATTAAAATATATTAGGCACAGAGGTAGATAAGAGGGAATATGCACTTTATTGCGGCGTAGTGAGAATAGAATGTTATTTAGGTGTTTCTTTAAAGTGACACTTATATCGTTATTATGTGCCATAACAAGTTCTACAAAATATCAACATAATTACGAATAACGTTTTCTTTTGTTACAGGTATGATTGCACATCTAGACCTCTACCATATACGAATCAGGTAACGACGAAATATTTAAAACAATGGTCTATCTAGTGAATAATTCAGTAATTATACTAAACTATTCATTGTTTAAGATACTTGTCACTAGATCTTCCTATTGTTAAAAATATTTTCAGCACATCTAAATGTAAAAACTGACTGCGACAGTTGACTGGGAAACCCTCATGACTAAAACTATAACTAAAGTTTGTATCTATGTATCTTATTTATGTGTATGTATATATATGTATGTATATTGTATGTATGTAGTATATTTGTATATATTTATAAATTTGCATGTGAATATAATGTTTTCTTTTGTTTCTTAATATTTCATCTTTATACACCTGCCATGTCCCTCACTGAACCACCCAAAGGTTGACTGGTAGATAATGCCATGTGGCATTAAGTCCGCCTGGTGCGTTGTATTATGCAGGAAGAGTTTTAAATAAAAATAAATAAATAAAGAAAACTAATAATAAAACCAAATCAAGATTCACAATTACGTGATTTAAATAAAAATCAAATTTATGGTACCTTATAGTAGTTTGTTTGTCGATGTTTCGTAGGTCGTATATAAACGTTTTATATAATACCTAATTATAATCCTTATTTGCATCTAGGACACAGAGATAATTTAACATGCAAACGATAAACATATAACAATGAATGTACAACGGTTATTAAACAGTGGCCCCGTGGTAGTATAATGCTGTGTTACGGGGACTATATAACTGTGACCGACACGTATAATAAATTGTGTTCGCAGATGACGAAGATTTACTCTCCACGTTCGCCTTACTTACATCGTACTAACAAAATTGTGAATATGGTTTCATAGCAACAGAACCCAAAATACATGTTGTAACCCTTACTTCATACATACAAAGCAGCGAAGACTAAAACCAATGGCTACTGTCTTGTTTCTATGGATGTTGGCTTTTTAAGACAAAATACAAAAACCCCAGTAATAGACAAGGCAGCTACTTTAGTGGATTGAGAGAGAAGTAATGTTAAGAATAAACTGCTTAATTTTTATTTAGCACTGTGAATTCCCTTTGTATATTGTGTATTCACTTTAAAGAAACACCTAAATAAATTACCCTTTTTTACTGCAGTAGTTTGATTATATTATATATAAATATTTTATTGATAAAATGAAATTAAATTAATTGAAACACAAAAACATGTAAAGTAACGTGCGAACTAGTGTGTAATAAATGTAATTATTACATGCTAGTTCGCACACAAAATCTCACAAACGCGTTTTAAATTTTCTGGTACATGACAGGTTTTTTGTAAAATCTAAATATAAATATGAAGAATGTAAATATATCTTTAGGTAACGATACAATGACCTGTGTGTATTGTTACTTATGATCATTTCTTCAAATTGAGTTTCAATAGTATTAGTATTATAGTTAGTCAAATATTTATTGCAGTCGATTCAGCAACTTCAGTATACATCCTTCAGTTGACCGTAGATAAGTAGTAATTTTAGGAACCTGTTATATGTCATCTAAATTTTAAAGGTAATATCTTAAGTCAACGATATATGTCAGTAAATGGAGAGAGAGATACATAAATATTTGTGTTAAAGAAAAAAGTATAAATCATTTGAAAATTAAAATGTCACCTTGGAAATGTACGCAATTAGTAAAAGCTTCTAAAAGTATACGCTCGATAGAAAAGTTTGAAATCTGTATAAATTATGCTCACGAAGCAAGTAAGTTTTGAAACGCGTACAGCATTTTAAAACTTTGTTCTTAAGTTTTTTGGTGTGATGACCGGAAGTGTTTTACAACGAAATATTTTTGTAAGAATATTTTTTCGTAGCAATTTTTTACATCCTTTTGAAGCAGCGAAAACGAAACAGGAAAACACTCTCCTACTCGAGATCTTGTAGGAACTAAGAAGCTAAGGAACTCGCACTTGTGAGGAACTTCTTAAGTATCTCCTTATCCCTTAACTATATGCAAAAATAATATCATAACCGTAGTCTCAAAAAGTTTAAGATATTTTTTAATTACATAAAGAATATATTATTATTATATTATATTGCCGTTATGTTTTTTTTTAGAATGACTATTATGGCATTTGTAAGTTAATATACGAGTACGTGTTCACACTGATATTAAATAAAAAAATCCTGTGCAACAGTTTTGTTGATTACTAAAAAAAAACTACGTAGGGATGTAATATTGGGTGTTCTAGTAGTCGTATATTTAAAAATATAAAATAGTTCTTCCATGTAACAAAATAGATGTAGACCTAGAAGTATTCGAAGTGCATAGTAAATTAATAAATCTATTTATACGAGTACATAACACGAGCACAGCAAAATATTGAAACATTTTTATATTTCAAACAATTTAAAAAATTGTAGCTAATTAAAAAAAGACAATTTGTTAAAAAGTGTTAGCCATTGCCTTCCCGCCTTTAAATTATCTGCAAAACAAATGATAAAAGGATTCGTCGAACAAATTCGAGCAAAAATAGAATAAAATGGCTTAAGCATAACAAAGTGGGAAAAAAACGTGTTTGAGGATAATCTGTATTTCCTTGCAATATCATTTTACTTACTTTGGTAAAAAAATATGTTTTACAGGGCAGGCTATAAGCACTATACCCTGTCTGTATATCTACCTTTGAGCTAAAGAAAGGCTCGGCTGTGAGTCAAACGAAATCTCCAACGCATCAAGCGCATCACTCCTTTTGTTTGAGTGTAGAATATTTAAGGCACAGTTGCTATCTAAAAACAAACGATCGTGTTATTTTTATCAAGCATTTAGAAATTTCATCGTATCAAATATATTACAATAATACATGAAATATTTATCAGTATCTTCAGGTTACCCTTCTTGTTTAAAATAAAAGCTTTATTTTATATCGCTGCAAATTCGTATATATGACCATGTTTTTTGTTACTTTTTTTAAACTTATATAAACTTATATTATTTATATGTAAATAGGTTTAATAAAATGTAAAGAATACAGACCGAAGACATCAGCTAGTAAAACTTTTAAAATCGAATTATTACAGTTCAGTCTCACTTAAGACCTTAAGCTTCTTACTTATCTAGGTCTTGCACATTAACTTGTACACTACGTAGTTTATTTAACATTACAAAATGCTTGCATATAGCAACATGAGGCTTAAAAAAAAGGTACTTTGAATATCAAATTATACGCATTTAAAAAATATAAATGGTTCTAAAATCGATTAACTTACACCGAGTTTTGGTTCGTATAAATTTAGTCTTTCTGCTTAAAAATATTTTTTCCTTAAGAAATAGTTTTTTAACCACAAATGAATAGACCACAAAGGCATTGCGATGCAATCTAAATGTGATTGAATGTAATATAATATAATAGGTGTATGTAACTCAAACGTATTTACTTTGTTATTTCACTTACCAAAATTGTAACAGTTAAATGATACAATTTTTCCTAAGCATATAATGGTAGTGTGTAGATGAAGTAGAAAACAAATAAAAATGATGTGTGTGTTTGTTTCATTTGGATTTCACCTGCGTTTGTGCTCACTGTTCGGCTCCTAATGATCATAGCGTATTTTTGTTTGTTTTTACACAATACTAAAAGGGTTTTTTTTTCATTTTCGACTGGTAGATTATCCCGTTTAAAGAAACAAAGACAAACACTCTTCCAGTGTGCTATAATAATATAGACAGAACACTGTGACGGATATTTCTCTTGTGGAATCTTTGTGGAATCCTTGTGGGAACACTGGATTGTGATTATTTTTTTACGTTTTGAAGCAACTCACTAGAACTCTTAATTGTAAGCTTTGTTTTCCAATTTAAGTCCTCTTCAGGCTTGAGTTAAAAGACAAGTCCCACGAAGAAGATCATTAAGTAAATAAGAAAGGTAGAATATACTCGTATGTAATATCAAAAGACACGCAGGTGTGTGTAATGGTAAAATGATTACTTCGACCAATACAAGAAGATAGATCGCTTCGCATTGTATATTTTCTTTCACTTCAGAGTACTGTGTTTTTTAATTTCATCAATCAGCAACACATTACTAATGGTTTAAAGATCTTTTAAATAACATTTGATCGCCTTTCTGATTACTATATGGCTTCAACATTTTACGGAATGTGTTTCTTACAACAGCGGGTAGCGCTGTAAATAACGCAGTTCTCTGGGTCCTGCTACTTAGGTACCTGAAATGTAGCCGCTTATATTTGTGACTGCTTGCGTCACAAGTCTCGCTTATACATAAATAATGTTAAAAGGACGCGAGTGTTAGGGGTTAGGAGAACACCGAACGTTACCGCACACCTATGTAAAAAATCAAAATCAAAATTAATATCTATATTTCAATTAAACCAATCAAAGGCATTTTTAAATTGTCAAGAGAAGAACTCACTTAAACTTGGTCAGGCAAGAAACTTCAGGGACGCCCTATTTAAAATATGTTATACAATTTTCTTGTTTCAATTCATAAGTGTTAATAAAAAGTGAGGACAGTGCAATACATCATTCTTAAATATAGGCGAATGAAATGAAGATGATATCCTGTCATTGACGTCACCTCACCGAATTTTCCATTTTAACACGATGCCGACGTCAGTGGTTTTAAAAAGAAAATTGAATGATTATTCATAAATTTTTCATCGACATTAATAAACTTAGGTAGATCATTAATAGGTTAGCAAGTTTACATTCTCCTTCTACCACCGTAACCAAAAGTCAAAAGTCAACTAACCAGCATTGACTATAGTGCATCTATAAATAATGGTAAGCGGAGGCTATAAAACATGCTAGTACAAACCCGCGCTGGTTGACACTGATAACTGGCTAAACGGTTCATATTTTGTTAAATATAACATAACACTGTGTTTATTTTTTCATACATAGCGACCCCGCCTTTTAATTTGTAAAATCTGAATAAGACTGTTTTTTATATAAGAAGAAATTTATATAAGATACTTGAGTTCATGTTTCGCATTTTGTGCATTTTAGAGGCAAAATAGTCCTGATGTCGTCGTCTTCTAATATTATAACAAAACTAACGCTGTAACGTAATATGAAAATAAAAGTTAACAGTCACAGACACACAGAGTCAGACTTCTCATTCTATTACTTTAGTCAGAAAATTTCTTAGAGATGGTTTGAGTAAAGCAAGCCGAACGTGGGAAGGTACATAGAATGTTTTACTTTACTATTAAGTGAGTGTCCAAGAGCAAACATCTCGCCTTTTGGAAATAATATTATTGATATTCAGTGACTTCACACTTATAGTGCATGTAGGCATAATTTTACCTTAGGACGTTCTTGTAATCTATTTCAATGACAAAAAAATCTCTCATAAAAAATATAAATGTCTGCCTTAACTGCTTAGAAAACTTTTAAATTTAAACATTAAATTTAAGAACATCAGCAGTAATATAAATTCTTGGCGCTTTTACGACAGACAGTTACGTTTTTTTATGTAAGAGTTTGCTTTAACTACTAGTTAAGTAAACAAGAAATAGAGAACATATTAAAACCCATCATAATAACATTTTTTAACCATATTCAAAAAATAATAAACCATATTGCCATTCAACTAACCAAGATTACCAAGGTAACATAAAAGCCAGGCAGAAATTTAAAAAAGTGGTGCAATGAAAGACTTGTATTACCGCTCTAGGTTCAGTGAATAGATGGTCAGATTGCCTACAGCATTGTAAATACCGACTGTGAAGGGACACCTAATGGAAATCACAGACTGCAATTGTGTTGAAAAGTCGCTAATGAACTTTTGCTCGCTATTGAGAACGAATATAAAAGAGCTGACTACATAGGCATTACTCTTATTTTTTAAGCTATTACAAAATAAAAAATATTTATAGCATCTCTTCTCACAAAGTGCTAATTTCTAAGCAGTTGCATACATATCATATATACAGTCATGCCTGTAGCCAGGAAGTTGTAGACAAATGTTTATTAAACTCCTACATTTTTGCCAATTACAATATGGTCGTACTAACGTATTAGGGTCAAACCTCTTTCCGTCAACCGGACTCTTTGGGAATTAAAGAAATTCGTTCTTGAATTTGGGGTTATAGCATAATAGGGGACTGGCAAGTACAAGCAATAAGATCAAGAACGTCAGGATGGCATACTTGTAACTCAAACTGACAAAATGACAAATACACTCCAACTTGTTATTTAAGGGACAATAGTGGAAAAAAGAGATGTAGGTAGAAAAAGACACTGGAGGCTTTAGAATCTGCGCGGATGGTTCGGATGCAACAATATCTCCCTTTTCGGAGTAGGTGCCTCAAAGTCCGTATAACCATGGTGCTATCCGACCTCCTCCGGGAGCTTCGAGTCCTCTACTGCTATACACAAGTACATCGCCAACTCGTCTAGTGACATTTATTTCATAATAACCATTACTACCGCCTGAAATTGTAGGTAGTACTTAACGGAATCCGAAAGGGTGGAAACATACTTAAAACATATTTAAACTGGCATTAATGTATGAGTTTAATCAATCTTACTAAACTTGGTACAAATATATTAATTGAGTTCTAGAATGGTTCAGCGTCAACAGCTCGCGTAGGCAGTTACTCACAAATCTAGATTTATCTAGAAAATAAGTATTATATGTAACTTGCTATTTAGATAAACCTACATTTCTCATAATTTCATATTTACAGCGGTAATATGTCAATCATATTGCTTTATAATCCATAGAAAAACTTTAGTAATAATAGAATTACTTCGCTTTACTTAGAATATTGAAAGCATAAAACGTTTTCTTTTGAAGCGCTTATGTATAACAGAACTAGTTCGTCAAAATTAATACTTTCTTTTTAATTGACTCCGTTTAAAATTGGTGATAAGCGTCCATACTATTGATAGGCCCACCAGAACTACGTAACGCATATAGCAACTGTATATATATTATTTCGTCGTGTATATTGATATATGTAGGTATGTGAAATTATGACAAAGCTGGAATTTTTTAGGCCACCGATAGTAACTTAGACTAAAAAATAATAGTAACTTAGACTAAGAAATACAATCGCCTAGGGATAAGAACCTCTTACATTGGAATTAAATAACACTTGGAGTAAGTTTTGTTCTTGAACTAAATTAGTCTTTTAACGTACTTATATCATAGTTTTCACCTTCACTATATCAATAACATTACTTCTTATATGACTACTGAATACTGTTATCGATCGCCAAAGGGAAAAGATGAGCCGAAGCAGACAAATTGATATGTTTGCTGGCAAGTTATTCACGCTTACTTAAATACAAATATACACTCCCACCTGTATCCCTGAAAGGGTAGGCAGAGGTGCAATAAGCGCTCACATTTTGCAGATTATAATTTTTTTTAGTAAGATTTAATCTCGTTTATGTAAAAGGGGGCAAGCTTAGTGTCTGTTTTTTTAGGAATCGTACATAAAAATTTGTAGTATATTGACTAGAAAGGAAAAGAAAGGATATTGCTTATACAGATGGATTGGGGAGTATAAGCAATACAGCTCAAGCAAGTCAGGGTCCCATACCTATAACCCTCCCTCTTACTAATTTTGTGAACAACATACATATTAATTAACATAAACTATTATATTACTATAATCTACATAGATTATTTTAAAAATTTCATAACAACTCCAGTAAGAATTTTCATTATATGCGTAAAAAATAGTGTACGGAGTGGAATCAATTAAGAACGCTGATACTCCAGCAAACTTTATCAATTGATTGGCGTAATTAAATTTGTAACAAACTTCGTGACGTGCTCTTAAGGTGAAAACGTCCTATAGTAATGGAATATCCAAATAGCAGGGCTGCCAACATAACAGTTTCATTTTTAAATCATAACTTGAAGTTCAAGTTTGTACTAATTTTACTATTATATTTTCTTTTAGATATACCTTAAAGCGGTGAAATTCATGTAATATGAAGAAACATTTCTGTAGGGAGAGGCTGCGCAAAACAAAAGGATTTTTAAGCCGAGTTCATTACGTTGTGGTTTTAATAGTTTCATATGGTAAACTTACGAACTGCAAGCAGTAACAATTAAAGAAATCAAGTAATTAAATATTCCATTCATTTTAGAAGTTTCCAAACGATATTTATTATTTATTTATAATACATATATTTATTGTATTTAGAACTATATAAGTATGTTTATTGGTTACCATAGTACAATGCATGAGATGCGTGGAATTACTATTATGATTTTCTTTAACTCAATGATACAAACATATAAATTACATTTTTAAATATACCATATAGATACAAAATATATTTAAAAATATAAAAAATAGTAGAACACCGATATCGGGTACATGGACCAAGATACCGGTGGTTAGAGATCCAAAGATAGGCACCTCCTGACAATGAACGCCGTGTCGAGGAGAACTAGCTTCTGTATCAGTCCCTTGATCCAGCTATGTAACGAGAGCCTCTTAAATGTTGATCGAGGCTCTTGACTAAAAATCCGTGAGCAGATATGACTATCGGAACAAGGAACGCCAAATCGATATTCTACATGTCGACAATCTCGTGAGACAAATTGATCGATTGATTAATTGACTCTATTTTACAGACAGATACAATATTAGCTTATAAATACTTAACTAAAAATATGTACAATTGGCGGCTTTATCGCACTTAGCAATCTCTTATCTTTTTCAACTTTTACGAGATTACCGTTACGAGGAACAGCGATATCACCAATCATTGCGCGCTGCTCTAATCGGTCTATCACCAATATATCAGGGTTACTGGCAACAATAGTCCTGTCGATAATGATAGATTGATCCCAATAAAATGTGGCAGTACCATTTTCGAGAACCTGGTCGGCCACATATGTACCTGTAATATGGCACCTATAAATTCACGAGATTGTATTTAAGGGCAAGTTGTTGATGTAGTATCCTGGCTACTTGGTTGTCTGTGCAAATACGTTGGCAAGACGAGAACAACCATAAATAGTAATAATAATAATATATTATTGACAAAACTACTAATATTATATTAAACATATTAATTATTACTATTATTTATAAATATTTGTAATTTTATGCTATATTAAAATATTTAAAAAAAAAAACAGATTTTTGACCACGAACAGAAATCAAATCAATGTTTGTCTTAATATTTCATATGTCAATGTGTCTAAATATTATTTTAATTACTTAAAAAAATGCATGACACACAGCTTTTGCTTCATTGACATCCATCAGTCCTTTCGCTTTCGTTCATCGGTTACGGGTCCTTTTAATTTGGCCCATTTGTCGTATACTTTCGATCTGGTCAGTGCACATCTTTCTGGGTCTACCCGCACCAACTCGCTCACTCACAGAGACCTTATAAAACTTCTTTAGACAGTCGCTCTTCACTCATTGTATCAACGTGCCAAAACCGACCCAGAATTTTTTTCTCTATTCGTGTCACTTCATCCTCTTTTAACCTACAAAGTTTTCCAGCCAAATCATTTCTCACTCAGTCAATCAATCTTACATTGCACATACTTCTTATTGAACTTATTTTCATGACATTAGGTTACTCTTATGTTTTTTTGTCTTGTGTTTCTTTTTTCATATCTAACTCTCGCTGCCATACATTAAAGTTGGTACCAGGGCTCCCTCATACACATCCAGACGTGCTTAAATGGCACGTTCTTACTCTTTACAACGGCGTGAAGATCGCCATTTTCTGAGTTTCTCTTTTGAACTTTTTTCTCCATCACGTCTGCCATCTCTAAAATAAACGAAATCACTCAACTGTTCTACTCTTTCGTTCCCAGTAATAACCTTTCAGATAGCTCTTCACTCCTTTCTAAAAATATTACCTTCAATTTACTTCTTTTAATTTCACGCCTTTCATCTCAAGTGCATCATTCATGATTGTTATCATCTCCTGCAATTCATTCGCCGAAAATGAAAGTAAGAGTTGATCGTAGGCTTACAGGAGGCACTTGACATGTAACCCGCCAATACGTAAACCGCACTCTTGATCCTTTAATTTAGATAGACAGCTATTTATAAATAAGTTAAACAACCATGAAGACGCAACACAACCTTGCCTGCACCCCTAGAGATAACAAACTAATCTTTGTATGTATATTTAATTACTTCTTTATTAATACCTATGGCGTCTTTTTCGTGTTACTCTATCTTTTTTTATGTATGTGTAAGCCTACCATAATGACTCCACTTTGCCTGATGGTAAACAATAAATGGAGTCCAAGAGTGGTGGTCACCATCCTCATTGCATGTCTGGTCAATGTAGTATGGTGGCCCACACTATGGCGGCTTGGTGAGATGCTTTTTCACGCCCCGCTTAAAAGACCCAGGATCAAAGTGGGAAGGAAAAACGTGCGCTGGTAGTGAATTCCAATCTTTCACCGATCGGCACAGGAAAGAAGAGCCAAACCGTTTCGTCCTGTAGAGGAAGGGAGAAGGTGGGACCAATTGGAAGAGCTCGTCAGAACACTCACCGTGATGTAGGCGATAGAGAACTGCCATAGAGGCGACATCTCTTCGCAACTGCAGGGGCTCAAGAGACTGGGTGACCTCAGGACAGTCTATAATGTGGAATGCGCGTCGCTGCAACCGATCGAGAGCGTCAAGCAGATACTGCGCTTTTCCACAATAACATAATTGACTTTAACGCTTCTGTAGTAGCAGTTCTGAAGTACTTCTGTAGTAGAGTGAGTATAGATAGTACTCATTATACATTATACACTCTGTTTGTTCATTAACCTAACTCGTGTCAACCCTAGCGTACAAGGCACCGCCACCAGACTTGTATTCGATTACGATACAGCGCCTGTTGCAGTAGCAATAGTTAACAAGTTAAAATTGACTGCCTCCCAGATATAGTCCTATATATTAAAAAACATCTTCCTTTTCTTCTTCTAGAGTCGATAATATTATATTTTTTGCTACGCTTGTTATGGTAAAATATTTACATAGTTTTTTAAAGTTTAACGATACTTACTTGACAAATTAAGATTAAAAAATAAATACTGTCACGACAACTTTCTTATACCGATGAAAGTGTGAAACATGGAATAGAAATAATATAATTACAGTTTGCTTCTTTAAAGATATCTCATAAGCTAGTCCTCAATATAAAAGTTGACAAAAAAAGAGTTAACCTAATTTATGACCATATAGTAACATAGATTGTACAAAAATGTGAGTGTTGTGTGATTACATATACGAACAATGAACACAAATTAAACACAATGCAGTAATTCAAAAACAAGTAATCAGGATGTGAAATAGTAATTGAGGAGGTAAACCCACTATTATAACCTAACTATCGTTTTGCAAATCCCAACGATAACAACAGCCAAGAATAACCTTAATTAGCAATATTCAATTATATTTCTATTATAATAATATGACACGTGTTTTGCCCCTCTACGAGGCATCCTAAGAAATCTTAGGCAACTAATAAACGAATATTTCGAACGCTGTCTATTCTTGTACCGATGCCATTGTTGATCTTGCACACATGACTTCACATAATGGCCCCAAAAGGCTTTCCACGAAGCAAAATTTTAAGTGTCTTCAAAGTAATTTTAAAGTGCTATAAATTATATCGAATATTTAGGACCTTTCGAAGATATAAATAATTCATCTCATACTAATCTCATTCTATTTTCTGAAAAATATGTTTGCCTGTATGTCGTTTGCTGGTCAATAGAACCAATTTAAGATCGTAACAGCACTGAAACAGGGAAAATAATTTATCTTATAAACCTGGCAAGTACCAAGAAACATAGAAGAACCTAATGAAAATCAAGTGTAAATTTACACAGACCTACATATTAATATTTTCATTAATGAATTTATATATTTAGTTTTATCTTTCTTTCTTCACCATTCTATCCAGTGTTTCACAGCGTACGTTAACATAATCATGGCCGTATTGAGTTAGGGCATTTAAGTTAATAAAGTGACAAACGGTTTTTTGCTGTTAGTTAAAATTGCAACAGTATTCCTTTGTGAAATAATTTAATAAAATATATTTATGCAGCAAACAATAAATCTCTAGCATACAGTTGCAAAAAAAAGCTAAAATGGTTTTTCTTGCAACTGCAAGCAAGAGATGTATTTTTTTGAGTAGTTAAAATAAGTAGTAGTTAATAATAATATTTGTAAAATGATATTCCTAAAAGACTTATAAAACAGTTCTATAAAGATTGCTGTAGAATCCTCGCTTTAAACAGATAGCAGAACGACGTGGCTTTAAAGTCGATAGACTTATAAACTGGATGTAACTCGGTCGGTTTTATGTCAGTTTGACTATAAAACTCCACTGCTTAACAGTAAAACTGCACTATGGCGTTAGTAATAATTGTACAGTTATTGATATATTACGTATTTCCGGACTGCATTTCATATTATCACGACTTTACGTAGCACTTATGGAGACTGCTTTTTTTATAGTCTTCCTCAACAATACTAACGTTCCTGATTTTTTATTTTCAATTTATAAAGTTTGTACGGGTATGTCGCGTCAAACCCACGTCGCGTCGAAGAAATTAAGAAAGTTAAAGATGAAATGAAAGACTGAAAGGATGATCTTAAAAAGTTAATATTATTAGATTAATTGTTTTTCTTTTTTTTTTTTTCAAGTTATGTGTTACTTAAAGTTTTAAATTTTATAATCCAGACGACATAACATTAAAAACTGTCTAAACGAAACCTTGTAAAACATCTTCAGATGACTTAATTAAATTAAAATAAATTAAATTACTCCATGGTTGGATATTAGATAGAATTAAATAATTAATTTTATTATAAAATCCTTTATATAAAATATCTATAAAATAACCTCTCTATAGACTGTCATTGTACTTTGTGCATTTAAGCTTCGCTTAATTACATGACTAAATACTTAAAATTCTAGTGTCCCTATGTCTTTGTTATTGTAAACAAGAAAGATTTCTAGATCCGAATGCCTCTCATTAATAAATTGAAAAAGGCTAGCGTACGTACTAAGGTAAGTAAGGTTAACATGCATTTGTTTCCCGAAGAAATAAATAATCTTCACATATCATCAACTGATTTCAAGCAACAAAACTTTGTACACATCGCATCCAGAGCGGAGCCGATGCGTTGGTCACCAATTTATATTATATTCTCGGGTCCACTCGGGTAGGTGTCATTGGTCTTCTCGGAAGCTTCCTTCTTAGGGTATACCCGGGTCCTCTGCAATAGACCTCGTCACGGAACACCGTGTAGTTTTAGTCGGTTCGAGTCCGACATACCAGTTCACTGTTGGCTCCAGTGGGGTGATGACTCGTCGCACGATAAAAAAAAACTGTCTGTGAATATTATTAAGTCGGCCGTGTTAGGGTACGCTTTACGATGTACGAAGGCAAGCACGATCGTTTTGTAAAGTCTGCAGTATTCTGGACTGTTCCAATCTTAAATATTGTTTGCGGTTAGAAAAAAAACCTTATATGAACGAACTCTGCAACTGTGTCATTTCAATGATATGATGAACTTGGAGTTTAGGTATCATTGTGAGGATAAGGAGCCTAGAAAATCATCCAATTTTTGATTTCACGGTTTCGTTATTAAGCACCTGTTTTTAAGACCTGTAAAGTAATAAATTTCAATTTCAATTTTCAATCTTCGCAAGTATGTATACCATGTCTCTGCTTTACGTTCCCAATTGAAGTGGCTCACACCTTCTTGAACTCTCCGTCTCCCCCTTCTTACTTAAGTCCCTACTTTTCATTTTTGTGCTCCACTAATGACAGGGACCTTCGTTCTTCAAACAATTTGCTCCTCTTATGTCCTCCTCACAGCTCTAACTTTGTCAACTCATCTTAGAATCTCGAGCTTAGAATGTCTGAAAGCCGTTTAACGTTTAAGAACAAAGTACGTGAACTTCTCCTCGATGAATTAGCAGAATAACCACAATGCACTTGACTGTATACCTATTTATATGTGTATGTTAGTATATATATGTATATTCTTTCATATATATATTTTTATGTATGTGTATATTTGTTATGTATTTGTATATATGTACAATACAATACACAATACAATATTCTTTATTGTACACAAACAAAAAAAAAAACAATATGAAACAAATAATATACGAGCAACTGGTACAATCGGCGGTCTTGTCTATGTTACTATATACATATCTATGTAACTATAGTTGTTTTCAAAAAATAGGTAAATACCAGATGTCTGCACCTACCTTATCGCTTTTCTTCAACACCCCAACGTTGACTGCTAGAGAATGCCCTTGGCATTAAGTCCACCTATGTACACGTGTGCATGAAGTTTATAAATTAAAAAAATAAATCTACAAACAGTCAACAGAACGCAATCTACTCCTACTTTTATAATAGTCAAGGGCGGAAAGCGATCTTTCATGTTTAAACGAAAATATTTTGATAAGTAAAATCCGTAATAATCTCAGAACATTAATCTATACATCATTTTGTAGTGGTAGAGCCATGCTTGCTTAAGCACGAATGGGCCGGCTCGACCGGTGCGATACCACGGCCTCACAGAAAACCGGTTGTGAAGTAACGCTTGCGTTGCATTTCCCCGAAATGAGTGAGGTCTCCGGAGGCCCAAAATCCCCCACCCCCCTAATGATAGCGCTGTTAACGAAAAGGATACCCCAGGGGGGTACCAGCGCTAGCGTTGGAGAATCCCCCCCTGGACGTCCACCCTCAGTACGGATTATGCCTGAGCGTGGACGCCCAGGCTGCCCCTCGTACTCTGGGGGGGGCTCAACTGCGCTCTCAAAATCTGCTCGGGGCAAGAGAAGGCATACCATGGCACCCCCTGTCACGTTTACCGTGGATTTTTGCAACATTAGGGGCTTACATTCGAACCTCGACACTGTCCACCACCACCTTGAGACAGCAAAGCCGGCCTTGCTCTTTTTAACCGAGACGCAGATATCGTCTCCAGCGGACACATCCTACCTCTGCTACCCTGGGTACGGACTGGAACACTCCTTTGTTCCTAAGGCTGGTGTATGCGTGTACGTTAGAGATGATATCACTTCTCGCCGCCTCGGCAATCTTGAAGGTAGGGACCTCTCCATCTTATGGCTACGTGTAGACTGCGACGACCATCCCCGCATCTACCTATGCCTCTACAGGTCCCATAGCGGTGATGCCGAAACGGACCGACTCATCGACCACGTCCAAATGGCTACAGACTCAGTGCTCCAGCAGGTCCCATCCGCAGAGATCGTGATTCTTGGCGACTTTAACGCCCATCACGCCGAATGGCTTGGTTCGCGCAAAACCGATCATGCGGGAAGATCTGTTCACGATTTCGCCTTGGCATATGGCTTGACGCAGCTGGTAGCAACGCCTACGCGAATCCCAGATGCAGAAAGCCACGTGCCTTCACTGTTGGATCTTCTGCTGACCTCACATCCTGACGGCTACAAAGTATCCGTTGAGGCCCCTCTTGGCTCTTCGGACCATTGCCTGATTAGGAGTATGGTGCCACTCGTTCACTCGCTGCGGCCGCGTGTTACAGGCAGTCGCCGCGTATGGCACTATAGGTCAGCGGACTGGGATGGAATGAGAACATTCTTTGCATCCTACCCATGGAGGCAGGTTTGCTTCTCGCCGGATGATCCCAATGTCGTTGCTGACTCTGTCGTGGATGTTGTGCTTCAGGGTATGGAACTTTTCATTCCATTCTCCCTGATTCCCAGAGGTGGCAAGTCCCAGCCTTGGTTTGGTCGAACCTGCAAAGCGGCGTCCCGCCGAAAGCAGGAATGTTACCAAGCATGGGCTAATGCAGCGACAGCACGGGATGTAAAGACCAGCACATTAAAGAAGCAATTTAACTTTGCCTCCAGGTCCCTCAAAAGAGTAATTGCTGGGGCGAAGTCGGCTCACATCGGCAGAATTGGCGAGAGACTAGTTAGTCTCCCCTCCGGAACTCGTGCATTCTGGTCTCTTGCCAAAGCTGTCCAGGGGAACTTTTGTAAGCCATCCCTTCCACCTCTGCGCATAGGAGATAATTCGTTGGCCCACGACGCTAAAGAAAAAGCCGATCTTCTGGGCAAACTCTTTGCGTCCAACTCGACCCTGGACGACGGGGGAAACGCACCGCCGACCATACCGCAGTGCGAGACCCGCATGCCGGAAGTCCGGTTTACACAAAGGGCAGTGCGTAAAGCGCTTCTTTCCCTCGACGTTCATAAGTCGAGTGGGCCCGATAGAATCTCTCCTATCGTGCTGAAGACGTGTGCTCCAGAGTTAGCACCGGTTTTAACGCGCCTTTATCGGCTTTCCTACTCTCTTGGCGTAGTCCCGAACTCATGGAAGACAGCTCTAGTGCACCCAATCCCTAAAAAAGGAGATCGCTCGGATCCGTCCAACTACAGACCCATAGCCATCACCTCCTTGTTCTCCAAGATAATGGAATCCATTGTTAACTGCCAGCTCCTCCGGTACTTAGAAGACCACCAGCTCCTCAATGATCGACAATACGGCTTCCGTCAGGGTCGTTCAGCTGGTGATCTTCTCGTATACTTGACTCACCGGTGGGCACAGGCGATCGAGACCAAGGGGGAAGCGTTGGCCGTTAGTTTGGACGTGGCGAAGGCCTTCGATCGGGTCTGGCACAAAGCGCTCCTTGCGAAGCTTCCTTCCTATGGGCTTCCCGAGAAACTGTGCAATTGGCTCACCAGTTTTCTTACAGACAGAAGCATCAAGGTCGTTGTTGACGGTGCATGCTCCGACTCGAAGTCTGTTAATTCTGGTGTCCCACAAGGCTGTGTGCTATCACCCACGCTGTTTCTTCTGCATATCATCGACATGCTGCAGATTAGCAGCATCCATTGCTATGCAGACGATAGCACGAGTGATGCCCTTTACACTGGCCGCGCTAACATTTCTCGGGTAAACGTCATCGAAAGCCGATCCAAACTTGTGTCTGAAATCGAAACTTCTTTATCAAAAGTTTCAGATTGGGGTCGACTTAACCTAGTCCAATTTAACCCCACAAAGACACAGGTTTGCGCGTTCACCGCTAAAAAGATGCCATTGGTCGTATCACCTCAATTTGAGAGCACTTCCCTAACTGCATCAGCCAGTATCGGAATCCTTGGCGTCGATATATCAAGCGAAGTCCAGTTTCGCGGTCACTTAGAGAGTAAGGCCATATTAGCCTCGAAGAAGCTTGGTGTGCTAAACAGATCGAGACAGTATTTTACTTCGGCCCACCGCCTGCAACTTTATAAGGCGCAGGTTCGGCCGCACATGGAATACTGTTCTCATCTCTATGCAGGTGCACCCCAGTACCAACTTCTGCCTCTTGACCGCATTCAACGGAGAGCGACTCGCATCATCGACTGCCAAGATATTTCTGATCGACTTGACACCTTGGCGTTGCGTAGAGATGTAGCTTCACTCTGCATCCTCTATCGCTTGTATCATGGGGAGTGTTCAGAGGAATTGTTCGGACTTATACCGGCTGCTGGTTTCCGCCATCGTCCTACGCGACAAAATATCCATCCCCATCACCTGGACGATTGGCACTCCACCACTGTGCGCTTCTCCAGAAGCTTTTTGCCTCGCACAACCAGCATATGGAACAAATTGTCGCCTGCCGTATTTCCGAACCGATACGACCTTCAAACCTTCAAGAAGAGAGCGTACCTCTACCTAAAAGGCCGGCAACGCACTTGTGACTCTTGAGTTGCGGGTGTCCATCGGCGGCGGTAGTCACTTACCATCAGGTGACCCGTCTGCTCGTTTGCCCCCTATCGCATAAAAAAAAAAAAAAAAAAAAAAATCAAATTAATAGAAGGGAAGGTTTAGGATTCGGATTTAAACTCTACTATCTACGGATTCCAACCTCGCCTATTGCTGTTTACGAAAGTGAGTTGTAACTCAAAAAAAATAGCTAAGTAGAGAGTAAGAGATAACGACTGATAACGATATGACCCTGTAATTCTAAAGTGAACTGAAAGTGTTTCTTGAAAGTTTTAACACACTTCATTCAAATAAAATATAATTGTAAACCTAAAATTGACCTTTTATTTGTGTAATATAATGCAAATATCACCGAGGCAAGTATAAATAAAAGCTGCAATAAGTAGATCTAGGCATATTTTCTTTACAAAAAAAAGCTTGCCAATTACATTTGTAAGGTTTAAAGCAAGAAAACCTAAGTCAAAGGAATATTTGTAAGTAAGGTCTGAACCCACAAATGTCCTAAGCCAAAAGTAGTACAAGCAATTTACTGCCTCATACAAATCGTATGTGATTTAGGCCTTCGTTACATATTCAAACATGTTTTAGATTCCGTTTTTGTCCATATTGGGTTTTTGTATTTGGAACATCTGATACAGGTTTAGGATACAGATACAATATTTATACCCGGCCTTTTTTTAATTTTAAATATTATTAGGTCTTCCGGTTAGTTTCGAGGGATTTATTAAAAATGAAATACTCTTGTATTATAAAAAAGATAATTGATATTTTAATCAAAATATGCTCCATTACTAGCTACAACCTTTTGTCATTTTTCGGGCAACAAATGGATTCCATCATAAAAAAAACTGATCATCTTTTGAAACGATCCATTCATCGATCCATTTTTTATTACATTTGTAAGATTTGAAGTGCTGATCTGCAAGGCTGTGTTGCATAGATCGAAATAGATGGTAATCAGAAGGAGCACAATCTGGTGAATATGCGGGATGCGGCAACACTTCCCACTGAAGATCTGATAAAAGTGTATCTCTTACAGCTTTTGCGATGTGTGGGCGTGAGCATTGTCATGCAGTAAAATTACCTTTTGTTTTCTATATACAATTCTTGGACGTTTTTGGTTCAATGCATGACTCAATTCGATTAATTGATATTGATAACGCTCAGCTGTGATAGTTTCATTTGGTTTTAACAATTCATAATAAATAACACCTTTCATATCCCACCAAATGCCTTATTTACGTGAACGTTACGATTCGGCGTCGATGTGGACGGTTGACCAGGATCTACCCATGATTTCCTACGTTTTGGATTATCATAGTAGATCCATTTTTCATCGCCGGTAATGATTTGATACAAAAAAGATTTCTTTTTGTGATGAGGCAGTAGTGAAGCACAAATAGTTACTCGATTTTGCATCGCTAATTCTGATAAAACATGTGGAGCACATTTTCCTTGTTTTTGAATTTTACCTATTGCGTGTAAACGATCAGAAATTGTTGATTTACCTACATTTAATTCTTCAGCCAACTCTTGTAGTGTGCGGGCAGGGTTTTCGTCCAATAACGCCTGCAATTCACCGTCTTCAAACTGTTTTGTTTTTCCACTACGTTCTTTATCCTCTTAATCAAAATTACCACTTTTGAATCGTCGAAACCAGTATTCACATGTTTTATCAGATGGTGCAGATTGATGAAACGTATCTACAATAAGTATATGAGCTTCTGCTGCTGTTTTTCTTGAATCGAAAAAGTATAGAAATAGAAATGACCAAAAATAATATTTATCGCGTTCCATATTTAATCATACTAAAAACTTGCGTGCGTTGACTGTAAGTGAGTTACTTCGAATAATTAAAGTGCAAGCTAAAACACGCCGCATCGAATATCTAAGTAACTTGTACCGATGTGTCGCGACAGCTACTTGACACGTTCCCTCAAAACTAACCGGAAGACCTAATACAAGAATTCGTGGTATCACGATAGGAAAACATAAGCAGAAACAAGACAATATGATAGAGTAAGGAGCGGGTGGGGAAATAGAATTACTAATAGTGTTACTTGCTTAGATGGGCCCATAATAAACCAATCATAGCATAATAATTTATTAAACTAATAATGTACTATTAATAGTCTTATTTTGCACCTTTAGCGCACAATTGCTTTTCTGAATACTTGCAATATTAAACGTGCAATTTAAAAATTTATTCGTAATGTGCCTGGTATCCCACGATCAATTCCTGATTTGGTAACAATGAGACCACCGCAGTAGCATACTTTTTGAATAATGAAATATATAAAATTGGTCGAAAGTTGGCGGAAACATCGCTTAATATTTATGAAAAATTGCATATCCAGTCAACGCAGCATGGTGACCCACACTATGGTGGCCTGGTGAGATGCTTTTTAACGCCCCGCTTAGAAGACCACCAAAGAAGGAAACAAGTGCGCTGGTAGGGAATTCCAGGCTTTCACCCATCGGCACAGGAAAGAAGAGCCAAACCGTTTAGCTCGGGATCGTATATTTTCGACTCTCAAACGGTGACTTCTCAGGCCAGTACGTGTAGTCCTGTAGAGGAAGGGAGAAATGGGACCATTTGGAAGAGCTCGTCAGAACACTATACGTGATGTAGGTAATAGAGAACTGCCATAGAGGCGACATCTCTTCGCAAATGCAAGGGCTCAAGAGACTAGGCCTGCACTGGAGACTGCGTGCCGCTGTAGTCGAACATAGAACCTCCTCCTTTTTTGAAATCGGTTGAAAATGTAGTAGGAGATTTTAAACATAGGTTTTTGTGAGACCATTACAATATTCCATTTGCCTAATGTTCTGTATCTATTTTTTTTATTATTAAAAAAAGTACTGAAGGGACTAGTGACAACCGACGTCATACAACTCAAGAGTCGTAAGTGCGCTGGGAGGGGAAAGAAAAGAGGAGGGATGAGGAGATAGCGTAGAGGAGAGGGGGTTGAGGGGAGAGGAAGAGTGGGAGTTGGGCCTCCAAACACCCCACTGATTCGGGGAATTGCGACGCAAGCGTTGTGTAAAGCAGCGCAAAGATGGCCTGTTTGCTGTGAATAGTGATCACACTTCTATAAATACTCCTACGTTGCCATGATAACATAATAGATACATAGTTCCAAAGTAATTGTTCAATTATTACATCGTTATCAAGCAAACAACTCACGGTTGACTTATTTGATATTGAATTACACAAACCGACAAAGACTTCAACTGTATAAATAGTTTTTCAGGATATCAGATATTACTGTACCTAATACAGAACTTTTTCAATTTATTTCTGATTTTAGCTTATTTGCTCTACAACTTTTTAGACTTATTTAGGTTTTCAAAAAACTTAACAAAAATAAAACTACAATTATCATAATGTTCAGTAGTTGTGTTTGTTGGTTTTTAAAACGCATTAAAGGAAATTTCAAAAATATAAATAAAAAAATATATAACATAACTTCGAAAATACCCAATCTGTGGCTGAATAGGTAGCAGCGTGCGACGTTAGCATCAAAATAATATTCATCTATTTTCGTCAAATTGGCAAGATAAAAAAGCTTGATCAGTTAGTGCTGTATGAAATGAACAATCGCTAGTACGAAAAACACGTTAACAAATTCTTTGCATTCCACCACAGACACAGAAAACCAAGAATTTTGAACCACATTCTCATTTGCGTTGATATCATTATAGCATCTGGTTAAACAAAAACTAACACTAGGGATAGTCAGTGTTTGGTGGTCTAGTTCCAGTGTAATTCATCACAGCATCTTACCAAATGGCACGAACATTAATACGGATATTTACTTTGAGGAACTGGATACAATAGTGGAGAATCTCGTAAACATCTGGCCAGCTTTGATTTATCGCTCGTCACCACTGCTAGTGCACGACAATACTCTACCTTAAACAACACAACAGATGGTTTCTAAGCTATAAGATCTAGGGTAGGTAGTTTAGAATTATCGACCAACAGACTTCAACTTTTTCCAAAATTTAAAAGCAGAAGGGAGACTAAGAAACTACCACTAAGCACTATTAAGCTTTTTCTTTTCAAGAATTCCTGCTACATCGAAGCGTCCCTTTCAGGTTTCCGCTCTAAGCTGGACCTGGATATAAGAGATTTCCATAGGATATTAGATACCGCAAACCTGTATGAATGTTCACTAGTTTTAGAGAACTTCAACCGGACACAACATAACAAACGCCGCGGAAAGGAAAACTGAACGAAAAACCATTACAAAACTGAACACAAAAATAAGTTTTTTACTGAAAAACGAAAAGAGAATAAGCATGAGACAGTCACTCACCAGAACTTAAATTAATTATTATGTTTACAATTTCGAGAGTATATTAAATCGATTTTACATAATCAAAATGCATTGAAATTTCGGGTTCAGCTTTAATAAGAAACAAAAAGATTACACAATTTGATGGTTTTAGCACTCTAGTTAGTGCGAGAGTGGTACTCTGCGTCCGTACGTTAAATGTATTATAGGCTATCTCAGCGCCATTATCGATTGGATTATTGGGATTAGTCTGTAGTGTTCATCGAATTAATAGCGTCTGACTACTACTCATGCAATATTGTGGTTGAAAGCTAACTACCGCAGTTTCAACTGTGTAGTTCTATTCCTTTAATAAGTTTCATCATCATCAATATCGTTTGTGTTTTACATTGAATAACAAACAACGAGAATTAATGTATGTCTGTTACTAGATTATTTTGTTTATTTAAAGCGCAAACAACATAGGTGCGCACGGAAACTAAAAGAAAATATTGACATGACATTTTATTTATTTTCCATAAGATAAACAGTTATCAAAGAATTTTTACCAAAAAAATATACCCCTTATTTACTCAAATTGATATTCCGTTTATACCTAAACTTATTGTTCAAAATATGGCTAGGTATGCTGCACGTGTTTTATATTAAAATTCTGTTTGTCTTTATTCACAGTGAGATTGCACCACCAAAATACCATTTCCTTCGTACCATTATATTAAAGTTTGATTTTATTTTCACCTCTGAACCAAAACAAACAGATATTTTTACTTAAAGAACGCAACGCAAAACGATTCTGCGGTCTTGTAGTATACATATAGTTTAGTAGCTAGGTGTTATAAATATAACAATATTTCCAGCGCCAACAGTTAGCTGCATCCAGTGATGTCATTAATATTAACGTAATATTCTATCGAAGCACCACTTTACACCTAAATGGGTCTGAGATAGTTATTATAACCTTAATGTCGTTATAAATTGAAACGATTTTCCACAAACACATAACAGCGAATGGCTTGCTAATGCGGTCCCGTAAAATCATTTAACTATTAATCGCCAAATAAACCAATTTTCTACCAAGAGGCAAGGTTATGTAAATTCAAATATATTTAGTTTTCTAAGTGCATTATAGTTGATCATTTGAAAATGATATTACAGATCTTGTTAACATAAACAGGCAACAGTGTCCTACGAAAATATTGAACTTACACTCAGCATAAAATTACTTATCCCAATACTTTGGAACAAGAAAGATAATCTGTTATATGATGATTACTCGATCAAGTTTCTGCATCGAGTTACTGCAGGTATAAATATAAAAAAAAATAGTGTGGTTAGCATAAAAATTTAAAATTATTATGCAAACTATACTCATGTGCCAAAGACAAGTTCCATTTGTTGTAATTTGCCTAAGGTCTAGTACGTAGGCGGCACTGAATATTTTGAATAACTTATTAAGTAAACAAGTTATAAGTATATAAATATATTCATTGTTGTTCGAAGTATTCTCCTTCACATTTAAAAAAAAATTATACTTTCGAACCATTCTTCAAAACAACAGTCACAATCACAGAGTGCGAGGTCCGGACTTTGTGCTGGATGGGTCACGAGCTCTGCTTTTTCAGAGGCCAAAAATGTTTTTGTTTTATTACCGGCGTGCGAAAAAGCATTGTCGTGGTGCAAGAAGATGCGGCTTCCCGGTCTTCTTTCTCGTACTTTTTCAAGAACAGCGGGTAAACAAATGGTGGCGTACCACTCGGCATTAACATTTATTTGATCTTCAAGTGGGACTGTGTCAAGGGGATGAGCGAGAAAAAAATACAATCATTTTTTTTCGACGTGACTCGCCTGCTTCAATTTTGTCGGTCTGTTCTCCCTTTCAAACACCCATTCACAAGATTGTTATTTTTTCTCTGGTTCAAAACAATAAATCCAAGTTTCGTCTCCTGTGATGATGTCGTAAACAGCATTAGAATTTCCATGGGCGTACCTAAATAACATCTTTTTGTACCTATCCACACGAGCCTGTTTTTGTTCTGAAGTCAGTTCGTGGGGAATCCAACGACATCAAAGTTTTAAATTTTAAATTCTTCATATACAATTTTTTGAATTTGACTCATGCCAATCCCCAAATGTCCCGGAATCGTCTCATAGGTGATGCGTCTGTTTTTTTCAATTAGCTTCTTCACAGTAGCCACATTTTCCTCAGTGTTCGCAGTTGTGGGCCGTCCTTCACGAATTTCATCATGTAGAGAAATCCGTCCCCGCTCAAATTCGGCATGCAACTTCCCACCCAAACGCATTTTGAAGGTGAATTTGGAAGAAAAAGCACTTTTAAAATAAAAAAAGAAACATCGCTCTAAAATCTTTTCGCGGTAATTCTATTTTCACTGCGGATGACGAAATTCAAAGTATGATAAGAAACAGATGACAGATAATTTCCCGCCTATTTTTTTTTTATTTATCATGGACTCGTGTATAAAAAAATAAATCATTCGAAATTCATACAGTTCTGAGAAACCAGAAGTGCAAAACTTTCAGTGTTCCCCATGTATTATGTAATAATAGTATAATATTCCCTGGACAGGACCATATAATTTATTAAGGATTTAGCAAATGCGCTAAAAGAAACTTATTATGCAAACTATACTGACAAAGACAGGTCGCATTTGTTGTAGTTTAATGCGTATAGACATTGACGAAACAGAGGGCCTTGTCTTAGCCTGGCTACATTATTCAAACCTAACCTTCACATAGTTTGTAGGAATGAAAATGCATAAACATTGTTCATGTAATTCAGGGTTTCTATTAAGGAATGGACAGTAAAGTTATGTTATCCGCGAACTTCCGTGGGAAGTACCAACCAAAATTGACCTTTGGGCAGATATGATAGAACCGAAATATTTCACTAACACCCTTACCGTTTAGGTTATATTATTATTTTATCTCATAAGCATCACACTAGCTTCAAACAAAACATTTAGTGCTAATATTATTTTACTATAGGTTTTTAAGTTAGCGTTGAGTTTCTGTAACAGATTATCTTTATTCACTAGAAGCGAAGCTCAAGCCTCAAGCCTAGCCTCAGCTTCTAATATAATTAAATCCTTAGGTAACTGTAAAACTAGTGGTTATGAAGCTAGAAGACTAAAATACTGGATACAAGGGTTGAGTGGGCCACTGCGGAACTATAACAAAGCCAGTTGCTTTGTCATTTATAATTTAATTTGAGGCCTAAAGGCTGCTAAAATTTCTAAATAAGTAATATGCCTTGAGCGTTCTTTTAAACTCCAAGGGCCACTGGTTGAATTTCGTCCGCATGCGACCCCCCGTCCACTTATTGAGGCGTCCGTGAATATTTCTAATGTATATCTATCGCTCTTTATTATACATATTATAATTACCAATCAAAAGTATGAGATAAATTACTCGGTATTGTCATAATTTTATCATAGTCTTCATCTTCAGCTTATGTAAAGCCATCTGTAGTCTAGGGCTTGGATGCAGATACGAGCAATCATTCTTAATGAGCAAAGCCCCTTATTTTGTCTTTTCGCCTGTAAAAGTTTTCAATATTTTGCTTTTGAATACGGTCGATTGTCGTTTAGTAAAAGTAGTTAAATATACATAATTTTTCAAGTTACTGTCGTTTTTAACATGAACTGTATAATACATTTCGGCATAAATTGCTCATAATGTAGATGGCTTCTTAGTTTAAGCAATCTAATTAAAATACGCTAAAAATACTGTTTCGGAGATTTTTCATGTATTTTTTTTTTAACTTCGCTGGAAGCAGGTTTCCTATTACTAATTTGGCTTCTGATCTTGAATCTGGTGGAGTGCAATCAATCTTCATTTGATTCTCTGAACCGTTGGAACTTGAGTTCCAACGATTCACAGAATCAAATGAAGATAATTAATTATTGAATTTATATTTATTAAGTATTTAAATAACAAATCAAGACAAATTTTCAGCTTTGCCGCCATTTTTTTATTTATTAGCTGTGCCGAAAGGACAACGCATTTATATATATAGCTATACAGTCACGTGAACGCAATTTGTACTAAGCAAAGAGACTTACTTTGGCATGCCAAGAATGATAAAAGCGATCCAATCAAAGAGTATTTAATAACCCCAGAACGTCGTTTCATACAACATTGCTGGAGCGTTGTAATGTTCCAAATTCAAAAAACGCTCCTGCAATAGATTTGATTTTCTTTTTCAGTAAATTCGATACTTCGCTTATTCTTTTTTCGAAAATAATGACAATATTTCCATGCATGTTTGAGAAAATACTATTCTAATACTATAATACGAATATCTAATATATATCTAATACGAAAATACTAATCATAACAAAAGATCAAATACATTATGACTGGGTTAGTATGCGCTATTCTCTATAAAAATATAAAAGTCGGCAAGTAGTCCTTACCTCGCCGCCTCGCTTGTCTTCAAGTTGCCTGCTGTCGGTGTCAACGTCACCCTGTGTCCTCATCCGCCTTTCGGTCCCCCTGTCATGGAGGAGCCCTGAAGTTTAACGATTGTCTAGATGATCGTTGGATTACTTTTTGAGGTGCAGGTTTGATTGTTACAATGTTTCTTAATTCAGCGCTAGACTTGTTACTACTTTTTGTAGCTGATAATGCACCACGAATCTCAGGATTAAGGGTTGCTTTCATCAATTTCCTATTCTCAGGAACCAAGTATTTTTATTTTTATTCTTTTCTTGGATCTTTTAATAGGTCCGTTGTCCTGTGTTAAATAATTTTGTTTATTGTTGCCGTGTCCCATACTTCATATAATTTATTATATTTGTTAACGCTGTACGCCGCTTCCCGCGCTGCAGATCGCATCGAAATTCGCGCCGCAGGTGGCTGTCAACAGAGGCGAATTACGTATTTTATTTAGAGGTTCATGAGAGTTATATAGTTTATGTAGTACAGTCAGATATGTTTTTAGCTTTTTTCATATAAATTAAATAAATGATCTTAAAATATACCTCCAAGATCTATTAGTTTAGTTTTATACGCAAATTGCTATATACTATTTAAAAATAAATTCGTTTGTCTGCATATATTTCATTCACAATATGATATGTAGCACAACATGAATATTCACGTGTCCTAACATGTGCCGGATATGCATAGAAAGTCGAACTATTCAGCACCGATCATCGTGGCTAGAACGGCTTATTGTCAAACGAAACAAAAGTCTCCCAAATTCAATAGTATCACTTCACCTTCACCATGAAGGAATTTTTCATCCAATATCTAATTTCGTAGTTTTCTCTAATTTTAATTCTATTATAATAATATTTACTTTTTATCATTTACTTTTTTGTTATTTCTCTTAATGACTAATATGTATGTCAATGCGTTTATACAAACTTTTTTTATATCCGATATTTTAATGTTAATCAAGTCAATCAATTTGTTAATCTATCAAAAATTAATCAACTGATAAATGTCTCTTTCAATAAAATTAAATTAGTTTTCGAAAAAGTAGCCCAAGTCTTACTGGACTAATCTAGTTAGAATACATATTTTTAGAGATCTGGTAGTTTCTCGCTTTGCAAAGATAACAATAATATATTTATATTTAAAAAAAGCGTACAAGAAGTGATATACACACATTTCAGATCATATTGTAAATCCAATACAATAATGCATTTAGAGTGTTGATGGGGCTGCTGCGTTTCTACAGTGCATCAGGGATGGCCGCCTTGCAGCGTAAAATCAATCTACATACATGATGCCTTACGATTTCTACGATACGATAAGTAAAAGTTTCGGTTGGTTAGGGCCCTAGAGTCTTTTGTATGAGGCCCTTAACCCAGCTATATAACGTGAACCTCTGCAGATGTTGATCTAGCCTCTTGGCAATCAACATATGAGCTTATATGACTATGGGCACAATTATTGCAGAATTCACATCCCACATGTCGACAACCTCATGGGCCAAATCCAAATATTTCATTTGTTTATCTTTTTCAGCCTATATGAGATTGTCGTCATACGGAATGGTTAATGGAAATCCTCGCGATTATGAAAGGTATGGTATTTAAGAAACCAGGACCAACAAACACATTTCCGAGGATATACAGTTTCAAAACTTTTCTATCCAGGGCATCGAATTATATCTGAGTCCATCTAAGTATGCCAAAGGAGTGGGTTAGGACTGGTATGACCCAACTATTACAGGCCCGCACCTTATTACTTCGTAGTCAGTTCATTTATACCTAACGCCTGTGACATACCAAGATACTTGTACATTTCATTTGCAGAAAGACGTCTAAGGTGTGTGGAATCCAAAAATTCAATGACTTCAGATTCCACAATCCTGCATTTCTTTATATGCATGACTGCACATTTATCTACACCAAATTCCATCGTAATGAAGTCAACAGTGTTCCTCATGTCTAACATTTAAACAGTATTATTTTTGTAAAATTCTTTCTAAAGTTTTCTTCTTTTGCCTTCATTTTTATAGTTGCCCACGATGGGAACGAAATAAATATGTAGATTTTAGTATTTTGGTTGTATTGATATAATAAGCACACACACAATAATATATTATAAAAAATTGGTGTGCAGCGCGTGCACCGTGTAGTAGATATGTATATCGGTTCCTTTTGGTTTTAACGACAAAAGCAACCGCGCACGGGAGACACGTCTTGGTTGACCGCCACACATCACGTCATTTTGTCGATAGCTGATTGGTTGCGCGGTGGCGCCAACAATAGTTTTCCTTTACAAATATATGGTTTGTTCTGTATAGCTATACGTACAAAATATACACAAACAAACAACGAGTATGTATTGATTCAATATTATTCGATGTGCAATGTGCTCAGCAGTAAAACCACTTTGTGGTACGTGTTTCGTGTATGTCTCACTACTTTCATAAACATATTAATAAAGTGTTACGAGGCCTGTAACTGGTAAATGGAAACGTGATCTGCTACCAATATCTGAGTACAGAGAGATAGGAAACCAGTTTAAAATATAAATACATATATTAATAATAATTTTATTCAACCTATTGTTTTACAATGATAATTAAGATGGTTTTAGATAAAGTTATTAAGTATATTATAATTAATTAGTTCAGATAAAGTTTTTATTCAAATTGGTACAATAAGTACGGTGAAAGCCAATTACCAGTTTTCACAGTTAACATCATAAATTTCGTTATGATATAATATTGAAATAGAACATGTGTCTTAAATATAATGTGCTTGCTACATTAAATGCAAGTTTCGTACATGCATTATTTAGTTATACCTGGAAGCATTGGTCGCATAACACTTTCTTCTTATCATATTGTACGTACAGCTAACTCATGGTTGATAGTTAGAGTTTTGCATATCCGTGGTTCTAACTATAGGGATGTGTAATAATTTACATTTAGAGTTCTTCAATCACAGCGTCTTAACAATATGGATGCGAGCCATTATTATATATGAACTTGAGAAAATCGATAGTTCACTACCGAAGTTCGATATTTATGTTCGAGTAGCATATTTTAATATTAAAACAGTAGTTAATACAACTAATGTGCAGTAATACCGAAGAATATTGGCTTGGAGCCAAAAGACTTTTGAATATTTTTTATGTAAAATTACGAAAAACAAATGTCTTCTCTTGTAAAAAATCTGAAGGAATAGGGAGTATCTATCCATGAACAAGTGAATTTACTTTAGTAATATCTATCTCGTCGGAGAAGGATTACCATCGCGGCGCCTCAATTTAGCTCGAGGCATAACCTCTACTCGTATAGGTGGCATAACAGTAAACGTATCTTTAATTACAAATAAATAGGATTGACCCATAAATAGGATTAATATAAGAATTTGATAAATCAACTTAAATTAATGATGTTGTTTGTAGCGTGGGAAAGCAATGCTTGGCCATAAATGGACTGGCCCAACGGGTTATTTCAACGGCCTCTCAGAAAACCGGTAGACCACCTATACTTACTACATTGTATTGTCGAGTGAGTGAGGGACCACCTCTTCCACCCTGCTTTTCCCCTCCCCTCAACCCCCTCTTCTCTTTCCCTACTCTCACCCCCCCCTAGTTCCTCCCTTTTGTACCCACTTACCCCCCCTCCTCATCACCATCAAAGGCTAGCAAAGCAGATGTGATTTACAATCAGGAGAACCGTCTGTTCGTCTATCTAATCATATAACCAACAATCAACTAATTTATTTAATGTTTTCCTTATTTATATTGTATAAGTGTGTAGGCAGAAACTGCACAAAGTGTTTGTAAGCATACATTTATACATACACTCACGCCCATATCCCTAAAGGGGTACTCTCAAACGCCCACTCTTTTCATACCACAATTTAGCACCACTTATGTTTAATGTTAACAGAGGGCAAGCCTATTGTCGTCTTCGGGGCACTGTATGAATGTGACGTAATAGTCTGATGTAAAAGGTGACTAATGGATCAATCACCCTTAGTCGCCTTTACATTCGCCTTCTACTCCACAAAGATCCACACGGTTCTCTTTTTTTAGCATTTAAGTTGTCGATTATTAAAGTAATTGTTTTGAGTTCGTATAGTTATGTATTCAATTTAGAAGATAATATATGAAAAAATGATATACCTGATATACCTGTAGTGTGTGGGCATTCTCATCAATAAATATTGGCAAATAATTAATTTATCAACCGGTTACTACATGCCTCACTAATGTCAGCACTCATTTTGAATAACTGACTAATACGTGACTCTGAATAAAAGTTTTATTTATAAAAAAGAAAAGCCAAGTCTATATATGATTTTAGCAGAAGTAATCGTCATCATTAAACACTCACTCACGCCTGTGGCAGCGAAATGGTAACTTGAGGTATATATTAAACGCGTGCATTTTATCGACTACGATTTAGTCCCACTTATGTTATAGAGAATAAAAGTGGGAGTATATTGAAAGTAAAACGATAGGAGGAACGGAAAATAATACTGTTTATACGGAGTTCGGAGTATACATAGGTATACATCATACCATGTACCTCTACGAATGAATATAAAGACTAAGCGGACAAAGAATATTCTGTAACCTAAACTGAACTTGGTACATAAATATTTATGCGGCGGTATGGCGTAATGGCTGAAGGCCTCGGTGCGAGCCAATCAAGCACTTGCGATCAAGTGGTTGCAGGATCGAACCCCACCCAGCTCACTACCGACGTGAACCCACCCTAGCTTACCTGGGGGGGGTTAACGAGAATACTAGTAATGTGTGTGACCTACGTTACTAGTATTCTTTAAAAAAAAACTATATAACACATCGAACGAATATACTGTGACGATATGACAGAAATCAGAAAAGTGTAACTATAAGAAAAAAAACGAAGAAATGATGTAGGTGATAATATCATTCGATCCGATTACTATAGTCAAATAGTAGTATCATTACTTAGATAATTACGATTCACATTTGCAATTATAATGTAGCTTCACGGGACATGCTAAGTACACACCGTTGTTTAAACAAACGAGACCAAAGACTGTGATATAAATCAAATTATATCAGTCTCAGAAGAAAGACAAATACTCTTACAGTTGTCACTTATAACGATTTTACTTGCTTTTTTAACAAAACAAATGTCAAATAAAAATAAAACAACCAAATCTGGAATTTCCACCGTGTTTGCCGACTAACAAATGACAATTTCCTTACAAATTGACGGAAACAAGACGAATTTCTTGTCGAAGTGGCGTCGTCGCTGTGAATTAGTTATTGTTTGTCTTTATGTTGATGCTCTTTGTAGCGAAATCATACCGATGATTTTACTGATTCTTACAGTGGTTAAATATGTACATGTATTTGTAACATAAGTTAAGTGATAATCTATTATGTGACGAAAGTGATATACTGGATAAGAAGTACCTATACATAATTAACGCAACTGTCACCTAATACATATGCAATATTCTAAAGAATTGTCGATAAACGATAATATATTGATATAAGTTGTTGCATTTCCCCGAAATTAGTAAAAAATTTCGGAGGCCCAACTCTTCTTTCCCATCTCCTCTTTCCTACCCAGCATCCCCCCGTCCCTTATCCCCCTCAAAGACGGGCAACGCACTTACGACTCTTAAGTTGCAGGTGTCCATGTTCAAATTCAATTCAAATTAAATATCTTTATTTCATAAAATTGCTCAACAAATATTTGAAATCGTCTTATTTAATAAATATTTAAAGTTATAGATCAATACAAACAGCGTCACCGTCAACTGTAGGTTCGCTTGTCAAATGTGAAATTAATAATAAAAAGATAAAGTAAATAAAAAGTAAATACCTGCTTGTGTTGATCTATTACCGCGCGTTTCCAAATGAGAGAGCCTTATGAGAAGAAATCGGGCAAATAAACTCATTGCTACTCTTTTAAATTACCAGATAGATATTAACATATTTCGTGTAAAACATATACTATTCAATAAAACACTATTGAAAACTTATGTAGTTAGGCAGGCAACAAAGAGGTTAAAAAGGAAGGACAAAGAAATATAATAAAAGAAGACAGAAATCGAGAAACATTAGCTCACATTACATTGTACTGATTACTTGTCCGCTTCCGTCTTCTATGTATCCACCACTGAGTGAGACCTTTAAAGAACAACTTTCGTTTTCGAGTGGACCAAAATTTATTAACACTGAAAGTTTGTATATTATCAGGGATTTTATTATAAAATCGCACGCATTGATCGAGAAATGACTTGTTAGTTTTTTTAGAACCTGGAGGCAGGTACAGCAAATAGATGTTTGTTACGTGTGTTATAAGTGTGTATATCACTTTTTTATAAACTGATCTTTATTTTTATATAAGTAAACTAAGTTTTCATAGATATACTGACAAGCCACTCAAATAAACACACATTATGTCTATTTATTTGAATTTCTGTCTCGGCGAATAACGATAATCTAAATTATGAATTATTCGGATAGCCCTCACAAAGGCAGGCTTAATATCAGGGGCATTGCCCCACAGTAAAATACCATACGATAATATATTATGAAAATAAGAAAACTAGACTAATCTGGCTGTTTCAATATCAATCAGTTCACGAATTTTTCTAACTGCGCATGCTGCAGAGCTGAGTCTATTGGACAATTTATCAGTATGTGGGCCTCATTGAAGCTTTGAATCAAGAGAAATGCCTAATAATTTTGTGGTATCCACTAGTTCCAATTCATCTTCTTTAATAGTTATAGTACTTTTACCTATTTATTGTTTGGAGTAGTAATTGTATAAATTTGGTTTTCTCTCCATAAAGAAGAAAATTATTAACGTTAAATCAGTGAACCACTTTCGAAACAGCGCGTCGTCAAAGTTTGTAATCATACATTTCAGTTTAAATAAAATTGTAGTATCATCCGCAAACAACACTATCTCGCGGTTCTTACGAAGACGTGAAATTAAGAATAAAAAACTTGGAATTGAGAATAATAAAGGTCTTAGTATAGAACCCTATCGAACTCCCATGTTAACCACAGAACCTGGAGATGGTTTACCATGAATATTGACTTTCTGATGATCTTTCCTATTACTTAGATAAGAAGTAATAAAATCCTGCGCCGTGTCTCTAATGCCGTAGTGATATAATTTCCTGATCAGAGTTACATCAACAACACTATCAAAAGCTTGCGATAAACCGCAAAAAAATACCTAGAGCATCGTAAGAATCCTCCCAGGCATCAAAAATATGTTTTACAAGCTCTACACTGGCATCAGTTGTGGAGCGACCGCTTGTAGAACTGAATTGATTTTTAGCAAAATATTATTATGAAAGAAACTGTGCATTTGATCATCATTATTGTTTTAATAATTTTACTGAATACTGGTAGCACCTTAATTGGTCTAAAGCAGGGGTGCTCAAACGGTCGATCGCGTTCGACCAGTCGATCGCGAGTGCTTTTTGAGTAGATCTTGAGAAGAAAAAAATTTTTAATAAGTAGGTAACTAAACTACAAAAATTTATTACGTAATAACACTGCTTGCGGCAAAAGGCGGCTTTATCAAAGGAACGCGCGGTACTTGTCAAAGAAAAGCCGCGTTGTTTCTAGACTAGACTGTACTAGACCATTTCGGGCGGCGCGTTTGACGGGAACATTCGAGACTTTCGTTCACGCCGATATAAATGTTGCGCCTACAGGAATTGGAGTCATTCTGAATTGTAACTTGAAGGCGATACTACGTCGATACAAAGTTTATTATTAAATAGTGCGAAATGAGTGCAGTGAAGAAATCTAAAACGTATTATTTTAATAACGATTGGGAGGAAGAATTTTTCTTTTGTATGGTGAAGGATAAGTGCATTTGTGTTATTTGTCGTGCGTCAGTTGCAATACCTAAGCGTGGTAACTTAGAGAGGCATCATAAAACGGTTCATAAAAACTATGAAAAGGATTTTCCGCCACAGAGTGAATTAAGAAAACGAAAAGTAAGTAATTTGATATCTTGTTTGAAAAAAGAACAAACCATGTTCACAAGACCAGCCAAACAATCAAAAGCTGCTACGATCGCGTCATTTAAAATATCTCATATATTGGCGAAACACAAGAAACCATTCGAAGATGGATCGGTTGTGAAGGAAGCATTTATTGAAGCGGGTGAGACTTTATTTGGAGATTTTAAAAATAAAACAGAAATCATGTCTGCTATTAGAGAACTTCAGTTATCTCGTCCGACTGTCACAAGGCGTATTGAAGTCATGAGTCAGGACATCGCAGATAAACTAAAACATGATATCATGGAATGTACATACTTTTCTTTACAGTTCGACGAATCCACCGATATGACAGACACTGCCCAGCTGTGTATTTTTATTCGGATGGTATTCAATGACATGTTGGCTAAGGAAGAATTTTTGACAATCATTCCTCTGAAGGGGAAGACCCGTGGCGAAGATATATATGACGTTTTCATCAATTTTGTAAAAAACTACAAGCTACCAATATATAAATTAGTGTGCATTGCAACCGATGGAGCACTAGCAATGACTGGAAACAAGAACGGTTTTGTGGCATTGTGTCGAGCTAATGAAGAATTCCCTTCATTTTTTTCATTCCATTGCATTATACATCAACAAGTTTTGTGTTCAAAAGTTTTAAACACGGAGGAAATTATGGGCATTGCAACAAAAATTGTGAATTCCGTCCGTGCACGTAGCTTGCAACGGCGGCTCTTTAAGTTGCAGTTGGAAGATAGGGAGTCAGCTGAACACACTGATTTAGTTCTTCACACGGACGTCAGGTGGTTGAGTCGCGGAAAATTCCTAGAAAGGTTTCACGAATTATTGCCCGAAATAACAGCTTTTCTAGACGAAAGAGGTGATGACACTGAGATGTTGAAAAACGAAAAATGGCTGACTGATTTGGCATTTTTGACTGACATCACAATGCACTTAAACACCATTAACTTGGAGCTTCAAGGTAAAGGAAAAACTATTATTGAGATGATTAGCGCAGTAAACGCATTCAAAAGTAAATTGCAACTTATGATAGATCAACTAAAAAGAAAGGATCTGAAACATTTTCCGTCTTTGAAAGCAAGGATTCCTCAGTTGAATTATGATACGTATGAGGCTGAATTATCAAATATTTTGGGACAATTCGAAATGCGTTTTTATGATTGCAGTAAATTGGCAAATATAGCATCATTTATGAGTTATCCTTTTTCATGTAAAAACATTGAGGAATTAACCACTGAAGTAGCAAGTCAGTTTAATATGAACTCATGTTCTGTTGAAAATGAGTTGGTGCAGATTATATCAGATATATGTACATCTCAAAGCTTCAGCATCTGATACAAATTTCTGGTGTTTTATATCTGAAGATAAATATCCGAATCTAAGGCAAATCGCCCTTCAACTGACGGCAATGTTTGGGTCAACTTACTTGTGCGAGTCTGCATTTTCTGAAATGAAGATAATTAAGTCAAAATATCGCAATCGACTAACTGACGATCATATGTCATCATGCTTGCGATTGGCACTCAGTGGTTACGCACCATCTTATGAAAAGTATGCTGAGGACATGCAGTGCCACGCTTCAAGATCCAAAGTCACTCCTTAGTTGAGTTTAACACCATATGTAACTCTTTTGTTTTGTAACAACGAATAAACTCGCAATTTTGAATAACTTGGAGTTTTTTCATTGATATTGTAGAGAAGAACTTAAGTAAACCTAACCCAAACCTTGACTAAGATAATGTAAATTGTGCGGAAAGCTAATATCTATATATGCTACGGTACACCCTACCTAGGTAGGTAGGGTGTATCGTGTATGTACGGCAACCCTGCATCACACATACTTGCAGCCTCTCAAGTCGATCGTAAGTAGTCTAAAAATATTGAGGTAGATCGCCAGCAGTTCAAGTTTGAGTACCCCTGGTCTAAAGTAAGTTGGGTGTAAGGTAGAGAGATCTTCCATCCGTCCAGATCTATACAATGGAATAATTTTAGTACATTTCATAAGGGAAATCAAGAAATACACCTCTATCCACACACTGATAAAATATAAATTATAAATGATTTGCAGCAACGGTTATTACACTTTTAGTAATATTAACAGAATTTCCCCAAAGGTTGGTTGATTTTTTGGCTTTAGTGATTTCTGGAGGGTTGACATGTTGAAACTTAAATTTACACTTAAAATTAAATGTACGGCGGTTGTCACTTACCATCAGGTTCCCCCTATACGACACACGCAGTCTTTGTATGTAAGTTTGTATTTAAGTAGATACGACTACATATGTTCCACCTTAACACCTAAGCTACTGAACCGATTTTATGAATGAGCTATCAATATATTTGTAATAATGGGTGCAGATCTAAGTACGGTATGTACAACATACGGTATGTATACATATAGAGAAAGACAGCCCTATGAAACAACCACATTTCACATTGTAGTTTTGGGTAATTACAAGTAAAAAAAGCTTTGACCTTTAACATCTAGAACAATAACACAGTTGCTATGCGTTAATGTATTCTTTGCAGGTATATCTCTGAATAAATAATTAAAAATTTAAAACTAAAAATATAAATAACAACGGCATTACAGCGTCTCCTGTTAAAGACGTATATATTGTATCTAATTTTCTTTTCTTTTGAAAAGATAAGAAAAGAAAACGAGATACAAAAGTGAACTATGTACTTTACAGACCTGTGTAAAGTACATAGTTCACTTTTGGTAAGATTGTTGATAACTTAAATATACAGTAAATGATGGACTTGCAAGCGGATTGTTGGTTTGATAAAATTTCTCTTTGTTTTGAACTTATAGAAAAGCAGGGATCTATGTGTGATCTCGCTGCCCTAATTAATTGCAGAAAGTATGTATAGTGAAACGTACATAATATATACATGCATTCATACACTCACGCCTGAAGGCAAGACAGCGGCTTGACTATAACCTACATTTTGCCATTTATAATTTCCATTCCATTGACGTAATAGGGGCAAGCCTATTGCCGCCATCCGGGCAGGAAAGGAAAGGGATACTGCGTGTACAGATGGATTGGGATATGGAAGCAATAGCTCAAGTAAGTCAGGGTCCCATACCTATAACTCGAGAGTCCTCTACCTAGCGCACATAGATACAATAAATTGATGGTGTGCCTTTCTCCTGCTATTAAATTTAGTTGTGTTTACATTTTGTACTCACATGTGTTTAATAGGTAAATTGTGCACAAGCACTAAATAATTACATACCTACGTGAAATAATTTTAATTTAAACTAACTACTTTGCAGTTTAAACTCCTGAGTGTTGAAACGTGTTATTGTTTAGCATATATTATTCCCCAATAAATACTCTAATACTATATATTATACATATGTATACACAGGGCAGAACTTGATAGTGGCGCACTCCCTCTCTCTTCGAAAAATCAAACTATCATATAATCATACTGTAGATACAAAGATTGAAGTTTTATATAGCTTTCTTCAGCATCCTTGCGATATGCCTTATTTAATTATTCACAAGCATATGAAAATACAAAAAAAAAAATTGCAAAATCGGATTTGCAAAAAAAAATTGTATTGGAGTGTTTTTTATTACAAATAATTATTAGTACCTATAATCATAAACAATGTAGTTTTTTATTAAATAATTTTTAATAATTAATTCAATTCAATTAGGCATACCGCGGAAGTTCCAAAGATTAGCACGTTTAAGCAAACAAATAGTTTAACAGTGGTAGACCCATGCTTAGTCACGAATTGGCCGGCTCGACCGGTGCGATACCATGCCCTCACAGAAAGCCAGTTGTCTGGCTCCTCTCTTCTTCCCCTCCCCGTATCCCCCATCCCTCATCACCCTCAGAGGCGGACCGCACTTACGACTCTTAAGTTGCAGGTGACGGCGGTTGTCACTTACCATCAGATGACCCGGCTGTTCGTCTATCTCTTTATAGTGTAGAAAAAAAACACAAGCAACTCTTCAGCAAAGATGGAATATTTCTGAAAGTGAAACCTGATCAGTACCGTGTCATTCGCTAATAAAGTTATCAAGGAATTCGTGTAACGTAAAACACATATAAGTTAGTTATTCCACTACTACAAAAGAAAGCAAACAGTAATTTATTACGCTAATATTTTTGATCAAAAGAGCAAATTCATTAGACTTTACTGTGTAGGTTTAGAAAAATTATTAAAAAAAGTTCAGTTACAAGTTGAACGATTTTTAGTTGATAAGCCCGAGGGTACAATTTTGGTAATAAAAACGAAATGTTGAGGAGAACCCGAATTTCTCTTTGTGTCTGATATTCTGTTCGTAGTATACGTGAATATTAAAGTAAAATCGAAAAATCTTAACGTACACAAGGATTTCAGTTATTTAAGTAAATTACATACAACCTACATATATCTAACTCTAAACCTATTGAACCAATTACACAATGTGAGTCGCTCAAGTTAAACAAATGTTCTAACCTCTATCCTCCACCACTCAGTAAATGCAATAAACTATTTTATAAATGTGATCTGATTGTTTTTATTCTGTGTTTCTAATCTTTAAAATTATCCCTTTAATAAGACTCATAATTGACTCAACTCAGACTGAAAACCACTCACGGAACACTCGTCGCCCGCATGCCACTTCCTAAGATGGTCGGAGATTTACGAATGCCCTCTAGCGCCCGGTGCCCCTTCTGCGGGCAGAAAGAGCTGTGCGTGCCTTGCGATCTCTCTCCCGTTCCGCCACTTTCTTTGAGGATATCATATCCTCGCAGAAGGAAGCGACGGCGCTCCATCCAGTCTCGATCCGGACCATGGACATAACCAAGGTCGGAAGCGAGAGACTACCCGCAGAACCGTGATCTTGTCGTGGTAGTCACGACAAGATCACGACACTCGACTGGGCATTCCACCAATGTGTGAAGTGCCGTGTCGCCAAGGCAATCATCACAGTGATGGCACCGTGACGTCGTCTCCCGGCCGATCCGACACAGGTACTTGCCGACGCAACCATGTCCGGAAAGCACCTGCGTCATCAGGAAGGTGAGGTTCGTGTTTCCTATCCCGCTACTCTCGTAGGACGGGTCTTATCGCTGCTATGGCCAGGGAACAAACATCTGGTGGAGCTCAGCCCGGTATGCCTCTACTTCTCGAAGCACTAAGTGTAAAATAACCTAACCTAAATAAGTGCAAGTAACAAATGTGATTCTTTATTAGTAAATGTAAACTTGAAAGTTACATTAATACGAAATCCATCTGTATGTATTACACTTCTCCGTCTGTCTGTAACAAATCAAAAGTTCCCTATAGTGCGGATTCATTGGGGCATCAGTGATGGTACCGATTTGAGCTGCTTGTGCGTACAACCCAAACGATGGCCCATGTCACATTGTGTCCTGCGTGGCCTACCAGTTCTGGGACTAATAATGCAAGTTGAAATTTGAAATTACTCATATTTAGTCATATTTCATCGTAGTTCCTATCACAGACATTTCTTGTTTATGACTACCCGTGCCCCGCTTGCTCACTGCACCGCTACTGAGAGTCGCAGTGTGACTTGCTTAAGAAACGGGCTATCTAACAAGATTTCTTTAAATCGAATGAGTTCCTGAACAATCTTGTCAGCTTTATTATACACATTAGTTAGATTTACAGAAATTCTACGCTAATTACCGTTAAACATAAGTGTGGTCTAAAGATGATGAAGCAGCAGGTAAACAAATAAACAAGCAAGACACGTTCCACGTCATACATCGCGTTCCCAATTATAATGTTATTAGAAGTTAGGACTTTCCTATTCCTTGACTATGTAAATATTATGAACATTTTGATTCTTTCTAAGAAATATTACATATTTATCACATTCATAAACTTATCACAAAAATTTACACACTGGCAACTGCCTTTTATAGACTCTGTGACACTTACTCATGCGGTTATTGTCACACATAAAGCGTATATAAATCAATCAGCCATTACACTGAAAACTTTTATATAGAACTCCACTGTCTTGGAATTTTAAAATTAGTTTTATAACAGAACCAATTAGAAAACTTAAAACGAACACTTTTCCGTAATTGCTATCTACTTAGTGGTTGCCTCATCAGACCATTGTTACCAGGTCCAATCAGTCCAAAAACGAAATCTAGATGGCATATTATAGAAACCATACTATGACAACTGCCGTACTACATATACTTACAAAGTTTCAATTCAATGACATTTTATAAGTACATAATCACTTAATCATAAGTTATTAAGTGATTATATAGATTAAATACAGACAGCGGTATGTGAGATGTGTGAAGACACATCTCACATAGCGCCGTCCGATTGCAAATTAAGCAGAGCTTGTATTACGCTAACCAGACAGCTAATAAACATACCTAAATAAATTACACCCAGACGCAAAACAAATGATCATGCTCACTACACAATCATTTGTCCCGGTGGGAAAGGAACCCACGACCTCTTATTTAGCAAGTCAGGTTTTCTATCCACTAAACCAATAGTTACGTATTTAGTTTAATTACGTAGTGAGGTGGCAGTCAAGCTAATAAAAGCGTGTTAAAATTAATAATAACATGCATTTTTTTTTCATATTGAATGCTTCAGTATGCCACGCTGCAGGTTAAGTGTATAATGTACTTTTTCATTTAAAAATGTTATATTTCTAAAAACAACTATTAGTATAAAATATCATTATCACTTCCTCACCTAGTTTTATTGTTAAACTAGCCAATTTTCGCAGTTTTACCTGCGTTTATTGTCACTGCTTCGCTCCCAGGAGCGATTTGTGTAGTGTGTGAAAAACGAATTTTACCCAATCCAATGTTTCCATGCAGACTTCAAGTAGTGAAGATTAGCTCGGTTAAACAAAGAAATAAAAAAACTCTTCTGTTCTATTATAATAAGTATAGAAAATATTGATAGACTTTCCGACTTTAGTTTATTATACATTTATAAATTGCAAATAAACTTGTTAGACATTGAATAATATATTAATCATTTCGTTCGCCGTTGTTCGTTGTTGTGAACCCTAGGCGTATGTATATATATATTAAAAGCAGACGCTGAAGAGAATACGTTTTTCAAAACTTGGTATACATTCTAAAAAGTACAATTTTTACACTAACACATTCGCATATTACTCTCTGAGCAGTCTAGTTTTAGTACCACACTATAAAACCCATTATACGCTCCAAAGAACAGACGTAAATAAAATCAAAGAGAAGGATGTCGATAAAATATGTCTTAAATGTTTAATTGCTACCGGTGTCTACGCTCAATTGAATTATGCTGCCTATCTTTCTTGCCTTAGTCTAATCATTTCATTTCAGCTCATGTAATTTTATTATTACAATTTTGTTACAGAATTTAAGAAAGGGATTTAGTCGAAGTTTCATTGTTAACACAGACCAGACAATTCAAAGTTCAACAACGAAAGCATTGAAAGTATATGATCTTTTTGAAGGTTTTCCTTATTTCATTATAATGAGGGGCGAATTCTTTAAGTTAACGCGTAAGCAATACCATTCTTCTTACACTGAAATCACAGTTATAATCATAAAATACTTCTAATTATATTCATATACTTAACTCGCTTCGAATGAACCAGTGATAATAGCATATGATATCAATAGACTACTATTGTATTACTTGTGATAGTATGAGAGTCTATCTACTACTACAGTTTTAATACTAGGTGTATGATTCGTATTTTAGACATTATATGATCTATTGATTCTGAACTTTTTAAGCAAATGTCTTACTTCATTTTATATGTTTGATTGACATTTACAATAAACATTACATACAATACGTACAATACAACATTATGTACAATAAATAATAACTATTCACAATCACACTATTGCGTAAATCGTTAGACGGATATTTGTATACTAGTAACTGATCGCTAAATGTATATTTATATTTTGTTTAATAATTATATTTATATTTACGTCATTTATATAGGTTTATAGTAGGCTCATCAATTATCATCTTAAAAATTCCTTCAACTCAACATAGCTTGTTAAAACTCGTTACGATTCCTGATAATTCTATAATATTATAATTTAAGTTCACACAACACTATCTTAACGGTATCATGACAAATGTGTCTCTTTCCAGGTTGCGGGGTCATCAAGGCTTAAATAGGACGAAGGCAATTAAATTAAAAACTAAAGTTCCTTGCACGATACGCAAATACTCGCACAGACTGCCGATGTTTGCTCTCGGAACGTTATCACTTGATAAGTTAGAACACAAGCCTAGCGCAAACAACGTTATCATGGTAATGTCGTTCTTACTGGAGACATTGAGGTACTCCGCAGACTCCGCTTCAGTCAGGCGGGGCACACGAAACACCTGAGATATAAGTGGATTAATCTCCGGTGTCTGCATAGACTTATGGAACTTGAGAGCAGATAGATTTGTGACAGTGATAAATGTGACTAAGTTTTTAGTGTAAGTAGTCAAACCAAAGAACAGAACCAAAGCTGTTCAGCACAAATTAACTCTAGTCGTAGAAATAAAATAACGTCAAACTGGAGGACATACAGTTGTACCCTCAGGAAGTTATAGACAATGTCACGGCAAAGATGGAAGAGTGCCAGGCGCAGAACATCAATTTATCTGACAAGTTTTGCCCTGCGTACTACGATGGATTGCTATGCTGGGATCCGACGCCATGGAATACAGTTGCCGTACAAAAGTGTTTCAGCGAGTTTCATGGCGTCCAGTACGATGACACACGTAAGTATTACTACATCTTTGATTTCATCAGATAAGTGAACAATGCCATTGCGTATTTTACAGGATTCATTATGGCCTTAGATAAAAACTAATTAAAATACATCTTATAAATATTTCTATATCGTTGTATTAGATAATACATTTAAATATAATAAAATAAAAAAAAGTGTATATCACACGTAAACTTCTTAGAAACTAACATTATTTTAGTTTGTTCGTCTTCAGTAATTGTTAGGTATATAAGTGTAGTACAACATTAAGTAATTTAAATAAAAGATTTAATGACTATAGTTCTAGAAAGTTTTCTATAATAACTCTAATTATTATTAAATGCCATTTATTCGATTGGCTTAGCTCTTAATTACAAAAAAACGACGTTGCAGTGACGCTACTTTCTTAAATATAATTTTATATCTTAGTTCACCTACCTACTTTCGCGGCTAAACTAACTTAAATATTTTTATCTCAGTAACAAAACAAATAGCAAATCAAAACAACATTAGTTATTAAGGAGCTAAGAGGTATTTTTATATATATACATATGTCCTACCTATCTATATTCGCGAAAAAAATTATATATATTTGTGGAACGGTATCACAGTTTGTTTAATACCCGTGGTTACCCGTTACTAATTGTAAGAAACACAAGATATCAATATTATTTCTTTTATGCCGAATTTCATATTTAAGAATGTAGGTTATTCCACAATCTTAACGTCCTCGAGTACATTTGATAATGTAGTTGTACAAACCAAAGCTGAAATCTCTAATCCAAACCAATGTCACTGCTTTACTACGTATGTATTACTACTATAAATATAATGCTTTTATAGATATACATTTAAACAGTATAGATGGTTGAAATTAGTCTCAGATAAGTTTCAGTGTCATTCTAGAAAATTTGAAACCAAGCCGCAACTTAAAATTAAATGTTATATAAGAAGGAGCTGTTATTACCTTCGTATTATAATATGGATAGATATTACCTTATTATACAATATATTCATATTCACCTTGATCAACTTATTATTACGTACAGTAGCAGTTACAAGAGCAACATTGCATTTTAGGAACACTATTATTACACGACACACAAAGTTAACACGTAAAAAGTTCATGAAATGCTAAACATTCGATAGCCTCGATATAAAACGATGGATTTGGATCAATACAAGGAATTCAATGTAACACATATATTACCACCAGAAATAAATATTTTCTTGACTGATTTACTTGATGTATGTATTCATCACGGTCAGGTCAACTGGAGGTTTAGTACAACTTATTTTAATACAATTTTTTTTTTTAATTTAAATCGATATTTATGAGGAAAAATAAATAACTTTTTAGCTATATACTGTATTTACGAGAAGAGGATGAACCATAACACCGCTGATTTTCGCTTAACTGCCTTCAACCTTTATTTTAAAACTTAATTTTCGTTTTCTATATCAAAGAGCGTGTAAACAAATTATATGGTTTAATTTTTTTTTAAAGTATGATAACTTACAATAAGTTCAACATGCGTATTCAGCATTTTATTATAATTTCACACTGCAAAACAACCTGTGTGGAAAAATATTTTAATATCTTTTGAACACGCTCAAAACTATTTCGAGGGGGGCCACTTGTCGGCGCTTCATACACCTACACATGAGTAACATCACTCAACACATTTCTTAACACAAAAACATTAAATTTTCTTTCAAATCACTCTCTTTGTACAACAAATGGAAAAGACCTACCATTTGTTAATTACTGTAATAGAGCTGTGTATATACGGCTGTAAATGAATGTTCCTAATTTCTAAAAAATTGCTTATACAATAAATGAATTTACATTTTAAACGCATAGTAAGTTATAAGCAAAGTGATAATTATCTTGCACGTTGGTCGACTGGCTAGTGGCTGCTACTAAACCGAAGGTCGGTAAACAGTTGTCCAATGTCTGGGTGTTCTATATGGCCGTTGTATTTAGTTAGTCCCTACACGATTCATATAAGGAATAATTCCAAGTGTGGGAATTGTCTTTAAAAGAAATAAATAACATAAAAATATTTTTTAAGAACCGCGTCATATAAATAATTGGTTATTTTAAATTAACATTATTAAAATATATTGTATAAGCATTTACTTTCAAAATACATTATGTATCATGTAAAAAGTACAAAAGATTCAAATATTTTAAATTCAAAGGGCATATTGGGCCGCAAATTGTACTTTTTTTTTATTTTATTTTAAAGGGGAACAAACTAGCAGACGGGTCAGGCAGGTGGTAAGTGATTTCCGCCGCCCATGAACGCTTGAAACTTAAGAGTCATAAGTGTGCTGTCCACCATTCAGGGTAAGGGGAAATTGAGGAGGGGATAGAGGGGAAGGGAAATTGAGACGTCTTAAGAGGGGAAGGGAAAGGGGGTAGGGCTTTTGGTAACCTCAATCACTCGGTCACACAAAGATAGCATTATTTAACAGCCGGTTTTCTGTGTGTGCCGAAGCATGGCTCTTCACGCCGCAACTGAATCATCATATTCAAAACAAGATACAAGCATAATCTTAAACTTATCTCTTCTCACAGAGAACGCATCAAGGTTGTGCATGGAAGGCGAATGGCGAAATTACTCTAACTACGCTAACTGCACGGAACGCATCACCAACGTGTCGCCTACTGACGTCACGAGCCTCATATACCTCGCTGGTTACTCCATCAGTTTAGCTGCACTGTCGCTGGCCGTATTCGTCTTCCTTTACTTCAAGTAAGTTTTATTACCATTTAAACGTAGAATTATCTCCCACTTTTGTTTCAACTTGAAATATTCACACTTCTTTTTACGATTTCTTGTATCTTTGATAATGAACGTTTTTAATGTCCTGTTTATTAAACCAGATATTGTCAGAGTACCTGTCTTATTACACGAAAATACTCATGTATATGTATATTCATAAAATAAAACACAAGCGTAATGCAAAGAATCGTAAGCTTGTATGATAGCTTGTTTGGAGTCATTTCCAGCGCTCCCAAATTCTGACTGTTCTGTT